>BPTQ01000001.1:85908286-86022508 GCA_019973895.1 Chrysanthemum seticuspe | reverse complement strand
GAGTTGACGAGCTGATGGTGACGAGTTGACGAGCTGGTGGTGACGAGTGGTGGAATGTTCAGGCATTGAGCTAGGTGGGTAAGTTATTTAGGTAGAGGTAGTATTGAAATGAATTAATTGGTGTTAAAATAATTTTTTTTTATGGTGCGTAGTTTATTTACATATACTCTTAGACTTTTATCTACATATACTCTTAGTATTTTATAACTGGTTTTTTTTATAGTGCGTAGTTTTCTAAGAAGTAGTTGGTATACTTTACGTTCAATAATTTCAACTGAATTTTTAGTTATAATGTACTTTTCAAAGCGGCCTTAGACGACGACGATAGCGGCCTTAGTAAGTCTAGACACTGGCTTTGAAAAAGTTGTTGATTACTGAACTTGTGTTCTCTTGATTCGCTACGTGAAGTGTTCAAGTCATTAGTTGTTGAAAAAGTTTCGGTCACAGATCTGAATGATTCCGGCGATAGCAGCAGCAGATTCCGGCGAAACTTTTCATGTAATATTGATTTTTAAGTCAACTTTAATAACTTGCATTTCATATGGTTGATGAAGAATCTTTTGATGCGTGATATTTTTTTTGGTCAATATTTTATGATTCTCATATACATCTATTTTCAGATTCTCATATACATTTATTTGATGCGTGGTATTTTTTTTTAATAAAATTGTGGTTAATTAAGTAAAGTTATGATGGAGATGGATTTATTGAATGGGTGGATCGAGTTACGGACTTGTAAGGTGGTGAGCAGTGGTGGTCGAGCAGTTGAGCAGTGGTAGTCGAGCAGTTGAGTAGCGGTGGTGGTGGTGGTGGATGGAGTTAGGTGAGGGTAGGTGGGATAATTAATAAAAAATATAATAAAGGGTATATTTGTCATTTAAGAAAAAGTAAAAAAGCATGTGTACCTAACCCCTAAAGTGTATGGATACGTGTCATAAAAGAGGTAGAGTTGAGCAGTTGAGCATGGCTCTTTTGGGAAAAAGATGAGAAAAATGTATTAAAAATGGACCACCCTTGAAAAATTGGCCTCTTTTGGTAATTTTCTCCTTATTATATAGGTGAGTACAAAACTAAAATTTAAAATTTTTAGTTAAAGTAATCATAAGATTGACCATGTTGATTTGTTTTAAGCTGTCGTTTTTGACTTAGCATATTTTAATTTATAGGCATCTACAGATCAAAGTGCAGTCGACATGCAAATTCCTAACCAAGTCGGATCATTCGTATTTGCCATCATTCAGCTTCTTGGCATCATTGCAGTATGTCACAATGTGCTTGGCAAGTGATCATAGTGTTCATTCCTGTTGCGGGAATGTGCATTTGGTTACAACAATATTACTTGCCATCAGCAAGAGAAATGGCACGTTTAGGTGGAGTATGTAAAGGTCCCTTGATACAAAAATTTTCTGAAACAAATATCGGGATCAACAACCATTGGAAGCTTTGATCAACAAAGCAGATTTCAAGACACGAATCTGAAACTAATTGACGATTATGCTAGACCAAAGTTATATGCTGCTGCTATGGAATGGTTAGGCATACAGTTGGAAATGTTGTCGTCTTTTACTTTTGCTGATTTTTTAATTTTTTTTATATCGATCCTGGAGGGAACTATTGATCCAAGTATTGTGGGCTTGGCTGTTACATATGGACTTACTTTAAACACTTTACAAAGATGGGTTGTGTGGACTTTAACTGATCTTGAAAAACAAAATTATTTTGGTTGAATGAATATTTCAGTATTCTTCTATTCCGAGTGAACCTCCACTTGTTATAGAATCAAACAAGTGTTGGTAGCCCGCCGCAGGATTTTTGATGGTGTACGTGCTCTTTCAGTATGTCGGTAAACTTTTATATGCACATATGTACAGAATACTGAGGTGGCTGTTAATATATGGAAAATGACATGGCTTAGCATGTCTCGTTACAGCTTTGGCGATCGCACGCCTATTTTAGTTACATTAGATATTACTTAGACTGTTATGGTTCTTAGTAGCTACTGCACATATCCTATCATTAGACACTTCTACTTCCTAGTTATGGCTGTTCACAGCTTACATTCGTTGGGTAAAAACTTAGTAGTTTGATAATGCCTTAGTCTTTTTTGGCCTTCTTGGTTTTTGGATGTGGAGTGCTAGCTTCTCCTTCTGGGGTCGCCCCGCCTTCTTCCTCCGGGAACAGTGCTTTGCGGATCCTTGGTGGTGCCCTTGTCACGGGTTCTTTCTGTTTTTCTGCCGGCTCTGCTGTGTGTGGTGGCGGTGTGATAGCTGTTGGAATTTTATACTCATAACAATTATATAAAACAAATAACATCATCAAAGCATGCAGCGGAAGTAAATAGGAATAATATATGTAAGTAATTAACCGAATAAGAAAACGCGTACCTTTTAGCAATTCAAGAATCAAACGTTGATTTAACAAGAACCAAAACCCAAAACCCTAACTTTAGGGTTTATATATTCGACCCACAAGAAATCGACCACCAAGGATTACAAGCTCAAGCGTGCTTGTTCTTCGTTCTTGTACACACGTACTAATAGCGATTTGATGTGGAAAAGCTAGTTCCTTGAATCACAAATAAAACCCAATACTTGTTTCTTTAGCTTGGAAAATCGAAACCCTTATGGTGAGGGTGGAACCGATCGGCCAAACAAAGAAGGAGGAGAGGAGAGGAGAAATTAGGTTATTGGTGATCCAATATTAAGTTGTGAATGAATACAATGAATTGTATTTATAGTTAACTTAACTTGATGACCAAGTTTGTGTGGGTTAGGGTTTGTAAACCCAAACCGATCGGCCAAAGCCCCAAAGGGGATTCTAGAACTTTCCCGACTTTGTAATTTCATCTCTAGTCCTTCTAGTTAATATTTAACGACCGTTAACCAAACCTCGTTAATTATTTAACTATCGTTATGTTTTATTTCATGACTAATAATTAATAATAATAACGTTTTATTTATATTAATTATTTACATCAATTCTCATACGTAATGTGTGCAATCCCGAAGTCTCGAGTTCGAATCCGGACATACTATTATTTAAATATCCATAAAACCTTTCAGCTCCCACTTGGATATTACTAAATATAGTAATGACATTGGTTAGTCTAGCTTTCACACGCCAACGCCCCCAGATCGAATCGAGCATGGTCTCCTGGAAAAAACCATTTAATGATTCATCATTTTTACTTATCCTTTTGTTACTAATACTACATTAACTATGAATATGGATCAAGTCATTTCATAAGTTAACATTCTGTTTCTCGTTGTATATGATTAAACAAGATTACCAAATCATCTGAACGTATTCCAGATAGATCTTGGGTATGGCCATACAAACATCTTGTCAACCCTACGAGGGGCCCAAATATAGTATTATGCTTTTGAAACAAATTCAAAGGAACAAATTCTCTTGACTACAAACATAACTCATGAATTTTGCAACACTTCCGAAAATAGCCCTTATAACTACCAGTTACGGATAGCGTTAGACTATCTTACACAAATGCACTACATTCATATCAGTTATCTGGTATCTCAAGTCTGAGGATAAACACTTCATGATATACTTAATGACAAAGATCCATAAAGTATCATCATGCAAAGTTGGGATGAGTCCTATATTCAATTCATTGAATATCATGTGAATCTGGCATGTCCCACGCATCAATATACTTTAAAAGTATATTCTACCAAAACTCAGATTTGTCTTAATTCAATGACATTCCCACATCATTGATCAACAACGGACTATTTAGAATAACATAAGTTACTCACGAATTAAACATGCAAATATAGGATATAATATTAAGAAAATGAAAAATAAACATAAACAACTATTTTATTTCATTAAAGTAATATTTGTTCATAACATCCTTTATCCAAATACTAATCACAGATCTGCATGAAACTACTAGCTAAACTAAGTCCTATCCCATCAGCATGGTCAGTAAGTTTTTCTTTTGGCAAAGGCTTCGTAAAGGGATCAACTAGATTATCATCTGTATGAACTTTGAGTAGATTGATTTCACCTATGTCGACTTGTTCTCGAACATAGTGATATCGACGAGGAAAATGTCTGGCGCCCTTCATGACTCTAGGCTCATTGGCAAATGTTATTGCAGCAGAGTTGTCACAATACAAATTTAAAGGTAATTCGATTGAGGGCATTACTCCGAGTCCCGAAATGAATTTCCTAATCCAAACAGCTTCCATCGCAGCTTCTGAAGCAGCTATGTACTCAGCTTCTGTAATAGACATCGCAACCGTTGTTTGCTTCTTGCTCTTCCACTCAACTGCTCCTCCATTAATGACAAATACATAACCCGTCTGAGACTTCGTATCATCTTTATCAGTTTGGAATGACGCATCGCAAAAACATGTAACATCAAGTTCTGCATCTGGATTTCCTCCATACACTAGAAACATTTCTTTAGTAGCCCTTAGATACTTAAGAATGTTCTTAACAGCTTGCCAGTGTTTCACACCTGGGTTCTGTTGATACCGACTGGTGATGTTCTGTGCAAACGCCACATCAGGCCTTGTACATCTCACAGCATACATGATAGATCCTACAACCGAAGCATAAGGAACTTTCTTCATGTAAGCCACCTCTTCAGGTGTTGACGCGCATAGTTTATTACTTAAGCCATGTTCAACTTGCATCGGCAAATATCCCTTCTTGGAATTTTGCATACTGAATCTCTTCAATATTTTATCAATGTAAGCACTTTGGCTTAGTCCAATTAACCGCCTTGATCTATCTCGGTAGATCTTGATTCCCAGAATAAATGCTGCTTCCCCTAAGTCCTTCATAGAAAAGCACTCTCCAAGATAAGACTTTACATCTTGCATACTTGGAATGTCTTTTCCCATGATCAATATGTCATCAACATATAAGACAAGGAAAATAACATTACTCCCACTAGCTTTGTGATACACACATGGCTCATCAAGATTTTGAGTGAAACCAAATTTCTTGATTTCTTCATCAAACTTCTTGTTCCATTGCCTAGATGCTTGCTTCAATCCATAAATGGATCTTTGAAGTTTGCATACACGCTTCGGAAACTTTGGATTCACAAACCCTTCAGGCTGCGCCATATAGATGTCCTCATCTAGGCGACCGTTTAAGAAGGCAATTTTGACATCCATTTGCCATATCTCATAGTCATAGTACGCAACTATGGCTATAAGAATCCTAATAGCTCTAATGTCTGCTACAGGAGAAAATGTCTCCTCGTAGTCTACCCCATAGGTTTGAGTATAACCTTGAGCTACAAGACGAGCTTTATAGGTGTGTGCATTGCCATCCATGTCAGTCTTTATCTTAAAGAGCCACTTACTTCCAACTACCTTAGCATTTGGAGGTAAGTCAACCTCTATCCAGACTTCGTTATCTTTCATGGATTGCATTTCCCCATTCATTGCAACCCGCCATTTTTCCTTTTCAGGACTCATCATGGCAGCTTTATAGTTAGCAGGTTCACCAAGATCCCCTAACAAATTTTCCTCAGCTTCTACGTTGAGACATAGACGCTCAGGTGCACGCGTAGCCCTTGCGGATCTACGAATGGGAACCACTTCAATCTCAGGTGGAACGCCCAGACTTTCAGGTTCTACTTGAGGTTGGCTAGTGTTTTCAGAAGGTGTTTTATCTTCTTGATCATCTTCCAGATCATAAACTCTCCCACTGAATTCATGAAATATGAGATCCTTTTCAAGAAAGTCTCCATACCTAGCAACAATTGCTTTGTTTTCAGGTGGAAAGTAAAAGTAGTAACCCATAGTTTCCTTTGGGTATCCTATGAAGACACACTTAACAGATCTTTGTTGCAGCTTATCAGCAGAGTCACGTTTAACAAACGCCTCACAACCCCAGACCTTTAAGTAAGACAAGTTGGGAGGTTTCCCATACCACACTTCATAAGGAGTCTTATCAACCTTCTTAGTTGGAACCATATTCAATATGCGAACAGCAGTTTCTAAAGCATAATCCCAAAAGGATAAGGGAAGAGTTGTAAGATTAAACATCGATCGCACCATGTCTAGCAATGTACGATTCCTTCTCTCAGATACACCATTTTGTTGTGGAGTATATGGAGATGTGAGTTGCTGGACTATACCACACTCAGCTAGATAATCTTTAAACTCTTGGCTTAAATATTCACCACCTCTATCAGATCGAAGAGCTTTAATCTTCTTTCCTAGTTGCAGTTCTACTTCACTCTTAAAAACCTTAAATGTTTCAAATACTTCATGTTTATGTTTAAGTAAATAAACATAACCATAACGACTGAAATCATCAGTAAAGGTTAAGAAGTAGCTAGCACCCTTTCTTGACACATGTCTTAGTGGTCCACATACGTCAGTATGTATCACACCAAGAAGATTAGAAGCCCTTTCTAAACTATTTGTAAAAGGTTTTTTGGTCATCTTCCCAGATATGCAAGATTCGCATTTATCAAATGATTCATCATTGATGTCTTGCAAAAGCCCTTCGTGTTGCAGCTGTTGCATGCGTTTCTTGCCTATATGAGCAAGTCTACAATGCCAAAGAAATGAAGAATCCAAATCACCTTTGATTCTTTTATTATTGATGCTAAAGACAGAATTATTTTTATCAATCACATTATCATGCAAATCAATTTCAAACACACCATTTACTGGAATAACATTAAAGTAAACAACATCATTTAAAGAAACAGAAATTCCATAATCAGTAAATGTATGAACGAAACCAATATCTTTTAACAAGGAAACAGAAACGACACCCCTAACAATGGAAGGTGCGTAATGACAATCGTTTAATGACAATACTAAACCCGAAGGTAAAACTAAATCAAACGTGCCTATAGCTTCAATGACTGCATGTGCTCCATTACCCACGTGCAGGTATTGCTGTCCATAGGCAAG
The DNA here is from genome assembly GCA_019973895.1 of Chrysanthemum seticuspe. Lineage (NCBI taxonomy): Eukaryota > Viridiplantae > Streptophyta > Magnoliopsida > Asterales > Asteraceae > Chrysanthemum > Chrysanthemum seticuspe. The sequence continues at coordinate 86,015,594 of BPTQ01000001.1, read as the reverse complement.
CTTCCTTGCTCCTCTAAGTCCCTGCAGTGTATTACATATGTGAATACCACATCCAGTATCATATACCCAGGAATTTATTTTATGAGGAAAAGAAAATAATTCTATCATCAAAAGAGTACCTGAAGTACTGGCCACAGTGCCAGTATTTTTATACCTCTTATTGCGCAACTCATCATGGTATAGTGGACAATTCCTCTTCCAGTGTCCAACCTTGGTGCAGTGATGACAAGCCTGATCCCTCTTCGGATTCTCACGCTTTTTGGGAGGGTACTTCTTGGGTTCTTGCTGATAAGTCATAACTTGTTTTCCCTTATCAACTTTACCCTTACCTTTCCCTTTCTTGTTCGCTAGCGGCTTATTAGGCTTAGAAATTCTACCCTTCTGGATGGTCAAAACCGCAGGTGTAGAGGCCTTCTTGGGCAAACCTTTTTCGTAATCAATGAGCATTGCATGTACCTCACTGACTGTCTTTCCCGTGCAATGCATATTATAATTGCACACGAAACCATCAAATTCCTTGTTAAGGGATCTGTTGATCATGCCAATTTGTATGTCATTAGGGTAGACATAGTTAAGACGCCCCAACTGGTCCATGTAACTCATCATTTCCAGGCAGTGGGCGCTTACAGGTTTCCCTTCTCCTTGCTTGCAACTATGAAGAGCATCAATCAAGTCATACAGCTCTACAGTCACAGGCTTTTCAAACAACCTTTGCAATTCTTCCAGCATGAGATTAGGGAAGTAATTCTGAAATTGCTTTTGCAAGCTTGAGTTCATACTCCCGAGCATAATGCAGGCGACCTCATTATACTTTTCATACTCAGATTGCCATGCAGCTCGTGCTTCAGCAGTAGCATCAGCTACAGGTTCAGGAGGACAAGGCGTAGTCAAATAATTGAGTCTTTTGGCAACCCTCAAGACAATTCTGAGTTGCCGATACCAATCATTGAAATTCGCGCTACCAGTCAATTTCTCTCGATCAAACATAGATTTGAACGACGAGGCTAGTGCAGTAGATTCAGCTTGAGCCATTTCTACAGAAATAAAAGTTCAAAAGTTAGTACTTTCGATATGTAACCATTCAAGAAAATAAAATACCCTTTGGTCAATATTCATATTAACCATAGTATTTTCCTTGAATATTGGATCCTCATTATCATAGTTCCACCACATCAGTTGATCTGCTAGTGGTGAAAGTATAGAATAGGTAATCGTTGAAAAACAATAATTGACAAACAAGTTTTCAATTCCAAAAGTTATGGGATTTACAATTTTTGCCAAAACAATTAATGCAAAACGTAAGCATGTTTTATCCCATCTTATGCCTTAAGTTATAGGTCTCACTAACTAACTTAATTAAGTTGTCTAATTTAGAAACTGCAAATCATAAAGCTAAGGTCTCACACAACAAAATAATTCACCTCGTTATTGTAATCTAGATCAAGGTCTCACATAACTAAATTACAACTTCAAATGTTTCTTATCATTAGATGGCATAAACTTAAATTTAAAGGGTACAATTTTTGACGTGTAATCAAAACTTATGTATAAAGAAGCATGCATACAACTTTATAACATAAAATTTTCGAAAAAACTTACATTAGATTTTAATTGCTAAGATTGAATTCTACAAAGTTTTAATCGATGCGTTGAGAAACTTACAACTTTGCACTAAGATGCTTCGTACATAGAATGGTTATACTAGGTAGCTCCAATCGAACTCACAGGGGGCAGAGGACCAGGTAAGCGCTGAGGCATAACCTTAGACATCCATTCAGTGAGACTGTGCTCACTTCTTAAACAACCCCTTTATAGTTTGTTCTAGTGGGTGAGCCGTTCTAACCATTTAGTACAGTCGCATCAATCGATTAAAAGTTCAAGAATAATTCTTAGATAACAAATCAATTTCGCCATTATTTAGTCCATTTAATTTTCTATTCATAAAAAACCCTTTTTGCTTACTAACATGTCAAACAATATATAAACAAAAAAGCATTTTAATAAAAATTAAACACACTCAAATAATATAAACATATAACTAAACAATTTTAACATATGTAAAAATAATTAGCCACATGCATAATTATTTCAATAAACTCTAATAAACAATTCTAGGCGTAAATTAATGCATATATTAACTTGTGCTTTCATCTCGCGAGAAGATGAGCCACATACATCGACAAGTCGATTGCGTAAGCCAAAGTTAATAATATACCAATTAGCACGTAACGAATTTTTATTAGTTATAATTGAGGTCTTCCCCAATTCAATAATTATTAAATAAATAAAACATGTGTGTATCACTTAACAATTAATCAATAAACATAAAACAATACTCCATGGCAAAACATGCATGTTCCACCATGGATTCCGCATAACAATTATCACCCAAGATACGCATATTACATGACACATAACAATTATTCATTAATTAACCACATAAAATAAGCATGCAATCCTAGGGTTTCTACAAGTTTTACAAAATTAAAACCTAATTAAATAAATAAAGGGTAATCGACCCTATATATAAAAATTAAGGTTTCGAATTCAAAACCCTAGAAACCATAAAAAGCATGCATATAATCATAAAGATCCAATTTTTATGTGTTTCGGTAATTAATTACATCATATTAACCTGGCTCTGATACCACTGTTGGAATTTTATACTCATAACAATTATATAAAACAAATAACATCATTAAAGCATGCAGCGGAAGTAGATAGGAATAATATATGTAAGTAATTAACCGAATAAGAAAACGCGTACCTTTTAGCAATTCAAGAATCAAACGTTGATTTAACAAGAACCAAAACCCAAAACCCTAACTTTAGGGTTTATATATTCGACCCACAAGAAATCGACCACCAAGGATTACAAGCTCAAGCGTGCTTGTTCTTCGTTCTTGTACACACGTACTAATAGTGTTTTGATGTGGAAAAGCTAGTTCCTTGAATCACAAATAAAACCCAATACTTGTTTCTTTAGCTTGGAAAATCGAAACCCTTATGGTGAGGGTGGAACCGATCGGCCAAACAAAGAAGGAGGAGAGGAGAGGAGAAATTAGGTTATTGGTGATCCAAGATTAAGTTGTGAATGAATACAATGAATTGTATTTATAGTTAACTTAACTTGATGACCAAGTTTGTGTGGGTTAGGGTTTGTAAACCCAAACCGATCGGCCAAAGCCCCAAAGGGGATTCTAGAACTTTCCCGACTTTGTAATTTCATCTCTAGTCTTTCTAGTTAATATTTAACGACCGTTAACCAAACCTCGTTAATTATTTAACTATCGTTATGTTTTATTTCATGACTAATAATTAATAATAATAACGTTTTATTTATATTAATTATTTACATCAATTCTCATACGTAATGTGTGCAATCCCGAAGTCTCGAGTTCGAATCCGGACATACTATTATTTAAATATCCATAAAACCTTTCAATAGCCTCCGTTGATATTTCGACTGCAGTGTCCGCTATGGGTGTTGTGGATGAGGCACTCTCTTCTGGGTGTTCCGGTATGGGTGGTAATGCTTGGACAGGGAGTGGAGGAGGCTGTGCTTCCACTGCTGGTAATTCTGATGCACTATCGAGGATGAATCTAGCGTTTCCTCGTCGACTTCCACTGGCAAAATGCACTTTGAATAAACGCCTGGTTTGTTACAGGTCTCTGATAATTGGCGGTATGTCATAAGGATCAGGATCAGGAATGTAGCTTAGGAGCTCGCCACATGGTGGTAGTAGTGAATGCGCAGCGGGGCTGAAGCAAGTAACAGGTATCGTGCCGGTGTTGTCTGTGAGGGATGCTCTGAAACAGTAATTGTAACATGGTTGGGCGGTAAGTGCTTTATACCTGTATGACAGTTGTGGCAAATAATTTTCTTAAGTATTGGTAAAAATATGTTGTAAACGAACCTGTAATTTAGTGTTGGAACACCTACATATTGCTGGCAGTGGAGATGTGCCATCCTGGGATTAACTTTTGTATGACATGTGCAACACCTGTTGAAGTACCAGCCTTTCCTTTCGTCTATCCACGTTACGGTGGCATCTATTGTGAACTGTTGTTGCTGCAATGTGTTAAAGCACGTTGTTGTTAATAAGCGTTTTTTATGTGTGGTTTGGAATGTATAGTGATGACAATAATTTAGATGCCGGATGTGCCTCTGGATTGAGTTTCAACAGTGCAGTGATAGTTATGGTACTCTGTTGCTGTTGCGGTTCCTGCCCAGATTGTTGAGTAGGAGGCAATTGCAGTGTTGCTGTTGGTCCTAGAAACTCCGGAGCCCTTTGACCAAAGTTTAATCATTAGTGATGGTAAATAACCAAAGGTCTGAAAAGATTATATTAGGTATGAGATGCTTATATTTCTCTTATCTGGTCTGCCTCAGGAATGGCTGGGTTAAGATAGTAAGTCGTAGCTGGTGTCGCAGACAATTGGAGGTCGCCTGTTTGACAATATTTTGTTATTGCATTGGTTAATAAAGTGGTATTCACCTTTTATATGTTTTTGGTTATGTACCTGCGAATCGTTTTGCCCAGCATGAACTAACGGCGATGATGATTGGTTGTTCCATCGCTGGGAGCAAGCTAACATCAAATGTCAAAGACGCATCATTCCAAAGGGTGAAGGTTATGTTGTTACCGCTGTGAACACGTAGTAAGTAGATTAGCGAAGGTATGTGTGTATAATTATCCTTATGTGCTGGTGTGGAAATACCTGAGGTTCTGGATCGTTATGTTCCTTCGGTAGATCCTGTTTGTGGTCTTATGTCACTAATTGTCCGGATAATTCCTATGTAATCTGTAAATGGCTATTAGTAGATGGACATAGATTAATACATGTGTACTTTGGAAATGGTGCCGTTACTTGTTAAGACAGAGTCCATTGTCTCAGTTCGAGATGCAACCTCGTTGTAGGAAACGAAATTGAAATAGTGGTGTGGGAAGCCGCTGTCTTCTATTTCTGTGATCTTTGTGTATTTTCCAAACAGCAAAGTTAGGTTGTTGTTAACAGTTTGCTGCCAATGTTCAGTTCTTTTGCAACCATAGCCTTCAATGTGTTAGCAAGTGTTTATGTCAAGTTTTGTTTCAAATAATTTCATGTCCCAGAGTTGTACGTTGGCCTGTATCGCACCACCCTGTATATTTTCTTTCGCACACAGTGAAAAAAGTGTTATTTTTTATCTCTTGGTTATGAAACATGTTGTTTATTATTATGGAATCGAAAGTATACCTTCTTGTCAAGCAACATATAGCATAGGCCTGTCGGGTTTGGGTCGGGAACATTCCTTGAGAACCACTTTCTGTAAACCTTTACGCGCAGCGGTTTTGCCAGGTCAGCTGGTGTGAGGTTAGCTAGGTCAGTTTCCTGCTCTTCGACCATGATGGCCTTTCCTTTGTCCTGTTGTCGTTGTTCTTGGCTCGACGATGCTGGTGCATATATTGGAGGTGGTGGTTGTTCAAGGAGTATTGGGTCTTCTACCGCTGGTTGTGCTTCTGGTTCCTCTATATTTGCCTTGTCTTTGTCTGCTGTACCTGCTTCTGTTGGTGTGGCGATAAGTTTCTTTTCTTCAATTGATTCCATGACGGGAAGTTTTGAACTTTTGTCAGCCATTTCTCTAGACATGCACAAAGTAATTAGTTAAAATACATTGTATGTATGCATGAATGTAGGACTATGACTCGGTACTTTGAAAGCGAGTTATCTGATGTTGTGCAAATGGGTTAGTTATAAAATGCATTCTACTATGGCATGGATGCAACGCTGTGAGGTTACTAGTGTGCCATCATCATAGTATGGTATTAATGTAGATGAAGTCTAGGCAAAAGGTACTCCCGAAAACAAAAAATGCATATATCTACACCTACTGAAAGTATGGTACAAAGTTTTCATGTAAATGTTTTTATTCATGCCGTGGATATAAACCTGATGCGTCCTAATCCTGTTGAGGAAATCTTTGTAAACAATTGTTAGGAATTGGAAATTCCATAAGTTAAAGAGTCAGTCACCCCAAATGTTATCTAGCCTTAGTCAGCTCGTAGACTTGTCATTATTTACGTTATTAAGTAGTTTCTTAGTTAGTTTAGTGCAACACCGTGGAGGAAGGATGGGTCTTTACCCATTGTATACCTGATCCACAGGCCGTCAGGAGGTCGTTTAGTTTGTAACCTATAAATACCCTCTACCTTGCAAGGTAGAGGGTTGGATGTTCATTTGGGAATCTAACATTCCACAAGTTTCTCTTTCTAAAATATCCCACTTTCTCTCTCTAAAACATATTATTCGCCTACTTATGTTTATGGTTTAGTGTGTATGTGAAATCCAATATGTTACAAATGGTATCAAAAGCCATGGTTTGATCATCTCTTACACATCTTTGGATTTCTAGTGACTTTTAGGTGGTTTTAGAGTTTGAAAAAGTTTTGTAGTTTTTGCATCATTTGGATCATTTCTAGTGTTAAAGTTTGAATCTTGGGTGTAGTTTTGTGTTTAGAATCATTGTATGTGCTTGGGTTTTGATTTGGTAAGCTTGAATCATCGTGGTTAGGTTGTTTTTGGATTGAAAAGTGTGTTTTTAAAGTTTTCTCTTGCTAGCGACTTGTGCTACGGACTTCATTTCTTGATAGCGACTTGGTTTGTAAAACTGTAGCGAGTTGTAGTGTGTTTTGGTAGTGACTTGGTGCTTAGCGACTTGTTTATTGAGACAAGCCGACAAACAGTACACTTAGTGGACTCTCCACTACGGGTAGCGACTTGGTGAAAGCTAGCGACTTGCACTTCAATTTGTTAGCGACTTGGTGTTAGCGATTTGGTGCTTAGCGAGTTGCTCTTTAGCGACTTGACAACTTAGAGACTTGGTGCATAGCGACTTGATGTCAAAATTTTGCTAGCGACTTGGTGCTTAGCGAGTTTCTCTTTAGCGACTTGCCTACTTAGCGACTTGGTGCCAAAATTCGTAGCGACTTAGGTATTAGCGACTTGCTGTTAAACTCTTAGCTACTTGGTACTTAGCGACTTGGATTTTGAATACCTTGGTGAAGTGATGCAAGTTACTTATATCTAATATCCATAAACACATTCATGAACACAATGTCTTACATCACTGATCCTTTAATCACCAAAGTACTTGCACTCTATGATACCTCACAGAATAATGATTCAACATCTTTTAATCAAAACAACTCTGATGAATCACTCTTATTATTGACAAATGATGCAAAGCAAATGGAATGCTCCATTGAGCCCTTTCAACTTCTTCATCAGCATCTCAAACTACTTTTATCTACAACTATGGATCGAACAAGCAGTGCTATCCTTCGTCAGGACTTTCCTACTTTGACAAAAAATGTGTTACTAAACTTAGAACAACTGAGGTTTCAAATTACCAAAGAAAAGTTCTCAACTGATGAATCTAATGCAGCTCTTCAAGTAATATTCAATCAATTTCAGCCACTTATCCGGGGGGAATATTCCTCAGATTTTGATGATGACATGACTGGAATCTCATTCAAGAAACACACTGGAATGGAAATTCATGAGTTCAGAAACACCTTTATTCAACTTATGGGTAATGTGGAAATATACATTAAGGAAGCTGCTAAAGAGAATGACAAGCTGAATGAAATAAATGGGTGTCAAGTGATGCAATGGGAAGATTGTGACATGTCATGCAATAGATCAGTTGAACCAATGAATGATACTGAATGCAGAAGTTCAGTTGCAATAAAAGAGGATGAAGACAACTATACTAGTCTCAAAGACTCAGAGTCAGAAAAGGTTTCAGGTGATGAGGTACACTCAACTGATCATAGTAATTCATATGTTATTGTACCTGACTCTAACTCTGAACATAACACTATGAAATTGATCTTGGTTGAGCCTGAATCTAATACTATTAAAGCTAATGACATGATTGAAAAAAGGGTATATGATGAACTTTCAAACAATTACTCAATTCTTGAAAAACATTGTACTTTATTGGAAATTGAAATACAACAAAAGGATGAAAGCTTTTTTGCAAAAAAATCTTGTATTAATCAGGAATTTCCAGAATTTCGAGAATTTTTTGAAATTAATCAATTAAAAACCCAGATTCAGGACAAAGATTCAACCATATGCAATCTAAAATTACTACTCTTAGATGTGCAGAAATATGAATGTAATAAGATGAGTGATTCACTTGAATCTAGAAATGCTGAACTAGCTCTATGTGTGTCCAACCTATTAAGAGAAACTGAGTCATTAAGAAAGAACTTAGAGGAAACCAATTCCAAGTTGATCAATCAATCTAACATCTTGTTGAAAGACATTGATGACCTCAAAGCCCAAATTCAGGATAAGAGCTTCAATATTGTTGCCTTAAAAAATGAGCTCAGGAAATCTATTGGAAATAGGATGAACACTAAGTTTGCAAAACCATCAACTTTGGGAAAGTCAAATGTTCAGAACCACTCTAAACGTACAGTAGTTAAGCAGCCTAATGCCTTTAGAACTGAAAGAGTTAAACCATCAAAATCTAGACTTGCCTCCCAAGTTGATGAGAATGTTGTTTTGACAAAACCAGTCACTTCATTGCTTCGTTCCGATATGATGAATCTCAAACCTCAGGTTAATGTTCAAAGCTCAAAGATCAGGAATACTAAAAGTACGACTAGTTCTCATAAGAAACATCAATTGGCTGATCAATCCCCTAAGAAACATACTAATCACAAAAGGACCAACAATCAAAACAGGGAAGTGCACACATACAAATCTACTAGCAGCTGCTTCAAATGGATTCCCACTGGCAGATTATTTAAGTTTACAGGACCCAAACGGACTTACATACCTAGATCTTGCCTTAAGTGGATGCCCACAGGAAAACTCTTCAAGTATATTGAGCCTAAAGGGATCTCTAATAATGATACGTCTTTATTAAACTGTGATACATCAAATAGTGAGATTAATCATGTCACTAACCCATCCATTTGCAATTCTACATGTGCTTCTAGAACAATGTGCTCTCAGTCTTTTTCAGGTACAATGCTCAATTCAATCAGGAACTTCATGACTTGGTTTCCATCAGAAATGAATATAGCTCACTCAGGAGCTATAGCATGCCAGATTTGATGTACCTCGTACTTTGACTCCTTTTTCATCTTGAAACAGGACTCGTTCTTATAAATCTGTGTACAAATAAGTTAAAAAAAATTAAAGAATTTTTCATTCTCTACACTTTGTTTTAATATTTTTTTAAATATTTCATTCTTTTAAATTCATAATTTTGTCATTTTCCTCAAACTAATAAATGATATATTCTTTGTTATCGATAACATCTACGGTCCTAGAAATGTCATTCAATAATGATACGGGATCATAGATGAAGTTCGAACAACTGATATATTCTAATCTTATATCGGGTGGGTTGATTTCAATCAATGTTCTCTAGTAACATTGATTGAGGGGGAGAATTCTTCAAGATATCTTGTTTATATCTACGCTGGTTATGTTTTGTGCTCAAATGCAGGTTGTTAGTTTGCTTATCCATTATATGAGTTTGCTTATCTTATTATGTTATCTCTTTATGATATCTATGTTAGCTTGCTATCTGATAAGTTCATATAACCAATGAGTCTGTAATACATAATGTGATAAGATAGCAACTTGCTTTGTAAAGTCTTAGCAACTTGGTTTGGTAAATTTGAGGTTAGAGACTTGCTGAGTAAAGTCTTAGCGACTTATTATGATTATAGGATAGCGAGTTCTAACCACTCACAAAACTACAGGGTCTAAATGTGTCAACTTGGTTTTCTTGCTTAAACCCCTCTCTATACCTTAGCGACTTGCTTTAATAGTTTTCATAAAATTAAAAATATTCATCTTCCTCTCGTTTTTCTCTTCCTCTCTCGAATCTTCGTAGCGACTTGTGTGTGGTAAGGCATTATTGATCTGTTTCTTGTCTACAAATATGAACATATATGCATTTCCTAACTCTTATTCCTTAACAGTTTCCACGGATCTTGAAAATCATCTCTTGCTTCCCTCGTAAAGGTTTGTTGTTGGATTTGTTTAATTGGAACAATTGAGACTGATATGTTATTGGTTTAAGAGTAGTTTGAATGCACTGGGTTGTTGTAAATCCTTATGAGTATATGTGTTAATGAATATATGAGCGTTGTTTTTGTGTGATTCGAGTTGGGTTGTGGTTTTGAATCTGGTTGTGTGTATGGATTAACTGAACGTGTTTCTGACAGTGGTTGGATTGTGTTGAATGGATTGAGTTGATTATAAGGATATTATGCCTGTGTTCTTTATCTGCTATGATAACGTTCTTAGTAGCGAGTTAGTGTAGTAATTCTTCGTGGCGAGTTGCTACTCCTGTATACATTCAAGTTAGTGACTTAGTGATCAGACCTATAGCGACTTAGCAGTATTGCTGTTGATGGCGACTTGTCTTTACAAGTTAGCGAGTTAGTCAAGTTAGCGACTTTGTGAACTGACCTATAGCGACTTAGCGGTATTGATGTTGATGGCGACTTGTCTTTACAAGTTAGCGACATAGTAAAGTTAGCGACTTAGTGAACTTACTTGTAGCGAATTAGCAGAATTACTGTTGATGGCGACTTGTCATTTAAAGCTAGCGACTTAGTAATATTAATCATGTAGCGACTTGGTCTTTTCGCTATTAATAGCAACTTACCTATGCAAAATTAGCGACTTGATGGCACAAATTTCTAGTGGTGACTTGGTTTATTAAACTATTTTTAAGGCAACTTACTAGCCTAATTTCATGTTAGCAACTTGTCTCAGGTTTTCCTGTAGCGACTTGTATTGACAATCATACTGCTAGCGAATTGCTATATCAGCTACTGTTTGATCATGTTGTACTTGGTTTCTCTTGTGGCAACTTGGTATCACAACCTGGTCCAAACATCCTGCTATAACATCTCCTTAATAGTATCTTGTCTCATGATATTAGTTGTTAGTAACTATGTGTTTAAATAATTTGATCCATAACCAACTTGTCTCTCGAAATCTGTGTCAAATGGAGCCGTTAACCTGAAAACTCTTTTATCCCACTCAATCTATTTCAATTTGCTTATGGGAACTATATCCATGCTCTTAATTACAGTGTTTGTCACAAGGGTAGATTCATGGTTGCTTTAACTAACCAGTTATAATCTGACATGCTCTCAATTATTGTTGTTGCTTGTATCGTTAGATCTTCAATGGCAAACACAACCTCAGCTGAGAACATTGCATCCTCTGCTCCATCCAAAGTCCTTTCTGATGAAGAAATCCTTCCTAAAAGTCAATGGGCAGAAATTGGAAAAAGTAATTGTTATGTGGATTTACAAAAGTTGCAACAAAATCCTACCCTCAAAGTGTCTATTGATATCCTCAAAAACACAAACTTCTTCGGTGCACTAATGAAGCAATGCGCAATTCCCACCATTTACATACAACAATTCTGGAACACCCTTGAATGGAACAAAATCACAGCTAAATATTCCTGCAAACTGGATAATAGGGAATTTGAGATAAATTCTGACATTCTTAGCAAGGCTCTAGGAATCACTCCCTGCAACCCCAACATACGATCTGAACCTCCACCTAGTGCTGACGATCTAATAGTCTTTCTAATTGGTTTGGGGTACCAGACTAGCATTACAAGGGCTTCTGATATCATCACCGGACACATGTATCAACCCTGGAGAGCAATGACAACAGTTCTCAACTTGTGCTTATCTGGCAAAACATCAGGGTTTGATAAAGTGAGAATTCCCATCTTGCAAATCCTATGGGGTATCGTCAATGGTGTGAATGTCTCAGAACGTATTTGGGAAGAATTTTTACTTTCAATGAACACATTCATATCTGATAGAACAAACGTTCAGAATAAAGCTCAGGGTCGAAAGAAACAGAACAAACTTGTGATTCCTAGCATTAGATTTTCAAAGCTTATTATCCAGTACTTGCAACAGATTCACAACTTCAACCCTAGGATTGAATCAGATCTACATAATGCTGAGGATGAATTTGTTCTGGGCAATCTCAGATATATTTCCAGTGGGGTCAATAAAGAGGTCTTTGGATTGCAAATTCCTGATTCTCTTCTTACTGAAGATATTAAAAAGATGGATCATTTCAAACTATTCATGAAAAGGGCTTCCAGATCTAGTGATGATGTTGATGTCCCTCCTACACAACCACAACCCAAAGCTGCTAAGTCTGATTCTGGTTCAAAGACTTCATATGCTGCTCTTCCAAAAAGAAGACATGAAAAGTCACAAACCTCTGACAGATCCACCCTGAAGCAGAAAAGAAAGAAGAAGGAAGAACGTTGAGGAAACTGAGGTTTCCAAGGGTAATATGAGGTTGACTGATGAAGATGATGCTGCTCTGCAACTTGGAATCCAGCAAAGCCTAGAAAGTCATAATGTGAGTGCACCAGTTGGAGGAGTAGTGTTAAGAGAACCTGATCAATTGCCTCGACAAACAACACCAATCATACATGACAAAGGAAAATGGATTGTTAGTGTTGATACTGAACAAGCCGCTCAAATGCTTCTAACAATCTCATCTTCTCCTTTAAGAACCACCAATCAATATGAACTGAAGAGAAGAACTGAATCCTCTTCAGCTAAAGAACAATCTGGGTTGGAAAAAGTGCCTGAAACTTTAAAAGATCCTCCTGCATCAAGTGATACTCAGTCTGATCAGAATTTTGATGACCTGGTGCATAAAGTCTCGCAGGAGAATCTTGAGTCAAGATCTGATGAGACCATGCACATGGAAGAACCAAATCTGTCTACTGGTTCTCTATCTTCACTGAAGAACCTAGATACAGACTTCACTTTCGGAGATCAATTCTTAAATGACAAACCCATAGATACTGAGTCTTCTAAGCAAGATAATGATAAAGAGGATGCACAATCCATTTTTACTGTCAATATTCAGCAAGACACATCTACCATTCCACCTATGTCAGCATCTTCACTTACAACGGCACTTCCACCTCCCAAACTTGCTCAAGCAACCGCACTTCAACCACCTGAATCTGCAAAGAATCTATCCCTTGAACCTGTGGTTACAGTTGCTGATATGGAAACTCCACCAGCTTCACCACCTCAAATACTTACATCAGATCAACTGCTCGACAAAGCAGTGAAAAGAATTGAAGCTCTTGAAAGACAACTACCGAAATCTGTTGATGCCCTTGTGGATCGTGTCTATAGGTTGGAGGATCTCAACTTTGATGAAGGGGTTGCAGACACCATTGAAGGCGAAGTTAAGGATGCTGTGGAATGGGCAATGGAAGCTCCACTGCTTAGACGGTTCAAAGATCTACCTATTGCAGATATGAGAGCTGTTCTTTCAGATAAGATGTATGAAGCTGACGAGCATAAGCATGAGGTCCATAAGAAGCTATATGAGGCTCTTGAAGAGTCTATTAAGTACGACAATCATGAACAGTTCTTGATAGACATTGGAGAAAAAGAAGCAAAGAAGAAAAGGAGGACCATAGTGTTGGAAACATTGCGCAAAGGTCCTAAAGATCCACCTCTACCTCCAACTGGGGGTGCTGGAACTTCTGGAGCAGGTGGATCTTCTAAGTCAACCTCTACACCTCCACCACCACCATCATCACCACCAAAACCTCCCTCACAACCACCATCATCACCACCAAAACCTTCCAATCAATCTAGTCCTACCGAAAAACAGGGATCTCAGAAGAAATCTGCGACTTAGACAACGGTTGATTCAAGGTTCACACCCACTGTCTCTTCAACTCCTGAAGATCAAATGGTTCATGAAGAGTCGCATGTGATGATAGAGTCTGAATCAGATGACGATGATGCATCCACCAAGCATATTCCCAAGCCGTCTGAAGATGATTGGTTTGATTCATACGTGGCGGGTAAACGCACTAACACATCCAGAGTTGCACCTTCAAGAGATACAGTTCAAAGCTGGATCATCGATGAGAGACCTCATACTCCAGAACCTTCATGGTCTATCCCAGAGTCTGATTCGATGATCCCTGACAACAACTGGGCTACAACAATCTCCACCAACTATGAAACCCCAGATGAAGACTCTCTCCTTCATTTCACTGGTGATATGGGCAGCTTCATTAAATGGTTTTGTGAACAGAAGAAAATCACGTCCATCACTCCAAAGGATCTTGAAGGACCAGCTTATGAAATTGTCAAGGTGTTTCACTCTGATGCCAATCAGCTCCAATACCAGATGGAAGAATGTCATGAGATGCTGAATGATCAAGTCAGTGAGCAGATTAGTCGATTCAATGTGAACTTGCCTCTTCCGCTCAGTGGTGAACCTGGACAAATTACTATTCAGTCTGAGTTCTTCTTCAATCATGACCTAGACTATCTTTGTGGCCATACTACTGAAAGAAGACCAACCTTATCAATCTCAAAGATGAAAGCTGCTACCTACTATGATCAGGGTCTCGAACAGATGGTTTCGGATCAATTCTGGGCAGACAAAGAACAAGAATATGACATCGAGGCTTTATACGGAATCTCTCATTGGTGGTTCAAGAAGAAGAATTTCTACATTGAAAGACATGCAGCTAAAAAGAGTCGTAAAGATGTTCGATCCAAGCTAAGAATTTTAAGTGTTGTTCGAGTAGAGGTCTTCCCAATCTATGGCTATGAGTATTTGAAGAAGATCGTTCTTAAAAGAGCAGACCTGAAAGAATATATTATTGAAGAAAACGACTTTAAACATCTCCTGCCAAATGACTTTGAAGATCTCTATCTTCTGAATCTTCAAGGACACCTTGAACACCTACCAGTTCGTGAAAAGAAAGCTCTATCTGCAGCTGTCATTCTTTGGATTAGAGGCTTAGTCATCCGAAAACGGGTTGAGGACTTTCAGCTTGGGATAGAAAGCTACCAGAATCGAGTCAATTTAACAAGGCCACAATGGGATACCAAAGGACAAGAATTTTGTCACGACTATCGAGTACTTGACACCCCCAGAGCCGTCCTCTTCCACGACAGGTATGGAACTCGTAAGTTGATGAGATTGTGCGAGCTCTACAAATTCAGTGATGGTACTCTCAAGATGGTTGAAGAAGAGTTGAACTCCAGAGTGAAAGAAATCAGAATTGATATGAAGCCGTGGAACAGAACAAAATTCTGGACTGATGATGACTTGAAAAGGTGTGAAGATTTCATTGCTGCAATCAGGTGAAGAATTAAGACTCGAATGATCTTCCGTAGCCTTGAAAGTTTTTGTGACACCCGGTAAATTTTCACCAAAATTTAACTAATAATTAGTAATTCATTTTTACTAAGCCAAATTTATTAAACATGCATAAGCTTTGCCTGAGCATTTGAGTAGATAACTCGCATACAATAAAAATTTCACCACTCTTGCATTCATATCATTTTATGAATATATCATTTTGTCTTATAATTTAAATTGTAAGACGAGAGGTTATCTCGTCTTCCCCCAGTGACTGACACTGCACGCGTACCGACACTATGATAAGGGTTTGATAAAACGAATGACAAACACCGTAATGAAAAATATTACAAAGATAACAATATCTCCGATACGTGACCATAAGATATTACACCTAAAAGTTATCAAACAATGATGCCTCGGTCACAATGTAATATCGCAGGACATAAAGTATATAACATACTTACACTTAAACATGAACTTTTATAAGACTCAAATACAAGTAGAACACAAGTACATGCACACAAAATAAATTATAAGTATACATTACATGTACCCTCACTTTTACTTACATTACCATTTTAGACCTTTATTATTATTACACTTATAATACATTTACAAGAAAAGAATTTATAAAAATTAGATATACTCTCCTTGTTTTTCTCTTCCACTCACGACAAAACCAAGGACCAGGAAAAGCAAAAGATATCAAAATCCATCTTCAACCTCTAGCTTGTACTCCCATCCTAGGCCGAATCTTCTAAATGGAGATAAATCAACACCTTCATCCAACATACCCATCTCTCTCATACCCAAATCCATGTAAAACTTTGCTTCCCAAATCTCCATAGATGCGCCACTACCTTCGAAGGAATCCAAGGAGGATCAAAGTAAATCACAAGAGAGAAGTAAAATCCTTTCACCACTCTATCACTTATGTCCAAAGATTCGTGGGTCTTGGAAGTAAGCCATTTTTGGCTTCAAACAAAGTTTCAAGATGAAAAGAGGTGGTCAAAGGCTCCTCTCTTAACCTCTTCTTAAGCAACTCGAGAGACCAAAGACACCCACAAATCAAAACTCAAACACACCACAAGAGTAATATTCTCAAAGTTATCAAGAAGTTGTTGGGTTTGCTCGGAATCGGTATACGGGTTTGATTTGTGTGGGGTCCCTCGACTTGGCTTTCATCAACATTTTCACATCTCACTCTTGATAAGGTTCATGGTCTTTCTCTTTCTCATAGCTTTGTTGTAATATAAACATTGTTAATGAAGTGGTAAATGGTGATGTCTTGCTTTATTTGAGTTTGTAAGTTATGGATGTGCAACTTTGCAATATGAGTATAACTTGTCACTTTGAAAATTTGATTTGGTCACTCTCTTGTGAAAATAGTTTTCTGTCGAGGTAAACGAGTCAAGAAAATGAGAGTTAAGTCTTATAGAAACTTGGTAATTTGACTATGTAACTAAGTACTCTCGATGTGATAATACTTGTGCTTTGATAAGCAACTATGTCACTCCGGAATCTAAGTAAGTCATTGGTATTAAGTGGGTTTGGTTTACTGTCGAGGTAGGAACCGGGTTGAGTAGTACTCAACCATGGTATAGTCTTGCCATTTCTTTGTTCTATCGCGTTAAGTTGGTCTCGACCCCATCACCATCATACTCGGCTTGTGAGCCTTTGTCTTAACTTCACCTTGTAAAATTTATGCCGTGTATAATCAAGTTTGTCAATGCTATAATGAAGGTATGGATGTCTTGTTTGAAAACTGTTTCTGTCGAGAAGCCGGAACCAAAGAGTTTGAAAATTTCTCATTTGTAAAGTCTACTAGTAAACATGGTCTTAAAACTGGAAATTTGATCTTGAAAGTGGCACTTGGCTTAGTAAGTCAAGCACCTTGTAACAAGTTTATCTTTCGACAATTGGTCATATACTTGTCGTTATCCTTGGTGCTAAGTTGTTCGGCTCGAAAGTGAACTCATTTCGAGACCTATGACACCATCAGTCAAGCATGTAAGCTAATAACTAGGAACTTTAGTTTCACAAAAAATTTTGATATCTTGGTTTAGATAGGTGTTCATCTTGATGAGAAACTAGTTTTATGTCTTTCTTTTGTTGGCCTAATCCTCATTCGTGATGTTATAGTCAAGACGGGTAGCCAAGATGTGTTCGAGCACATTAGTCGTGACCCGATTGTAACTCCGAGATGATGGCAGTTTTACTCAAACTCTCTACCCCTCAAATGTACCTTGACTACATTTTCTTTTTTTTTTTTCTTTTTCTGCGTTAATCATTCCTCAAGTCAAATGCAAGAGTACTCTTTGACTAGTTTAGTAGCAAAAGCTGCTAACAGAAACTGATGGGCCACAGCCCATTTTACCTCAAGGATTACTTGAACTCCTATTGGGCCAAGCCCCATTCGTGTACCCAAGTCGCTGGGCCACAGCCCACCTGCGGTTTTGAATGTTGGTTTAAGTAAATGAAACGCGTCAAGTATACCGGAATAAACTACAAAGCTAAACTCATTTGTCACATATTTGGAGATTTCGACTTTGGTTATGTACACTTATATCGACGAGTAAAGCAAGAGTAAAGGCATACAAACAATGAACCAAGTGTCTAAAAATGTGAGTCATATAATAAGGTTTACGTAACTGACTTAACGACAATGTGTAGACGAATGTATGTCAAGTGAACGTCTCATCGAAACTATATATATATGGAACAAGTTTGTTAAATAAATAAGATACCACTATATTAATTTCTAGTCCACTAAAAATTGATGACTTTAAATTTCACTTGAGCATTTTCCTAAATACAATTAGAAAACAAATTATAATTTTGACAACACCATTTTGTGTCAACTTAAAAAAAAGTATATATACATTTATATACTTACTAATGGAACATTTTAATTATTTGTTTTTAATTCGAACTTTGGATTTTAGAGCCATACTAATATGAAAGGAGTATATATACAATCATATACTTACTAGTAAATCTCTTAAATTATTTTTTTACAAACTAACGGTTGATTTTAAAATCATTATATAAGAATAATATTAATTGCACCATTTTAAGTAAGTAATACTTAAAAACGATGAACTAAACATTGCCCTCCTTATCTAGGTCGTGTGTCGGTGCCGTTTCACAACAATCACTAATCCCACATTTCGGATTTTGCACATTTGCTAAGGTGAGTTTCATAGCCCCACTTTTACTTGATAAATTGTTTTATACATTTTGGGGTGAGAAATATGCAAAACATTTTATGGATCAAAACTATTACATGATTACTATTACGTGGTTTAGCCTAAGCCCTTATGTCCCTAGAGAATGCCCTTTTTCATGAACCGTCAATTCCCCATTGGGAAACGCGAATGTTATAAATAGATCTATTGAGGGTGACTCCTCCGTTCGGTTGGCCATGCTTAGGCCAAGGCGAAACGTATACCATGTCGGAATCAAGTGTTGAGGGACAAAACACTTGCTATGGGCCCCTATATTGTATGACATCTTTTAGCATACATAAACTGTCGTAGTATCGGTTGCATGAACTTAGAGCTAACGTAATAGACATTCATACATATATCATTATATTCGTTGTAATGATTATATGCCTTTACTGATGGTCCAAGCTTACTATTTTAAATTAAACCTATGAACTCACCAGCTTTTAGCTGACCTTTTAGCATATTTTCTTAGGTGTTTAAGATTTGTTCATGAAGGCAAGGCAAGAAGCGGATGTATGGTCGTAGTAGTATTAAAGAAGTGTTTTTACACAAAAATGATGTTTTTACATTGGGACCACTAAATCTAATGGGATGTACCCATTTATTTAAATTATGTTGTAAGACAGCGTTTTAAAACTATTTTATAAAATCAAACGGCGTATGTATTCCGTTCTTTATTACTTGTGTTATGATTCACCAATTCCGTAACGCTCCCGAATAACACGTATGCTTCCGCTAAACAAATTTGGGGGTGTTACAGTTTTGTTGGAGGCAGACTTCGTGATGGTCATTACAAACCACTTCAGAGAACTGAGTGAAGTCATCTTTTGGAAGTAGTTTCTGTTTTGTACTATTTATGTGTATTTTGTGGTGAACAGTCTATAAATATCTATAATGTATGTAATAGTGCTAGGTTGTGTGTCGTGGTTTCCCTTATGTATAAAAAGGGAACCTCAGTCTTGTCCAATTCAATCTTATAAAACCAGACACATTTTTCTCCAACAAATGCTCTGTTTAATACATATTTAAATCACTTGAGATCCAAAATCTCAAAGGATTTGAAATTTTTGATCGGGGGAGAAAATGTGATATAAATATGAAAGATGATAAAAGATGACCTTTTCAAAGTGCATACTACTCTCTCATATATGCTAAATTATCTTTCAAATCTCAAAGCATATATCAAGGGGGAGCATTTCAAAACGAAAATAAACCTTCAAGGTACAAAGTTTTACATGTTTCATCATAAAGTACCTTGATTGTTTTTCACTTGGTTTCTGTATGGCAGGTTTGACTGTTAAAGTGCAGGTTCCCTCTTGTATGTGCAAAACTCTTTCAATACCTCAAGGCACATATTGAGGGGGAGCATGTTTATGAAAACCTCATCCTTCCCTTATATGCTTTATCTACTTGAATTGACTAGGGAAGTGATGTTGATATCTTTTAGAAAATGGAATTCAAAGAAGTTAACTCTTCCTCTTGCCTCCGTGTGCTAAAACAATTTCATACACTTGTTGCACATGTTGAGGGGGAGCTCGTGTTCTAAAAATATCAAAAACAATTCAGATACAAAATGCTTTGATAATATATCACAAATATCTGGATTGATTTTTCAAATGGTTTTCAATTGGTTCCAATGGCAGATGAACAATACCAAATAGACCGACCAACTTTACTTTATGTATGGTGATATAAGGATGATAAGGTTAGGTATTTGTTCCCATGATCCGCCAGAACCGGAGGGATCTACCCAGGGACAATCCACTAGTTAGTGTAGAATTCCTTAGGTATGATGATAAAAGGAGAAAAATTGAGATATGGGAAGAGTGCGGACTGAAACTGAGCTAGTACTGGAATAAACCCAACAAGGTTCTAGCTATGATGTCTCGGTAAGCACTGAAGGGGTTGAAGAATGAAAAATAATTGAATGAGAAAAGGGTGAAAACAAATAGCCCTCCAATTATTCAACCTTAGGGCAGATACCGGGTTCAATTCATATGCTACTGGTGGTTACAAATGTAACATCGGTATTGAAGACAAGACGTCATGGACCCAGTGACGCACTGCACTTCAACTTCCCAAACCACTCAAGTTCCTCTTAAAAGGACTTGTTTCATTCTCACGGGGAACCAACATTATCTATCGACATTCTTTTAGAGACTGTTGATATTGAAGAAGGAGACCCTCTCCCTAGTCTCTGATATAGGATCCAAATGTGCACAAATTGAGTCTAGAGCCACGAGATCATAAATAAGTCTCCTTAGGACACTTTCAATGAAGACTCTCTGTTTCACTCAATGTGGAAAGAGAGATTATATCTTGAGTCCTACGTATTATCCTTGTGGTATTTCCAGAACATCCGAGTGATATGCAAACATATTCACAATGAAGATGGAAAGCCTTCTGGAGCCAACTTCAAACAAGCTCCTGGTAGGTGGCATGTGAGATCTATTCAATAGATCAACCATGTGACAACTGAACAGAAACAATGGTGCGGTTCAATCTTTTAAATCAATCCTGGTTCAGGTTATGGATTGACGGATACCTCTGAAAAACCGGTCGTTGTGCTTAAAAACTCTTTTCTTTAGCACATCGACCGTGTACGAATATTTCAAATCAAAAGGTGTTTTATGATTGATAATTGATTTTCATTAAAACCTTTCGTTGTATTGCAAAAACAATTTCTATTGAGCAATACACGAGTGTTTTTCAAATCTCTTTTCATCAATCAGTGAATCTCTATTCGCTGGTTCACTCACTCTGTGTTGTCTTCTTTGAGATGTTCCGGTTTGAGAACAGCTAGAGCAGCTGCGAAACCCTGTCAAGGAAATTCTTCGGGATTATTGTACTGATCAACGGGGAACCGTGGGCCGTGTACCTCAATTCAACGAAAGTGATCAAAGACACTTTCGTGCGCTTTATTGCTAAATGTTTTATGCAGGTATACCCTACGTTTGCAGTTGATCAGAATGAAGCGGTCAATCCATAGCCGCATGCTCACTCAACACATTCATCTCAAAAGAAATCATGATAAGTGCATCAATGACTCTGATATATTCACT
Organism: Chrysanthemum seticuspe; assembly: GCA_019973895.1. Lineage (NCBI taxonomy): Eukaryota > Viridiplantae > Streptophyta > Magnoliopsida > Asterales > Asteraceae > Chrysanthemum > Chrysanthemum seticuspe. Next base: position 85,994,095 of record BPTQ01000001.1, on the reverse strand, counting down.
CCATGCTTCTGCTACGCTGCTGCCAATATCATGAATCAACGAAAGCTTCCGCTACTCTGATGAGAAGATTTCATAATCCAGAATGTGAGCATGTCGGTCCATGCTGTCAATTTTTCATATGCTGGCAACCTGATGATCTCTTATAATGCTCAAAGGTTGTCATAGGTGGATCAGACTTTCAACCTCCATGAATTATTCATTACAGTTGTTCAATGATGATTATCTCCACAGATGCACTTAGTTTGAATACTTTGTTGAAGAAAAGTCTACATGCTCAAGACTGAAGATTTATTAGAAAGCTAGGATTCACAATGTAATTTATGGGGTGACCTCCCTTAGGGGGAGATTGTTAGGAATTGGAAATTCCATAAGTTAAAGAGTCAGTCACCCCAAATGTTATCTAGCCTTAGTCAGCTCGTAGACTTGTCGTTATTTACGTTATTAAGTAGTTTCTTAGTTAGTTTAGTGCAACACCGTGGAGGAAGGATGGGTCTTTACCCATTGTATACCTGATCCACAGGCCGTCAGGAGGTCGTTTAGTTTGTAACCTATAAATACCCTCTACCTTGCAAGGTAGAGGGTTGGATGTTCATTTGGGAATCTAACATTCCACAAGTTTCTCTTTCTAAAATATCCCACTTTCTCTCTCTAAAACATATTATTCGCCTACTTATGTTTATGGTTTAGTGTGTATGTGAAATCCAATATGTTACAACAATGTTCTTGGTAAAGTTGTTGGGACGATGTTCATTCTCTGCAACGATTATTTTCAATCCGGCCGGTGATGTTGCCCTTGATAGTGCGACGTACAATTGACCGTGCCCAAACACTGGTTCAGGCAAATATACTCCAATTGTTTGAAGCGACTGCCCTTGACTTTTGTTGATTGTCATGGTATAGCATACCTTGACGGGGAACTGTTTTCTCTTGAACACGAATGGAAGTTTTTCGTCCTTCATTGTTAATACTATACGTGGGAGAAAAACTTTCTGGGACCTCCTTGTGCCGGTGATTATCTTGACTTCTAGAACTCTTAAAAGGAGTTGTGTGACAATCATACGGGTACCATTACATAGGCCACCGGCTGGGTTCAAGTTCCTTAAAAGCATGATAGGCGTCCCAACCTTTAACTGTAGTTGGTGTGGTGGCAATCCTGTGGGGTTAATGGTGTTTAGATAATCTGTAGGATAAAGTAGTTCTGTAGAACCACCATCATTTCCGGCAGGGACTGCATGATCAATGCTCTTGTACCCGTATGTCGTGCCTGTATCTTTTCTAAGATTTCTGCATTTATCAGATCCGCCGTTTTGTTTTTTGGACAAACGATAGCTTTGTCCTGGAGGTTGTCAGTGGTAGGTTGTTGCAGTGTCTGTTCGTCGTATATGAAATTGATAAGCTGCTGTTTTCCATCTTCGTTGTCAGGTAAGCGAAACCGTTCTATGACCTCTACCCATGATATGTTCTCAGGATCATCTTCATCACATATACCTGCATTACCGTCACCAATGTCAAGCAACCACTGAGAAAATTCTCTAGCATCTTCTTTTTCCAATGTGCTCATCCCTTCTCTTTCCAATCTCATGTTATGCTGTAGTATGAAGACCTTGAAATACTGCCACAGATAGGACTGTGATATGGAAGATGATATTATTTCGTTTTTGGATGCGCCTTTTTTTACTGGAAGTGTTTGTCTGAAATCGCCCCCGAACATTAGTGACTTGCCTCCAAATGGCTTGTTGTTGACATCACAAATATCACGTAGTGTCCTATCCAGTGCTTCGAAACATCTCCGGTCATTCATGGGTGCCTCATCCCAAATAACCAAATCAGTTTCCTTGAGCAGTTTCCCTAACTGTGTGTTCTTCTTTACGTTAGAGACAGATTCATCAGTCAGGGTAAGAGGAACTTTAAATCTTGAATGGGCTGTTCTACCAGCCGGTAAGAGCAAGGAGGCAATGCTGAAGGATGCTACTGCAAGCACAATCTTACCGTATGACCTCAGCGTTGTTATCAAGGTCCTCCACAAAAACGTCTTTCCGGTACCGCCGTGAGCATAAACGAATATCAGCTCCTGGCGCTGTCTATCTACACCTTCCATAACGATATCAAAATTTTTTTTTGTTCCTCATTTAATCGAGGTATGAGGATGTCCCTTTCTCTGCCTAGTTCTCTACGGTTGTAACATTTCTCTTCCATAATGACCTTGTTATTCAATATAGCCAATAGTTCTCGAGAAGGCATCGGGAGACCAAATTCTTCCAGAGACTGGCCATGATGCGATAAACCTGATTGCAGCTCGTATAGGATTCCAGCTTTTAGTTCTGGTTCATTTACATATAGTAGGTGTATGCCAAACAGTTCGGACAATGTCCTGGGTATGTCATCAGACATACTTTCCCAAAACCTTTCCCATAATGTTACTGGATTTGCCACGTCACAAAAGAGAAGGATCTGTAAGAAAAGAGCCCTCATTTCTGCTGCAGATGCACTGACATCTGCCTCTTCTAAAGCTATCGACCATTCACCGTTATCATCTAATAAACCCATTGCATCGGCAGCGGCCCTATATGTAGGATAGGTATGACCGTTGACTGTACGTATACCAGGAAATGAGGTGCAACCCGGTTGGTGACATAACAAAAGGCGGAGATAAAACAAATCACCAGAGCTTGGATGCACATACGCCATCCTCCCTATAGATGGTTTACTAAGATAGGTTCTCGGAAACCATTCCCTGTCCTTCCTTGACCAAACGAATTAGGATGGGGGTTGTTTAGTACCGACTCGAGTCGGTGTTGAACTTTAAATATGTCAAGTGCCTTCCTATACAGGTTGAGGCATTGAAATTTAACCATTCTGTGAGTGTTGTTTTGCGTGAATGTGGGTTGTTTAGTACCGACTCGAGTCGGTGTCCGGCCTTATGTGTAACACGTTGCATATTTTGTAGGTGAACATCAAGGAACTGGACTGCAGGGTCTCTGAAATGGATGTCAAAGCCAAGTATTCGCCAACACGCTTCATGTGGACCTATGTACCTTGCGTCTACAAAATTTTTAATTTCATCCACAACCCTTGATGAGCTTGCTGTATCTGGATGAACATTGGTAGCCGATGTAGCAAGACCTGAAAGCGGCGTAGTTTTTCTCGTGATACGTGCCACAATCTTGTCTGTTCCCTTTGATATGTACTTGAAAAGATACTTGATAAGCATTTTCCAGCTACAACATTCAACGTTAATATGGGCATTGAACCTTTTGCATAACTGTATGTTGTAAGGGACGACATAACCGTTGTCAAGCTGCATGTTCTGCCGTGTCGTTTGGAACTACCTGTCCCTCCGACGGTAATGCACATAGCCAGATTCATCGATAAACGTACCAGGACAGTATTCTTTCGGGAAGTGTTTTTTACACGTTTGGCGGTCGCGCATACATGGAGCATTTGGAAATGCCTGCCCACACGGACCATGCATCATGAGTTCTGCAACGATTCTGAAACCTTTCGGATCGGCAGATTCGTCCGGTAATTCTGCGGAAATATACTTGTCGACATCTTTTGGATTTGCTATTTTTGAAGAGATGTCGTTCCAAAACAGCAAGTGACAATGTGGATGCCCACGTTTCTGAAACTCCACTGTATACAACACTGCAATAAAATTTCAACCATAATTGTGCTATAGGAGATGTATCAAAACCGTATGGTAAATGTCACATGACAATATGCTAACAAACTGAAAAGAAGCGGACGTTTAACTTAATAGAACTACAGAACGCTGACCTGCACTGATTTTGCCAAGGGGCTTCTTGTCACGGACATATTTTATGAGCCTATGAATCTTCCGTTCAAAGACACGATCAATGACATCCGGTCTATCAGCAGTTGTTAGGTGTGGGAATTCTGCCATGTATTCACCTATCTCTGGCCAGTTAACGTTGCATGTGAACGTGACAAAAAAAGTGGGGTTTCCATGGACCCTGCATATGGCCAACGCGTCAAGGTAGTGGCTGTACATGTACCGTGGATCACCAGTGAACGACGCTGGCAATATGATCCTTGATCCAACATCGGAGCCATCGTGATCACCTCTTGCTACTGCATCATACAAACCATTCAGAAACTCACCCCTGATGTCTGACTGATGCTTTCGGACAAAGTCCATACGTTGATGTTCGATTGCAGAATAAGCAGTGACCACATATTGTTGAAACAGCCGACCACCTCGTGTAAGAAGACCATAACGGTTGTACCTGTCGTGCAATAGGTAACAGTAAAACGCGTTCATTGACATGCGTTTTTCTTCAGAGGCATCCAAACCGGGAACGCTCCTCAACTTTAAATCTCGATGATACCCTTGCTCACCATAAACGAACAGTAACGGAAACTGTAATGACATATAGCAGGGATGGAGTTTGTTGATGCGCTGCGCTTCACCTGAATGTTGCTCGATGACTATATCAAAGTCACTCAACGCCTCTGGACCTGGTTAGAAAACAATCGCTCCAATGGAGTCTGCTGTAGGAAGTTTGTGTGTAGGTGAATGAATGACACCATAAAGTGCTAGTTTGAACTCTGGGACAACATGATCTTGTAACTTATCGCGAGCCATCCTGAATAACTGCACCAAAGCATTATTATGGTCAAGGAATTCAACCAACCCTTCGACAATGTCACGACGAAAAACTGTTTCCCCACGCCTGTCAAAGTGTGCGAGCCTGTTATCGACCTCATGATCTGTGTCGTAGATGTATAGTTGGAGGAGCCTTGGATCTTCATCTTCAACAGGGCACATACGGCCTATCCTGTGGTATATCTGACCAGAAATTTTAAAAACATAAGGGCCCCTCCCCATGTTAAGCGTCTCATCAATGGATGCTCCCAAAGATGTCATACCAAACATTTGGTTGTAGCCCCCGATATTCGTCAAAAAGTGAGGGTCTTCAAATAAATGTCGTATGAAGACTGGATACTCCCGTGGTATTGACAATCGTACTTTGCCGGCCATACAACATCGATGATACAACGGGCCCGAACTGTGAGTGGAGCTAGTCAAACGCTCTTCATACCAGAAGCGGGCATGACAATGCCTGCAAATGCAACTGCATGCCCCGAACCTTTCGTATTGCTGTGGAGCACCTACAATTTTTGAACCTGTAATCGTCAGTAAACTACCAATCATATTGTCAACCGTAAAGTGTGCAAGGTACTGAAAATGACTGCGTTCGGGTATACCTCTAATAACTGCACTCCTTCTACGGCTAGTTGACAGAACATCGTTCCTGGGTGTAGAAGAGACTGGTACATGGCTCTCGCGTGCAGCCACACGAGGCAGTATCCGTAGAAATACATATTAGCATGCAATTTTAGTTGTATTGGCAATAGTAAATTGTACCAGGTACTTGAAGCGGCTGAAATTACATGTACCTCTGACCGGTGGAGGCGTTGAAAGGCTAGTTGATCTAAGGCCTTCTCCCGATGCAGGAAAGTTCGATACCTGAGGAACAGGTGCAACCGCAGGTGATTCTGTGACAGGACAAATAAATGTTACCATGGAACTTCACGAACATGAAAATGTAACTATCCAAAAAATAATAACACATGTCAACAGCTAAAGGTAAATGCACCTGTGTTACTGGATGATGCGAATTGTGGAACAGTTCCAGGAACGTTCGATGAACAGCCACCAACAAAATCTACACACATCGGCATGTTACTGGGAACATTTTCAGTTGCATTTCCCGCAAAAGATTCATGACAGTCATTGCCATAACCACTTGACGAACAATGACACCAAGCAAGCAACCAAAACCAACTGAGCAATGCCAACTGACTTACAATTTGCTGGTAACACTGATGGAGGACCAGTGTGATACTCATTTGATGGAAATACACCACTATATGTTGTTGCTACAGCCACACCATCCGCTGATAACATACCTATGACACATTGGCACTGATAAGGTCAGACGTATAACCATAAACACGTGTCAATAAACACAATGCAAAATACAAACACATGTCATTAATTTGCAACAGACTTACGTCTACGTAAAGGTGGCCTCTCAGAATTAACCCATAAAATTAAACACAACTACTCAAACCCATGAAATTCCAGTTTAATCAAACCCCAATTTGAATACCCATATTTCAATTTAACCAAATCCTAAAAACAAAAACAAAAAACCTAATTGAATATTAAAAGAAAAAAAATTTGTTGTACCTGAACGATGCACCTTTCCATGGGTGCAAATGATATTTGATGATAAACAACATTTAGAGAGCAACGAAAATTTTGAGGAGAAATTGATAGTCATATGTTATATGAGTTATCCGGTTTGTGAAAGTGACAAAGAACAGATGGTTGGTTGTTTAGGTGAAAGACACGTTGCCTTTTTTATATATATAAGAAAAATATTTTGGGGCCTCAGCTGGTTCCAACATATGGGCTAGCCCAAACAAATTTTAAATCCCACAGACCAATGCATCTGCAACGCACGTGACAAAGAAAAACGTTTTCTACTCCACCGACAACACGTGTCAATAAACACAATGCAAAATACAAACACATGTCATTAATTTTCCACAGACTTACGTCTACGTAAAGGTGGCCTCTCAGAATCATCACGAACGGATTCTGGAGACAACCCAGCGACAGGATTCCCTTCAGCTACAACAACTAAACACAAACACCGAAACATGTTATTAAACCCCTAAGAATGAATTACATCTAATGAGTTTGTGTTACATTAAAACACACCTTGAGCTGTGGAATGGATCCTTCTTTTCCTAGGCCTGCTACCTGGTCGTGAAACCTCATCACCCATAGGGGCCACATTTAGAGCACAATCGATTGTCAATGGAGTTATTGTTCCAGCTCCAAAGTCCAAGTTGAAAGGACCAACACCTACCAACCAACAGGATAACATTACTAACATTGTTTATATCTTGAACTAAAAAGTAAAATGGAGGACATATATTACCAACATCTGGACGTTCAACCAGGCAACCTGTGATTTCCCGAGAAGACGCTGCAAACATGCCAAAATTTCAACAAAACATATGAATGACAGATCGATGAACACGTAACTCTAAAACAAAATAACTTAACGGGAATCAACACAACTTACATGCACATGAGACTTCCACACGTTTCAACTTTTGTGGCCTGCTAATTCCATCAGATAGATCACGTTCATTCACATGCCGTTTACCAAGAACAACAGGAACCGCTCGAGAGACGCTACACGAGACCGTATCAACGCGGACATCGAACTTGGACATGGAAACCCCATCCACGCCACCAAAAGCAGGTATGTTACACTCGCTCACCACAGGCACTCCACCACCCGGAACACACCGGTCAAAACCGCCCACAACACTACCAGGAACATCTACTGGCATTCCTAAACACTCTTTTCTAGGTATATGTTTCCCTTTTGTTTTCATGGTATAATAACAGACAATATAACAAAACGAAAAGGATTTCGAACGTTGGAACACTATATAAGATATTTTACTTTTGGAAAATGGATAGCCAAAAGTCCAAAAAACAGCCAGCAACAAATTGAAGAGACACCAAAAAAAATGGAACACGAAATGCAATAAAGAAACTACATGACTACCCAAACACATCACATAATCAAAAGGTAACCACATGAACATATGGAACACCAGAAACCTCAATGAAAGATTAAGAAACAGCAGCAAAACCATGACAGTAACATACAATCTATGAAAGCATGCATCAAACATAAACGACATGCAAAGAAACCTACATAAAAATGACATGCAACAGACGAAACCCAACAAAAACCCTACACAAAGATCTGCATGTCTAACCTGAAGTAGATGACACCAACCTCTGATAGAGCGAGAAACCTTTCTTACCAAAGAAGAAACAGAATCGGCATAATAATACCCACAGCTACCCAAAATTAGGTGAAAGATAAAAGGGCCAGAAGCCCAAGAATATGGGCCAAAAACAAAAAACTTGGGATAATAAAATAATATAGTTGTAATGAGGGTTGTGCCATATATCCTATATAAATAAGCCCGATGATTTGTGGTCGTCACAATGTGAAGTCGATATACGTCATCTTCAGGTAATTAGATCACAATATTTTCTCCAATATTGATACAATACTAGTCAAGTAAACACTATTATTGAGTCTGGTGATTTCTTTTGAAAAGGTTTGGTATGCACCACATATGCCAATTGTGTTACGAGGCCTTACGTGCACTTTCAGTGGTGGAAAGAAAACTGGGATTGTAGGAAGAACCGGTAGTGGGAATACAACTCTGATACAAACACTCTTCCGCCTTGTGGAGCCTGCAGCTAGATAGATTCTGATAGATGGAGTTAATATATCCACAATCGGACTTCATGATCTTCATTCAAGATTGAGCATAATTCCTCAAGATCCAACCATGTTTTAAGGAACATTTCGTGTTGGTATTTTGTAATCAAGTTAACCAATTAACACTACGAGTGCGCAGCGGAATATGGATCTAGTTAATGTAATCAAGTTAACACGTAATTAATAAACAATAAAGAATAAAAGGGAACAAGAAAACTAACCTTCGTAGTCACCCGCAAGTTTAACAAAAAAAGAAACCAAGTGATTAAAATAATCACCTCTACGAGCGCTCACACAAACACTTTAACACAAATACGCCCTATAAAGCTAGTCGTGAACGTTTAACCAAACAACCCCTTGTAAATACTTAAACTACTCAAACCAAACAACCCTATAAACACTTTCACTTGTCGTCCGAGATCTGAAAAAAAAACCCACAATCAAAACTACCCGAGATCCTTTAATATGTTTTGTCTGATATCGGGTAACACTGCCCGATATCTTCTGCACCTTCTGTCCGAGAAATAGTAAACAACCACCACGATCTTGTCTTCTTAATTCGACCAGGAACAAGTAGAAAACAAGAACAATTAAACCTTAACACGCCTTGGATCAAATAGATGCAAGATTTAGGTTTATAAGTTGCGATTCAAGAACAAGAAACCTAATCGATTTAGGGTTCTAGAATCAGTTGAGTATGGTGATGATTGAGTCGATTTGCTTGCTGGAAAAAGGAGTAAAGTCGTAATGTTTGAGAGCTAGGGTATGGGTATATATAACCCTTGAACCCTAGTTATCTTAGGCTCTAAAATTGAGCTCTAAGCTAGCTCACCTCCTAATTCAAATACAATTCTTACTAGCCCATGTACTACCCCAAATGACCCACATTGGAAACCGGCGAATGGGTCTTTAGCATGAAGTAATCGGACCTAGTAAACGAGTCAAGTTAGACGGATCAAATAAGGTTTAAGTATTAAACGTATATAAACGTATTCTATGTGTTTAACGTGTGCGCCCTGATAAGGTTTTAAAAGGTACCATTTTGAGGGGTCGTTTTAGCCCTTATTTGATCACTTTTGTATCCGTTATTGCTTAATTTCGTTCCTTTTCACTTTTTAGGTCTCTTGAAGGCAAAATGCTGGAATGGCACTTATTTGGACGAAAAGGCGCGAATATACGAAGAAAATGGCCAAAGTCAAGAATCGAGCCACTCAGACTGCTGGAACTGAAGGGGACGGCGTCAGGTGTTAACTGCGACGCCGTCGCATCACTTTTGTGACGGCTCAGTAGCCAAATTGATCATTTACAAGTGACGGCGTCGGGCTTTAAAAGAGTAGACCGTCGCAACTCAGACGGCCTAGATGTGACCTAGACGGCGTCAGAAGCTGAAGAGGACGGGGTCACGGACATAAGGTGACGCCGTCGCAAGGTTAACGTGGCCAAGACAAAACCCTAATGACGGCGACACGACGGCGTCACGGAACATAAGGTGACGCCGTCGCATATGTAATCTTATATATAAAATCTGAATTTTTCAGTTTTAGAGAGAGTCTTTTGGAGTGAAAACCTAAAACCGAACCTAAGGTGTCTTGTACAGTATTTTAGGGTTTAAACCCTATCTTACATCAAGATAAGTATTTACTTCATTAATTCAATTATGTCTTTGATTATTTGTGTGTATGCTTGCATGTTCTCCATGTCCGGCTAATTTATTTGTGTGTTTGCTTAGGAAGTATGAAACTTAATTATTGAATATTGATTGGTTGTTTCTTATCTTAGTTGATTAATGATCTAGTAATGCGATAGGTCATTCGTTGTGTACTTAATGCTTGATTCATCTTTGTGAACCTTAGAATATGATTACCTGAGTAGTTGTAGGCTAAATTATCCAAAGAGTGCCTTAGAGTAAGAGTTTATCATCCCTAGTGGCTTTTGTAGACGAGACCCTTTGGTAAGTTCAAAGAGTTAGGGAGAAACGCATACCCTACAACTTTAGACACACAACGCAACTAAGAATAAGGACGTGACAACTCAACCATCAATAGGAGATAATTAAGGAGTAGTATAACCTAAGTAAACACATCTTTAACCTATCATACGAGCGCACATTAATTAGACATAGACTCCCACAACCTTAGTTTAGATAATTAGATAATAGTAGAGTAATCGGTAGAAATACCAACCCCCCAAATCCAATACCCGAGATTAGTACCTTTCCATTTCATAAAATAAAAAAATACAAAAAAATAATCTTCCTCAACCTTAACCTTAGCGTAGTAACTTCTCACTAGCATTCCTATTCCCCTAGAGAACGATATCAATACCCGTGGCTTACCCTAATTTCTACACTACAACGATTAGGTTCACTGCCTAGGGTGTTATAAAACTTGCTCGAAGAAAAGGAAGTTTCCTTGACCCTGAACGACGCGTGTAGCGTTATCAAGTTTTTGGCGCCGCTATCGGGGAATAGAATAGCTAGTTAGTAGTCCACCTCGTTTAGGTTCTTTGCTTGATTCCTATCAAGTAAATTTTTCTCATTTTTAGCTTTCTCTTAGTTTATCCCCCTTCTTCGTGACCTTTGTTCGTAACACCTATCACTTTTCATCATGGAGGATGATAACCAACCACCACTCATCAACCCACCACCAAATGACCCGCCAAGAGCCCGTACTCTTGGTGAATACTCAAGACCAAGCCACCTAGGCTATAGGAACACCATTGAGCTTCCCGACCAAGCCCAAACTATGGCCCTGCGATCCGACACCATCCGGTTGGTGCAACACGGATGTGCATTCCATGGACTTCGTTCCGAAGATCCAAATCAGCATCTGAGGGATTTCCTCAAAATTGTCGATTCCATCGACCTTGATGCTACTACTCGGGAGACCACGCGCCTGCGTCTCTTCCAATTCTCTCTACGGGACCAAGCTAGTAATTGGCTTGAGCGACTTCCCGCCGGCTCCATCTCAAGTTGGGATGATCTTACCTCTCGCTTCCTTGCTCAATTTTTCCCACAGGGGAGAACCACTAAACTTAGGCGAGACATCTTGACGTTCCAGCAGCTCCAAGGTGAGTCTCTTTACAAAGCATGGACTCGATTTAAGGAACTACTCCGTAGACTTCCACACCATGGCATTGATCTTTGGCCTCAAATCCAAATCTTCTATGATCATACCGATTTCATCACTCGACGATCCATTGATCGAGCCGCTGGTGGAAGGCTCAGCGACTTTAACGTAGAGAAATCGTGGGATATTATAGAGGAGCTTGCCGATCAAAGCTACGAAGATTGGAGTGAATCTCCCGAAACTCCGATTAACGTGGTTAATACCATATCCACTCCTTCTGAATCCTCCGATACACTCGAGGAGCAATTGAGTGCCATCGAGAGAGGAATTGATTATCTTATGGAAAGGCAGAAAAGAGCCCCCGTACAAATTCCTCGAGAGGTCGTCAAATCCGCCAACTCCACCAACCGCTCCACACCTTCTTCGGAGTCCCCAAGTCGCGAGCAAAACCCAAGTTCCGAAAGGCGCTTCCGTTCTACTTCCCCAATACCACTTTCACCAAGCTTCAAGGATCAAATGAGGGAGTACATGACAGCTCATACAGAGAGATTAGCCAGATTTGAAGAGGAGGTTTATAGGCAGAGAGAGGAAATGCAAGCAAAAATGAACGAAATGATGAATTTGGTAATTGAATTTACCAAAACAAAGGTTCCCGAAAAGGTGCTCGTAAGAAGCAACGATTGCCCTCCCACTTCATTTGTAAACGCCGTTTCCATTATGCCTGAGAATGCAAGGGCTGAGATGTGGAAAACTGAGGAAAGCACGAAGGAGGAGTCTGTGCCTAATGATGAACCTGAGACCATTGAGTACTACCTTAAGCACAAAATTAACAAGAAAACCATTGCAAACCAAGTAAACAACTTTAGGTACAATGAAGTTCTTAGGGAAGCTCTTGAAGGGAAAATGACGGAAGAAGAATATGACGCCTTACCTATGGAACCTCTGTATGAGTTGGTTATAAAAAAACCGTTAACAAGAAAACGAGACACCACAGGGAATTTCGTGATACCAGTTAGCATCGGTGACATAGATAATATAAATGCCTTGGCCGATCAAGGGACCGATGTGAACATAATGCCATTGTCAATCTATAATAAGTTAACTAAGGAGAAACCAGCCAAGACCGACCTTAGACTTTCCTTAGCAAATGATACTTATGTCCACCCCGTAGGAATCGCTGTTGATGTTCTAATTGAGGTAGCTAACATCGTTTATCCGGTGGATTTCGTGATCATTGATGTTGAGGAAGATAAAAACGTACCCCTCATTCTCGGGACGCCGTTCCTGGCCACCGCCAAGGCAACCATCAAATGCGGAGAAGGCATCATGATACTCAAAAGCGGGAAGGGGTACGCTATGATACCCATCATCCCAAGATATCCTCTTAAGATCATGGAAATGATTACGGGTGGAAATCGAAAAGCCCCGGGCAACAATGTTAAGAAAAAGATGAATGACTGGGAAAAAGGGCTTAGAGACTTTATGGTTCAAGGATTGTATGCGACATTGTGGAAACCCGATAAAAAGTTAGGCAGCAATCCCACCTCGATACCTAAGGCAAAAAAGGACCCTAAGGAATTTCTAAAGGGAGAAAAAGTGCTATTGTATAGATCTCGGATAAGGGCATTACGAGGAAGAAACAAACCAAGATGGTTTGGGCCTTTCACAGTTAAGGAGACCAATTTAAATGATAAAACCGTCACCATAATTGACAGCGTTGGCAAGGAATCCACGGTAAGCATACAGCGCCTACACCCTTTCGATGACGGGAAAACAAAGGGTCAAGAGGGCGGTAGTGAAGCAACGTAGGAGCAGGACTATGAGTCTAGCTACAAGACTCTTAAATAAAGAAAAGCGCTTCGTGGGAGGCAACCCATGCTTAATTGTTTGCTTGTTAGTGTCATATATCTTTTATTAATTGTTTATCCTCATGTTTAAATTTGTAAAAATGCTTTATTTTGTTTTTAACCTCGTCTTAATTGCATATAAAGGTATTTTACATAAGGGATAAGTGTAGGGAGGATTACACACGTTTTCAAAAGAAACGTAAACATGAGAATAACAATTAACTAAAAGATATTTATGTTTGTTTGTTTGAGTCAAATGCTTGTATCGAGTCATAATGGATGTTTTTGCAGAAATTTTTCCAGATTCTAAAGATGTAAAGTTTCCAGAATTTTTTTTTTTTTTTTTTTTTTTTTTTTTTTTTTTTTTTTTTTTCAGAAAATCGCAGACCAGTTTTTGTCAGGATAACCTGACGGCGTCAGGATTGCAACCTGACGGCGTCAGGAAGGAGTAAAAACATAAGATTACTTTTTTCTCGTTTTCTGAGCTACTTATAAATTTTTGGAATTTTCTAGGTCTTAATTTTCTTAGAAATTCTGTAAACATCCATTCCACAAGCATTATATCCTAGTTTAAATCGAGTCTTATATATATTATTACCGCCGATTTTACGCGAATGTTTCGTTTGTTTTCTTCAAGTGTGCAGGTTTAGTTTGTCAAGAAGAAGTTACATAAGAATGGAAGGAGCTTTTCACGCAATAATTCTTCTTGAAAAGGATTTAACCACCACTTTACACGGATCCTACCGAGCTAATCAGGGGAGTATTAGTTTCTTTCGTTTTTAATTACCTTCCATTATCACAACTTTGATACTTTCGGGGAACATTGGGGACAATGTTCAGTTTAAGTGTAGGGAGGGAAAATAAAACGGGAACTTTGAAACTATGCTTATCCTTGATTATTTGCTTTGTCCAATTGCATATGCGTAATAAACCATGAGAAAATGTCGGTTAGGGTAATTTTGGCACCAAATTTAAAATTTTTCATGACATATAGGAGTGGGCCATTAGTCTTAACAAAAGCGTCTCATGGATAGGAAGTTGCATGACTAGCACAAAACCCTTTACCACTTAAATTCCACCCAAAATGTGAGGATCGCCCTTAGATTAGTAGGAATTAAAGCATTCATCTTTAATGCTTAGAGTGTGAACCGGTAGTATATTAGATTCTAGAACTTGTTTTGTGATGCATTCCGAGATCGCAAGTGAGGCTACACTTGTGTAGTTAGGAATAACTAAATGATAAGAGGCATTAGGATAACCCTTGTTTGATACCCGTAATATAATTACTTCTTCCACATCGGTTGAGTAATTCCCCCACACCTTTGCGTTGTACTCATCTTTAGTACACGATACCCCTAGTTAACCCCTCAGAGCCTATCCTTTTCGCGGTTCTCGTGATGTTTCGGTTTTTCCAGAATATCAATGAAGAGCATTGTTTACACCCCACCCCCAAATATACACCCAAATCGCCTTAGCCTACCCCTTATGCACTCACTTTTAGTGCAAATGTTTGTTATCACCCTAAACCCTTAGTTCAATTATCTAGTTGCTTGCATAAGTTGCTAAGTCGAGTCATATCCTTTGTATACAGTTTTGGGACGATTGGGATTCATGGGAAAAGTTAAAGTTTATGAAATGACGGGAAGGGAACGTTAAATTCAAATTCCCTTTGTTTGCGTAATAATGTACCCCAAGTGTTTTGATCTTTTCAATTCGGGTCAAATTAGTGTTAGAGTAATAAAAACTCAAGTGTAGGGATGTGCCTATAAATCCCTATCATTTTGATGTTACCGTAGAGGATGGTAGAGTAAAAGTGTATGAAAAAAAAAAAAAAAAAAAAATTCGAAAAAAATAGAAAAAGAGAAAGAGAAAAAAAATAGAGTGTAAAAAAAAAAAAAAACGGGCTACCATCCTACATCTATCCTTTAAATTTATGTTTGTTTATTTCCGTTACCTAGAGTTTTAGAGTGTCGAGTCTTGGCTTAGCAACGCCATTCTTCGTATGCATTTAACATAGAGATTTTTGACTTGCCACCACTAAATAGCCTATCCCACCAAACCCTTATTTCCCTACCGTAAGCCTAACATTACAACCCTTTAAAAGACCTCTTTGATAGTCTTTCCTAGGTGCTTACACCAAAGCGATGGAGGTTTGATCTATTCTCAAGCCTATGGTAATCTATGTACTAGGACCGGTTAATGAGTGTTTATCTTCCATTTCCTATTTGTTATATTTCATATATACACCCGAGAGAGATGTGAGTACCCAAACACCCCATGTGAGGTGCTAGTATGTAATTTCCGTGCTTGTTATGACTTTTGCGGGGCTTATATGTGTTGTGGACCGTTTTGAATTAATGCTTCATGACCCCTAACTTATAAATTAATTGGCTAAAAGCACATTTGCTTGAGGACAAGCAAATAACAAGTGTAGGGATATTTGATAAGGTTTTAAAAGGTACCATTTTGAGGGGTCGTTTTAGCCCTTATTTGATCACTTTTGTATCCGTTATTGCTTAATTTCGTTCCTTTTCACTTTTTAGGTCTCTTGAAGGCAAAATGCTGGAATGGCACTTATTTGGACGAAAAGGCGCGAATATACGAAGAAAATGGCCAAAGTCAAGAATCGAGCCACTCAGACTGCTGGAACTGAAGGGGACGGCGTCAGGTGTTAACTGCGACGCCGTCGCATCACTTTTGTGACGGCTCAGTAGCCAAATTGATCATTTACAAGTGACGGCGTCGGGCTTTAAAAGAGTAGACCGTCGCAACTCAGACGGCCTAGATGTGACCCAGACGGCGTCAGAAGCTGAAGAGGACGGGGTCACGGACATAAGGTGACGCCGTCGCAAGGTTAACGTGGCCAAGACAAAACCCTAATGACGGCGACACGACGGCGTCACGAAACATAAGGTGACGCCGTCGCATATGTAATCTTATATATAAAATCCGAATTTTTCAGTTTTAGAGAGAGTCTTTTGGAGTGAAAACCTAAAACCGAACCTAAGGTGTCTTGTACAGTATTTTAGGGTTTAAACCCTATCTTACATCAAGATAAGTATTTACTTCATTAATTCAATTATGTCTTTGATTATTTGTGTGTATGCTTGCATGTTCTCCATGTCCGGCTAATTTATTTGTGTGTTTGCTTAGGAAGTATGAAACTTAATTATTGAATATTGATTGGTTGTTTCTTATCTTAGTTGATTAATGATCTAGTAATGCGATAGGTCATTCGTTGTGTACTTAATGCTTGATTCATCTTTGTGAACCTTAGAATATGATTACCTGAGTAGTTGTAGGCTAAATTATCCAAAGAGTGCCTTAGAGTAAGAGTTTATCATCCCTAGTGGGTTTTGTAGATGAGACCCTTTGGTAAGTTCAAAGAGTTAGGGAGAAACGCATACCCTACAACTTTAGACACACAACGCAACTAAGAATAAGGACGTGACAACTCAACCATCAATAGGAGATAATTAAGGAGTAGTATAACCTAAGTAAACACATCTTTAACCTATCATACGAGCACACATTAATTAGACATAGACTCCCACAACCTTAGTTTAGATAATTAGATAATAGTAGAGTAATCGGTAGAAATACCAACCCCCCAAATCCAATACCCGAGATTCGTACCTTTCCATTTCATAAAATATAAAAATACAAAAAAATAATCTTCCTCAACCTTAACCTTAGCGTAGTAACTTCTCACTAGCATTCCTATTCCCCTAGAGAACGATATCAATACCCGTGGCTTACCCTAATTACTACACTACAACGATTAGGTTCACTGCCTAGGGTGTTATAAAACTTGCTCGAAGAAAAGGAAGTTTCCTTGACCCCGAACGACGCGTGTAGCGTTATCACGCCCCCAATAGGCTCACACACTTTTAGTTGTTTAAATGTGTATCCAACTCTCATAATCCAACAGGTCCTACTTGGGAGTTGGAGTAGCAGATAGCACAAAAACCAATGACGGAAACGCCTAGCTACGCTCTCACTCGCTATTTAACTAAAAGTGTCTGAGATATAGTTTCACAAATCTTTCTCAGTAGCATGGTCATTTATGTCTTGCTTTAATCATCCTTTGTTATAGATACCGTTAAACCATGGATATGGATCCTAACTTATTCCATATAGTTTAACCATTTAGATTATCGTTATAGATTTTAATTTAGATATACCAAATGTAATCAAGAATCATCTTGCATTACCCTTTGGGTTTGGCCAAACAATTATCTGATTAAATCTGGAGAGGCGCCATGGTATCCTTTTGCACATTTCAAGTGGAGTAACAAATCCTTTGTTGACTACAAGTGTTGTGGATGTTGCTTCACATCACTCCGAAATATAAATTTTATAACTACCTTATTTAGGATAGCGTTTTGCTTATACTTACAAAAGTGATATCCACACATAACAGAACTTGGCTTGTATCTCAAGTCTAAGGACGACTTAACAAACCATTTTCAATATTTTACTTATGACAAGGATCCAAAAGTAAATGTTTGAAAGTTGGGGTATCCAATATGCATCCCTTGTGAATACACATGAGTTTGGTGGGAACAATCCACATTCTCGTTAGAATATAACTAACACTCACATTTGCCTTACATAACAATATTCCCATATTGTTAACCGACAATAGACATATTTAGAATGATAAATCATTTCATGGATTAAACATGCAAATATGGAATAACATATTATATGAATAAAATAAAAAATACCTCGTATCTTTATTTATCAGAAAGTAATAACTGTCTTACAATTCCAAATTATCCAAATACTAATTACACACAGATTTACATGAGACTACTATCTGGTATTAAACCTATACCTCTAGTCAATTTAGAATGCTTAGGATACACTAAAGTCTTCGTAAATGGATCGGCTAAGTTGTCATTTGTTTGAACCTTTGATATCTTCACGTCACCCATCTCAATGGTCTCTCGAAGATAATGAACTTTCGCGCGGTAATGTCTAGCACCTTTGGTGATTCCACTTTCATTAGCTATAGTAATGGCTCCAGTATTATTACAATACATATTTATAGGTTCTTTAATTGTGGGAACAATGCCAAGCCCATAAATGAATTTGCGAACCCATACAGCCTCTTTAGATGCATCACAAGTAACTATATACTAAGCTTATGTAGATGAAGTAGCAAAAATACTTTGCTTTGTGCTTTTCTAATCAACAACACCTCCATTTAAAACGAGCACATATCCAGTCTGAGATATTAAGTCATCAGCATCTGTCAAATATCCAACATCAGTGTAGCAAGAAACCCTGAGCTCTCGTTCCGTCTCCCCTCCGTAAACCAGAAACATATCCTTTGTATTGCGCAAATACTTAAGAATATTCTTAACAGTAGTCCAGTGAATTTCACCTGGATTCTGTTGAAATCGGCTTGTCACATTCTGAGTGAACGCAACATCAGGACGAGTACATCTCACAACATACATAATAGATCCTATAGCCGAAGCATAACGAACTCTTTGCATGCGCTCTTTTCCAGCAGGTGTCTCAGCACCTTATGACTTACTAAACTTAGGCTTCTCTTGCATTGGGATAGCTCCACGTTTGGAATTATCCATGTAAATCTCTTCAAGATTTTCTCAATGTAAGCACTTTGACATAAACCAATCAATCGTTTAGATCTGTCTCTATAGAGTTTCTCAATGCACAAGCTCTTAAAATTGACATTCTTATAATTTACAAGTCTAAAGTACAAGTCCTTAATGCTTGTGATACAAGTACTTAATGCATGGAACTAAAGTCTATACTTTTCATAAACCTAACTAAACTAACTTAAATCTAGTTACAAATCAACTAAACTCTAATTAGACACATATGTGATCACAAACTAAGCCACATCACCTTGTCTTCATGATCTCTAACCATGATGACAAACATCTCAAGCTATCTATGTGGTCTCATTAGAACCATTCGAACCAATAACCTAAGTCATGGATATCATGTAAACACTTCACCATGTCCCCCTCACCACATACAAAATACCATGCTACACATCACCTTGTTTTCCACCATACTCCTTATTATGGTTACAACCTAGTACAAGTGGCCAAATTACCTTCCATAAACCTAAATCCCCCTTGCCTATATAAATCGACACAAACACTCTTTTCATCTCATACTTTGTTCTAACAACAAACCACTCAATCACACACTTATAATCTGATCTTAATTCCCAATAAGAAGTATAAGGAAGTTGCACTAAAGTCTAGTAGCTTTGGAATAGGCCTTGTTTCCATTTGGAGCCATTCTAGTCGAATTCCTTCACTAAGTACCAACAATTTGTAAGTCTATTAAACTCACTCAATATCGTTATCACCTTTAATATCAATTGCATGCTGTTAAAAAGGATTTTATTTAGGAAAATGTGGCAATTTGAATCACTTAAAACAAGTACACGAATCAAAAGTTATGACCAAACGAAGTTACCAAAAATCTGTCCAAAACCTTCTGTGGACAGAAGGGTCGGGCACGCGAAACGAGGCACTTCTGGTCCGTTTCATCAAAACGTTAAAACAAGAAAGTTGTCCGGAACGACGTTTTCTCCAAAAAATCAGGTGCACGGGTCCAGAAAACGCATAACGAAGTCATATTTTTATAAAAATCCCAACAGTTGTTTTGATTTTATAAAAAACCAAACGCCCCACTTTGGACCAAGTTTTAACTCATGAGTTTTGAGCTTTAAGCTGAGCTATTGTACCGTTTTAATAAGCCCCTAGGAGACTCTAGAACGGCCCCAAGACCTGGCCAAAAGATGCACATGTCACGTTTTTATTCTCTTGTCTTTTCCTTGTCGCGAGCCACTAGACCAAACACCCTTATTTAAAATTTTCTACATGTTTTCTAAACAAGAGACCCTAAAACCTTTCAAGGATAGACTAAATAAGTTTATAAACATGTTACTATGCTTAATAAGTCAAATCGTGAGCCTTAAAATCGAAAACCAAATTGTTTTCATTTATGTCCATATCGAGTAAACTGCCCAAGTGACCCTTTTTGTCCAATTATTTTACCTATCAAACAAGGTCCATAAAATCTATAACTTGGCCCTTTTGAAGTCCTTACAACATAAATAATAAAGGAACAAAGGTATCACGGAAACCTTGGCTTGTATAGTTTTTATTTAACACTCTTTTGGGCTTGTCACCCACTGAAATTACTCTTTTTGTCAAAACGCCCCAACCCCTCCACTTTGGGAAATTATTTCGACCAAACCGTAAGAGCTTAAGACTTCTAGTTTGAACCATTAGAAAGAACACCCGGCAAACTCTTGAAGGGATCAAGAACGTAGTAAAAACCTCTTAAGGCCTCGCTTATATTTACCCTTACTTTTGTCGATTTAGGCCTAAAACAAGTAAAATTTTCTTATAAAACTACAAGGATAAAAATTGTAATTTTTGGAAGATAAAGTTTTCTTGGGCTAAAAATGTAATTTCTCCAAATTTAATTATACAAGGGCTGATTTTGTCAATAACCCATAGTCGAGGGTATAAAGTGTCATTTTAAAAACTATAAGGGTAAAAAGTGTAATATGCTATATTATTACGGGAATATAGTTATAACACTTTAAATGAATCGGGATTAAACATATATACATGTAATAATTTTATATCAAGAATGGATTTATATAAAATGTGCATATATATATATAGAGTGCGGTTCTAGAGAAAAGTATAATTAGAGAGAAACGTGAGAAAAAAAGTTATAGGGTCTAATTTGAAAACCACCTCCACCCACCCCCGCCCCGCCCCCCCCCCCCTCCCGGAAAAAAAAATTTTTTTTTGGGCAATTTTTTTTTTCCCGCCAAAAATTTATAACTGTGATGCACATTTTTTTTTGTGCATCTGAGTTATAAAAATTGGTGCATCATAGTTATAACTACTTTTTTTTAACTGTGATTCACCAAAATAAAAAGGTGCATCAGATCGCATATGTTATTAACTTATTCCAGAAAAAGTTTTGAATTAGAACAGTCAACCTTTGTGTATAAAACAGAGATTTTTCAACTGATTCAACACGCTTATTTTATTAAATCACATGGTTAAATATACAATGAAATCAATTATCCTAACATGTTTCAAAGTCATTTTATTAATCACATGGTTAACTTACTTTTCATCAATTCAAGATTGTTAATATATGCACTAGCGTTATCCCAATGACAAAGCATGCGACGCTACCAAGGATACCATAGCTCCGTTTCTTGTTGTATAACTAATGTCCCTTAAAGAACATAGTATACTAAGTTTTTGCAATGTTATTGAAGCATATAAGGTAACAATCGTTGGGTGCATCTCGGTTATAAAATTTGGTGCATCATAGTTATAACTAATTTTTATAACTGTGATGTACCAAAATAAAAAGGTGCATCACAGTTATAAAAATTTGGCGGAAAATTTTTAGCCCAAAAAAAAAAATTTTTTGGCCCCTAGAAAAAAAATTTTTTGGCGGGATTTTTTATTTTTTTCCGGGGGGGGGGGGTGGGGGGTGCGAATTTACAAAACTTCCTTAAAGAATGAAGAAAAATACAATTAGGTCCATGTAGTTTGGTGTGAAAAAAGGGAGGGGAAGAGGGGGTGATCTAATGGTTGAGATTACTTTTCTCACTTTTCTCTTGAGATCAACTTTTTAAATGATTCAAGCTCTATATATATATATATATATATATATATATATATATATATATATATATGTACATACATATACATCTATATAATACTAGCAGGGTACCCGCGCAATGCGGCGGCGGGTACCCCGTGACTAAATTTTGTATTGAACAAATATTTTTTATTTATATGTTTTTTCTAACAACAACATTACGAATTAAAACTAAAACAAAAGTCTACTTTAGAAAAGCTTAACATTCAAACCATCTGGCTTTAAAACTATCACATCTCGCTTAAACTTTAAAACTTTAAAAAAAAAGAAAAAAGAAAAAAAGTTGTCACCATAAACTTTATATTAAAATTTGCACAATAAGCTTTTTAACAAATCTACGCAATAAACTTTATAACAAAAATTACGCCGTAAACTTATAACAAAATATATATAATAAACTTTATATATCAAACTTTAATACACTTTATATTATATAACAAATATTAACAATAATAATTCTCAACCCTAAAACACTCTCAACTTGCAGCCACCACTCCAATCTCACACACACAACATAACCTTTTATTCCATACCATCCCTAATTTCACTCTAGCAAACACAAACGCCATTCTTGTCAAATGCAGTCACAAAAAACTTCTTATTCTTTCTTCATTCTTTTGGTAAAACTTCGAGACACACACAATCAAACACAAATACAATCTCCCTTTTCTTTCTTCATGTGAAGACGAATACCCAAACAAAACAATATCAGATCTTTGTTTCTTTCTACTGAAAACCGAGCACAAAAAAGAAGTCTTTTTATTTCGTTTATGTCTTCAAGATCTTGTTGAAAGATCTCGGGTAGGTACCTTATGTTTGTGTTTTGTTCATGTTTTCTTTGACCGAAATATAGAAAGGATGATAACAGTTTTGTTATTGTCCTATCTTTGTTACTTTCGAATAGTTAAAAAGAAGGAAAACTTCTTATAGATCTATGATGGTTGTTGATCATAAATCTCATGGAAGATTCGAAACATATACTGAGATCTTGTATATTCTTTTTGTTCTTTGATTTGAGTCTTGTTCTTGTGTAGAGATGGGTTTAAGACAAATTGTTGGTCTATATTTTTTGAAGATGAAAACACCTACTTTAGTGTAATGGTACGCTTTTAATTTTTTTTAGAATGAATTATCGGTCAAGGGGACGAAGGGGTTGCTTGTTATGGAGCCGACTGACCTTTGAAGACCGACTACCTTCAGCGGTGATGACTCGGTCGGCGCAGAGGCAACCCGTCAGTCGACCGACCATTGTGGGAGATAAAAAGAGTGTAGTACTTTCTTTTATTTTATTTTTTTCTGTTTGGTTTGTGACTGTATAGGCTTTATATATGAATTATAATTATAATGTATGCATTAAAAAGTAGTTAAGGTCTTAGACCTTTTTTTTACATCATAGTGATAAAGATTGATTAAATAGTGTTAATGATTAGATTAAATGGCTGTTACAAATCAATTAAATGGGTTGTTAATTTTTTATGTAATGTAACTTCTATTCATGTGTATGTATTAATTTTTTGACTATTAATTTCCATATTAATTAAGTGATATTGGCTGAATTTTTAAGCCTTCTAATTATAGAATAGTCCTAAATGCATTATAAGGTATTAAGATTAACGAAACGACGATAATGAGAATAAGTAATTATGATAAAATATTATCATCCATAAACTTTTGAAGAAACTTCATATTGTCTCACTTAACATTTAGTCACCAATAAAACCTTAATGAAACAAATAGTAAACTGAAAACTTGACATATCAACTCAGGTTACGTATCGGAGACGTTTATCAACTTTACTTAATTTGTTTTCCATCCAGACTACTGTAACATCGAGGTGAGTTCGTAGGCCCATTTTCTATCATTTATCAGTTTTGTAAACTCTTTTGGGGGAGATACATGCTCAACTACTTTCTTTTACTATCACAAATACTCTAAACTTTTATATATTACTGTGAGTTCATGGCCGCTACCTTTACTTGCTTTTAAACTATTTTGATGGAGATACATGCTTAACTACTCGTTTTTACTTTCACAAGTACTCTAAAGCTTGTACATACTACTATGAATTCATAATCACACTTTATACGCTTTGTTACAAACCTGAACACAAGTACTATCTGTATGCGATCCTAATTGTTATTGCCTAAGTTATACACTGTTGCCACTAAAAGTCCCTCATATCATGAACCATTAATCACTTGCGAGTGAACGCGAATATAGTGAATAGATCTATTGGCAGTTGACGCCCCATTTGTGTTAGCCGGATAGGTAACCAAATGCACTTTATTTGAGAATAATAGGAGAATGGCAAACTCCTACCAGAGGGCATTGTTGCTCACATCATTATTATGATGTTTGTAACTTACGTCATTTTTTATGACGCGTTCGGGTTAAGGTTTGCGTTCATGAGACTTAAGGCAATATATACTGTATTGCAATGATACAAATGCTGCAACTACTGAATTTATGGGTGCAACAACGTGGCCCAACCTTGAAACTTGTGTTCAACTGATTACTAAAGAAATGAACTATGGGTGTAGAACAGTGTAGCCCACTACTTATTTTATCGATATCTGTATTTATTACGATTATCACTCAAACTCGAAACTACTGAACTCAACTGTTTTATCTATAAACTCTATGAACTCACCAACCTTTGTATTGACACTTTTTAGCATGTTTATCTTAGGTTCATAATTTACGAGGATGGCACGGAAGGGCACAGATACTCAAGAAGGCTATATATATTTTATCATTCGAAAACTTATTTTATAAACTACGAAACTACTGGGACCTAATTTTGTAAACTCTGATATTTATATAAAACGAATGATAAATCTTTTAAAATGACACTATTCGAGTTCGTTTTCTATTATTATAACTGTTGAGCCATGAAGTAACACCCAACTTGAATTCCGCTGCGTATCACGAAATTGGGGGTGTTACATTAGGTTTTTATCAAGTGCCTAGATCGTCCCATACATCACATACAGTGATTGAGTGGGTCTTATAGCCGTAAAACACACATAAAATAAACATGGCAAACTAATTAACCTTTAACAATTTGCTATTTTATGTATCTAATTAACAATTTAATTTTATTAGTTTGTGTCTAGGTACTTGTTTATTAATAATTGATAACTATTGCATTATAGTTGTCAAAACAAAAATAAAACAAATAACTAATTAGATTTCATGCAGCCTTTTCACGTATTTATTAAAACGTATAACCTATAATCACAAAAACGATTTGACTCGTGATGTCACTGTTGGGATTTTATAATCAAGTTACCCAATTAACACTACGAGTACGCAACGGAATATGAATCTAGTTAATGTAATTAAGTTAACACGTAATTAATAAATAATAAAGAATAAAAGGGAACAAGAAAACTAACCCTCGTAGTCACCCGCAAGTTTAACAAACAAAGAAACCAAGTGATTAAAATAATCACCTCTACGAGTGCTTACACAAACACTTTAACACGAATACGCCCGATAAAGCTAGTCGTGAACGTTTAACCAAACAACCCTTTGTAAATACTTGAACTACTCGAACCAAACAAACCCTAGAAATAGTTTCACTTGTCGTCCGATATCTGAAAGAAAACCCACAATCAAAACTGCCCGAGATCCTTTAATATGTTTTTTCCAATATCGGGTAACACTGCCCGATATCTTATGCCCCTTCTGTCCGAGAAATAGTAAACAACCACCACGATCTTGTCTTCTTAATTCAACCAGGAACAAGCAGAAAACAAGAACAATTAAACCTTAACACGCCTTGGATCAAATAGATGCAAGATTTAGGTTTATGAGTTGTGATTCAAGAACAAGAAACCTAATCTATTTAGGGTTCTAGAATCGGTTGAGTATGGTGATGATTGAGTTCGATTTGCTTGCTGGAAAAAGGAGTAAAGTCGTGAGGTTTGAGAGCTAGGGTGTGGGTATTTATAACCCCTGAACCCTAGTTTTCTTGGGCTCTAAACTTGAGCTCCAAGCTAGCTACCTCCTAATTCAAATACAATTCTTACTAGCCCATGTACTACCCCAAATGACCCACATTGGAAACCGGCCAATAGGTCTTTAGCATGAAGTAATCGGACCTAGTAAACGGGTCAAGTTAGACAGATCAAATACGGTTCAAGTATTAAACGTAAATAAACGTATTCTATGTGTTTAACGTGTGTGCCCCCAATAGGCTCACACACTTTTAGTCGTTTAAATGCGTATCCAACTCTCACAATCCAACAATTCATAGCAACTTAGATCCCCTTAAAGAGTATACATACGATAAGATTTGGGAGGTAGCTAAATTACATAATAACTACTTCTATACTTTCATATATCATATGGTGCTATATGGGGTGTTTGGGGTTCCTTAGTTTCTTACTATAATTGCTTGTTTGATTACTGCTTTTTAAAATAAGCAACTTCAAACTGTTTTTCTTTAACTTTTAAGAACGAATTAAGCAGATATAACGCTCCCATGATCTAACAATATTTGTTATTACTTTAGGCACTCGATAAGTGTCAATTTGGAGATGAGGTGAGGAGCAAGGAAGGGAAACTCGACTCACCAAGTCGATCTTGTTCATAGTCTTTACATTAAGCATTTTTAACTTTTATTACAATGTCTTATTAGTTTTTATTTTACACAAATATTTTAGATGTGCCAACAGATCATCTAAAGGGGTAAGAATGTTTAGGCCATTTAGTATCAGATTGTGTATGATAGAGAGCCATTTGTGCAGTGTATTTGTGTGAGATAAAATGCAGAAATATGTGCAGAAATCTGTGTAGGAATTAGTGCAGAGTAAAAGGAAAAATAAGGAGGGAAAAGTAACAAGAAATAACTGTATAGTGATATTTTATAACTGTTAATACAAAGGCTTTATATAGTTTGTGAACAGGTATGATGAATGGGTGTGATGGTTCAATTTTGACCCATAAGACACAACCCTTCATTGTTAACTGTCACAATCTGTATTTAACCATAATAACTGCCTAGAAACGACCAACTACTAAATAACTACCCTATGTACATGTCATCAATCCTAACCTAAAGTTTTGTGCAACCTTATTGGTTGATTATATGACTGTTAAATAATATACATAAAATAAGTAGAATTGTCTGATATAAACTTGAAACATGAGAAGCATTTGAGCTTATGAAATCCAACAAAATAGTTACCGAGAATGGAGATAACTAGAGTGTGGGTCAAAGGCAGCTTGTGTGCCTAGGGCGTGTGCTACTAAAAAAAAGCAAAGTCTTGGTACTTGAAGAAGCTACTGCATCAGTCAATACTGCAACTGATGGAATGATTCAACAAACACTCAACCGACACTTTAATGAATCTACCGTTATAATTATTGCTCATCGAATTACATATGTGCTTGATAGTGACAAGGTTTTGGTTTTAGAACAAGGTTCATTAAGAAACTTTGTCAGCTCTTGTGTATGTTTCCATTCAAGTCTTGATCTAAGAAAATTTTGTTCTGTATAGGTTTGATTGAGGAATATGATTCTCCAACAAAGTTGCTGGAAGATAAATTGTCTTCGTTTGCAAAGCTTGTTGCTAAGTATAGTATGAGATCGACTTCCAGTTTTGAAAGCTTGGCAGCGACATATTAATCTGAGTGCAAAAATTGACGCACGTAGAGATCGGAAGCTAAATGAGTTCGAGTGTTGGCTAGGCTATGTTGGAACGAGGAGCTTGGGGCACTTAATGATATGATCGTATTTCCTCGAACACGCATATTTCCATTGTTTTCTAGATTTTTGTTTTGGGCAAGATTAATTAGCTAGTTTCTTCTTGTAACCTGTTTAAAATTTAGTAATTTACCAATGTACTTAAACAATATTAAAGATAATTTTCAATCCAGTTTTGATGTACTATCAAGACATCATAAAAATCACTATAAGTAGTTGTTTTGATGTACAAGAACAATGTCGAATATATTTATTCAAACAAAACTTGATTTGATATTACATTACTTGTAAAAACCTTCTTGGATTTAGCTATGACATTCACCAATATCTTTATCAAGTAAATCCCACCATATTCATTAACCAAAGTTTGACTCAACTGTGTAAACTGGACTCCAGATTATGTATGATTTAAAGTAGTGTTATTCAAATAAAACAAAAAAAACAATCTTACTTTCAACAACTTCTTATGGTGGCAGTGGCGATGGTAATGGAGATAATGAAGCGGATTGGGTTAGGACTAGCGAACAAGGAATGTATTCCATGATTGTTGTATTGTATCAGAACCCGAACAATGTTGATTATGAAAGTTATACTCATACTAAACTTGGGTGGCTGAGGCGGTATGAAGTTTTAGTTTAAAAACAGATAAGGTTTTAAAATGTACCTTTTTGAGGGGTCGTTTAAGCCCTTATTTGATCACTTTTGTATCCGTTATTACTTAATATCGTTCCTTTTCACTTTTTAGGTATCTTGAAGGCAAATTGCTGGAATGACACTTATTCGGACGAAAAGGCATGAATATACGAAGAAAATGGCCAAAGTCAAGAATCGAGACACTTAAGCTGATGAAACTGAAGGGGACGGTGTCAGGTTATACCTGTGATGCCGTCGGAAGATGTTTTGTGACGATACAGTAGCCAAATTGCTTATTTTCAAGTAACGGCATCAGGTTTTAAAAGAGTAGGGCGTCGCAGCTCAGACGACTAGATTTGATCCAGACAGCGTCAGAGACTCAAGGCGACGGCGTCACGGACATAAGGTGACACCGTCACAATGATAACGTGGCCAAGACGAAACTCTAATAACGGCGACCCGACGGCGTCACAAATTAAAGGGTAACGCCGTCGCATTTGTAATCTTATATATAGAATCAGAATTTTTTAGTTTTCAGTGTGTAGTCTTTTGGAGTAAAAACCTAAACCAAAACAAGGCTGTCTTGTATAGTATTTTAGGGTTCCATACCCTATCTTACATCAAGATAAGTGTTTTACTTCATTAATTTAATTATGTCTTCCTTTGATTGTGTGTATGCTTGCATGTTCCCTATGTCCGACTAATTTACTTGTGTGTTTGCTTAGGTAATATGAAACTTAGTTATTGAATATTGATTGGTTGTCTCTTATCTTAATTGTGATTGACCTCGTATTGCGATAGGTCATTCGTTGTGTTTGTAATGCTTGATTAATCTTTGATGAACCTTAGTTTATAATCGCCTAGAGTAATTGTAGGCTAGTCATCCAAAGAATACCTTAGAGTTAAAGTTTATAAATCCTAGAGATTTTGTAGTCATTAACCTTTGGTAGCTTCAAAGATTTAGGGATAAACGCATACCCTACGACCTTAGAGACACAACGCAATTAAGAATAAGGACGTGACAATTCAACCACCAATAGGAGATAACTAGGGAGTAATAAAGCCTAAGCAAATACATTTTTAACTATCATACGAGCACACAACAATAGAGATAGACTACCCTCACCTTAGTTTAGATAATTAGATAAGTAGAAGAAATTGGCAGAAATACCAACCCCCAAATCCAAACCCCGAGATTCGTACCTTTCCATTTCCTAAAAAACAAAAAAAGATAAAAAATAATCTTCCTCAACACCAACCTTAGCGTAGTAACTTCTCACTAGCATTCCTATTCCCCTAGAGAACGATATCAATTCCCGTGGCTTACCCTAATACTACACTACAACGATTAGGTTCACTGCCTAGGGTGTTGAAAAACTTTCTCGACGAAAAGGAAGTTCCTTTGACCTCGAACGACGCGTGTAGCGTTATCAAGTTTTTGGCGCCGCTGCCGGGTAATAGAATAGCTAGTTATATTTCTATCTCGTTTAGGTTTCCTTGCTTGATTCCTATCAAGTAAGCTTATTTTTCCCATTTTTAGCTTCCTCGTAGTCTATCCCCCCTTCTTCGTGACCTTTGTTAGTAACCCCATCACTTTTCATCATGGAAGGCGATAACCAACCACCACTCATCAACCCACCACCAAATGACTCGCCAAGAGGCCGTACTCTTGGTGAATACTCGAGACCAAGCCACCTAGGCTATAGGAACATCATTGAGCTTCCCGACCAAGCCTAAACTACAGCCCTGCGATCCGACACCATCCGGTTGGTGCAAAATGGATGTGCATTCCATGGACTTCGTTCCAAAGATCCTAATCAGCATCTTAAGGATTTCCTTAAAATTGTCGATTCGATCGACCTCGATGCTACTACTCGGGAGACCACGTGTTTGCGTCTCTTCCAATTCTCTCTACGGAACCAAGCTAGTAATTGGCTTGTGCGACTTCTTGCCGGCTCCATCTCAAGTTGGGATGATCTCACCTCTCGCTTCCTTGCTCAATTTTTCCCACCGGGGAGAACCACTAAGCTTAGGAATGATATCTTGATGTTCCAACAACGTCAAGGTGAATCTCTCTACAAAGCATGGACTCGATTCAAGGACTTACTCCATAGAGTCCCTCATCACGGCATTGATATTTGGCTTCAAGTCCAACTCTTCTATGATCATGTAAACTTCCCCACCAAGCGACCCATTGACCAAGCGGCCGGTGAAAAACTTAGTGATCTCACCGCGGAAGAATCATGGGGTATAATAGAGGACCTTGCTCTCTATGACAACGAAAGTTGGAATGACCCCCGTGAGTTGCCCAAAACCGTTAAGGCAATCTCCTTGCCTCCCATTAACTCAAAATCTTCCAACCGTAGGATGCTCGAGCTTGAAGATCAAGTTAAATTCCTAATGAGCTCCTACGAAAATCCTAAGTCTTCACGCCAAGTGAACAAAGTTTCTTCCTCGTGTGAGCCGTGTAATGGACCTCATAACACACACACTTGCACAAGACTCCCCGAACAAGCTTCCGTTGACTTCGCATCCTCGCGTACTAATGGAACGGGAGGAAGATTCCCTACAACACCCAGACCTAGGACTTTTAATGACGCCCGAGAGGCATGGAAGGGCAAGCCCGACTTTTATTGGGGTCAAACCAAAGAATTCACATCCAATGATTTCTCATGGCCCCCATCTCACGGGCCTAACCAACAAAACATTGAGGGGATGTTGCAACACCTAGTCGCATCCCAAGAAGCTCAAATAGCTAAGCTCTCGGACCGTTTTAACCAACAACAAGACGAGATTGATAGGAAGATAGATAACCTCTTGAAAGCCATGACCAATAGTGATCGGAAGGTTAATGCTATCTCAACTCCCGAAACTCCCAGTGTAGAGATTAAGGACCCAAGTAAGCTAGCTAAGCACGTTCAATTTGTCAATACCATCACCTTAGTGAAACCTAATAGAACAAATTACGAAGCGAACCATGGAACGATACTTGAGGTTAGTAAAACACCGAGGGATGAAACAACCGAGGAAGTAGATGAAGTAGACAAGGACTATTTCAATAAGTTTCCTACGGAAGAAGAACTATCTCGCCACCATCACTTAGTGCGTGACCTCCGTCACATGTATGTTAGGAGAAGCCCTAGGATCAAGTTTGGGAACCCTTGGAATCTTAACATACCATGTTGCATAGGACACCTTTTCGTGGCAATGGCCTACATTGACCGCAAATCCCCAATAAACATAATGACTAGAACCTACTATAATTGGGTAATGAAGAAGCCTATCCCAACTAGGCAAGATCTCGATAATCCTAGGGTTAGTTGAAATTTTCTTGGTAAAGTTAAGGGATTGCCCGTGTATGTAGGTAGTTTCACGTTTCCTACGGATTTCATAATAATGGATGATATTAGTACGGCCATAGATCCTAGCTTGTCCCACGTTATTCTAGGAAAACCTTTCATAGAAAACACCGGGATGACTTATGATCCCTCATTAGGAATAGTGCGATTCAAAGATGAAACCGATGATGTAGCTTACCAAATGCCATTTAAGATTGAGAAGTTTTCATCACTCTCCAATGATGAAAAGGAACTTAAACTATCAGTCTACTATAGTGATAAGGTTTTAAAATGTACCTTTTTTAGGGGTCGTTTAAGCCCTTATTTGATCACTTTTGTATCCGTTATTACTTAATATCGTTCCTTTTCACTTTTTAGGTCTCTTGAAGGCAAATTGCTGTAATGGCACTTATTTGGACGAAAAGGCGCGCCTATACGAAGAAAATGGCCAAAGTCAAGAATCGAGACACTCAAGCTGCTGAAAGACAAGGTGACGACGTCACAGCTTAAACGCGACGCCGTCAGAGTATTTTGTGACGGCACAGAAGCCAAATTTCCTATTTTCAAGTGACGGTGTCAGGCTTTAAAAGAGTAGGTCGTCGCAACTCAGACGGCCTAGATTTGATCCAGACAGCGTCAGAAGCTGAAGAGGACGGCGTCACAAGCACAAGGTGACGCCGTCGCAAGACTAACGTGGCCAAGATGAAACCCTAATGACGGTGACCCGACGGCGTCACAAAATATAAGGTGATGCCGTCGCACATGTAATCTTATATATAGAATCCGAATTTTTCAGTATTAGAGGGTAGTCTTTTTGGAGTAAAAACCTAAACCGAACCAAGGCTGTCTTGTACAGTATTTTAGGGTTCCAAACCCTATCTTACATCAAGATAAGTGTTTTACTTCATTAATTCAATTATGTCTTTGATTATTTGTGTGTATGCTTGCATGTTCTCCATGTCCGGCTAATTTACTTGTGTGTTTGCTTAGTGAATATGAAACTTAATTATTAAATATTGATTGGTTGTTTCTTATCTTAATTGTTAATGATCTAGTAATGCGATAGGTCATTCGTTGTGTAATTAATGCTTGATTAATCTTTGTGAATCTTAGGCTATAGCACTTAGAGCGGTTGTAGGCTAAACCATCCAAAGAGGCCTTAGAGTTAGAGTTAATAATCCCTAGTGGGTTTTGTAGACGAGACCCTTTGGTAAGTTCACAGAGTTAGGGATAAACGCATACCCTACGACTTTAGACACACAACGCGATTAAGAATAAGGACGTGACAATTCAACCACCAATAGGAGATAATTAAGGAGTAATAAAACCTAAGTAAACACATCTTTAAACTATCATACGAACACACAATAATTAGACATAGACTACCCATTAGTTTAGATAATTAGATAAGTAGAAGTAATCGGTAGAAATACCAAAACCCCCAAACTCAAACCCCGAGATTCGTACCTTTCCATTTCCTAAAAAAAACATAAAAAAAGATAAAAAAAAATAATCTTCCTCAACCCCAACCTTAGCGTAGTAACTTCTCACTAGCATTCCTATTCCCCTAAAGAACGATATCAATACCCGTGGCTTACCCTAATACTACACTACAACGATTAGGTTCACTGCCTAGGGTGTTATAAAACTTGCTCGAAGAAAAGGAAGTTCCTTTGACCCCGAACGACGCGTGTAGCGTTATCAAATTTTTAGCGCCGCTGCCGGGGAATAGAATAGCTAGTTAGTAGTCCACCTCGTTTAGGTTTCTTTGCTTGATTCCTATCAAGTAAATTTTTCTCATTTTTAGCTTCCTCATAGTCTATCCCCCTTCTTCGTAACCTTTGTTCGTAACACCATCACTTTTCATCATGGAAGGTGATAACCAACCACCATTCATCAACCTACCACCAAATGACCCGCCAAGAGCCCGTACTCTTGGTGAATACTCGAGACCAAGCCACCTAGGCTATAGGAACACCATTGAGCTTCCCGACCAAGCCCAAACTACGGCCCTGCGATCCGACACCATCCGGTTGGTGCAAAACGGATGTGCATTCCATGGACTTCGTTCCGAAGATCCAAATTAGCATCTAAGGGATTTCCTTAAAATTGTCGATTCCATCGACCTTGATGCTACTACTCGGGAGACCACGTGCCTGCGTCTCTTCCAATTCTCTCTATGGGACCAAGCTAGTAATTGGCTTGAGCGACTTCCCGCCGGCTCCATCTCAAGTTGGGATGATCTCACCTCTCGCTTCCTTGCTCAATTTTTCCCACTTGGGAGAACCACTAAACTTAGGAATGACATCTTGATGTTCCAACAACGTCAAGGTGAATCTCTCTACGAAGCATGGACTCGATTCAAGGACTTACTTCATAAAGTCCCTCATCACGGCATTGATCTTTGGCTTCAAGTCCAAATCTTTTATGATCATGTCAACTTCCCCACCAAGCGATCCATTGACCAAGCGGCCGGTGGAAAACTTAGTGATCTCACCGCGGAAGAATCATGAGGTATAATAAAGGACCTTGCTCTCTATGACAACGAAAGTTGGAATGACCCCCGTGAGTTGCCCAAAACCGTTAAGGCAATATCCTTGCCTCCCATTGACTCACAATCTTCCGACCGTAGGATGATCGAACTTGAAGATCAAGTTAAATTCCTAATGAGTTCCTACGAAAATCCTAAGTCTTCACATCAAGTGAATAAAATCACTCTTCTTTGTGAGTTATGTAGTGGTCCCATGACACTCGTGATTGCACAAGACTCCCAGAACAAGCTTTTGCGGACTACGCATCCATGCGTACCGATGGAGCGGAAGAGAAGTGGTACACTTTCAAGCCCCGAACAAAACAACTTAGGAAACTCTTACAACCCCTCATGGAGAAATCACCCTAACCTTAAGTAGAACCAAAACTCAAGCACACCCGAAAGCTCATCTAGTCCACCTAATAGTTTCAATTCTCTAAACACCGGGAACCCCGCTAATCTTGAAGCAATTGCATCTAGATTCATGTCATCTCAAGAAACTCGATTGACTAAGCTTGAAGCCGATTTTAAGTGAAGACAAGGCGAGATGACAAACAAGCTTGATGCTCTCTTAAAAGCCTTTAATGAACGAGAAATTGGAGCACTTCCAAGTGACACTATAAAGAACCTAAAAGTGAATTCGATTTCGTCAACTTCATATTCTTATTCACCATGGGAGAATGCACATCCATGCCCCTCACACCCAACGGTTCACTCGGTAAATGCTATCAAAAAGGGTTCCAAGCCATCCAAAATGAGGTACCAAGGCCCTGCACCATTGGTAGAACCTACTCTTGAGAAACCCGTCAACCAAGAACCCAAACCTAGTCTAGAGGAGGAGTACAAGGAACTCCATCAAGAAAAACCGGTTCTTGAAGTCTTAGCTCATGCACCTTATTATAATGCTTTAAAAGAAAAATATGAGTTAGAACTTAAACTTGGAAAACATGGGTCCGCTTTTGTGCGAAATAATTTACCTAAGAAGTTAGACGATCCCGGGCTATTTACTCTTCCGTGTAGGCTTGGAACTTCCAAACCTCTCGATGCTCTAGCCGACTTAGGATCATGCATCAATCTTGTTCCGTTGTCCCTCCATAGAAGCCTTAACTTAGGTAAGATAGAACCAACGAAAACCATCTTAGGTCTAGCGGACGGTAGTGTTGCATATCCGGTAGGAATAATAAAAGACATGGTAGTACACGTAGGAGATTTGACTCTTTTGGTCGACTTTCATGTGCTAGACATGAATAAGGACCCGACATGCCCATTACTAGTAGGAAGAGGATTCTTAGCTACCGCTAGTGCCATCATCGATTGTAAGATGTCCAAGATAGTGGTAGGAGAGGGGAGTGCTAGGTCAATTTACGATGTCAAAAGGCATACGTACTACAAAGAAGAGGAAATCCCACATGAGATTAGGTTGGATAGGATGCCTTCTAGATATGGACCTTGGATAGATAAGAACCTCATAGGTCCCCAACGACCTTTCTACTTAGATGAAGCCTTTGCTAGTAAAGCAACTTTCAATTAAAAAAATATGGCTAAGGACATGGAAGTGAACCCGTTCGAGGACGCCTTAGTATTTAGGAAGATGACCGAGTTCCTAGGAAGTTTGCTCGTCAACCTTGTCACGAATAGGTGGAAAATTGAAAAGCCTAAACATAAGTGGGATTGGAATAGACCATCTAGTGATGGAAATGGAGAGTGGCACATTAGGATAACAATCTATGATCCCGATGGAGAGAAGTTTGAAAAGGCATATCGAACCGAACGTACTACTAGGAACCTAAATGATAAGTTTGATCCTTATGACATTGTTAAGGATAGGCTTACTTATATCGGTACGTATGAGCACGACTACGAGTCTAGCTACAAGACTCTTAAATAAAGAAAAGCGCTTCGTGGAAGGCAACCCATGCTTAATTGTTTGCTTGTTAGTGTCGTATATCTTTTATTAATTGTTTATTCTCATGTTTAAATTTGTAAAAATGCTTTATTTTGTTTTTAACCTCGTCTTAATTGCATATAAAGGTATTTTACATAAAGGATAAGTGTAGGGAGGATTACACACGTTTTCAAAAGAAACGTAAACATGAGAATAGCAATTCATTAAAAGATATATATGTGTGTTTGTTCGAGTCAAATGCTTGTATCGAGTCATAATGAATGTTTTGCAGAAATTTTTCCAGATTCTAAAGATGTAAATTTTCCAGAATTTTTTCCAGAAAATCGCAGACCAGTTTTTGTTAGGATAACCTGACGGCGTCAGGAAGGAGTAAAAACAACAGATTACTTTTTTCTCGTTTTCTGAGCTACTTATAAATTTTTGGAATTTTCTAGGTCTTAATTTTATCAGAAATTCTGTAAACATCCATTCCACAAGCATTATATCTTAGTTTAGTAGAGTCTTATATATATTATTACCGCCGATTTTACGCGAAGGTTTCGTTTGTTTTCTTCGAATGTGCAGGTTTTATTTATCAAGAAGAAGAAATAAAAGATTGGAAGGAGCTTTTCACGCACACATTCTTCTTGGAAAGGATTTAACCACTACTTTACCCGGATCCTACCGAGCTAATCAGGGGAGTACTAGTTTCTTTCGTTTTTAATTACCTTCCATTATCATAACTTTGATACTTTCGGGGAACATTGGGGACAATGTTCAGTTTAAGTGTAGGGAGGGAAAATAAAACGGGAACTTTGAAACTATACTTATCCTTGACTATTTGCTTTGTCCAATTGTATTTGTGTTATAAACCATGAGAAAATGTCGGTTAGGGTTTTGGCACCAAATTTTTAATTTTTCATGACATATAGGAGTGGGCCATTAGTCTTAACAAAAACGTCTCACGGATAGGAAGTTGCATTACTAGCACAAAAACCCTTTACCACCTAAATTCCACCCAAAATGTGAGGATCACCCTTAGATTAGTAGGAATTAAAGCAGTCATCTTTAATGCTTAGAGTGTGAACCGGTAGTATATTAGATTCTAGAACTTGTTTTGTGATGCATTCCGAGATTGCTAGTAAGACTACACTTGTGTAGTTAGGAATAACTAAATGATAAGAGGCATTAGGATAACCCTTGTTTGATACCCGTAATATAATTACTTCTTCCACATCGGTTGAGTAATTCCCCCACACCCTTTGCGTTGTACTCATCTTTAGTACACGATACCCCTAGTTAACCCCTCAGAGCCTATCCTTTTCGCGGTTCTCGCGATGTTTCGGTTTTTCCGGAATATCAATGAAGAGCATTGTTTACACCCCACCCCCAAATATACACCCAAATCGCCTTAGCCTACCCTGTATGCACTCACTTTTAGTGCATTATTGTTATCACCCCAAACCCTTAGTTCAATTATCTAGTTGCTTGCATGAGTTGCTAAGTCGAGTCATATCCTTTGTACACAGTTTTGGGATGATTGGGACTCATGGGAAAAAGTTAAAGTTTATAAAATGATTGGAAGGGAACGTTAAATACCTTTAATTGCGTAATAACATACCTCAAGTGTTTTGATCTTTTCAATTCGGGTCAAATTAGTGTTAGAGTAATAAAAACTCAAGTGTAGGGATGTGCCTATAAATCCCTATCATTTTGATGTTACTGTAGAGGATGGTAGACTAAAAGTGTATGAAAAAAAAATCGAAAAAAAATATAGAAAAAGCGAAAAGAAAAAAAAATAGAGTGTAAAAAAAAAAAAAAAAAAAAAAAAAAAAAAAAAAAAAAAAAAACATACGGGCTACCATCCTACATCTATCCTTTAAATTTATGTTTGTTTGTTTCAGTTAGCTAGAGTCTAGAGTGTCAAGTCTTGGCTTAGCAACGCCATTCTTCGTATGCTTGTAACAAAAAGATTTTTGACTTGCCATCACTAAATAGCCTATCCCACCAAACCCTTTGTTTCCCTACCGTAAGCCTAACATTACAACCCTTTAAAGACCTCTTTGATAGTCTTTCCTAGGTGCTTACGCCAAAGCGATGGAGGTTTGATCTATTCTCAAGCCTATGGTAATCTATGTACTAGGACCGGTTAATGAATGTTTAATCTTCCATTTCCAACTTGTTATATTTCATATACACCTGAGAGAGATGTGAGTATCCAAACACCCCATGTGAGGTGCTAGTATGTAATTTCCGTGCTTGTTATGACTTTTGCGGGGCTTATATGTGTTGTGGACTGTTTTAAACCAATGCTTCATGACCCCTAACTTATAAATTAATTGGCTAAAAGCACATTTGCTTGAGGACAAGCAAATACCAAGTGTAGGGATATTTGATAAGGTTTTAAAATGTACCTTTTTGAGGGGTCGTTTAAGCCCTTATTTGATCACTTTTGTATCCGTTATTACTCAATATCGTTCCTTTTCACTTTTTAGGTCTCTTGAAGGCAAATTGCTGTAATGGCACTTATTTGGACGAAAAGGCGCGCGTATACAAAGAAAATGGCCAAAGTCAAGAATCGAGACACTCAAGCTGCTGAAAGACAAGGTGACGGCGTCACTGCTTAAACGCGACGCCGTCGGAGTATTTTGTGACGGCACAGAAGCCAGATTTCCTATTTTCAAGTGACGGTGTCAGGCTTTAAAAGAGTAGGCCGTCGCAACTCAGACGGCCTAAAATTTGATCCAGACGGCGTCAGAAGCTGAAGAGGACGGCGTCACAAGCACAAGGTGACACCGTCGCAAGACTAACGTAGCCAAGACGAAACCCTAATGACGGCGACCCGACGGCGTCACAAAATATATGGTGACGCCGTCGCACATGTAATCTTATATATAGAATTCGAATTTTTTAGTATTAGAGGGTAGTCTTTTTGGAGTAAAAACCTAAACCGAACCAAGGCTGTCTTGTACAGTATTTTAGGGTTCCAAACCCTATCTTACATCAAGATAAGTGTTCTACTTCATTAATTCAATTATGTCTTTGATTATTTGTGTGTATGCTTGCATGTTCTCCATGTCCGGCTAATTTACCTGTGTGTTTGCTTAAGGAATATGAAACTTAATTATTAAATATTGATTGGTTGTTTCTTATCTTAATTGTTAATGATCTAGTAATGCGATAGGTCATTCTTTGTGTAATTAATGCTTGATTAATCTTTGTGAACCTTAGGCTATAGCACTTAGAGCGGTTGTAGGCTAAACCATCCAAAGAGGCCTTAGAGTTAGAGTTTATAATCCCTAGTGGGTTTTGTAGACGAGACCCTTTGGTAAGTTCAAAGAGTTAGGGATAAACGCATACCCTACGACTTTAGACACACAACGCGATTAAGAATAAGGACGTGACAATTCAACCACCAATAGGAGATAATTAAGGAGTAATAAAACCTAAGTAAACACATCTTTAAACTATCATACGAACACACAATAATTAGACATAGACTACCCATTAGTTTAGATAATTAGATAAGTAGAAGTAATCGGTAGAAATACCAAAACCCCCAAACTCAAACCCCAAGATTCGTACCTTTCCATTTCCTAAAAAAAGATAAAAAATAATCTTCCTCAACCCCAACCTTAGCGTAGTAACTTCTCACTAGCATTCCTATTCCCCTAGAGAACGATATCAATACCCGTGGCTTACCCTAATACTACACTACAACGATTAGGTTCACTGCCTAGGGTGTTATAAAACTTGCTCGAAGAAAAGGAAGTTCCTTTGACCCCGAATGACGCGTGTAGCGTTATCATATAGGAATGAGGAGGATAAGAAAAAGGGAGTAGATTATGTTATGGCCAAGATTTTCGGATTCTATAAAGATTGCTTGAACTTAGGACTGGAATATAGAACCGATTGGGGAGAGGACGACCTCTTAGAAAGGTGCATCATAGAGCACTTCTACTACATGGAGTCACCCACTAGAGACCGTCATGAGGAAGAAGGTGACGGTAATGAAGTCACGTAGGGGCACGGCTTCGAGTCTAGCTACAAGACTCATAAATAAAGAAAAGCGCTTCGTGGGAGGCAACCCATGCTTAATTGTTTGCTTGTTTGTGTCGTATATATTTTATTGATTGTTTATTCTCATGTTTAAATTTGTAAAAATGCTTTATTTTGTCTTTAACCTCGTCTTAATTACATATAAAGGTATTTTACATGAGGGATAAGTGTAGGGAGGATTACACACGTTTTCAAAAAAAACGTAAACATGAGAATTACAATTAATTAAAAGATATACATGTGTGTTTGTTCGAGTAAAATGCTTGTATCGAGTCATAATGGATGTTTTGCAGGAAATTTTTATAGATTCTAAAGATGTAAATTTTCTAGAAAATCACAGACTAGTTTGTGTCAGGATAACCTGACGGCGTTAGGATCGCAACCTGACGGCATTAGGAAGGAGCAGAAATAACTGATTACTTTTTCTCGTTTTCTGAGCTACTTATTGTTAGGTTCCCATTTATGTAACACAAGCATTAATAGAAGAAATAAGATGAAAGAATGGATCGGATGAACACACACACTTGTGCGTAAGATATGAGAGAATGTTTAAGCTTAGGATAAATGTGAAAGTGAACAACCAACTCCTAAATGGGAGTTTACAAGATTATTTATAGGAAGGAACTAGGGCAACACACCAAGTTCTCATCCTTTCCTTATTGGGCTTTGCATAGGCTTATGGGCTTTATACATGAGCCTAGCCTTGATTACTAACATAAAAGCCATAATTAAGCTAACTATTACATATTAATTACTAACACTTGAATTCTAGTTTAGGAGTGATTCCAACAATCTCCCCCTAAGTGTTAGTGATTGATGATTTGATCTTTAAACGTTGTAGGTGCTGATGTAATAGTAGCTTTGACTTCTTCTGACATTCTTCTTTCTTGTGAGAAGAAGTGCCTTGATTCGAACAATCTCCCCAGTGTAGAGAAATTGTTTCCTTTGAAGTATTCTGCTTTGACGTCATCATTTTCTTTGTTCTTTGATCTTTGTTCTTTGTGATGGAAGTGATAGTATGTTGTGGTTATCTGCATCAGGTCTGCTTCGTTGCTCCAGTGTCTCCACATCTTTCTCCAACATGCTCACACGCTCTTTAACGTTGGATTTCAATACTGATGTAGTTCTCTTAGTCTTTAAACTTTGTAGATTCTTTGAGTTTGACGAAGAATCATTCTGACTTTGTGTTGCCTTTAGAGAGAACTTCTATTAGTGTTGTTGTTGGTATGAGCATGTGGAGAATCTGCACGATCTTTTCCACCCGCAAGCATCCATTAGAAGAAAACATAAAACATGGGTTAGAAATAATCCAGCGCTTACAAGTTTGAACTTAGAGAGTGTTAACAGGAGAGTGTAAAAACACAACTCTAATTCTCACAAAGGCTGTTCCTAAACTGGAGTCCCACAAGTGAGATAACGATGTACCGAAGTACACCTACAGTTCAGATGAGTCGCTGAGGTACACCGAAGCATCACCCCACGACTGTAGACCGTTTGAGACACACTAAGCGTAATCCACGAGGAGTTACTGAAGTGACCTACTGTCAGGGCTGTTTGATGTTGACCCTGGCAGGAGTTTCCATTCAATCACGGAGGATCACATTTGTGAACCTCTCATAAATGTTCTCGATAGATTGCTAAGATCTGTGAAGGACACGATAATATATCACTTGTGTTCTTATTGTTGAACGACAAGCGATGAATTGTCAAGTGTACCTAAGAGATCTTTTGATGAATCTCGTGGCTCTAGACTCAATAGTGCGCTTTCGTTTTCCTGAGCGGAGACTAGGGAGAGGGTATCCTTCTTCAATACCACCAATCTCTAAGAGAAAGCCGATAGTTTATGTAGGGTTCCCTGTGAGAATGAAACAAGCTTCTATTGAGAGAAACTTGAGTGGTTAAGAAGGTTTAGTGCATGCGTCACTGGGTCTATGATGACTTTGATCTTCAATACCGGCGTCATCAAGTGACAACCAGTAGCATATGAATTGAACCCGGTGTCTGTCCTAAGTTGAATAATCTGGAGGGCTATTTCTTTTCACCCCTTTTTTCTTTACATTTCTTTTTAATTCTTCAACTCCTTCTTTCTTCGATTCTCATTTTCTCCTTTTTATAATCAAACCTAAGGACTTCTAATTCTAACTCTTGGTGGTGTCCTTGGGTAGATCCCTCCGGCTCTGGCGGATCATAGGACGGTTATTCCTCACCTTAGTCACCTTATAACTCCATGACTAACCTATGTTGCCATCAAACCATTATCTCGAAAATCTCTCAAAGTGGTTATGAGTAAAACCATTTTGTACCACTGTTGAGAGTTTAAGATTTTGCAGAAATACTCCCCCTCCACATGTGCTTAAGTATTTTGACTGAAATCTGCACGGTGAGAGAAGAGCGCGCACTTTTGAATTGATCAACTCAAGATAGACAATCCCCTGCGAGAC
The DNA here is from genome assembly GCA_019973895.1 of Chrysanthemum seticuspe. Lineage (NCBI taxonomy): Eukaryota > Viridiplantae > Streptophyta > Magnoliopsida > Asterales > Asteraceae > Chrysanthemum > Chrysanthemum seticuspe. Next base: position 85,951,530 of record BPTQ01000001.1, on the reverse strand, counting down.
ACGGTTACGTTGCATAGTTAAAGAGTTACATCGTCAGCTTTTAGGTAACAACTAGCTCTAATAACTACCTTGAAGGTGTGGACAAACCTCGAAAGGTTGTCAAACCCGTCAAAGTTCATGTCTACCAAGAGTTTCTCGAATGGTACATTCTAATCGGACAAGTCCTTTGCGATACACGTTTACATTACTAGCGAACTAGCTTGAAATTATTACCCGTCCCGGACAAGTCTTTTCGAGTTACTAACATTTAAGATCTCGTCAATTCATTGGTTAAGTCTGTAGCACAACGATTCATTAGTAATTCACAACATATTTCTTATCACATAATTTTTCTCCCCCTCAAAAATGGCATATAAATGTTATTTTTGACGAAATTTGATATCAAATATGTCCATTTCGAGTTTTGTGGGAAGATTACCACGAAGAACAGTTTTATGAACAAAGTTTTTAAGCAAATACTCCCCCTCAACAAGTGATATTAACGTTTGAGGTTTTGAAAATCATAAGGGGAAGTACTTGTCCGTTTGAGCAAAACTTTGAAAAGTGAAAGTTTTGATAAGTTTTACTCAAAAGTAAGAAACTTTCGCTCCTTTTATAGGATTGAGGCACTGATGCGTACCACAGGGTCCTTTCATTACAAGTACGGGTTGTACACTGTTATGTGTGCACAAGCCATCGTCAGATTAAAAATCACACATCTAAATAATATTGAAACAAATCAAGGGTTACCAGGAGAATCAGGTAGTCCATCAATAACTCCAAGAATGCGTTCTGGATGTTGATAGCCTGTGAGAGATATGCTTGGACGTCCACCAACGAAACTCTCCAATTTTCTTATCTGATCCCTTCTGAACAACCTTTCATCGATGCGAGTGATGATCTTCTTCACATCTCTTATCTCCCTCGAATTCCATCTCTTAGGTGACCCAATGCCTTCTTGTATCGCCTTTAACTGATAAGCTAACCCGTCCCTGACTTTCATCAATGTGTGATCCCCAAACTTATGAAGCTCTTTGCACGCCATGAAGCAATTTTGGTGTAGTTCACTACGGTAGACTACTCCAAATGGTTTGTTGATGAGGGTGTACTGAGCAAGTTGGTTTATGTCGGGAAGGTGTAGCTGAGGTTTGGTGAGATTGACGCGTTTCTGATAAGATTCCACGACAAGTTGTATGTCTTCTACACGTTCTTGGATTACGATGCTTCTGATGAAGATGATTAATGACTTGATGTATTCGCTTTGGACAGTTGTGGAGAAATGTCACATTCGTCCTTGCACCTTAGCGAGATACATATCTTCAATGTCATTTAGCGACAGTCTCGGAAAATCCGCTTCACAGAAGTCATAGTCCTCTTCGTCTTGTAGTTTGACCACAATGTTCTTGAGGAATGTATAGTCCCACTTCGACGACATGGTGACATGCTTGATTGCAATGATCCGTTTGTCACTAAACACTTCCTTTTTAGACGTAAGAACCTGACAGCTTCTGTAGAAGATTCTTCGGCGTTCAGGCCAATGATGAATCCCATACATCGCATCAAGGTCATACTTTTCCACTTTGGAAGCAAACATATGTGAGGCCTCTTCCTCGATGGCTGGATTGTTAGAATAGATTGCTGCTGGGAAAGGAAATGTGAGTGACGTAGCGTACTTCATTGTAACATCGCTACCGTGTAGAAGAAATTCGAGGTCATTGTTGAAGAAGTAACTGTATGGAATTTGAGGTTGATCCGGTCGGCCAATTGTTGGTAGAGGTCTGGTCCAGTCTGTGTAGTAGGGAGCTTTATCTTGTCTTGTGAAGTCGATGTTAGCTTCGGGATTGAGCCAATCGATATTGTTTGACATGGCTTGGGCAATGTTGTCGAGATGGTATTCGACTTCAATTGCACTTTCTGAGCTGTCTTTAAGCAGTTGGAAGGCATCATTCTTGATTCTCTTTAGCTCAGCCTTAGTCATCTTCTTCACTTTAAACTGTTCCTGAATCAGCTTCACATGCTCCATGGTACGACCATCTACCATTTCTTGACCTTCTGGTAGTGAGGGAGTAGCATCAACAAGTGTAGAAAACCAGTCATATTATGCGGTGTCATCTTCGTCTAGCCATGAGAAAACATTGGTCTTTGTCTTCTTCTTCTTTGGCCTTGAGGAGGACTCTGGTTTCTTTGTTGAGGCGGGAGAGGTGGGTTGTTGTTGGGGCTCTGGGATCTCTTCATCGTCACCACCAGTGTACTCGAAATGATCACCGGTTTTCTCTGTGTGAGGTGGTAACTCAGAGTCCTGAGGTTTATCAGCAGCAGAACGTGGAGGAGATCATCTCTCGGTTGGAGTCCTTTGGGTTGGTGGTGGCATAGAGGATGATTCACCAGTTTTCTTTGGGCGTTTAAGCTCTTTGTTTTTATACGCATCATCATCGTCTCTAGGACGCCTAGCCGTTTTAGCTGCCACTCTGCATCCCGTTTTAAGTTGGTAATCCAGCAATGCTTCAAACAGTTTACCTTCATCAAAAGTAAACGTTCTAGATCGTTTTGACATTTGGAGTACAAGCATGGAAACCAATTCTGCATCAGAGAAAGCTGTAGGCTCAGTTGGGTTGATGGTAACAATTAAGGGCGTTGATTTGATTGTTTGTTTGGCCAACTGCATAAGATTCAGATAGAGTTTTCTGGTGAACATCTCTTTTGTCACTCCTGGGACGACGTCGAGAAGAAACTTGTGAGTGTATTCTCTTGCCGTCTTCTCCATTTCCCTTTGGAAATCTCCTTTGAGAAGCTTCTGGATATGCTTCCTTTCTTTCAACATCTCGTTTATCCTGTCTTGAAGAAAGTTGATTCTGTCAGCGAGTTGATTCAGCTTTTTGTTGGTCACGTCTTTCTTCCTGACTTGCTTGACAGCTTTGACAATCTTTGTTTTAGCTCGGGATATCCAAGAGTCGGTTGGTTTCTTTACTGACTTGGATGCGGATCTGGTTGTGCCTTTAGATTGTGGAGGTGAAGAGTGAGAAGATGAGGCTGATGATGATGAGACATGAGGAGGCTCAGGGTCCTTTGGTGGCTCAGAAGTTAGTTCCTTGGAGCGTGCTGGACTATCTAGAAGAAAGTCATCATAATCAACTTCGTCATCTTTTCCAGATTTAGCCATTTCTTCAGCCTTAATCCTGGCTTCTTCATCTGCTTGAGCTTGAGCTTCTTTTTCTGCATTTACTTTAGCTGCAACCTCAGCATCTTCATCAGAAATTTTCTCAGACTTCTCCATTTCTGGTTCGTCAAAGTCTTATTTGATAGAATCCTCTAGTTTCCTTTGTTGTTGTTCGTGGGTGGTGGTACCAGTTCCCTTATCGGGTTGATTAACCGCATCGGAAACTGGTGTAGACAGTGCACCAACACTTGACCCTCCAGGGCCACGAGTTTGTTCACGGGTAAATTCCTGAGCAACATGTTGGAGTCTGAGATTCTTCAACTTCTTTCTGTAGTCTCTGTCCAATGGTTCTTCATCCGAGCTCTCTTCTTCCTCTAGCGCAGCAACTGGGGTTTTACCTTTATCAGCTTTTGGAATGGGAGATTTTGCTACTGTCAAAGTATCATCGATTGGAGTTTCAGAGTAGATGACCTCTTCATCTGTTTCAGTGTCCTCTGAGACCTCGTCCATTAGCTTTTGTTGCGGTTCAGGTTTGGGAATAGGGATAGCATCTTATGATGGAATTTTCCTTTTGTGAACATGAGTCCTCTTAGGATACTTTCTTGTGCTCTCAGTGCTCGTAATGCTTCCAGCACTGCCTCTCCTTGTTTTCCTGATAGGTGTACCAGAAGACTTATCATCAAGGAAACCTACTTTGCTTGCTTCAACTGCTACAACTATCGTTTGTACGAATAAATTCCTTTGATATCATCAGTAAGAAGATGATCTGGCAACATTGCACCTTGTTTCTTCGTTGTTGAGTCCTTAAATCTGACAGAATTGAGTGTGGGCTCATACAACACGGAGTGTTGGTTAGGGTCATCAAGTCTCAAGGGAATATCAAGATTATACCCTAGAGCTCTTTGGATCAACAGTTTGGTGTATCTGATATACGAGATCTTGGTGCCAGGCTTTTTAAGGTAAGACATCATGTCGTCCCATATCAGAGCTTCAACTTCTATGTGTTTCATGTTGACCATAGCCCAAAATATTTGTAGTTCCATGAGCTTGGGATGCTCATGACCACTATCACGTCCGGAAACGGATTTGGCAATCATTATGTAGAGGGTTCTCCATGGCTGGGGAATGTTCTTAAGATCCATAGATGAGTGCTTTGTGATTACCCAGGCAGCTTCATCATTGCCGATGTCGACCATGAACTGGAGAGCGACCTCTTCCGTTGGAGTAGCATTGTATTCAGTAGGCTCGATGACAGGAATAAGAAAAATAGCCCTCAAATCTGCTGGCGTGATGGTGACTTGTTTGTTGTTAAGCGTCACCGTCACAACACTTTGACCTTTGACCTTGTGTATTGTATTCCAAAATTGGTGAATGTAGATCTCCGGCACAGTAGCAGAATTTGTAAGCATGTTCTGGTAAGGGTGAGTCTTCAGAATATCCACTGCAATCTGACACGAAGACTCAGAACAAGTGAAGTTATCAAAATCAACTCTGAGGTTATTCTTTCCAATCTTCATTATGTAACCGTCAGGGAAGATGTCTTCAACAGTGAGAACATTTGGTGCATCCACATTTTGCATTTGAACGTCCATATCGTGATCTGAAAGATATTTAGCCAAAAGAACCAACATATCGAAAGACATTACGTTAGTCAATAGTTGATTTTATTGTCTATTTATTAAATGTGATATGTCAATGATTGTTACGAGTCCAATGTCACTTGTTAGTCTAATAGTCCAAAGACGTCGTGATAAGTTTCGTGAGTAGATTAACTTTGAGTTTTAAAGTCCAAGTTTTCACTTATTTTCACAAGTTATTAACCATTTAAGCTTATTAATGACATTATGGTTTCGTGACGTTATGATTTATTTATTTACAAGTTTGTACGCGTAACAATTCATAATTTTGGTTGATCTAAGACTTAGGCGTAAAATTCCAAGCTTATGCGTAAACAGGAGTGGTTATACGCGTAGGCATAAGCTTATGCGTAGGATCTTGACTTACGCGTAAGAAATGTTACGCTTAGGAAAAGAGACCCTTAGGCATAGAGCTTACGCGTAAGCGTATGTGGAACCTTACGCGTAGGGCTTACTCGTAAGAGTGAACCTTATGCGTAAAGGTTACTGTTTACACATATCCTTCACAGGATACGCGTAGTCCTCTTTGTAGAACCTTACGCGTAAAGGTTACGCGTAAGATTTCTCTTACGCATAACATTCTACGCGTAAGGTGATCCTTATGCGTAGAAGCTCAATTAACCTTGATTCTGAATTTTCACGCATAATAATCCTGAAATAATTCATCATAACACTTATCATTAACACATACATTCAATCACTTTCAGTCTAATCATGAAGTCTCAATCAAAACAGTTACGCGTAGAAAAACTGCATACGCGTAAAGGACTAAACCCTAAGATTCAAGTTTTACGAGTAAGAGTTTTAGCCATAGGATTTGCACCATAATTTTTCTGGGATGTCTAAGAAGCCTAATGAGTTGTTTTATCCAATTTTAACATCAAAACCTAAGCGAATCAAAAATACCCAAATGCTACGATTATAAACCCTAATTTTCAATTCTCGCAAAATTGGTGATTCTGGGTAAGATTCAAGCAAGGTTTAGGTTAATTTATCATGCATACAACATCATGAGACCATCTAATTGTCCAGATACACTCTCAATTGAAAACACCCAATTCACGCATATGAACCCTAATTTTGAAAATGTACAATTCGTGTTTCTGGGTGGATTTGTTTGATAGAAATGGAACAAGAGTGATTATATAAATGTTTTGACACTACCATTTTAACAAATAACACCCAAACATGATTATTTGTTCATACGCTTATGCGTAGAACACAAAATCATGCCTAGGCACAAATCTAGCCGTTGGATCTGGAAACAAATCAAAACCATTGTTTGAAATACCACAAAGATTATGAAAACACTTACAAATTCGAGATCAAAAACACGATTTTGAAGGTGGATTCTTAGGCGTAGGATATTGTGGTTGGATAATAAATGAGATGAAGTAAATGTTTTTGAAAAAATTAAATGAAATGTTTTATTAAAAAACACTTTGAGCTTTTGACGATTTCAGTCCCTCCACCTTAACCATTTTCATCCAACGCCCATAACTTCCATTTCGGTTACGCAATGTATGATATTTGGAAAGAAACTTGATGACACTCCCCCTCGACTTAAGAAATAATGAAATTTTATAAATTTGAGTCCGGGGAGTGTCAGTATACCAGAAATGTGACAACCATTATCAAAGAAACAACCGGGATGAAGTAACATGCAAGTACAAGGTTTTATGAAACTGATAAATATTTACTTTCTCCCCCTCAACACTTGACCAAGAAAATACTGAATTTTGAAAGAGTAAAGTGTTGACGGAAGATTTGTACTTGCCATGTTAAAAGAATTAAGATAGAAGAATATTTTTGTAGTTTTATCAGATTTTATATTTTTGTATTTTGTTTTTGTAAAATATGTACAAAAGATGTTTTGGTGTTTGACTGGTTTCAAGAATGTTTTAAAAGTTCATCCAGTTCTTCTGGAGTCAAACACCGCATACCAATCCGGTGGACCAACTCATTAAACCTAGCAGGAGCTAAGGCTTTGGTGAGAAGATCTGCCAGTTGGTATTCAGTACCCACAAAGTATAATTCAACGGTACCCTTTTCCACGTGTTCCGTGATGAAATGATATCGAAGATCGATGTGCTTTAATTTTGAATGTTGAACAGAGTTGCACAAGATCGCAATAGCACTTCGATTATCGCAGTACATCGGGATTCTGTCAAATACGTAACCATAGTCTTTGAGTTGTGTTCTCATCCAAATGACTTGACCACAACACGCCGACATGGCTACATATTCTGCTTCGGTTGAGGACAGCGATGTACAGTTCTGCTTCTTCGATTGCCATGACACCAGTTTATCACCAAGAAATTGTAATGCATCTGAAGTACTTTTCCGAGAATCTAAGCAGCCTGCGTGATCAGCGTCTGAAAAAGCTATTAGTTCAAAACCAGAATCCTTCGGATACCAGATCCCCAAGTTAATGGTTCCCTTGATGTATAGGAGGATTCTTTTAGCCTCAGAGAGGTGAGTTTCAGTTGGTCTCGACTGATAACGGGAGCAAAGATATACAGCAAATACAATGTCAGGCCTACTAGCTGTTAGATACATGAGAGACCCAATAATACTTCGGTATTTGGTAGGGTCAACTAATTTCCCATGTAAATCAGCATCCAGTTTCTTAGTGTGTGCCATTGGAGTGGCATAGGTATCACAACTTGTCATTCCATGTTTGTTTAAAATTTCAAGGGCATATTTGGACTCACTTAGAAAAATACCACAGGGTGATTTATGAACTTGAAGTCCTAGAAAGAACGTAAGTTCACCCATCATGGACATTTCAAAATGTTTTTTCATAAGTTTTGAAAAAGCGTTTGAGTATTTTAGATGTGTTGACCCAAAAATGATGTCATCCACATAAATTTGAACGATTAAAATGTGTGCCCCGTGATATTGTATGAAAAGTGTAGGGTCGATCGAACCTTTGACGAAATTATTAGCGATCAGAGAGGATGATAACTTATCATACCACGCCCGAGGGGCTTGTTTGAGACCGTAGAGAGCCTTCTTCAGTTTGTAGACATGATTAGGGAACTTTGGATCAACGAATCCTTCTGGCTGGCTAACATAGACCGTTTCTTTCAGTTGTCCATTGAGAAAAGCAGTTTTGACATCCATCTGAAAGACCGTGATGTTCATGTGAGCCGCAAACGCCAGAAAAATCCGTACAGCCTCAAGACGAGCAACCGGAGCGAATGATTCTTCAAAGTCAATACCCTCTTCCTGTCTATAACCCTTAGCTACCAGACGTGACTTATTTCTGATTACGGTTCCTTCAGCATCCAATTTGTTTTTCCAAATCCATTTGAGACCAATGACGAAGACCCATGTTGGTCTTTCAACGAATTCCCATACTTCAAGACGTTTAAACTGGTTGAGTTCTTCTTGCATGGATTCAATCCAATTGTCTTTTGTCATTGCATCTTTAATGTTTTTAGGTTCAGATTGGCAGACAGTGAGTGAATAAATGCAATGTTCACCGTCTGTGTGAAGACGTTGTCTTGTTACGACTGGTTGATTCGGGTTACCAATAATGTTTTCAAGAGGATGGTCTTTCGTCCAACGATGTGTGGAAGGTTGATATTGGTATACATTCTGCAGATTGGGAGGATTCAAATGGCATGTAGATGATTCCGTAACATCAGGTGCAGCAGTTTCATTAGCAAACGGGTTGAAGAACGAATTTGGATCATAATCTGCAGGTGGGGGTACTTCATTGTTCAGAAGATCATCAACTGGTTCAGCGTCATTGGATGCGGTTTGTTCAACTGTTGTTGTAGAATCAACTGGTGGTGCTTCCTCAACAGTAGTTGTTGTAGCAGGTGTATCAGGTATTGGATTTTGATCAGGTTGAGCAGCGGAAACATTGGATACACCTGGTGCACGTTCATCAATATCATCATTAAACAGAGGAGCAAATAGCTGTTCCATTTGACGTCAAGTTAGTTGTAAACTAGGTTCAGCTGATGATGGGGTTTGAGGGAAGTTTAAACGGTTATGACCGGGTTCCAAGCTGTTATGCTCAGAAGCCATTTCTGTAAGCTCATCGAAATTGGCATGAATCGTTTCCATAATCTCCCTTGTATGACGATTCCAGATCCGGAAACCCTTAGAATTTTCACAATATCCTACAAAGACTCCAATGTCTGCTTTGGCTTTGAGCTTACCAAATTCATCACGATCATTATTCGGATAACAAAGGGATCCAAATACATGAAAGTGTTTGAGATTCGGTTTACGGTTTTGGATAAGCTCATAAGGTATTTTGTTGTGGCGCTTGGTAATCATTGAGCGATTTTGAGTGTAGCATGCAGTTGACACGGCTTTAGCCCATAAGTAATCTGGAAGTTTAGCATTAATTAACATTGTTCTTGCAGCTTCCACTAACGTACGGTTTTGTCTTTCAACAACTCCATTTTGTTCTGGTGTACGTACAATAGATGTTTGATGCTCAATTCCCACTTTCTCATAAAATGCACGAAGAGTTTGATTCACAAATTCAGTTACTTTGTCTGTTCTCATTTGTCTGACTGTGTTCCGGAGCTGAACTTGAATTTTCGTGAGAAAGGTGATGATCATCTGTGGAGCTTGATCTTTAATTCAAAGAAAATAAACCCAAGTCCATCTTGAGTAGTCATCTACAATTACCAAGATGTAGCGTTTGCCATTAATCGTCTGCACGCGCATCGGGCCACACAAATCCATGTGAAGAAGATGAAGCACATGCTGAGAGCTGTGTTCCACCTTTGAAGGAAAGTGAGCACGAGTGCTTTTCCCTTATTCACGAGCTGAGCAGAGGTGATCTTTATAATATAGGAATCTTGGGAGACCTTCAACAAGTTTGTATCGAGCAAGGTTGGTTATGGTTTGAAAGTTTAAATGTGAGAGACGACGGTGCCATAGCCAAGATTTTGTAGATGTAGCCTTAGAAAGTAGACAGATGGGAGATGAAGCAATCATGTCTTGCATTGAGATTGTGTAGAGACTTGATGTGCGTTGACCAGACATAAGATCGTTTCCTTGTAGATCACTGTAACATATTGGATTTCACATACACATCATAACACAAACATACATGGGCGTATATATGATTTTAGAGAGAGAAAGTGGGATATTCTAGAAAGAGAAAATCATGTAAGGTTAGATTACCAAAGAACATCCAACCCTCTACCTTGCAAGGTAGAGGGTATTTATAGGTTACAAACTAAACGACCTCCTAACGGCCTGTGGATCAGGTAAACAATGGGTAAAGACCCTTCCTTCCTCCACGGTGTTACACTAGACTAAAACTGAGCTAATCACTTACTTAACAACTAACATAATATCCGATATGTCTACGAGCTAACTCAAGCTAGATTATACTTGAGGTGACCGATGCTTTACAATAGAATTTCCAATTCCTAACAATCTCCCCCTAAGGGAGGTCACCCCATGAATTACATTGTGAATCCTAGCATTCTAATAAATCTTCAGTCTTTTGCTCGCAGACTTCTCTTCATCAAGGTATTCAAACTATGTGCTTCTGTGGTGATTTCATCATTGTTCAACTACAATGTATGTTTCGTGGAGGTTGTTGAGCTGATCCACCTTGATGACCTTTTGAGCATTACTAGAGATCATCAGCCACTGCAAATCTCAGCATCACCCATTGTTGTGTTGCCGGCATATGATGTTGTGACATTTGGACCGACATGCTCACATTTTGGATGATGATTTCTTCTTATTAGAGTAGCGGAAGCTTTCGTTGATTCATGATATTGGCAGCAGCGTAGTAGAAGCATGGAGTGGAAATATCAGAGTCATTGATGCACTAATCATGATTTCTTTAGATATGAATGTGTTGTGTGAGCATGCGGCTATGGATTGACCGCTTCATTCTGATCAGCTGCAAACGTCGGGGTGTACCTGCATGAGACAATTAGCAACAAAGCGCACGAAAGTGTCTTTGATCACTTTGGATGAATTGAGGTACACGGCCCACGGTTCCCCGTTGATCAGTACAAGTACTGCCTGTGATCAGGTATAATTCCGAAGAATTTCCTTGACAGGGTTTCGCAGCTGCTCTAGCTGTTCTTAAACCGGAACGTCTCAAAGAAGACAACACGGAGTGAGTGAACCAGCGAAATGAGATTCACTGATTGATGAAAAGAGATTTGAAAAACAATCGTGTATTGCTCAAATAGAAATTGTTTTTGTAATACAACGAAGGTTTTAATGAAAATCAATTATCAATCATAAACACCTTTTATTTTGAGAAATACGTACTCAGTCGATGCGCAAAAGAAAAGAGTTTTTAAGCACAATGACTGGTTTTTCAAAGGTATCCGTCAATCCATAACCTGATCCAGGATTGATTCATAAGATTGAATCGCTCCATTGTTTCTGTCCAGTTGTCACATGGTTGATCTATTGGATAGATCTCACATGCCACCTACCAGGAGCTTGTTTGATGTTGGCTCCAGAAGGCTTTCCATCTTCATTGTGAATATGTAAGCATATCACTTAGATGTTCTGGCAATACCACAAGGATAATGCGTAGGACTCATAAGATGTAATCTCTCTTTCCACATTGTGTGAAACAGAGAGTCTTCATTGAAAGTGTCCTAATGAGATTTATAAGATGATCTCGTGGCTCTAGACTCAATTGTGCATATTTGGTTCCTATGCCGGAGTCTTGGGAGAGGGTCTCCTTCTTCAATATCAACAGTCTCTAAGAGAAAGTCGATTGATTATGTCGGTTCTCCGTGAGAGTGAAACGAGCCCTTTTAAGAGGAACTTGAGTAGTTTGGGAAGTTTAGTGCAGTGCGTCACTGGGTCCATGACGTCTTGTCTTCAATACCGATGTTACCTTGGTAACCACCAGTAGTATATGAATTGAACCCGGTTTCTGCCCTAAGGTTGAATAAATGGAGGGCTATTTCTTTTCATCCTTTTCACATCAAATTCTTTTTCATTCTTCAACCCCTTCAGTGCTTACCGAGACTTCATTACTAGAACCTTGTTGGGTTTATTCCAGTACCAGCTCAGTCTCAGTCCGCACTCTTCCCTTATCTCACTTTTCTCCTTTTTTCATCATACCTAAGGACTCTACACTATATAGTGGATTGTCCCTGGGTAGATCCCTCCGGTTCTGGCGGGATTGTGGGAACGAATACCTAACCTAACCATCCTTATAACTCCATTCATAAAGTAAAATGGTCGGTCTTTTGGTACAGTTCATTCTTCCTTGAAACCAATTGAAAATTCATTTGAAAAACAATCAAGGTACTTGTGATACGAGATCAAAGCATTTTGTACCTTAATAGTTTTGATCATTTAGAAAACCTCCCCCTCAATATGTGCATATGATTTAGAAATTTTTTAGCACATGGAGGCAAGAGGACTTTGAAATATTTTCTTTGATCACAATTTTCACAGAAAAAGCCATTTGATTTTCTTTGGTAAATTCTCCCCCTCAATATGTGCGTAGATAATTTAAAATTATTTTGAAACATATAGAAAGGAGACTTTTGAAGCACTACCACGATTACCAAACATTTAGAAACCATTTAACACACAATCAAGGTACCTTATATAAAAGCATGGAAAACCTTGTACCTTGAAGGTTTGAATTTGTTTTGAAATGCTCCCCCTTAATATGTGCTTCGAGATTCGAAAATAGTTTAGCACATATTAGAGAGTAGTATGCACTTTGAGACAAAAATGGTCATTTTTTATCATCTTTCATATTTATATCACATTTTCTCCCCCGATCAAAAATTTCAACACATGACGTATGAACACAACAGTTCATGCCTCGTTCTCTAAAGAAAAGAAAAATGTACGTTTCAGTGCGCTTTATCTTCTGAAGAAGAGAAATCTTCTCATTATGACCATTCTCATCCACATGCTTCATACTTTTTCCATGCGCTTCAGTCATCAAGTGAACCGGGCTACCACTGATTGCTTTCTCATTCGACTTGCTCGAGTATAATGAAGATGGCGACATCATGTGCTTATTTTGCGGGAGAGAAGTGTGAATAGAACATTCGGATGATTTTCACTTATTTAACCAAGAATGGCAACTCCATATGCAATTCTTGAGGGGGAGAAGAAGTGTGAATTTTTTGCATGATTGATTGATATTTGAGAATATATGGTCAAACGGCTCCTAACTCATGAAAGGACCTAGATTCTTCTTATCGGATCATCTTCACATGTAGTTTCTTCTAAGAGCCGTTGGTTGACATCTTCACACAGGCTGATATGATTAAATGACAAAGTGCTTCTAGTTGCTGGGCTGATTTCTTTGATGAACATCTTTCTGTTCTTGTTTGATTGGGAGGGATTTTAATTAAGGGGATTTGCTATTTACAAGTTAACAGGAATGCCTTTGGTGTGAAGAAGATGTTAACTGTCTATTTCCCCATTCGGACAATCTTGAAGAAGGTCGAGTCTATAGTCTAATCTACATTTTCTGCTACATGATTAGAAGACTAAAGACGAATTGCATTTGATGATCTAAAGACTTCTTCTTAATCCGGGCTGAGAAGAACACTTGAAAATCTTCGTCAGTTTAGGGGAGAGCACTAATTGGGGGAGATTGAAAAGCCAAAATTTAATCCTCAATTAGACTTGTTCATATTCTTTAGCAATGATTAATTGCTTGCTTTTTTATGACACTCCTCCTACGCCTAGTGCTTCAATTACTAAGGATAACTGGGATTCATTGTTTGGGATTCATTGTTTTTCAAAGATATGTTTGATGAGTACTTCCAACCTCTAACGAATGTTGATCATCCAGCTTCTGAAGCTCATGCTCCGGTTTCTACTGACTCAACTAGTTCACCATCTAAGAAGTACTTATCAGAACTCTCAAGAAACCTTATCTCCAGTTACTTCATAAGGCATTGATAATGACTATCATGATATTGTAGTTGCACTACTGAATAATGATCCGCTCTTTGGTATTCCTTTGCCAAATCTTCACGGATTATTATTCATGAATAATGATCCGCTCTTTGGTATTCCTTTGCCAAATCTTCACGGATTATTGTTCCTCTCATTGTGCATGCTATAAATCAACCACATGAACATTAAGGAAAAATGACTTCCTCATCCGCTAGAAGACATTTTTAGTAAATCTTCCAGATCAGCTTCTACATGTATACCTTGAGGAAGAATGCATTGATGTTGAGGAATCATTTGCTCCGGTTCATTCATTCGGTCAATGTTCATCCGATTGTATGTTTATTCAAGTGTTGGACATTTGACACAAGTTGATTACTTCGAAGTTACTCTTTTATCATTTATTTGAGGTTGAAGTTGACATTCACAAAGGTGTGTTCTTATTTGATAACTTGCTCGGGCTTAAGAATTTGAGTTGAAGTCTTGGGTTATCTAGTTACCAGCTGTCGAGGTAAATGGTTGAAGACTTGGTTAACTATCACTATTAGGAGTTACTTTGTTTTACTCAGTGTCACACGCATATGTCGGTGTGGATAATCGCAAGAGGTGTTAATGTCTCATACTTTGCTTTAGTAGTGAGTCCTTAGAAATTTGCTTGAAGCATAAATTCTCGACACCGTTCTTCCATTATTAAGTGCAAGCTTAAGATACAAATGTGGGAATTTGACTTCAGTTTCAAGTTTGGTATATCGGGTATTCTTCATCAGTGGTCACTTCAAATTTTCTACATATGGGTTGATAAATATAGTCAGAGAGAGTTTCCGTTGCAGTTGATTCTCACAGGATTCATTTGGGCTATTTGAGTTCTTCTCACAAGATTTTGAGTTTTTGAGTATATTATGTTTTGCTGAATCTGAGGTATCGAAACCAGCAAGGGGGAAGGAGACATATATCTAAAAGCACAACGAGTACACATGATGAACTTAACACTTCTACCTGATTAACCGTAGAGAAACTCAGTGTTTAACTCGTAGCCTTTGGTGTATTATTCCAACTAATTGGAGGAAATGGTCTCTGGAGACTTTTGGTATGTGTTACTTCAGCGTTCAGTTAGAAGAAATGTGAAAAGAATATTTGGTTCGTGAGATGATATTGCATATCGACATCTTCTATATGATTTATGATAAAGTGCTTCCGGTTAGTGCTTCATGTACACAATGTAATGATGATTCTGATGAGATCGCAACGATCAGGGGAGATATATGTGTACATCAGGGTCGCAAAACATATTCACATGATCGTGCTTTATCAGTTATTCCGGAGTTGACATCCGCAGAGAAGATCAGTGATTCAACCAGTTACTGTGATGTCGTTGTCTCTACTCTGGTTGGGTACTTTTGTACATTATGGGCTGATTGGTTATATGGAAGATATTTGGAATGCACTAGGTAAAATGAAGATGTTGATGTATTTTTCCCCTGAATAGACAACTGGTCAATCTCGAAGAGTAATGTGTACATCGGAGACGCACAACAGGTTCATGTGATCGAAGTTCATCTGTTATTCTGGATTTGATAACCACTGATACGATCTATGTTTCAACTTGTTACTTTGGTGTTCTCGTATTCTTCGGGGTGCAGAGCTTCATTCAATGAGACTGTTTTCATTCATTTCTACTTCTTGGAAAATGGTCTTTATACTCAGTTTGTCGGTTTGAGGGGAAGCTACCAAAGATTCACTTGTTGAAGGCTCAAGTTCTTTCGACGATTCAAGAGCCTCGAATGCTTTGGTGGTGAAAGTTTAAGACATGATGACTTCTATCTTTTACAAAGTGCTGAACGATTTCCTTATTTCGGTACTCGTATCATCATCCTCTTAAACTATTTCTCTATATCTGTAAATATTTATCAAAAACCAAATACAAAAATATAAAACCAACAAAAAAAAATAGAAAAATATAAAATCTACAAAAGCCCATAAAAATCAGAAAATTGAAAAATACCAAAAATATTGTTTTCTCAAGACATGTCTTCTGGTATCGATAACATCTATGGTCTTAGAAATGTCATTCAATAATGGCACGGGACTTTAGATGAAGTTCTAGCAGGAGGTGTAAATATTCCTTGCTAAACATGTCTAAAAAAAATGGCTTGCAGTTATTTCAGACTGTGACCCGCGCTTAAATCATGGCTTGTTATTATTTCAGATAGCAACCCGTTTTTCAAGAAAGGAAAGTGTTGCACTAAACATATTTTCAAAAATATCGTGCACTTATCCTAAAAACAAATTTGAGGAAAGTATGTCGAAGGACAGCTGTTCCTACACAAATGTTTTTCCGTCTAAAATTCTTCAGAAAAATATTTGTTGTATTTCAAAATGGTGGAAAATGAGTTGCTTGAAAAATCAATCAGAATCAGAGTTTTCGTATAATTTGAAAACTCAATCAATGACTTCAGCGCTTTTAAATCTTTTATAAAATGAGTCATTGATTGAGGGGGAGAATGTTTTCAAATCTATATCATCTAACAGACTTTCTTAATTATCCTATATGCTTAATTAAAAAATGATGTTAACCTACGTTGAAGGACTAGGTGCCTAGGATATGATTGTTAGGTTTAGATGATTAGAGTTTGATGAACACATAATCGCATACTTTATATGATCTGATTGACATGTTGAATTGACTGTTATTAGTCGATTGCTGTTTGGGTGATGTCGACCACCATATATATGTTTGTGTTCACTAACGAATGCAGGTATATTGGTATATAAGAATGTTCCCGATCCGGATCCCACAATTGAAGATGATTGGATGCCGAAAGGAAAGGGTAAATATTTCTTGGGTTGACAAATGAAGAAACGAAGCTTAATTTGACTTCAATGGAGAGTTGGCATAAATGCAACGCAAGAGGTCTCACTGCATCAGCAGATGGTTTTCTTCTAAGTGATTGAAGAAACGGAGCTTGATTTGACCTCGGCTGGCATTAAAATGCAACGTAAGAAGTCTCACTGCATCAGCGGATGGTTTTCTTCCGACCCTCAGCAACAAAAACAAAAGCTTCTCAACCACTAATGTATCTTTGTGCTGGACACCATTTTCTAAAACTTTGTTTAAAATTGTTTTGAAAATAGAAAAATATTGTTTTTGTAAATAAATTGAACTTAATTTTGAAAATCACCGGACTTCTTTTTATCAAAACCTAAGTCACTCAATCAACGACTACGGTCATCGATTGAGGGGAAGAGTGATTTTAAGTAAAATATTTTCAAACGATATTTCTTCACAAAACTTCCGCTTGTATGAATTAAAGTGGTGATCTAAAGATTTAATGTTATGTCATGGTATGATTTTCTTTAAAACTCAAAGATCTTTCAAAATGAAATTGTTTCTATCCTTGTTTGATTGTGAAATTGTTTTATTTTACTTAAAGATCTCTTAAAACTATCATAGCTGATACTAACAATCTTTAATGTCTTAAAACTGTTTCTTATCCATCATTTTATAAAATTAAATCTTGCCACGTCTTTCCCCTAAAACTTTCTAAATGATTTAAATCAATCGGGATCCAAAATCTCAATTGGTTTGAAATTTTTGATCGGGGGAGAAAATGTGATATAAATATGAAATATGATAAAAAATGACCATTTTTGTCTCAAAGTGCATACTACTCTCTAATATGTGCTAAACTATTATCGAATCTCGAAGCACATATTAAGGGGGAGCATTTCAAAACATTTAGAAACCATTTAACACACAATCAAGGTACCTTATATAAAAGCATGGAAAACCTTGTACCTTGAAGGTTTGAATTTGATTTGAAATGCTCCCCCTTAATATGTGCTTCGAGATTCGAAAATAGTTTAGCACATATTAGAGAGTAGTATGCACTTTGAGACAAAAATGGTCATTTTTTTATCATCTTTCATATTTATATCACATTTTCTCCCCCGATCAAAAATTTCAAATCCTTTGAGATTTTGGATCTCAAGTGATTTAAATATGTATGAGACAAAACATTTGTTGGAGAAAAATGTGTCCAATTTTATATGATCAGAAGTGGACAACACTGAAGTTCCCCTTTTAGACACAAAGGGAAACCACAGTACATAACCTAACACTATTACATGCATTATAGTTGTTCATAGTTTGTACACGACATATTACATATAAATAATACAAAACTGAAACTACTTCCGGAAGATGTTTTCATTCAGTTCTTTGAAGTAGTTTGTAATGACCTTCACGAAGTCTACCACCAACAAAGCTTTCAAGGCTGCGGAAGATCATTCGAGTCTTAAGTCTTCGCTTGATTGCAGCAATGAAATCTTCACACCTCTTTAAGTCCTCATCAGTCCAAAATTTTGTTTTATTCCACGGCTTCATATCAATTCTGATTTCTTTCACTCTGGAGTCTAGTTCTTCTTCGATCATCTTGAGAGTACCATCACTGAATTTGTAGAGCTCGCACAATCTCATCAGCATGCGAGTCCCGTATCTGTTGTGGAAGAGGACGGCTCTGGGGGTGTCAAGCACTCTATAGTCGTGACGAAATTCATGTCCTTCGGCATTCCATTGTGGCCTTGTTAAATTGACCCGAGTCTGGTAGCTTTCCATCCCAAGCTGAAAGTCCTCAACCCATTTTCGGATGACTAATCCTCTGATCCAAAGATTGACAGCGGCAGAGAGAGCTTTCTTTTCACGAGCAGGAAGGTGTTCAACGTGTCCTTGAAGGTTTAAAAGATAGAGATCTTCAAAGTCATTTGGCATCAGATGTTTAAAGTCGTTTTCTTCAATAACATAATCCTTCTTGTCCGCTCTTCAAAGAACAATCTTCTTAAGGTAATCATAGCCATAGATTTGGAAGATCTCTACACTGACAACACTTAAGATTCGCACCTTGGATCGAACAGCTTTGCGACTCTTATCAGCACCATGTCTCTCGATGTAGAAATTCTTCTTTTTGTACCACCAGTGAGAAATACCATATGAAGCGGCAATGTCATACTTTTGTTCGTTGTCAGCCCAGAATTGATCCGGAACCATCTGTTCAAGGCCTTGATCAGAGTAGGTAGCAGCTTTCATCTTTGAGATTGATAAGGCTGGTCTTCTTTCAGTAGTATGGGCACAAAGATAATCCAGGTCATGGTTGAAGAAGAACTCAGACTGAATCGTCATTTGTCCAGGTTCACCACCAAGAGGAAAGGGAATGTTTACATTGAATCGACCAATCTGCTCACTGACTTGATCATTCAGCATCTTGTGGCATTCTTCCATCTGGTATTGGAGTTGATTGGCATCTGAGTGGAACACCTTGACAATTTCAAAGGCAGGTCCTTCAAGATCCTTCAGAGTGATAGATGATATTCCTTTCTTTTCACAAAACCACTTCATAAAGCTACCCATATCTCCAGTGATGTGTAAAAGAGAGTCTTCATCTGGGGCTTCATAGTTATTTGTGATAGTTGATGCCCAGTTGTTATCAGGAATCATCATGCTAGATTCTGGGATGGACCATGAAGGTTCTGGAGTATGAGGTCTCTCTTCGGTGAACCAGCTTTGAATTGTGTCCTTTGAAGGTGCCACTCTAGATGTGTTAGAGCGTTCTCCCGATACGTATGTATCAAACCATTCATCTTCAGATGGCTTAGGAATATGCTTGGTGGATGCATCATCTTCATTGGATTCCGATTCTGCCATGACATACGACTCTTCATGAACTATTTGATCTTCAGGAATTGAAGAGATGGTGGGTGTGAACCTTGAATCAACCGTTGTCCAAGCTGCAGATTTCTTCTGATTCCCCTTATCTCCGGAAGGACTAGATTGCTTGGAAGGTTTTGGTGGTGATGATGGTGGTTGTGGTGAAGGTGTAGTAGTTGTGACAGAAGTTCCACCAGTACCAGAAGTTCCAGCTCCTCCAGTTGGAGGTGGTGGCTTGGGACCTCCAGACTTATCAATAGTTTTCTCTGGAACAGTCTTTCTTTTCTTCTTATTATCCCTTTCACGAACATCGACTACAAACTGCTCATAATCATCGTGCCTCATAGATTCTTCGAGAGCCTCGTATAATTTCTTATGTGTACTGTGCATGTGCTCTCCTGCCTCATACATTCTTTCTGAGAGAGCTGATCTCATGTCGGAGATCGGCAAATCTTTGAATCACTAGAGAAGTGGAGCCTTCATTGCCCATTCCACTGCATCTTTAATATCTGCTTCTATTGCCTCTGTGACGACTTCATTGAGATTAAGATTCTCCAGTTTCTTGACACGACTATCAAGATTGTTGACAGCTATAGGAAAATGTTTCTTAATAGTTGCAATGCGCAACATGGCCTCTTCAAGCAATTCCTCTGTTGTTTTAACAGGAGGAGGTGAGGCACGAGGTGGTGAGGCAGGAGGAGTGACAGTATCAGAGACTGTAATTACTGGTTCAAGTGATTGAACATTAGTAGGATCAGGTGGTGGAAGTGCGGTTGATAGAGCAGGTTTGGGTGGCTGAAGTGCGGTTATAAGAATAGGAGCAGACATTGGCGGGATTGTAGAAGTGTCTTGTTGTATGTCGACGGTGAACATGGACTCTACTTCTTCTTTCTCCTTACCTTGCATCAGAGTCTCAGTGTCTGTGGGTTTGTCGTTTATGAACTGATCACCAAAGGAGATGTCTGTATCAAGATTTTGCAAAGAGGGTAGAGAGTCATTTGACAGATTTGGTTCTTCCAAGTGCCTGGTCTCATCAGATCTTGACTCAAGGTTCTCTTGTGAGACATGTTGCAACTCTTCCTCAACATTTTGCTCAGACTGGGTATCACTCGATGCAAGAGTATCTTCTTGGGTTTCAGATACCTCCTTTTCCAGTCCAGATTGTTCTTGAGCTGATGATGATTCAACACTTCTTTTCTTCAGCTCAAATTGAGTTGTAGTTCTTGATGGTGAAGAGGAGAAGGTCAGAAGCGTGTGAGCAGCTTGTTCTACACCAACAATCCCCTTCCCTTTGTCTTGTGTGATAGGTGTTGTTTGGCGAGGCACTTGTTCCGGTTCTCTTAGCACTACTCCTCCAATTGGTGCTCTCACATTCTTACTTTCTAGGCTTTGCTTGATTCCTAGTTGCAGAGCAGCATCATCTACATCAATCAAACTAGTATCAGCCCTTGAAACCTCAGTTTCCTCAACATTTCCCTTTACCACTTCCTTCTTCTTTCTTTTCTGCTTCTGGTTTGTGGTGTCAGTAGGTTGTGACCTCTTAAGTCCCTTTTTAGGAAGAGCATCATATGAAGATTTAGATTCTGAGGTAGACTTGGTAGCTTTGGTTTGTGGTGGAGTGGGATAGACATCATCATTAACACCAGATCTGGAAGCCCTTTTCTTGTATAGTTTGAAGTAATCCTTCTTCTTAATATCGTCAGTGAGAAGACTATCAGGGATTGCCAGACCAAAGATCTCCTTATCCATACCTTTAGGTACATATTTAAGGTTACCCAAAACAAATTCTTCATTGGCATTATGAAGGACTGATTCACTCCTAGGATTGAAGTTGTGAGTTTGTTGCAAGTACTGGATGACAAGTTTCGAGAATCTGATACTAGGGATCACAAGTTTGTTAACTTTCTTTCTACCCTGAGCTTTATTCTGAAAGTTCGTTCTATCAGTGATAAATGTGTTCATTGACAACGAGAATTCTTCCCAGATACGTTCTGATACATTCACATTCACTCTATTGACGATACCCCATAGGATTTGCAAGATGGGAATCCTTACTTTATCAAACCCTGATGTTTTTCCTGACAAGCATAGGTTAAGAACTGTAGTCATTGCTCTCCAGGGTTGATACATGTGTCCTGTAATGATATCAGAAGCCCTTAATATGCCAACTTGATAACCCAACCCAATCAGAAAGACTATTAGCTCTTCAGCACTAGGTGGAGGTACATTTCGTATGGTGGGGTTACAGGGTGTGATTCCAAGAGCCTTGCTGAGGATGTCCGAGTTGATTACAAATTCCTTATCATCCAGCTTGCAAGTGTAATGAGTTGTGATATTGTCATATTTAATGGTGTTCCAGAATTGTTGGATGTAAATGGTGGGGATTGTGCATTGCTTGGTTAGGGCACTGAAGAAGTTGGTGTTTTTGAGGATATCAATTGACACTTTGAGGATTGGATTTTGTTGTAGTTTTTGCATGTCCACATAACAGTTACTTTTTCCTATCTCTACCCATTTATCTTTAGGAAGGATTTCGTTGTCTGTAAGCACTTTGGGTGGAGCAGAAGATGTAATTTTCTCGGCTGAGGTTGTATTTACCATTGAGGATCTATAGATAGACACATACAACAACAATGATTGAACGCATGTTAGTTTAGATATGGTTAGTTAAGCAACTTTGGATCCAATCCTCATGACATAGACACAACAAGTAGCAAACTTGACAGAGTTCCCATAAGCAGATTGAAATAGATTGAGTGGCAAAAGAAAGTTTTAAAGGTAGCTGCTATAAATGACACAGTTTTCAAGAGACAAGTTGATTTATGAATCAAATTATTTAAAAGCACAGTTACTAGGAAATAATATCATGTGACAAGATACTATTATGGAGATGTTATAGCATGTTGTATGAACCAAGTTGTGATACCAAGTTGTCTTAGGAGAAACCAAGTACACATTTGCTCATACAATATATGTTACAACAAGTTGCTAAGGGTATGTTGTCAAAACAAGTCGCTACAGGAAAACCTGAGACACGTTGCTAACATGAAATTATACTAGCAAGTCGCCTTAAACTAATTTAATAAACCAAGTCGCCACTTGAAAATTGAACCACCAAGTCGCTAATCTTATAAAGACAAGTCGCTGTCATTAGTATAACAGCTAAGTCGCTACACTTTAATACACTAAGTCGCCACGATGAACTTCTTCATCAACTCGCTACCAAGAATATTGGTAAGTCGCTAAGTAAGAATAAGCAAACTAAATCGCTACCTAGAACACTCAAGCTAACTCGCTACGAAGAACATCTCTAAGTCGCCATCAAGAACATACAAGCCAACTCGCTACGAAGAACTTTTACACCAACTTGCTACCAAGAACATACATATCCCACTCGCTACGAAGAACAGATCTTAGTCGCTATCAAGAACACAAGCAAATCATTCGCACAATATCACAATCTATTCATCACAATCAAACCGCTACAAAGAACATATGCATATAATCCATAAACACAAACTATTTCAGCATCACAATCCCAAATCAAACCATATACTCGACGTTCACAGATTCATTAAAACAATTACATATGAAACATTACAACAATCCTAGAGCATCCAAACATCCCTTAAACCATTTACACAAAATATATCAATAGCTTCATAACAGAATCCATTAACAAACCTAAGCGAGGAAATCAATTGATGAGGATCAAGATGATAGAATCTGTTTAAGGAAAATGAGTTAGGGGATGCATATAATCTACAAATTTAGTAACAAGAAGCAGATAAAGATGATCTTACCACACACAAGTTGCTACGTTGCAATGTTCACACGAGAGAAAGAAGAAAATTTTTGTTTTTATAAAATTTTTGACAAAGTAACGAATGGCAAGTCGCTAGGTTAAGTGGAAGAGTTTTAATCAAGAATAACAAGTTGTCACTATCAGTCCCTGTGGTTTTGTGAATGTTTAGCAAGTCGCTATCATAGAATTTTAACAAGTCACTTAGGCTTTTCAAAGCAAGTTGCTAACACAGTCATAGTAAATTGCAAAAGCAAGTCGCTATCATATCATATTATGTATAGTAGACATTTACAATCCATGAACTTATCAGATAGCATACTAACATAATCATAGTAAGATAAGCAGACTAGCACAGTCGACACCATGAAACAGATAAGCAAACTACACAGAAGACATCACGAGAGCAAGACAAGAATAAAAAAGGCATTCATCTGGGCATAATACATGTCCAGCAGTGGTACAGAGACAAGCGAGATATCTTGAAACATTCTCCCCCTCAATCAATGCCACCAAAAAACATTGATTGAATAAACCCCACCCGTTGTAAAACAAGAATATATCATTTGTTCGAACTTCATCTATGATCCCGTATCATTATTGAATGACATTTCTAGGATCGTAGATGTTATCGATAACAGAAGATATATCCCTTATTAGATAGAGAAAAATGACAAAGAAATTATGAATCCAAAGAATGAAAATTAATTAATTAAAAAAAATTAAGATGATTTTTTTTTTCATTTTTTTTTTAATTTTTAAGATGATTTGTACACAGATATGTAAGAGCGAGTCCTGATTCAAGATGAATAGGAGTCAAAGCACAAGGTATGTCAGGTCTGGCAAGCAACCATTCCAGAGTGAGCACTGTTCATTTCCGATGGAAACCAAGTCATGAAGTTCCTGAATGAGTTGAGCATTGTACCTGAAAAAGACTGAGAACACATTGCATTGGAAACACATGTAGTATTACAAATAGATGAGTTAGTGACATGAGTAGACTCACTATTGGATGTTGTACTGTTTGATCTAGGCATATCATTGGTGGAGATCCCTTTAGGTTTACTATTCTTGAAGAGTTTTCCTGTGGGCATCCACTTAAGGCAAGATCTAGGTACATAAGTTAGTTTGGATCCTGTAAATTTGAATAGTCTGCCAGTGGGAATCCATTTGAAACAGCTGCTAGTAGATTTGGGTGTAGGCACATTCCTCTTTTGAATATTGGTCCTTTTGTAATCATTGGGTTTCTTAGGGGATTGATCTGCCATTTGATGCTTCTTTTAAGAAGTAGATGAACTCCTAGTATTCCTGATATTAGAACTATGAAAATTAACCTGGGGTTTGTTATTCATCATATCAGAACAAGGTAGTGAAGTGACCGGTTTTGACAAAACAGTATTCGCATCAACTTGGGAGGCAAGCCTAGATTTCGATGGTTTAGATCTTTCAGTTCTAAAAGCATTCGGCTGCCTAACTATGGTATGTTTTGAGTTGTTCTGAACAGTTGACTTTCCCAAGGTTGATGGTTTTGCATACTTAGTGCTCACCCTATTTCCAATAGATTTTCTAAGCTCATTTTTTAAGGCAACAATATTGAAGCTCTTATCCTGAATTTGGGCTTTGAGGGCATCAATGTCAGCCAAAAAGGAATTTGTTTGAACTATCAACTTGGAATCGTTCTCTAATAAGTTCTTTCTTAAGGACTCATTTTCTCTTAATAAGTTGGATACACATAAAGCTAATTCATCATTCCTAGATTTAAGCTCACTACTCATCTCATGGTTAGGATTGTTCATCCTAAGATTTCATTTCTTATGCAGATCTGAGAGTTGACATTTCAGATTGCATATGGTTGAATCTTTGTCCTGAATCTGGGTTTTTAAGTGATTAATTTCAAAGAATTCTCGAAATTCTGGAAATTCCAGATTAGTGCAAGATTTTGTAGCACGAAAACTTTCTTCCTTTTGTTGTATTGCAATTTCCAGGGAAATACAATGTTTTTCAAGAATTGAATATTTGTTTGAAAGTTCATCATAAACCCCTTTTGTTACCATGTCATTTGTTTCAAAGATTTTAGATTCAGACTCAACCAAGACACATTATTCGATATCATTATCAAAGATAGGGTCAGTTAAGGGTACCTCAATGCATGACACATGTTCATTTGTTGGTATGACATCTGTGTTTACCTTATGCACAACAGGATTTACTGACATGAAAGCAGTTTCAAGTTTTTCGGACTCTGAGCCTTTGTGTTCAGTACAGCCAATTACATCATTTATTTTAGTTTTTGAAATTCTGCAGTCAGCATCAGCATCATCCATTCTTACAACTGCACCATTACCCAAAATATCACACCTTTCCTTTAATTTTCCATGACTCTCATTCAACTCATTAAGACAATCATTCCTTTGAGCAGCATCCTTAATGTAGACTTCCACATTATTCATGAGTAGGATATATGTGTTGATGTACTCATGAATTTCCATTCCAGTGTGTTTCTTGAATGAAATTCCAGTTATGTATTGATCAAAGTCAGCAGAATATTCCCCTTTGATAAATGGCTGAAATTGGTTGTAGATAACTTGAAGTGCAGCATTAGAGTCATCAATTAATATCTTCTCATTGGTAATTTGAAGCTTCAGTTGTTCTAAGTTCAGTAACACAGCCTTTTTCAATGTAGGTAAGTCTTGGCGAAAGAGAGCACAACATGTTCGACTCATAGGAGTGGATAACAGTTGTGTAAGGTGCTGATGAAGTAATTGAAACGGCTCAATGTTGCATGCTGAATGCTTTGCATCATGGGTCATTAACAGTTGTGGTTCGTTGAAGTTCGACTCAGAAGGTGAGGAGTTTTGATTATAATTTGTTGAATCAATCAAGGTAGGATCTTCAGAAATGCAACCCATTTCATTGTTCTGTGAGGTATCATAGAGTTCAAGCACTCTGGAGATAAAAGGGTCAGAGATGTAAGACATTGTGGGTGGACGCGTATCTGTTGCATGAATGTTCTCAGCTACAGAAGAGATGATTGTAGGCATGTTGGTAGACATGTTGACAGATAATCACGAGATTTTATAACTCAATGATTAAACCGGGAAATAGAATCTTTCACGGGATTTTACTAAATCAAAAGAAAACCGTATTACACACAAAAGTCAACCAAGTCACTAATAATCCTTGAACCAAGTCGCTAAGTACTAAGTTGCTAAGTAATAACAAAAAAAGTCGCTAAGTACCCAAGTTGCTACAAATTTTGACAGCAAGTCGCTATGCACCAAGTCGCTAAGAAATCAAATCGCTAGATAGCAACTCGCTACTGGTCCAAATCGCTAACACCAAGTCGCTACGAAACTTAAGAACAAGTCGCTATCAAAATTTAAAGCAAGTCGCTACCTTACCAAGTCGCTACCCGTAGTGGAGAATCCACAAACAGTACTTTTTGTCGGCTTGTCTCTAAAGGCATGTCGCTAACCACCAAGTCGCTACCACAATACACTACAACTCGCTACAGACTTATAAAGCTAGTCGCTAGCATGAAAAGCACACTGTGACTCAAGTCGCTAGCATGAAAAAAATTCAAAAACACCCCTTTTCAATCCAAAAACAACCCAACCACGATGATTCAAGCCTTCCAAATCTAAACCTAAACACTTATGATGATCCTAAACACAAAATTACAATCAAAATCCAAACTTTAACACTAGAAATCAACCAAATGATGCAAAAACCACTAAACTTTCTCAAACTCAAAAACCACCTAAAAACCACTAGAAATCCAAAGATATGTAAGAGATGATCTAACCATGGCTCTTGATACCATTTGTAACATATTGGATTTCACATACACATCATAACACAAACATACATGGGCGTATATATGATTTTAGAGAGAGAAAGTAGGATATTCTAGAAAGAGAAACTCATGTAAGGTTAGATTACCAAAGAACATCCAACCCTCTACCTTGCAAGGTAGAGGGTATTTATAGGTTACAAACTAAACGACCTCCTAACGGCCTGTGGATCAGGTATAAAATGGGTAAAGACCCTTCCTTCCTCCACGGTGTTATACTAGACTAAAACTGAGCTAATCACTTACTTAACAACTAACATAATATCCGATATGTCTACGAGCTAACTCAAGCTAGATTATACTTGGGGTGACCGATGCTTTACAATAGAATTTCCAATTCCTAACAATCACGAATGAAACAAGTTTTCTCCCTAAAAGCAACTTCCAAATCTCCATCACAGAATTAGCCGACTGAAAAGAGATTGTGACCGAGACCTTCCACATAATAAACTCTGCTAATTTCGATGTTACCATTGATGTAATCTCCGTAGCCCATAATAGCTGCGAAGTGATCATTCCCGAACCTGACAGTGCCAATGAACTTTGAAATAAAGTTTGATAACAGTTTGAGATTTCCTGTCATGTGCCGGGAACATCCGCTATCAACAACCCAGAGAATGATCTGTATCACCTGCATTACACACAGACGACACAGATGGAATAGAAGTAGATGTGGAACCCGAAGAGTTAGAGGGTTCCGATGCAGATATAGATGAAACACACATGTTCATGATTTTAGGTATCCATGTAAAGCCAAGTGTATTATGTAACCATTTCTGCCATCTCCAACTAGTCTTAGCTTTGGTCTTAGTGAATGCACTAGGTGATAAGTTCTTCCTAGGAGGTGAAGTGGGTTCTAATGGTACATCAATGATTAAAGCAAGAGCACTAGAAGGCGGTTTACCTAGCACAGACTTAGAAGCAGTAGTGGGCCTAGAGGTATTCCGTTTTCTATTGTTCCGCTTACGAGATAAGATAGTCGTAGCAACACATTTGTCATGACAACCAGAAAATTTACTCTTATGACATCCAACACAAGAAGCTTCAAACTTAACATTTAAATTACTTAACGGTTCAGCATTCGTTACAACACTTTTGCCATTACATTTGTCATACGCAATATCTAATGTGGGTGCAACTTGAGTTTTATTCAAAGTCCTAAGGTGTTCTTCTACTTCAGCATTCTTTATTGTTCTTTTCTTACGTCGCAACTTCCTATTCTTCCTTGTATTGCTTCTAGGCTGTGAAGTGCGTGCGTTGGGAAAAGAGGCAACTATTCTCGTTTCAGTAAAGGGAAGCACATTAGATTCTTGTGGTTTGTCATGAGATATTCTAGAATCAGTTTGAATCTGTTTAGGTGTAGTTACTACAGTGTTACTATCCTTGTCTTTCTTAAGTTTTACCAACTCTGCCTTTAGATCATGGATTTTGTGTAACAAATCTAGATTTTCAGAACGAGTGAGTCCGTCTCGTCGTAAAACATCTTTGGTATATGCCAGATGATTATCAACATCTTTTGACGCTTGAGCACGAGTCTTTTTGAGTAAATCAAATATGACAATATATTCCTTTTTCACTTTTGAAATTTCTTGTTCATATTTTGAGATTTGACACTTCAAAGACATATTTTGATCATCCAGTTGCTCAAGTTTTGGACAAAGCGAGTTCACGATTATGACAATCTTTTTGACACCATTGAAGACGACGTTTTGCATTTGAAATTTCGTTTAACAATCGTTCATTTTCAACTTTTAAAGACTTGATTTGTGACACAGTATCAGTATTCTCAACATTTTCAACAGAATCAACAGAATCAGCAGTGATAAAATCAAATGCATCTGCAACAGAATGTAATAACACAACATTATGGATATCAGCAGAGATAACATCTTCCAAGAGTCGATCAACATCTTTTTGTAACATTTTCTTTTTACGTTTTGTATTTGAAATCGATGTTTCTGTTTGTTCAAAAACTCTTTTCATAAGTCCAAGCTCTTTGTGAAAGTCCCTTTCCCAATAGATAGCACAATTTTTCAAATTTCGGACATGAGGTAAAATTCTTTTCTGAAGAATATCTCTTTGTCCACGCGCAAGAGGCGATTGAAAATGTTCAACTTTTATTTCAGAATGAAATTCAATTTCACGTTCCAAAAGTTTGATGTCCGAAATGAATGTTTCAAAATATTTTATAACTTTACATTTTTCAGCTAATGGCTTTATTTCACTGAGTGAAGGTAAATGACCATTAATTTGTGCAGTATTAGAAAGGGGACCCTCAGAAGTAGGTGTGATAACCCAAGGTGTGTTAGAAAAATCCTGTTGTGTGACAAAAGTAACGGCTTTTGAATAATTAAATGGTTTGTTATAAACAACATTTTCCATTTTTGACCGACTCTCATCATCTGCATCAAATTCCTCTTGACGATTATATTCAACAACACTCATTATGGAATCATCAATTCTATGTTTGCACTGTAAACTTCAAGATTTGGTTTGAATGCTCTATTTGAAAACTTTGGTTTGTAATCAGCAAGATTCGGACCATATCCATTTGGATTTGGTTTAAAAGTAAACTTTTGAATCGTTGTGATTGATTCACCATGTTTATAAACAACATTTCGAAACTCTTTGATTTTGTTTTGTAGGTCGAAAATTTCTTCAAGATAGTCATCTATTCGTTTCGTTGAATGCTTTTTGTACTCAGAGAACTGTTTTTGACAAGTTAACAACTCAGACTTGGCTTTTTGAGTTTCCAAAGTGAGAGCGTTAAGTTGTATTTTATGATCATGTTTCAGTTGTTCTGTTTGAGACAACAAAACATTCTTGGATGCGGCTAGATCACGTATCTGTCGTTCTAAGGATTTTTCGTTTTGGTAAGATTTAGCAAAAGCGACTTCAAAACCTTGTTCACGTTTTTCTTGAGTTTTAAAAATGTTGAGTTGCCTTTTTAAGCATTCAATATCCCTGGTTAACAGTACATTTTTATTTTTTAATTGCTGATTGAGTTCACAACATTGTTCCATTCGGGATTGTTGGTCATTAAGTAAGAGCTCAATATCTGGATTAGGCAAAGGTTCAGCGTGTTCAACATGAGTCTCAACATGATCATTATTCAGATCCTCAAGTATAACCACGGAGTCAACTTGATTATCAATGGTAACCAGGAGGTCATCTTGATCATCAAATGTAACTACTGGATCTAGTTGAGTATCATCAGAATGAGATGTGGACAGCTCATGTTGAACATTCTGAGCCTTGTCGGATTCAGATGTTGGCTGAGATATAAGATCAGTGATGAATATGGTTTGATCCGGTACTTGAGACAAGCCGTCAGTGTCATACACTGGGCCTGTGTCACTCATGTAGAGTTCTTGCATGTTTGCCATTAACATCACAGCTGCATTAGCCTGCAAGTCTTCCATATCATTATCAGAGTCTGCATCTGCCATAAAACTGTGTTCCTTGTTGGTAAGAGTTCCACCAGCTTCATCCTTGAGAGCCAAGAGTAAAGCCTCTTTGTGATAAGCGCTGCCTCTTGTCCTCGGCTTTGGGCATGCATTAGCCAAATGACCCTTCTCATTACAGTTATAACAACAAAGACCATTAACCCCATTATAAGCATTACCCTGTTCAACCACTTGAGCCCTTTGTTGTTGTGGAGCACCCATGTTATTCCTTCCCATTGGATTAAACCCTTGACCACCGCCCATCTGACGAACATTACCTCGATTCTGAACTTCAACACGTCCATTGTTAACAACAGCCTGATTCCTTGTGTTGGATGAGGTACGAATGCGATTGTTGGATTTGTTTGAGTATCGGACGAAAGCTCTAGCAATCATGACAAACCCTTGCTGCAATGCATCGAAAGCTTCTGAATCCTCATTAGATTCACTGTAAAGTGCTTGATCATTGTTGTTGTTGTATGGAACCAATTGAGTTTCTTGAGATTGGTGTTGTGACGGATCATAAGGTGTTATCTTAGCAGATGGTTGAGCAGCGGGTTGTGGAGGATTTGTGAATACAGTTTGTAAGGTCGGGAATTGAGGATAACAAGCTTGAGCCCACAATGCTAATTGTTGATTATCCGGAAGTGAAGGTGAAACAGGTTGTCCACGGATAACCCTTTCTTTGTCAACTTCTTTTTGGTGGGGCTTCAAATAGTCGTCAACAATCCATATGTAACATGATGAAGATTCTTAGCTTGACGGATGAAAATGACATACTTTTCCCAATCAGGACCAAGACTACTCAGGAACTTAGTGTTGACTGCAATTCTTGGCATGATGATGTTGTGTTTGTCCAAGTCATTGATGATGTCTGAGAAGCGATGATGATATGACTCTAATGTCTCTCCGGGTTCAATCATGAAATGTTCATAAGCCAAGTAGATTTTGGATTCCATGTCCTCTTGATTGAGTTCAGTGCCTTCCATGAGAAGATGAATATGTTCCCACATTGCTTTAGCAGTCTTTTGAGCATCAACACTTCGAAGGATCGGATTGGGTAAACCCAAAAGAATGTATTGCATTGCTAGTTCATCGGCTTTAAAATGTAGAAGTTCATCAGCAGTGAGGTCATTAAGACTTGCAATGTTGGTGACATTACCTCTTGGTGGATTGGCATTTGGATCTCCAGGTGTAACGACAGTAGGCATCTGAAATGGACCTTCCATGATGACCTTCTTCAAGAACTTTCCATGTGGCTTCTTTAGATCACATAACCTAAAGAACCTTATCACCCATTGATTATAGTTACCGGGAGTGAGCATTGGAGGTCGATCAAGTGATCCAGCTTCATGTATGGATTGTTGGCTACTTAGAGCTTCACACATCTTTCCAAACCAAGACGGTTCCTTCATAGTATTCCTGGACGGATGCTGATTGTTAAAGTTTGTGTAAGGTTGTACTTGAAGACTAGGGGGTGGTTGAATCATTTGTGGTTGAATTGCTCCTTGAGGAAATTGTTGTTGAAATTGTTGTTGATAAACTTGTTGTTGTAGATTGAATTGTTGATGTTGTTGACTGAGTTGTTGTTGTTGTTGTTGAGGATACACATGAGGAAAGTAGTTAGAGTATGGTGGTTGAGACATCTTGATAACTTGTGTTGTAAAATGGATCTTTGTAGTCGAATGAAACTTTGTTGATGAAGAGTCCTTAGTCGTAAAAACCAAGTTTAGGCAAAGAAAACCTTAGGCGTAAAAATACCAAACTTACGCGTAAAATTAATGTTTACGCGTAGGATTAGCATACGCGTAAGAGTTGAGGAACACTAAGGTTAGGCGTAAACTGAAAGTTAGACGTAGAATGCTTATGCGTAAGATTAGCTTATGCGTAAGACAAGGCTTAGGCGTAAGAAAATGCTTAGGCGTAAAGAGTTCTACGCGTAAGTTTTAGCTTATGCATAAAATTAGGGTTTTGCCCAAAAATCCTTTACACTTATTCCAGTGTAAAAGATATCCAAAGTCGAAGTGTTTTCAGGCTTATCCAAGCAAGAAAAACACTGAGTAAACCAAGAACACTGAAGATCAAACCTTGAAGAACTTACGCGTAAACTTAGGGTTTACTTATGCGTAAAACATAACCAAAACTTATTTTCAGCCCAAAGTGTTTCTAAACCAGATTTTTGTGATGAAACGGCTTCAATATCACCAAAATAACACAAAAGTGTGAAACTTGATGATCCAAAACCTTTATACACCTTACGCGTAGAACTAGCCACATGAATAAAATCAAGCTTAAAAACAATGAAATACACGTAAAGTTTCAAACTTTTTGCCAAAAACTTAAACTTTAACACCTAATAACCTTGAAAGGACAAGAATCTTGGATTTGAAAGTGAAAAAAATGAGTTTTTATGCGTTTGAAAGTTTTAAACCAGAGACTTACGCGTATATCGTATAACTTCAAAAACAAAATCGTTTCACCCAACTATTTGGCAATTGATACCACTGTTAGGTTCCCATTTATGTAACACAAGCATTAATAGAAGAAATAAGATGAAAGAATGGATCGGATGAACACACACACTTATGCGTAAGATATGAGAGAATGTTTAAGCTTAGGATAAATGTGAAAGTGAACAACCAACTCCCAAATGGGAGTTTACAAGATTATTTATAGGAGGGAACTAGGGCAACACACCAAGTTCCCATCCTTTCCTTATTGGGCTTTGCATAGGCTCATGGGCTTTCTACATGAGCCTAGCCTTGATTACTAACATAAAAGCCATAATTAAGCTAACTATTACATATTAATTACTAACACTTGAATTCTAGTTTAGGAGTGATTCCCACACTTATAAATTTTTGGAATTTTCCAGGTCTTAATTTTCCAGAAAATATGTAAACATCTATTCCACAAGTATTATATCCTAGTTTAGTAGAGTCTTATATATATTATTACCGCCGATTTTACGCGAAGGTTTCGTTTGTTTTCTTCAAGTGTGCAGGTTTAATTTACCAAGAAGAAGATACATAAGATTGGAAGGAGCTTTTCACGCAAACATTCTTCTTGAAGAAAGATGTAACCACCACTTCACACGGATCCTACCGAGCTAATCAGGTGAGTATTAGTTTCTTTCGTCTTGTATTACCTTCCGTTATCATAACTTTGATACTTTCCGGGAACATTGGGGACAATGTTCAGTTTAAGTGTAGGGAGGGAAAATAAAAAGGGAACTTTGAAACTATGCTTATCCTTAATTATTTGCTTTGTCCAATTGCATTTGTGTAATAAACCATGAGAAATATCGGTTAGGGTAATTTTGGCACCAAATTTAAAATTTTTCATGACATATAGGAGTGGGCCATTAGTCTTAATAAAGCATCTCATGGATAGGAAGTTATATGACTAGCACAAAAACCCTTTACCACTTAAATTCCACCCAAAATGTGAGGATCGCCCTTAGATTTGTAGGAATTAAAGCATTCATCTTTAATGCTTAGAGTGTGAACTGGTAGTATAATAGATTCTAGAACTTTTTTTGTGATGCATCCCGAGATCGCTAGTAAGACTACACTTGTGTAGTTAGGAATAACTAAATGATAAGAGGCATTAGGATAACCCTTGTTTGATACCCGTAATATAATTACTTCTTCCACATCGGTTGAGTAATTCCCCCACACCTTTGCGTTGTACTCATATTTAGTACACGATACCCCTAGTTAACCCCTCAGAGCCTATCCTTTTTACGGTTCTCTTGATGTTTTGGTTTTCCGGAATATCAATAAAGAGCATTGTTTACAATCCAGCCCCAAATGTACACCCAAATCACCTTAGCCTACCTTGTATGCACTCACTTTTTGTGCATTATTGTTATCACACTTAACCCTTAGTTCAATTATCTTGTTGCTTGCATAAGTTGCTAAGTCGAGTCATATCCTTTGTACATAGTTTTGGGACGATTGGGACTCATGGGAAAAGTTTAATTTTATGGAATGACGGGAAGGGAACGTTAAATTCAAATTCCCTTTATTTGCATAATAATGTACTCCAAGTGTTTTGATCTTTTCAATTCGGGTCAAATTAGTGTTAGGATAATAAAAACTCAAGTGTAGGGATGTGCCTATAAATCCCTATCATTTTGATGTTATCATAGAGGATGGTAGAGTAAAAGTGTATGAAAAAAAAACATACGGGCTACCGTCCTACATCTATCTTTAATTTATGTTTGTTTGCTTCAGTTATCTAGAGTCTAGAGTGTCGAGTCTTGGCTTAGCAACGCCATTCTTCGCATGCTTGTAACATAAAGATTTTTGACTTGCCACCCACCAAACCCTTTGTTTCCCTACCGTAAGCCTAACATTACAACCCTTTAAAAGACCTCTTGGATAGTCTTTCCTAGGTGCTTACGCCAAAGCGATGGAGGTTTGATCTAGTCTCAAGCCTATGGTAATCTATGTACTATGACCGGTTAATGAGTGTTTATCTTCCATTTCCAACTTGTTATATTTCATATACACCTGAGAGATGTGAGTATCCAAACACCCCATGTGAGGTGCTAGTATGTAATTTCCGTGCTTGTTATGACTTTTGCGGGGCTTATATGTGTTGTGAATCGTTCTAGACTAATGCTTCATGACCTGTTAGGAATTAGAAAATTCCAGTATTGAAGAGTCGGTCACCCCAACTATTATCTAGCATAAGTTAGCTCATAGACTTATCGTTAGTTACTTATTTTATGTAGTTATTTAGTTAGTCAGTAGCGTAAAATAGTTTAGTGCAACACCGTGGAGGAAGGACGGGTCTTTACCCACTGTATCCCTGATCCACAGGCTGTCAGGAGGTCGTTTAGTTTGTAACCTATAAATACCCTCTACCTTGCAAGGTAGAGGGTTGGATGTTCTTTGGTAATCTAATATTCTACAAGTTTCTCTTACTAGAATATCCCACTCTTTCTCTCTCTAAAACCATCTATGTGCTCATTGTGTTAATGTTGTGATGTGTATGTGAAATCCAATATCCTACAATTGGTATCAAGAGCCATGGTTAGATCATATCTTACACATCTTTGGATTTCTAGTGGTTTTTAGGTGGTTTTTGAGTTTGAAAAAGTTTAGTGGTTTTTGCATCATTTGGTTGATTTCTCGTGTTAAAGTTTGATTTTTGTTAGTACTTTTATGTTTAGAATCATCACAAGTGTTTAGGTTTTCATTTGGTAAGCTTGAATCATCTTGGTTGGGTTGTTTTTGGATTGAAAAGTGATGTTTATATGGTTTTTTCTTGCTAGCGACTTAGATCACGGATTACTTTCTTCGTAGCGACTTGCTTTACTAATTTGTAGCGAGTTACAGTCTTAGACTTAGCGAGTTAGATCTAGCGATTTACAGTACAAGTAGTGGACTCTCCACTACGGGTAGCGACTTGGTCTGTAGCGAGTTGCTCTTTAGCGACTTGTATCTTTAGCGATTTAAGTAGCGAATTGCTGCCAAAATTTTTGCTAGCGACTTGAGTCTTAGCGAGTTACTACTTAGCGACTTGCATTTATCTAGCGACTTGGGACTCTAGCGACTTAGTGGTGTAGCGAATTAAGTGTTAGCGACTTGGTGCATTACCTGTTAGCGACTTGGATGTTGATCTAACGACTTGGGATTATTGCCATTTAGTTGGTAGCGAGTTGGTTCTAAATCTCTAGAGACTTGGGGAGTAATTCATAATAACACAATGTCTGTCATCACGGATCCTTTAATCACCAAAGTACTTGCTCTCTATGACACAACACAGAATAGTGAAACAGAATGCTTATCGGAATGCCATACACTTAATGATTCAGCATCGATTAATCAAAACAACTCAAATAAGTCACACTTAATGTCTGCAAACGATGCTAAGGATATGGAATGCACTAGTGAGCCGTTTCAACATCTCAGTCAGCTTCTCAAATTACTCTTATCTACAACCATGGATCGAACAAGTTGTGCCATCCTTCGTCAGGATTTTCCCACTTTAACAAGAACTGTTTTGCTTAACTTAGAACGACTGAGGTTTCAAATTACCAAAGAAAAACTATCAACTGATGATTCTCGTGCTGCTCTCCAAACCATCTTCAACCAATTTCAGCCACTTACCCGGAAAGAATACTCCTCAGATTTTGATAATATCATGACTGGAATGTCTTTCAAGAAGCACACGGGAATGGAAATTCATGAGTTCAGAAACTCATTTATTCAACTTATGAGTAATATGGAAACATACATCAAGGAAGCTGCTAAAGAGAATAACAAGCTGAAGGAATTGAATGAGTGCCAAGAGTGTCCATGGAGCAATGATGACGTGTCATGCTTCATTCCAGTTGAACCAGCAGAAGACACTGATTGCAGAATCTCAGTTGTGATGGAAAAGGATGAAGAGAACAGCACTGATCTCAAAGTCTCAGAGTCAGAAAGGTATCAATCAATAAGGTACACTTATCCGATCACACAAGTTCTCATAAAAAGGTACATGACTCTTACTCTAAACATAACAATGTGGAATCAGTCTTTGTTTTGCCTGAATCTAATGCAAGTAACATGATTGAAAAAAGGGTGTATGATGAGCTTTCAAACAAATTTTCAATTCTTGAAAAACACTGTATCTCATTGCAAATTGAAATACAACAAAAGGATGAAATGTTTTATGCAAAAAAACCGTGTACTAATCAGGAACTTCCAGAATTTAGAGAATTTTTTGAAATTAATCAGTTAAAATCCCAGATTCAGGACAAAGATTCGACCATAGGCAATCTGAAATTACTTCTTTCAGAAGCCCAGAAATATGACTGTCATGAGATGAGTGATGCACTAGAATCTAGAAATTCTGAACTAGCACTATGTGTGTCCAACCTTCTAAGAGAAAATGAGCATTTAAGAAAGAACCTTGAGGAAACAAACTCTAAGTTAGTCAATCAATCTGACCTCTTGATGAAAGATATTGATGACCTCAAAACACAAATTCAGGATAAGAGCTTCAATATTGTTGCCCTAAAAATGAGCTCAGGAAGTATGCTGGAAATAGGATGAACACTAAGTTTGCAAAACCTTCAACTTTGGGAAAGTCGAATGTTCAGAATCATTTGAAACAAACAGTTATTAAACAACCTAATGCCTTTAGGTCTGAAAGAGCTAAACCATTGAAATCTAAGCTTACATCCCATGTTGATAATAAGTCTGTTTTGTCAAAACCAGTCACTTCATTGCCTAGTTCTGATATGATGAATCCCAAAAATAGGACTAATGGTCAACACTCACAGATTAGAAATGCAATAAGTTTAACTAGGTCTCATGCAAAACATCATCTGACAAATCAATCCCCAAAGAAATTCTCTGATCACAATGGGACAAATAGTCAAAACAAGGCTGTGCACTCACTTAGCTCAACTAACTGTGGTTTCAAATGGATTCCCACTGGCAGATTATTTAAGTTTACAGGACTTAAACGAACGTACACTCCTAGATCATGCCTCAAGTGGATTCCCACAGGTAAACTTTTCAAGAATGTAGAACCTAATAGGATCCCCATTAATGATACGTCTGGATTATACTGTGATGCATCCAAATGTGAGACTAAACATGTCACTAACCCTTCTATGTACAAGTCTACATGTGCTTCAAGTACAATGTGCTCTCAGTCTTTTTCAGGTACAATGCTCAACTCAATCAGGAACTTCATGACTTGGTTCCCCTCAGATATGAACATAGCTCATTCAGGAGCTATAGCTTGCCAGAGTTGATGTACTTCTTACTTTGACTCCTATTCATCTTGAATCAGGACTCGCTCTTTTATATATTTGTGTATAAAAAAAATAATAAAAAAAAAATTAAAAAAAAATAAAATATTTTATTTTTACACCAATTTTAAAATTTTTTACACAATTTTATGTCATTTCTTTATATTCAAAATTTTATCATTTTCCTAAAACTAATAAAGAATATATTCCTTGTTATCGATAACATCTACGGTCCTAGAAATGTCATTCAATAATGGCACGGGATCATAGATGAAGTTCGAACAAATGATATATTCTTGGTTTTATAATGGGATTGGTTAATATCAATCAATGATCTTTGATGACATTGATTGAGGGGGAGATTAGTTTTATATGCCATTGGCTTCTGTGCTGGTTATGATGTTTGCTTATTTGTATGTTGTGGTTGTTTCCTGCTTGTGTGACTAACTGGTTATGTTTTTGTAATATCTGGTTATGGTGTTTCTCTCAGTTTTAGGTTGTGGTTGTATCTTGCTCATGTGATTTTCCTTGTGTGCCTTCGTATTAAGTGCCTAACTTAACTTTAAATGCTTATGTGTCTAAATGTTTAATTGATTCATGGTGATCAGTGTGATAATCAATGCTAGAGACTTTGTCTATAATCCGTGTTAGCGACTTACCACTCGTTCATCAATACCATAGGGACCAAACTTGTCATATAGTGAAAGTTATGTTGCACTAGCGACTTACCTCATCTCATGTTAAAACCACAAGGACCAATTGTGTCATACTGCCTAAGATTGTTTGTATACCCCTAGCGAATTACCACTTAGCGAGTTACCATTTTTTCCCAAACAAGTTTTTTCTCTCTCTCGTTTTTCTTCTCTTCGTCATTTTGCTCATCCTAGCGACTTAGCAAGAGGTTTGCCTCGATTCCCTCTTATCTTTGTTCTCTTAAGCATTTGTGTTAAGCTTCTAACTTGTCCTTATTTCCAGATCCTTTCGAGCTCGTGATTTGTGACTATTTGACTCCCACCTAGGTTCGATTTGTCATGTAATCGTGTTTGTGTTGCTATTATAATGATTGAACGTGTTCAAATTGTTTGGAATATATTGATTTCTTGATAATTTAACTCCGTGATCTGATGATGTATGGTTAAGCGGATTGGACTGTTGGGTTTATGTTAGGAGTGTTCTTGCTGGCGATTTTACTTGTTCTTGGTAGCGACTTAGTTTGAGTGTTTTTCATGGCGAGTTAGCGCTCATATTAGCGACTATGTTTCTGTAGCGAATAAGCTTATTTTATTCTAGCGACTTGGTTAGCGAGTTAGTAGTCAGCGACTTGTCTTTACAAGTTAGCGAATAGGTAACATTAGCGACTTAGTTAACAAATTTGTAGCGACTTGGTTGTGGTACTGTTCATGGCGACTTGTCTTCACAAGTTAGCGAGTTAGTAACCTTAGCGACTTAGTTAACTGATTTGTAGCGACTTGTTTTAGTTACTGTTCATAGCGACTTGTCTTTACAAGTTAGCGAATTAGCATAGCGACTTAGAGAGCTAAACTATTGGCGACTTGTCTGTGGCTCTAGTGATGGCGACTTGTCTTTACAAGTTAGCAACATTGTTCACTTTCATGTTGAGAATTAGTCTTAGGGTCGAGGGTTATTAAAATGTTCAAGAGGTTTAGTGCAAAAATTGATCTCATTCTCACAATACTTAGGATCTCCTAATTCGACTTGTTGAGTCAACATACTCTATGTGATCTGTTATGACATCTCTGTTTAGGCAAAAGGTACTTGGTTTCTCTCACGACTGCCAAATGTTACTTTTTGCCTCATACATATTTGTTATATCACTTCTACATGTGTATCTTGGCTCATGTCATGATCACTTTGAAATGCACTCTTTTGCCTATTAATCCCTTATAAGCTCGTCATGTGATTATTTATCTGTAAGATTATACTTCATTGATATATCTCAATTATGAAAGTTGTCATATATTTGAAATCTATGCCACTCAATCTTTCTCTGTATGTGTTTTGGGGACTCCTTCTGAGTTACTACTTCTATGTCATAAGGGTGCTCTCAATGTTGTCTCATTTATCATTTATCATCTAACCTGTTCCCATTCATTACTGTTGATTGTATGATTACTCAGAACATCAATGGCAAGTTCAATCCCTGAAAAGAGCGTTACCCCTTCGGCATCATCCAAAGTTCTCTCAGACGAAGAAATCCTTCCCAGGAGTCAATGGGCTGTTATTGGAAAAAGCAACTGTTATGTGGACCTACAAAGGCTTCAACAAAATCCGATACTCAAAGTTTCTATTGACATCCTCAAAAACACAAACTTCTTCGGAGCAATTACCAAGCAATGCTCAATTCCGACCATTTACATTCAACAATTCTGGAACACCGTTCAATGGAACAAAATCACAGCACAATACTCCTGCAAACTGGATGATATGGAGTTCACAATTGATTCTGATATTCTGAGCAAGGCTCTTGGAATCACCCCATGTAACCCTGACTTTCGTTCTGAATCTCAACCTGGTGCTGACGATCTGATTGTCTTTCTAATTGGATTGGGTTATCAGAACAGTATTTCAAGAGCATCTGACATCATCACTGGACACATGTATCAACCCTGGAGAGCCATTACAACAATTCTTAACTTGTGCTTATCTGGCAAAACATCAGGGTTCGATAAAGTGAGAATCCCTATCTTGCAAATCCTATGGGGAATCGTTAATAGGGTTGATGTGAATGTATCAGATCGTATTTGGGAAGAATTTTCGTTATCAATGAACACATTCATATCTGACAGAATCAATTTCCAGAACAAAGCTCAAGGCCGAAAGAAACAGAACAAGCTTGTAATTCCCAGCATCAGATTCTCTAAGCTTGTTATCCAGTACTTACAACAAACTCACAAATTCAATCCTAGGAGTGAATCAACTCTACATAATGCAGAAGATGAATATGTCTTGGGAAACCTGAAATATGTTCCTAGAGGTGTAGACAATGAAATATTTGGATTGCCAATTCCTGACTGTCTTCTCACAGAAGATATCAAGAAGAAGGACTACTTCAAGCAATACAAGAAAAGAGCAACCAAACTCTCTGCTGATGTCACACCCTCTCCTCTACAACCAAATGCTCCCATGACCAAGTCAGCCTCACAAGCATCCTATGCCTCTCTTCCTAAAAAGAGACTTGAAAGGTCACAACAGTCAGACACCGCATCCAAGAAGCAGAAAGTAAAAAGGAAGAGAGTGGAAAAGGAAATTGGTGAGAACACTGAGACACCAAGGAATGTTACCAGGTTAACTGATAAAGATGATGCTGATCTGCAACTTGGAATTCAGCGAAGCCTAGAAAGTCAGAATGTGAAAGCTCCAGTTGGTGGAATTGTGTTAAGAGAACCCGTTCAACTACCTCGACAAACAACCCCAATTACACATGACAAGGGTAAAGGGGTTGCAAGTGTTGAAACTGAACAAGCTGCTCACATGCTGTTAACTATCTCATCATCTCCATCAAGCACCACAAATCAATATGAGCTGAAGAGAAGAACAGAATCATCTCATGTAAAAGAACAATCTGGAGTGGACAAAGTGCCTGAAACGTTTAAGGAAACTCCTACACTTAGTGAGACTCAATCTGGCTTGAATGTTGACGCTCTGTTACAAAAAGGCTCGCAGGAGAACCTTGAGACTAGATCTGATGAGACCTTGAAGATGGATGAACCAAATATGTCTACTAACTCTCTATCCTCACTTAAGAATCTTGATGCAGATTTCTCTTTTGGTGATCAATTCATTAATGACAAATCCTTAGATACTGCACAATCCATGTATACTGTCAGCATTCAGCAAGATACGTCAACTATTCCTCCAATGTCAGCATCCTCACTATCAACTGCACTTCCACCTCCCTTACCTACTCAATCAACTGTACAAACACCACCAACATCTTCACCAACCCCTAAACCTGTCATTACAATTGCAGATGAGGTGGCTCCACCAGCTTCCCCTCCACAGATTCTCACCTCTGATCAACTACTGGATAAAGCCATAAAAAGGATAGAAGCTCTGGAAAGGCAACTTCCTAAATCTGTTGATTCTCTGGTGGATCGTGTCTATAGATTGGAGCACCTCAACTTCAATGAAGGGGTTACTGCCGCTATTGAAGGAGAAGTCAAGGATGCTGTGGAATGGGCTATGGAGGCTCCACTTCTTAGACGTTTCAAGGACCTCCCTATCACCGATATGAGAGCAGCTCTGTTTGAAAGGATGTATGAGGCTGAAGAGGACAAGCATGAGGTTCACAAGAAACTCTATGTGGCACTTGAAGAATCCATTAAGTTCGACAATTATGAGCAGTTTAAGATGGACGTCGGGGAAAAAGAAGCTAGAAAGAAAAGGAGAACAATTGTGATGGAAGCATTGATGAAGGATCGCAAAGATCCTCCTCCACCCCCACCACCAACGGGGGGCGCTGGAACTTCTGGAGCTGGTAATCCCTCTACAACAACCAACACACCTCCATCACAACCACCATCATCACCGCCAAAACCTTCTAATCAATCAGGTTCTACAAAAGAACAGAGTACTAAAAAGAAATCTGCTGCCTGGACGACAGTTGATTCAAGGTTCATGTCCACATCCACCTCAATTCCTGATGATCAAATGGTTCACGAAGAGTCTCAAGTCATGGCTGACTCAGAACCAGATGAAGATGATGCATCGACGAAGCATATTCCTAAGCCATCAGAAGATTGGTTTGATACTTACATGGCTGGGAATCGCACTAGCACATCCAGGGTAGCACCTTCAAGAGACACAATTCAAAGCT
Source organism: Chrysanthemum seticuspe (assembly GCA_019973895.1). Lineage (NCBI taxonomy): Eukaryota > Viridiplantae > Streptophyta > Magnoliopsida > Asterales > Asteraceae > Chrysanthemum > Chrysanthemum seticuspe. Next base: position 85,908,464 of record BPTQ01000001.1, on the reverse strand, counting down.
GCATTGTGGAAGATAGACCTCCTTCTCCAGAACCCACATGGACCATCCCAGAGTCTGACTCTATGATTCCTGACAACAATTGGGCATCAGTTATCACCAATAATTATGAAGTTCCAGCTGAAGACTCTCTTCTGCACTACACTGGTGATATGGGAAGTTTTATTAGATGGTTTTGCGA
>BPTQ01000001.1:85759938-85907310 GCA_019973895.1 Chrysanthemum seticuspe | reverse complement strand
ACTGCAGAACAGAAGTTATGGCTACAATGGTAGTCATCGTATACTTAACTTGGGCCAAAGACGGGATTCCAACTTATTTACCTCCCGATAAACAAAAGTGGGAAAGGAGTAAGTTAAGAAAAATTAAGAAGTTGGGGAAGTCACGAATGGCTCTGAAGTATCGATCTTGGAACAACCCAAATAAGGTCATGATCGAGTCAGAATCAGGCGTGAGAAGGGTATAGAGTAAAAAGAGGAAAATAGTAGTAAGGATTCCTGAAGATGTGATTGATCACCTAACAGGGACCCATCTAGGGAGGCCAAGACCGCCTAGTACCCTTGTGTATGGATTGGAATAGTAGGAATATAGTGGCATGTATTTCATCTCAACCAGCCAGATAAACCATTAAATCACTTGAGATCCAAAATCTCAAAGGATTTAAGATTTTTGATCGGGGGAGAAAATGTGATATAAATATGAAAGATGTTAAAAGATAAGATGACCAATTTGTGTGCAAACTTCTCTCTTATATGTGCTAAACAATTTTCGAATCTCGAAGCATATATTAAGGGGGAGAACTCTCTTTGCAAATTCAAGTCATCAGGGTACTCAACACTTAAATCTTTGCAAATTCAACTTTAAATGTTTTTAAGGTACCTTGATCATATGACTTCTAATCCTTTGATGATAAAGGGTTCCCTCTAGTATGTGCAAAACTCTTTTCAAACCTCGAGGCACATATTAAGGGGGAGCGAATTTATGGAAACCTCATCCTTCCCAGAAATGCTATATCTACTTGATTAGATGTGGGAAGTGATGTTGATATCTTTTAGAAAATGGTAATCAAAGAAGTTAATTCTTTCTCTTGCCTCCATGTGCAAAACATTTTCAAATACTTGATGCACATGTTGAGGGGGAGTTCTCATTCTAAAAATATCAAAAACAATTCAGGTACAAAATGCTTTGATAATATATCACAAGTATCTGAATGGATTTTCAAATGGTTTTCAATTGGTTCCAATGGCAGATGAACAATACCAAATAGACCGACCAACTCTACTTTATGTACGGTGATATAAGGATGATAAGGTTAGGTATGTGTTCCCATGATCCGCCAGAACCGGAGGGATCTACCCAGGGACAATCCACTAGTTAGTGTAGAAGTCCTTAGGAATGATGATAAAAGGAGAAAAATGAGATATGGGAAGAGTGCGGACTAAGACTGAGCTAGTACTGGAATAAACCCAACAAGGTTCTAGCTATGAAGTCTCGGTAAGCACTGAAGGGGTTGAAGAATTAAAAAGAATTGAATGAGGAAAGGGTGAAAACAAATAGCCCTCCATTTATTCAACCTTAGGGCAGAAACCGGGTTCAATTCATATGCTACTGATGGTAACATCGGTATTGAAGACAAGACGTCATGGACTCAGTGACGCACTGCACTTCAACTCTCCAAACCACTCAAGTTCCTCTTATAAGGACTTGTTTCATTCTCACGGGGAACCGACATTATCTATCGACTTTCTCTTAGAGATTGTTGATATTGAAGAAGGAGACCCTCTCCCTAGTCTCCGGCACAGGATCCAAATATGCACAAATTGAGTCTAGAGCCTCGAGATCATCAATAAATCTCATTAGGACACTTTCAATGAAGACTCTCTGTTTCACTCAATGTGGAAAGAGAGATTATATCTTGAGTCCTACGCATTATCCTTGTGGTATTGCCAGAACATCTGAGTGATGTGTATACATATTCACTATGAAGATGGAAAGCCTTCTGGAGCCAACATCAAACAAGCTCCTGGTAGGTGGCATGTGAGATCTGTTATATGGATCAACCATGTGACAACTGAACAGAAACAATGGGGCGATTCAATCTCTTGAATCAATCCTGGTTCAGGTTATGGATTGACGGATACCTTTGAAAAACCGGTCTTTGTGCTTAAAAACTCCTTTCTTTAGCACACCGACCGTGTACTCATTTTTTTTAACCAAAAGGTGTTTTATGATTGATAATTGATTTTCAACAAAACCTTCGTTGTATTGCAAAAACAATTTCTATTGAGCAATACACGATTGTTTTTCAAATCTCTTTTCATCAATCAGTGGACTTAACTTCGCTGGTTCACTCACTCCGTGTTGTCTTCTTTGAGACGTTCCGGTTTGAGAACAGCTAGAACAGCTGCGAAACCCTGTCAAGGAAATTCTTCGGAATTATACCTGATCGCAGGCAGTACATGTACTGATCAACGGGGAACCGTGGGCCGTGTACCTCAATTCAACGAAAGTGATCAAAGACACTTTCGTGCGATTTATTGCTAACTGTTGTATGCAGGTACGCCCGACGTTTGCGGCTGATCAGAATGAAGCGGTCAATCCATAGCCACATGCTCACTCATCACATTCATCTCAAAAGAAATCATGATTAGTGCGTCATTGTCTCTGATATTTTCACTCCATGCTTCTGCTACGCTGCTGCCAATATCATGATTCAACAAATACTTCCGCTACTCTGATGAGAAGATATCATGATCCAAAATGTGAGCATGTCGGTCCTAAAGTCACAACATCACATAATACCAACACCACAAAGGATGTCTCAGAGATTGATGATAGCTGATGATCTCAAAAGATGGCTCCTAATTATTATCTCATGGATCATTAATGACCTCCACTTAAAGTACAAATCTGTGCAGACTTTGAAGTTGCACTACTTATGCACAAAGATTGCGATGTTGAAGTTGTTTTGTCTACGAGCTCAAGAACAAAGTCAAGTATAGAATGCTAGGATTTGAAATGTAAAACATGGGGTGACCTCCCTTAGGGGGAGATTGTTAGGAATTAGAAAATTCCAGTATTGAAGAGTCGGTCACCCCAACTATTATCTAGCATAAGTTAGCTCATAGACTTATCGTTAGTTACTTATTTTATGTAGTTATTTAGTTAGTCAGTAGCGTAAAATAGTTTAGTGCAACACCGTGGAGGAAGGACGGGTCTTTACCCACTGTATCCCTGATCCACAGGCCGTCAGGAGGTCGTTTAGTTTGTAACCTATAAATACCCTCTACCTTGCAAGGTAGAGGGTTGGATGTTCTTTGGTAATCTAATATTCTACAAGTTTCTCTTACTAGAATATCCCACTCTTTCTCTCTCTAAAACCATCTATGTGCTCATTGTGTTAATGTTGTGATGTGTATGTGAAATCCAATATCCTACATGACCTCTAACTTATAAATTGATTGGCTAAAAGCACATTTACTTGAGGACAAGCAAATACCAAGTGTAGGGATATTTGATAAGGTTTTAAAATGTACCTTTTTGAGGGGTCGTTTAAGCCCTTATTTGATCACTTTTGTATCCGTTATTACTTAATATCGTTCCTTTTCACTTTTTAGGTATCTTGAAGGCAAATTGTTGGAATGACACTTATTCGGACGAAAAGGCATGAATATACGAAGAAAATGGCCAAAGTCAAGAATCGAGACACTCAAGCTGATGAAACTGAAGGGGACGGCGTCAAGTTATACCTGTGACGCCGTCGGAAGATGTTTTGTGACGATACAATAGCCAAATTTCTTATTTTCAAGTGACGGCATCAGGTTTTAAAAGAGTAGGGCATCGCAGCTCAGACGGCCTAGATTTGATCCAGACGGCGTCAGAGACTTAAGGCGAAGGCGTCACGGACATAAGCTGACGCCGTCACAATGATAACATGGCCAAGACGAAACCCTAATAACGGCGACCCGACGGCGTCACAAATTAAAGGGTGACGCCGTCGCATTTGTAATCTTATATATAGAATCCGAATTTTTAGTTTTCAGTGTGTAGTCTTTTGGAGTAAAAACCTAAACCGAACCAAGGTTGTCTTGTACAATATTTTAGGGTTTCATACCCTATCTTACATCAAGATAAGTGTTTTACTTCATTAATTTAATTATGTCTTCCTTTGATTGTGTGTATGCTTGCATGTTCCCCATGTCCAGCTAATTTAGTTGTGTGTTTGCTTAGGTAATATGAAACTTAGTTATTGAATATTGATTGGTTGTCTCTTATCTTAATTTTGATTGACCTAGTACTGCGATAGGTCATTCGTTGTGTTTGTAATGCTTGATTAATCTTTGATGAACCTTAGTTTATAATCGCCTAGAGTAATTGTAGGATAGTCATCCAAAGAATACCTTAGAGTTAAAGTTTATAAATCCTAGAGATTTTGTAGTCATTAACCTTTGGTAGCTTCAAACAGTTAGGGATAAACGCATACCCTACGACCTTAGAGACACAACGCAATTAAGAATAAGGACGTGACAATTCAACCACCAATAGGAGAAAACTAGGGAGTAATAAAGTCTAAGCAAATACATTTTTAACTATCATACGAGCACACAACAATAGACATAGACTACCCTCACCTTAGTTTAGATAATTAGATAAGTAGAAGAAATCGGTAGAAATACCAACCCCCAAATCCAAACCCCGAGATTCATACCTTTCCATTTCCTAAAAAACATAAAAAGATAAAAAATAATCTTCCTCAACCCCAACCTTAGCGTAGTAACTTCTCACTAGCATTTCTATTCCCCTAGAGAACGATATCAATTCCCGTGGCTTACCCTAATACTACACTACAACGATTAGGTTCACTGCCTAGGGTGTTGAAAAACTTGCTCGACGAAAACGAATTTCCATTGACCCCGAACGACGCGTGTAGAGTTATCAAAAACTCTACATACGTAACTAAAAACTACTATGCTTTCGGGTAAATATATCAGTAAACACGTTTATAGCAAGTTGATCAATCATGTGGCTCATCTAACTGGTCACCTTACTGTATCCACTGTGATATGTTTATAAAACTAAATGATTTATAAATTAAGAGTTAAGACCACATCGTGAGTTGATGTCAATAAAGACATGACATCAAATAGGTCCAAAATTATTCATAATCTTATTACAACCAAATGTTTGTAACTTATTTGATACTAAGTACCCCTTCACATTTATAAAACTCTATAGTGTCGAATTCATGAAATTTTATTAAATGAAAAGTTGTATGGCTTTGTGACATGGTATGGCATGTCTAATTCATTAAAATTCAAAGGAAGTTATACCAATTTTAAGATCTCAAAATTCATGAAGAATTAAAATCATCGATTGATCAGTTTGCCAACAGTTGTTCAGTATAAATTAGATGTCGATTAAACCGCGAAAAGCTAGATTCACATTTAAATTATTTTATCTCAAACCATATTTTATGTACCAAAAGAACTTATTTTTAGTATGGCAAAACATTGTGGGCAAGTCTCTACCATATACAGGTTTGTCATTTGTGACCACATTCTCCATCAATCACAAATTCACAATCTACTACTTCACCTTGAGTTTCATGCATATAAACATTTTTCACATGTTCATTACCACCAACACCATCTCAACGACACTCCTTTACCTTTTCACTATTAACACGCTACTCGCCTCTAAAAACCATATATACTGGCCAGATCTTTGCATCAGAACACTTAAATGGCTCAAAATGGTTCAGAAGTGCAGCCCGACTCTAACAAACAGCAACTATACCAAAAAGTAGCTAAAACATTAAAAGTTGTGACTATCTTTTGGTCCATAATCATCTTCAGCCCGGTGCTGATCATTTTTAGCCCATTGTGGGTCTCAGCTTTCTTCGTGTACTGGATGCATAGTTATGTCACTGGAAAACATCCTATTGGGGCAGACCAGGTGGACCTGGCACGTGATGCAATTCTTGATTCACTGGATGAGGTGAAGAACAAGGTGGAACAATTGGGAAAAGATATAACGAAAGATATAGCGAAAATCAGTGGTGGTTCTGATGGCGAACAAGGAGAAAAGAGCTAAGTTAAGTGTGATAATGTATAATAAATCAGTTTTATTCACTAATGAAGATATAAAACTATTTCGAGGGTTGGATGCCTGGAGTATGGTACTTGTAATTGATATGGATCATATGTTAGTTGCATTCGATGAAGTTCTTTGTGATCATCAATCTAAATGTCACAAATCAACTTTGCATTGGCAGATATAAAGTAAAACCGTAAGAGTACTCAAGAAAAATTGCTTGCGTGTTTCGGCTAGTTGTTGTTTTTACACTACTTTACTTAAACTAAAATTTGACCTTGGTGAAAATACATAAACCAACTTTGTGTAAGACACCAAAAAAGAGGCAATTTAAGAAATGTAATACAATTAAAAAGAAAAAAGTAGTATATGAACACGCAATCAAGCTCAAACTTGCCTATAAGGCTATAAGTGAGGTTTAACCAGATTCCAGCATGAATAACACTTGCTATAAACTGTATTGTGTTTATTATCTAGTAGTGTAATTGACCGTGATTAATTGGGCTGGTAAGGATTAAGCATATTAAATAGACCAGTAGTTTCATGGGGGAGCCTGAGATATGGCTGAGCTTGTGGTTCTCAAATTAGACTTTGTCTTAAAATAAGGTTTTGGTCATTAAATAGCAGTAAACTTTTTCAAAAGTATCAATTTGATACGTGAACTAAAAAATTGTGTAAATATATCTTTCATAAAGTGTTCAAATATTCACATTTACATGACCTGTCATACTTGATAATCTGACGCATGGCACCATTTATAACGTGACACGTCATCAAAATGTATAGATTGTAACACTTTATAAAATTTCATTACATTTACACAACTTTTTCAGAGTTCAGTTACAATAACAAAACTAATGAAGAAAGTTTGTTGCTATTCTATGACCAAAGCCTTAAAATATAATAAAGTTTCTAGCAAATCACACCGTTTGTTCCGTGGCTATACCACCCAAATACTTCGTCTCTCCATCGTTGTCCATCCAAGCCATCCCGTCATCATATAACAAACTGTTAGACGGGCTGACACAACGAAATTGATTGAAGAAAAGGAAAGCTCAGTGGCAGGCAGGGGCGGAGCCACTGTAGCAGTAGTGGGGGGCGATGCCCCCAACCAAGCTCTTGAGGGTACACAAAATATATAAGAAAACTAGTAAATTTTGTGGAAAAAAATTCTAGTGCCCTCCCTCAAAAAATCTGTGTGCCCTCGTCGTTCTAACCTTGCCAAAAATTAGAGTGCTCTATAATTCAAAAAGTTATTTATTTTTCCGGTGGGTTTCCTGGATCAGAAAGAATGCAGAAAAGATGCTCTATGTGAATTGTTGGGATGGAGGATAATGGGGTTGTAGGATAATATTATATAAGACTAAAATACATGGTTAGTCCCTAAACTTGTCACTGCGCTTCGCGTTGGGACAAACGTGGGCATTATCATCGCAGGAGGTCCAAAACATGGGCTTTATATGCCAAACTCGTCCCTTGACCAATAATGCCGTTGTCAACGTTATGTTGGTGAGGGAAAAACCGTCTTTCACTGTAGCGTACTAAATAGAAACCGTTGTACAGTGTTTGTAGCTAGTATATGTCTGTGTTTGTAGCTAGTGTCGTTGTACAGTGTTTTATTAAATTTTTTTGTGAATTTTGATAAAATGAGATTATAAACTATAAACTGACTTGAATAAGCTGAGATTATATTGAAATGAGCTAAATAGATAATAAAAGCGATGACACCAGAAATTGAAATTGAAATGAGAATTTAACTAAAACTTGATTATATTATTAAAAGGCAGAATACAAAAGACAATTTGAAATACAGAAATACTGAATTAAAATACTCTTAAACTAAGCTAATCTACTCAGAAAAATACATGAATACATCTGTGATTACAAGGGGGTATTTATACTCGAGCTTAAGCCTTGGAAGAGTCTAGAAATCCCAATTTGTGCTTTCTTTGGAGCAATCTCAGCCTTTCGATCATCTCACCACCTCATCCATCTAATCTTAGCCCTTGGATTGCATTTGCCACGACACTTCAACCAATCAGGTGAGAGTATTTGAGAGGAATGACACACGGATTGCCAGCGTGGCATCCGTGTGTCAGTCATGTGTCAGTGAAAGGACAATTGTACCCTTCCAATTAGGCTAATTGGGTGAATTGGAGCCAGGGGTATATTAGGGTTCTTGGCTGGGTAAATTTGGGGGAAAAAAATGGCGCGTTTGGTTTTTTTTTTATGTTATTTCGTTTTGTTTGACCCATTGACCGGGTTTAGGTGGGAACTGGGTGAATGGTTTAGTGATACGGGTTTGGACCATGGGATTGGTAAACCGGTTATAGATTTGGGCTTAGGTGGGCTAGATGGTATTATTGGACTTAGGATTAAATAAGAACCCATGTGTTTATTCAAGGACTAATATGGCCAATTCTGAAATTCCAGGGACCAAACTGTAAATTATGAAAATGTCTTTGAAGGATCATTCTTGTCATTCTTTAATAATCCAAGGACCAGTTTTGCCATTTCTGAATCTCAAGGGTATTTTCTGCCAAATTATGAAAGTTGAGGGACTGATTCTGACACTTCTCCAAAGTTGATCATATCTTTCAGAAATCGTCTTCTCAGCATAGAAATCTTCACAGATGCTCAATTCTGACCTTCCGGCTCAGCTTTAGCACTCTTCATCTCTCGTGCTCGGGTTTTTGTCTGATTTGGCTATCTTTTGTGTGTTTTAACATATCCGTACCTGCACATGCATAAACTCAAGAAAACAGCAAATATTAGCAATAAACGGCTCTTTCTTAGTTATTTTGGGTCTGATTTGATAAAGAAATGATATGTGTTTTTGCACATATCATTAACCTTTCGATTATAACCATAAATTAGTCCAAAAACTGCATGAATAACCCAAAATCGAGTAACCCAAAACCATGTAAGCAATATCAATACATATCGGGTTGTTTTTGGGGGTTAAGATCCCGATTAATAATCACCCACCATGTGTGTACGAGAGAGATTAGGAGATTAGGTTCTTAAAATCACATTAAATAATCAATGATATTTAAAGTATATTTCATCATCAAACTAACCAAACATATCTCAGTTGTACATAATTAAGGTAACAACCCGATATATATATATATATATATATATATATATATATATATATATATATATATATATATATATATATATATATATATATATATATATATTGTAACTTTATTTTGAGAACACTGTTAAGTGCGAGAACTGCGAGAACCCCCTCTTAACCATTAGATCATTTCATCAATTGATGAGATGACTTGTGTCATTAACGTAATTAATTAAAAGATTAGGTTATTATTTTTAAAACATAAAGGGTAGTATAGTAATCTTATCACTATTAACTATCCCCACTAATTGTGAAATTAACTATGATAACTAGGTCAAAAACTAAAATACATGATTCATTCTTCTCCCCTAACTGCTGCCTCCTCCATCACAAAAATTAATCACTTTTCTTCTCCCACACCCAAGCATAGATCGTCAATCGCTATGATCGTGATCGTGAATCACAAAGGATATCGCTATGATCGCTACGGCACCAAAACAACAAAACAAAAATCGCTATGATCGTGAATCACGAAGGATAACAGGTACTCTTAATTTCTATTTTTATAAATTTGGAAAAGACAATATATGGATGATGTGTCAACATGAAGTATTTTGTGTTTTAAAATTTTCATGGCGTTTTCGTCATCCTGCATATGTTTAGCCGGAATTGGGATAAATGTAGTTATATACTTATAATTTTCATATAAATTTGATTGACTTATTTTTCGCTCTGCTTGGCCAGGAATTACTTCTAAGGAGCATTGAGAAGTCCATGATTGACTTATTCTCTGTTGACTTTGATAAGGTATTTTTTCTCAAGTATATTTTAATTTTAAAATTAGGTTCAGATATCAAAGAGATAACACATTCTCTAATATTCATTGACCCATGTTAAAAATGACAGTGAAGGATAATTCAGATTAAGAATTTTTATCTTGATTTGAATCGTTTCATGTGTTGTGATAGATTGAAGGGAAATACTTACCATGCAAGCCAAAGGCGATAAAGATGCAACACAAAAGCTTCTTGAAAAATATGGTCAAATGACACAACCTTTGACTGTTGCTTTGGAAAAATTGACAAAAGTTCAGGTAAAATTCACTTGGTGTAATTTCTCATAGTTGAAGCGTTTTACTCGGTTTACCTTTGAATAGGCTGATTTGGTTAACGTTTTCTTACTGGTATGTTTACGTGTTTTCTCAAGTATATTTTAATTTTAAAATTAGCGTTTTACTCAGTTTACCAATAAGAAAACATTGAAGCAGTTGAGATCATGAAGTGGTTAGGTGCACATATATGTTTACATATAAAACATATATGTTTACGTATAAAACATATATGTTTTATGTATGAATTATAAAACATATATGTTTTGTGATTGGATTATATATGTTTTGCATACATAAAAAAATTCTCATGTTTATTTGTGTTTGTTAGTTTAAGCTTGTCTATGTGTGTTATGTTATCTTAAGTTTTATTTTAAAAGTATTTAATCTTGGCTATTATTTTTTCTAGGCGTGACGTTCTTTGAAGGCGTGCATACATACTGGAAGTACATATATGTTCATGGAAGGCGTGAATGTATGTTTTTGGAAGACATGCACACTTATTCAAAATAATATGATGAGAAACTTCAAACACATTTGTTTTGTGCACATATGTCCATTTACATTAATTATTGTTAGTGCACAAGTGTAAAGATAGATTTGTATTTCTTTTTATTATAAATTGTATTTTAATTGTATCTCATTCTATAGCGAATTTTTGTGTTTAACATTATATTCTTGGTTGTTATAAATTTACATGATCTAAAAACACATATGCACCTTTTCATTTGAAAAACATGTATGTCGAAAAAACTATTCCAAAAACCAAAAGAATAAAATTAATTCATAAAAACATATATGCACTAAATCAGTTTAAAAACATGCATGTTAAAAAAAAAAAGCACAAAAAAAAACGCAAAAAAAAAAAAAAAAAAAAAAAAAAAAAAAAAAAAAAAAAAAAAAAACCGAAAATTAATTGTTTTTAAAAAGTAGGATTTATTTATTTTAAAAAATCAAAAAGAATATAAAATTGACTTTTACTATTATACCCTTTTGGATTAAATAAAAAGGTTTAATAATTCAAAAATGTCATGTTGCACAATATGCATTACTAGGAGTACATAAGGGGTTCTCGCAGTTCTCGCACTTAACAGGGTTCTCAAAATAAAGGTCCCCTATATATATATATATATATATATATATATATATATATATATATATATATATATATATATATATATACTAGGCGAGTACCCGCGCCTGGCGGCAGCGGTTTCTAGCGGCAGACAATTAACGATATGCGATATTGAGGTAACTGTTTCGTATAACGTTTAAAATAGAATGTGAAAAGATCAAAATATAATTGCAAACTGTTGTAACATGTGACAATTCAACTGTAACAAAAAATTCTTAACATGTATCAAACGAAATAGATACACAAGCGGCATACCTCGTGGCCGATAACACCCAAAATGGCAGCATAATCTGCGTCTGTTGCAGTTTCCGGTGATGCCAAAACAAGCTTTGAGTTGAAGATCTATTCAAAAACAAAATTACATAATTAAATTAGCATATAAACTAAGAATTATAAGGATACAAAAGTACTAAAATGTTGATATAGGCACATACGTTCAAACTCTTGTTTTCCACGGCTCCCCTAGTAATCGAAAAGAGAATAACATGCATCAGGTAACGTCAAAAATAGCATTATATAAAATATACAAAATAAATAAAGGTTGCCTACATGTTGAAATCTGGAACGGAGACGATGTTAAAGATATCAAGATCGTATTCACGACCGAAAACCTACAGAAAGAGATGCAGAAAAAAGACGGTTAAAGAGGTTGGTTCATACTTTGACCGAGTTGATGATATAAAAAGTAAGGAAAAGATTATTATACTTCTTCGTCCCATTTCATAGCCGCTTTAAGAGAATACATGGCATGTGCAGTTTTTGGCAGATCCTGTGACGGGACCCAAATTCTCAGGGCAACTTTACGACCAGAGCATGTGGTGAAAGTATCATCTCGGCTCTCCAACTATCCAGCAACTAAAGCAAAGAGATAGCATGGCTTCTTGAATGGATCCTCCCAAAGAGCAAAATGCTTGCCACCCTGCAATGAATTCCAATTATATATAACATTTTACTATCTATATATATAATAAAAGAAGGTTTTTTTGAAACTTGACAACTCATTTAATCCATGCTGGCAATTAAAGCCACGTCATTTAATCCATGTCACATATTCCACGTGTTATTCCACCGGTCAAAGAGTTGAATTTATAGAGCTGTATTTTTGGAATAGATTGTTGAGCATTTAATTTTATCACTATCCCATTCACTACTTTGTTTGACTAATTGTTAAATGCAGAAGGAAATCAGTTACTGTATATTCAATTTTCTCATTGATTTCGAATTTCAAATGATTTTGAGATCATTATTGATATACCGATTTTTTTTTTGAACAATTGATATACCGATTGACAAGAAGAGACTTCAGTCTCTATCTACTTTATCAATTAATTACGTTTTCTTTGTTTGCAGTAGTTCAAACGTTTGTGATGTGCTATCAAAATGGCTTTGTTATTAGATGAACATGCTATTTTTAATTGAATGCATGTAGGAAATCTCTCAACGGAACAACAAAAAGGTTAGTTTTTCTTTCTGCTTACAACCCAATGACCTCTTTGTTCTTTTATATTTTATTGGGTTGATATATCAAATTGTAAGTGATTTCCATATGATCCTTAGAAATCTTTTGATTAAACATGTTTTACGTGTTTATTATTGCACAACTGTGCAAATAAATGGTGCTTTATGATGTATTCACAGGTGTTCGATCAAATGCGTTAAATAAACATCTATCAAAAGTGTCATTTTGAGAACCAATTTTGGATAATGATTGCTCAAAATTCTAACCCCTGTGAGTAGTTTATTCTAAATTGCACATGTACAAATTGATTTTCTAAAATTGTTTATTCAATGTTTGTTATTTTGACCTTTTTACTTGTGACGGTCTGAGTGTGTTGCCTTATTCTTCGGTAACAAAGACCTTACTCATTGTAACTATTGTTTTCGACCGTTACACGACGAAGTATTTGAATGCAATTATATCCTTCTAGATCACTTTCCTACTTTGCTTTTTTTTTCCCTATCATTCAAGCGATATTTTTGTTCGTCTGAATGTTTTCAGTTTTGGGTGTTTTACTGAAAGCTTTCTAACTTTGGTATAGGCTGTCTTTCGTTTCCTTTAAATAGACCGGTGTTTGACTGGCTAACTACTTCTTTGGGTGGCTTTGGATGTATACACACCGATAAAATGGTACGTAAGTTTAGTCTTCTAGCCGTACAAAGTTATATACCACCAAGGCCACAATAAGTCTACTAATATAATGATTATGAATGATAATCATCATAAAAAATGCACATAGAATATGAGTCTGATAATGGGCCTAACTAAATATCCTTCCCTGATCACTTATATTATTCTTTATAATGAGAAATCAAATAATTGACCTCCACCTAATGATGCAGTCAATCGTTCATATTTTAAGGATGCTCAAAAGTTGCTATAGGTGTTCAAAGGAACTAAAACAATACTTCTCAATGTTTATTATTCATTTAGCCTTCTATTCGTGGACATTACTAATACTTAAAAAATGTGTATCGTCTTTTATGCTAAACTTTAGAACCTCACATGTCTATTTTAAGGGTTTTTCTTTCAAGTATTCGAAGCGCATGAACCTGCATTTTGCAAAAATTTAAGAATGAACGATCATTTGTGGGGAGCTGATGGGTTCCATCGGGGTTTTAAATTTGTAACAAGAATTACCGGTTAACTAGGAACACATTCGGGCAAGTATACCCTAGTCAAGTTGTAGTATAGTATATGGTAAATCAAGGTCGTCCCAAGAGACTTGGTTGCACTACAAGTGTCGTTTGTTTGTTTAAGCAAGTAACAAGTAACAAGTTGATGGTTATGATTGTCACGGATCAAACCAACAAGAAAAGCATTATAAGAACAAGTAACAAGTTGATGGTTATGATTGTCACATATCAAACCAACAAGAAAAGCAATATAAGAACAAGCAAGTATCAAGACATTCATCATTATTCCAATCAAACACAAAATCTCAATAATCATATCAATAACAAACATCTTTAAATAGAAAAGTAACAAGGTTTACCCAAAGTATGAATTACAATAGGCAAAGATGAAGGATTATAGCACTCCTTCAAGCCTCCAATCAACTACAATAGTTCTACCAAGCCGGAAAATGATGTCCAAACGCCTTCGACAACCCTTGAGCACACTACACGAATTTGGCAGAGGTTTGTGGTCTTTTGGGGAAGATAAGTTGGTGTAATTGGTGGAAATTCGTCCTTAAGGGTGGAGGCTTGAATTTCACACAAGTTGGGATAGGATAGTTGGTGGAAACTCGTCCTTAAGGGTGGAGGCTTGAGTTTCACACCTTTGGGGAAGGTAAGTTGAGAGAGGGATGTTGTTTTAGGTGAAAATTCGTCCTTAAGGGTGGAGGCTTGAATTTCACACCTAGAGATGGAGTGGTGGATGAAAGGGATGAGAAAGATGGAGAAGGGATGATCAAATGAGGTGCCAAATGGGTTCTATTTATACTACTACCAAGGCTTAGGGTATTCAATGCATTTCTTGGAGGCCAAGGAGCTTGGAAGGGACTAGAAACCATGTAGGAAGGGACTAGAATCATTTGGAACACGTTTGGAGTCTTAGTAGTGCAGAAATGGCTGAAACAGGACCTCCAACCGGATCCGGTTGAGCTCCAACCGTTCGGTTGGTCTTCTTGACCATTCTCCAACCGGATCCGGTTACGGGTCTCGACCGATCGGTTGGAGCAATTTCACAAAAATTCATAAACTGCAAAGTTGTAGATCTTTCTCTTAGCTTTCCGTGGCCGCGAACGGGAGGTCAAACGGAGTCCGTATGCAAAAGTTATGGCCAAAATGGTGAAGGTGTGTCGGGAACAACGAGTCTTCCAATATGTCTTCGTTTAAGCTTCTTTTCTTCATTTCTTTCTCGTTTTCCTTCTTGAACTTTATTATTGAGTCTTTGGACCACTAACTTGATGACTTTATCTTCTCGAATATACTCCACAAGTCTTGCTTTTGTCGAGAATTCTTCGTATATGGAGAAATCTTCGTATTTTACTTCTTTTACCGTCTTTTTCTCCACTTTCCTGTACTTGGCTACAAATGAACTAGGAAACGCACTTTGATACGATTAAGCATTAAAAGCATATGATTATAACCAAATAACACACATAAAAGCACGGATAACGCTACTAAAAACATGCACAATTTGAGCGTTATCAAATTCCCCCACACTTAAACTTTGCTTGCCCTCAAGCAAATCTAAGAAAATAAAAATGAAAGACAAACCTAAATGACAAAACAAAAAGAAAAAATAAAAATGAAAATATTTTTGGGGTTTTTTTGTTTTTTTTTTAATATATATAAAAATAAGCGAAAAATGAGCGCAAACTCCCCCACACTTAAGGTTTTGCTTGCCCTCAAGCAAATCTAGAAATTAAGAAAAATAAATCCCACATGGTGCATGAAATATGATTAGAAAAAAATGCGATGCAAATCTACCAAGTACAAGTACAAGATAAGATTCATCGTTTTAAGCTTCAAGAGGTGAAAAACCGAGATGTTTGACAATACCCTATGGATTCTCTCGCTTGATAACATGGCTAAGCACCTCACGAAAAGTAATGAAGTATAATTCACTCAACACTCAATTTATTTAGTGATGGATAGTATTAAGGAATAGTACACTCATATTTGCTCAGTCATGATCTAAATATTACCATAGGCTTGTACAAGAAACAAAACTCCACCGACGTGGCGTAAGCACCAAGTATAAACATCTAAAGAGGGCTTTTATTCGGGTTATAACGATAGGCTTAGGGTGAATAAAGGGTATGGATAAGGCATGGGAATATTTATGAAATTGGTGTTAAAAGAAAAATAAAGTCAAGTCTAATACCCACGTTGCTAGTCACGAACAATCGGCAAACCCGAAAATGATTATAGTTATAATCTTCTTTTCACATATCGATCACCAAATATATATATCACGTCTTAGCACATTGGCTAATCGATAACTTAAACATACTTCATCTTCCTTCATCTACATAATAATATAGCACATTGTCATCAAACATTTTTTTTTTTTCATTTTTTTTTTTTTTTCGATGACTTATTCTATTTTTTTTTCTTTTTTTTCTTTTTTTCACATTTTTTTTTTCATTCATTTTTTTATACATCACATCTCCCCCACACTTCGTATAAGCACACACCACAAAAATACAAAATATAAAGGTGATCAATCTCTATCTTTGTCGGAATGGCACACACGAATGGCAAAGTGTGGCTAACTCATAATCATCAAAAACAATCCAACAACCAAGCAACTAGCAACCAACCATTAGACTTCGACAAGGGGTAGGCTAAGGTTTAAAGTGTAAAATATTTTTGTATTTTTTCTGGATTTAACAAAGAGAAAGGGATGGCTCGGAGGATGTAACTAAGGGTATCTAGCGCTAAAGATGAGCGCTAACAAATGGGTCCATATGGGTGGTTAACTAACCGATGTGGTTAGCTAATATATCATTAGATGTAAGTGGAAGGCCATTTGGTTTTATTCCTAAGGTGCCTCTTTATCACACGAATACACTTATATCACACGAATGTGATCTTACTGCGGTCTGGTAATGATTTGCAAGTACAAGTTCTAGAATAAATAAAATCACCGGCACACTCATAACAAAAGATCCAAGCATAAAAGATGTATGCTAATAAGAAATAGGCTCAAATCCTCACAATTTAGTGGAAGGGCTATAATATGTGCTAGCAAATGTCATCGATCCCAGAATGGATTGCAATATTAATCGGGACACATCTCAAGTTTTTCAAAAATTACCGATTTCACCAGTGGGTTGATCCAGTTATTCTAATATATTAACCAATAAGCGTGAAAACAACTAGATCACAAGGGCAAACAAGTTCACAAAATTTAAAAACAGGCCCAAAAATTTGGAAATTGAAAACGAGTTTCGGTTTTCACAATAATATTTTCCCCCACACTTAAGTTAAGCACACAAAAGAAAAATAATTTAAAAATCTAGTTACGACCTTTTTTTTTTTTTTTTTTTTTTTTTTTTTTTACTTTTATAATTATTTTTTTTTATTTTTAAAAACCAAACATGACTTATTCATGTCCCACGAGTTCTCGGTAGCTCCATTGAAACGCACAAAGAAGCGGAGAAGCAGGTCAGCGCGAAGCATATTAAAAACCAAACTTCTTTAGGGAATCAGGGAGACCCGCCTTATACCTCTCACACAGTTTGTTTACAATGGGTGAGCCTTACTTTCGAGGTATTAAAAGAAGTCAATTTATTAAAATAATCTACCAAACAAACAAACAAAAGAAAAATAACAAAGAAACAAAATAAAGCAATTGCTAAAACTAAAGCATGTAAGATAGGGAAAAATAAAACTATAAGTCTAAGAGAAACGAAACCTCCTGGGCTAACATCACGATCGAACTCCATATGATAAGGTGCTAAGCAAACGCTAGCATAAGCGTGTGAGATCAATAGATTTCTCATCCAAACATGTCCAATTAAGAGTGTAAGGTTCACGATCCAACCAATCCTTCCTCCAAGAGCTTATTAAATCTGCAAAAATAAACTAAACTACAAAAAACGCGTAAAATTCTAAAACTCACTTTCGTAGGCATCACGGTTGCATTTAGCGTATGCAACAAGCCTTTAAACCCCTCGGTGGCCCGAGTGGACGAGTTATAGTCTCGTGAGGGTTTCCAGCGAACATACCCACAAAGTTCAAAACACTTTTATTTTAAAACACATGTACTTATTTATTTACAATGTACCAAATTAACAAAACTTAAAATGGAAAAACCAAATAAAAAAAATGATACTCTTGCAAAAACGAAAAGACATTAAAACTTATTTAATCTAAACACAAACACACAAAAACAAAAAATAAAAACGGAATTTTTTTTTTCAACAGATTAGTCCAGCCGAATCGGTTACAGGGCTGTGACCGATCGGTTGTAGTGGTTTTATTAAGTACGAGGCTTCCAACCGATCCGGTTGGAGTGCCAACCGATTCGGTTAGAGTGATCTGGGTGGTTTTGGTGGGTTTTTTTCGCAAACGTTTTTCGAGCAACTTAGAAAGCAATCATTGAAATGAGCATTTTAGAACACATGAAACGAAATCCCAACATCAAAAACTTGATTTTGATGCAAAGATCATTTGAGCAATTATGAGAAATTAGAGATTTTGGAAAAAGACAAGCATTCAAGCAAACATCAAGAGCAATCAATTCAACAAGCAAACAAACACAAGAATACAAACGCAAGTCCCCGGCAGCGGCGCCAAAAACTTGATGTGCTTCATCGGGGTTTTAAATTTATAACAAGAATTACCGGTTAACTAGGAACACATTCGGGCAAGTATACCCTAGTCAAGTTGTAGTATAGTATATGGTAAATCAAGGTCGTCCCAAGAGATTTGGTTGCACTACAAGTGTCGTTTGTTTGTTTAAGCAAGTAACAAGTAACAAGTTGATGGTTATGATTGTCACGGATCAAACCAACAAGAAAAGCATTATAAGAACAAGTAACAAGTTGATGGTTATGATTGTCACATATCAAACCAACAAGAAAAGCAATATAAGAACAAGCAAGTATCAAGACATTCATCATTATTCCAATCAAACACAAAATCTCAATAATCATATCAATAACAAACATCTTTAAATAGAAAAGTAACAAGGTTTACCCAAAGTATGAATTACAATAGGCAAAGATGAAGGATTATAGCACTCCTTCAAGCCTCCAATCAACTACAATAGTTCTACCAAGCCGGAAAATGATGTCCAAACGCCTTCAACAACCCTTGAGCACCCTACACGAATTTGGCAGAGGTTTGTGGTCTTTTGGGGAAGATAAGTTGGTGTAATTGGTGGAAATTCGTCCTTAAGGGTGGAGGCTTGAATTTCACACAAGTTGGGATAGGATAGTTGGTGGAAACTCGTCCTTAAGGGTGGAGGCTTGAGTTTCACACCTTTGGGGTGAAGATATTGAGAGTGGTTGTGTTCTCTCTAGGTGGAAATTCGTCCTTAAGGGTGGAGGCTTGAATTTCACACCTTTGGGGAAGGTAAGTTGAGAGAGTGATGTTGTTTTAGGTGGAAATTCGTCCTTAAGGGTGGAGGCTTGAATTTCACACCTAGAGATGGAGTGGTGGATGAAAGGGATGAGAAAGATGGAGAAGGGATGATGAAATGAGGTGCCAAATGGGTTCTATTTATACTACTACCAAGGCCTAGGGTATTCAATGCATTTCTTGGAGGCCAAGGAGCTTGGAAGGGACTAGAAACCATGTAAGAAGGGACTAGAATCATTTGGAACACGTTTGGAGTCTTAGTGGTGCAGAAATGGCTGAAACAGGACCTCCAACCGGATCCGGTTGAGCTCCAACCGAATCGGTTGGTCTTCTTGACAGCTCTCCAACCGAATCGGTTACGGGGCTCGACCGATCGGTTGGAGCAAAATCACAAAAATTCATAAACTGCAAAGTTGTAGATCTTTCTCTTAGCTTTCCGTGGCCGCGAACGGGAGGTCAAACGGAGTCCGTATGCAAAAGTTATGGCCAAAATGGTGAAGGTGTGTCGGGAACAACGAGTCTTCCAATATGTCTTCGTTTTAGCTTCTTTTCTTCATTTCTTTCTCGTTTTCCTTCTTGAACTTTATTCTTGAGTCTTTGGACCACTAACTTGATGACTTTATCTTCTCGAATATACTCCACAAGTCTTGCTTTTGTCGGGAATTCTTCGTATATGGAGAAATCTTCGTATTTTACTTCTTTTTCCGTCTTTTTCTCCACTTTCCTGTACTTGGCTACAAATGAACTAGCAAACGCACTTTTGTACGATTAAGCAACAAAAGTATATGATTATAACCAAATAATATACATAAAAGCACGGATAACGCTACTAAAAACATGCACAATTTGAGCGTTATCAAATTCCCCCACACTTAAACTTTGCTTGCCCTCAAGCAAATCTAAGAAAAGAAAAAATCAAACTACATACCTGAAATGACAAAACAAAAAGAAAAATAAAAATATTTTTGGGTTTTTTTTTTTTTTTTTTTTTTTTTTTTTTTTTTTTTTTTGAACCAACATAAAAAATAAGCGAAAAATGAGCGCAAACTCCCCCACACTTAAGGTTTTGCTTGCCCTCAAGCAAATCTAGAAATTAAGAAAAATAAATCCCACATGGTGCATGAAAATGATTAGAAAAATGTGATGCAAATCTATCAAGTACAAGTACGAGATAAGATTCATCATTTTAAGCTTTTAGAGGTGAAAAATCGAGATGTTTGACAATACCTCATGAACTCTCTTGCTTGATAACATGGCTAAGCACCTCACGAAAAGGAACGGATGTATAATTCACTCAACACTCAATTTATTTAGTGATGGATAGTATTAAGGAATAGTACACTCATATTGCTCAGTCATGATCTAAATATTACCATAGGCTTGTACAAGAAACAAAACTCCACCGACGTGGCGTAAGCACCAAGTATAAACATCTAAAGAGGGCTTTTATTCGGGTTATAACGATAGGCTTCGGGGTGATTAAAGGGTATGGATAAGGCATGGGATTATTTATTAAATTGGTGTTAAAGAAAAATAAAGATAAAGTCAAGTCTAATACCCATGTTGCTAGTCACGAACAAACCACAAATCCGAAAATGATTATAGTTACTAACTTCTCTTCACATATCGATCACCAAATATATATATCACGTCTTAGCACATTGGCTAATCGATAACTCAAACATACATCATCTTCCTTCATCTTCATAATAATATAGCACATTGGCTATAATTGTCATCACACATTTTTTTTTCGATGACTTATTCTTTTTCCTTTTTTTCACAATTTTTTTTTTATACTTTTTTTTTTCACATACATCACATCTCCCCCACACTTCGTATAAGCACACACCACAAAAATACAAATAAGAAGCTGCAGTCTTCATCTTTGTCGGAATGGCACACACGATTGACAAAGTGCGGATAACTCATAATCATCAAAAACAATCCAACAACCAAGCAACTAGCAACCAACCATTTAGACATTGACAAGGGGTAGGCTAAGGTTTAAAGTGAAATATATTTTTGTATTTTTCTGGATTAAACAAAAAGAAAGGGATGGCTCAGAGGGTGTACTAAGGGTATCTAGCGCTAAAGATGAGCGCTAACAAATGGGTCCATTTGGGTGGTTAACTAACCGATGTGGTTAGCTAATATATCATTAGATGTAAACGGAAGGCCATTTGGTTTTATTCCTAAGGTTGCCTCTTTATCACACATAAACACTTATATCACACGAATGTGATCTTACTGCGGTCTGGTAATGATTTACAAGCACAAGTTCTAGAATAAATAAAATCACCGGCACACTCATAGCAAAAGATTGAAACATAAAAGATGTATGCTAATAAGAAATAGGCTAAAATCCTCACAATTTAGTGGAAGGGCTATAAAATATGTGCTAGCAAATGTCATCGATCCCAGAATGGATTGCAATATTAATCGGGACACATCTCAAGTTTTTCAAAAATTACCGATTTCACCAGTGGATTGATCCAGTTATTTTAATATATTATCCTATAAGCGTGAAAACAACTAGATCACAAGGGCAAACAAACTCACAAAATTTTAAAAATAGGCCCAAAAATTTGAAAATTGAAAACGAGTTCCGCTTTTCACAATAATATTTCCCCCCACACTTAAGTTAAGCACACACAAAAAATAATTAATTAGCTACGACCTTTTTTTTTTTTTTTTTTTTTTTTTAGTTTTTTTTTTTTTTTTTATAATTTTTTTTTTTTTAAAAAACCAAACATGACTTATTCTTGTCCCACGAGTTCTCGGTAGCTCCATTGAAACGCACAAAGAAGCGGAGAAGCAGGTCAGCACGAAGCATATTAAAAACCAAACTTCTTTAGGGAATCAGGGAGACCCGCCTTATACCTCTCACACAGTTTGTTTACAATGGGTGAGCCTTACTTTCGAGGTATTAAAAGAAGTCAATTTATTAAAATAATCTACCAAACAAACAAACAAAAGAAAAATAACAAAGAAACAAAATAAAGCAATTGTGAAAACTAAAGCATGTAAGATAGGGAAAAATAAAACTATAAGTCTAAGAGAAACGAAACCTCCTGGGCTAACATCACGATCGAACTCCATATGATAAGGTGCTAAGAAAACGCTAGCATAAGCGTGTGAGATCAATCGATTTCTCATCCAAACATGTCCAATCCAGAGTATAAGGTTCACGATCCAACCAATCCTTCCTCCACAAGCTTATTAAATCTGCAAAAACAAAATAAACTACAAAAAACGCGTAAAATCCTAAAACTCACTTTCGTAGGCATCACGGTTGCATTTAGCGTATGCAACAAGCCTTTAAACCCCTCGGTGGCCCGAGTGGACGAGTTATAGTCTCGTGAGGGTTTCCATTGAACATACCCACAAAGTTCGAAACAATTTTATTTTAAAAATATGTACTTATTTATTCACAATGTACCAAATATTAACAAAACTTAAAATGCAAAAACAAAATAAAAGAAATGATACTCTTGCAAAAATTAAAAGACATTTAAACTTACTTAATCTAAACACAAACACACAAAAACAAAAAATAAAAACAGATTTTTTTTATTTTTTTTTAATTTTTATTATTTTTTTTTAGCAGATTAGTCCAACCGATCCGGTTACGGGGAGTGACCGATCGGTTGGAATGAACCAAACTGTGACCAATCCTTCCAACCGAACCGGTTACGGGTTGCGACCGATCGGCTGGAGGAGATTTTCTATATATCTCTATATTATATATAACAGGAGGCGTTACATGTAGATAATGCCACGTAAACGCCACCTCATTGCCCAGTAATTCATTATTAGCCATGTCATCACATTGTTGCCATGTAAGCATTTTTAAAATTTATTTTATTTGAAGACATTTAATTAATTTTGAATTTTAGGCTATTTTTTTTATTTTTCTAATATATTTTTTTATTTTTTATTTTTTTTATTTTATATAAGCAATTTATTAATCCACCTAAACAATAGTATATAATTTTCGGATTTAATGTATAAATTATATAAATTTTTAATATTTTTTTTGTGAAATTCGATTTTTATAAAAAATAACAATTGTGAGATTTGAACTTGGGTTGTTTGCAACATTAATACACATAATTACCACTAAGCCAACACATTTTTTGATCATATTTTGCAAATCCTTATATATAAACCTATGCAACTAATTTTTTGTTAAGATTGTGCATGCCATAATCTATATAAGATAATGTATTGTTATTCTGTATAATTTTCAAATCATTCATAATAATAATCGGATACACATATTATCTATGTTTATAAATTTACTTTTTCTCATAACCCTAATATCATATTTTGTGCAGTCATCTCCAGGTAATAAGTAATTTCATTCTTCATCGGATATAGTGATGCATGTAAAATAGAAGAACCCTTCATGTTGGAAGTCATCATCTTATATCATGTTTAAATTTGCATACATACGTATTACTAATTATTTAGTTACAGTAGCTCTTAGACTAAAAGTAAGAGTAAGCATAACTGGTCGAAGGGTTTTCTTCTTATGAACTGTACTAGGTTTGTAAATTTTAGTTTTTATAAAAATTAGTTCAACCATTGATTATTTATGGTTCACTTTTGTTTGTCCCCAATTTCATTAAATTAAATGATTTAGGGTTCATGTGAATACGGCAAGAGAAGACATCCAAAAGCTTATATATCTTGATACATCAAGGTTTGTGACCAACGAGGCACAAATTATGCAGGTAAGTCTAAATTGATTTGATTTTGATTGTTGTAAATAGGTGTTTGTAGGATTAAAATTTCACATTCTTTAGGTTATAAGGTTATCTGTTTGGATTATTTTTCATAAGCACAAAGATTTTGGCTTATGATCTTATTTTACGGTTTTAAGTCATAATAAGCTTATACACATGATATAAGCTTATTTTAATCCAAACAGATTATCCGCTTATTTTAATAGCAGATAAGCTATTTTGAGGGTTTACAGGAAACTGTTTATGTACTTAACGTAGAGTAAATAAGCACTTAAGAGTATTATTTGAGCACGGCAGTCTTAAATATGCAATCTCAATTCCCAAAACCCCCTTATAAGGTAGTGAAAAATGTAACTTGAGAAAACCTTTCATGTAGTTGTATTTTGATGCTATATTTTGCAATGGCTTATTTGTGTTCGAATAAGTACGTGACCTTAGGTAACGACTAACGAAAGAGTAACCTTACTGGTAGAGCTTCAAGGTTCTAGGTTCTGTTTCAGTTTGGAAGATCTTTGTCACTCATAGTAGAATAAATGTGTTTGTTGCAGACTCACGGTCTAAGGGTCGGGCAAGAGAGTGCGAAGAAAGCAATTGGATTCGTACAGGTGAGTTATAAGTTTATACCGTTACATACTTAGCTATGTTTAGTACTGATATTCAGAAATGAATTGCAGGCCTTTGTATCTGTAGGGAAGCAAGAAGGCCTTAAACGCTATTGGAAGGGTAACTTTGCTCAGGTGGTTACACCACTTACTTCATATCTTTCGTCATTCTTTGTCCCGAAGAATACTTTCATTATATATTTTCGTAACAATGCTTATGTTGCAGGTAGTACGTGTTCTTCCCTATAGCGCTGTCCAGCTGTTTGCTTACGACACCTACAAGGTATTGAAATTATTACTTTGAAGTTATGTAAGTGATATCAGATAAATAAAATATACAAAAGATGAAAGTATACGCCTATACTATATACTTGCAGAAACTTTTTAGGGGATCGAACTGATGGCGAACTTTCTATTATTGGAAGATTAGCTGCAGGCGCTTGTGCTGGCATGAATTCAACTTTTGTAAGATTAGTCCTAAATCCTAATGATCTAATATATGCGCCCGGATGTATACCTGTGCTAATCGTGGAGGCTTATTTCAGGTGACGTATCCATTAGATGTCCTCAGATTACGTTTAGCAGTTGATCCTGGTTATCAAACAATGACAGATGTAAGTAACATTCCTATATATAACATTACTTATGTCAAAATGTTCACAATTTTAAGTTGGGTGTTACTGCGATTTCAGGTTCGTTTAAAGATGCTAAAAGAGGAAGGATTGGGATCTTTCTATAGGGGTCTAGGACCTTCTCTTATTGGAATAGCCCCATACGTTGCTGTCAACTTCTGCGTTTTTGACTTGTGAGCTTATCTCCTTTCTTCATAATTCATTCAACGGACACATAAGCATGTGGTTAATATTAGATGGAGCAGATTAAGTCGGTAGTTGCTATAGCAAAGGCTTAAAAAATTAGAATTTGGTTTTATGGAAATGATGATTTAAACGAGCGGCTGCGAATCTTAAGTGGTATGCCATTTTCACTTATGGAATAATTGTGGTTTTGTTATTAGTCTATGTACCACAAGAAAGTATAATAGAAGAATGTGAACACCATTGCGTGGCCACTATGTCCAATAGTTAGTTAACCACTTATCTGTTGAAAATACCATGAGGGTGTGTGGGATTGCGTTCTGGGGTTATTATCTGATTATTAGTGCGTCTGCAAAACACACATCACGAAAATAGTGTTTACGAACGATTTGCACAAAAGGTGATTGTGATTTTGAAACATCAGTTTGAGACCTGCTTTTTGAAAATTCCGCTCTGCTACACAACCGCAAACACCCCAAAGAAATATTATTGATCATATTTTTCATGAATGTACATCAAATAATCTTTTATGTATCTCATTTTCTGAATCATATAAGTTTTTCTTATTTATCTTGAATTAAACAGAATATCTAAATATGTTTGAAGCAAATCCAGCTCGCCATGAATCAAAAATCGAAACACAAAAGCTTTTTTCCAAACCAGTTAGAGTTGTTGAGAAATATCCTGCGGCCGAAGGTGGTGATTCAAAGAAAAACCACATGGTATGCGTCAATTGGTTACTCCAGATAAGCCTCTAGACTTAGAAACTGAGCTTGCACTCGGGTTTCTTGATCATTTGTTGTTGGGAACTCCCGCTTCACCTTTGAGGAAAATTTTGCTTGAAAGTGGTTTGGGTGATGCCATTGTTGGTGGTGGAATAGAAGATGAGCTTCTTCAGCCTCAGTTTAGTATTGGACTGAAGGGTGTTTCAGAAGAAAACATTCCAAAAGTTGAAGCTTTAATTATGAGCACACTTGAAAATTTGGCGAATGAAGGTTTTAATCAGTATGTCATCTTTTTACCCTTATATTCTTTGCCTAATTATCTACTTTTTTAATAAGACACGATAAACAGTTTTGTTTATCATTGGTGTGCTTCAAAAACTACTAAAGAGATTAAAGGAGCTATTTTTCTAGAACCATTCGCTCATGGTAGCTGCATAATATACGTGCATACTATTTCCTTTTAACTTGTAATAATAATCATAAGCATTACTATAGTTTGCAGCTTAAAGTTGGAGATTTGAAGTGCATGTGTGCATATCTAGAATAATAGGAGTACAATTAATAGTGATTTTTTTTTCATCATCAGATGAAAACCATGGAGCATTTGAAACAGGTTAGTAATGGTTGAACATGGTAGTAATGGTCGAACAACAGTAAAATTTACAAAACAAAAATATTGAATATGTAGAAACTTTTCTTTCACTTCCTGAGGACAGTGTCTTTCTCTATGTTCATAATGCATAGTGGTTGGAAGGCTCTTAATAGCTTCAAGGTTATTAAGGCATGGGACGAAATCTGACCCAGCACTCACATTGCACTGTTTCCAATGGTAGCTACTACTTAGTTCAGGACAGGTTCACAACCAGATCAAGGACGGATATATAACTTGGTGGTTTAGCAATTCGCATACAAGTAGGTGAACGACTGACATAGTAGAGGGCACGGTGACTGGGCCCACTGTCCCATTCTGGGATACCGGACTCATTTGACACACGAGTGATGTCTAAAGACATTGGAAGGAGCCAAAAGCGGATATACACACATTGCACGAACTGCAATCTATTAGCAACACATTTAAGTGACGTTTTCAGCGTGGGGAAATCAAGATTTTTAGATCCCAGAGTACTGCTAGAGACATTGCTGAGAACACTTGATACAGCAACTTGAAATGACCTATTTAGCAACTTCTGTCTAATGGATGCCAATTAAACAGGTCCAATCTCTTCAAGATTCTGAAGGCATTCAACACCATCAATCTCCTACAAAATTAATCAATGGTATGAGACCATATTAATAGGTAATGCTCGAAAATTTAAACGATCTACTTCTAAAAAGAGTCGAATTTGTGCTAACAGTTCACCCCCTCTGACCTACACTGTTAGACCCGTTTTGAAGAAATATCCTTATATTTTACTCAATATAGAGAGATCAGAATCTCAGATTACATGGGTTTATGTTAGAATAAAAACCCACACTGACAGATTATTTGTATTCATTTTCCTGATCTTATCTGTACATTTATACCATCCAAAGAAATTTTTGTATATTTGCCGAAATAAAAAACTAAAAAATTGCTAGATCCAAATCAAGCATTGCTGTTTGGAAAAGTGTCCAAAAATATTTTTGGGAAGAAGTTGGTTTAGTAGAAACTCGTCTCATTGATATGCTAACTTCTAGAGGTTCCTTCCTCATTTTACCCATATATAGTTTTTTTATTCAGCACTTCAGAAGGAGAATTTTCTATAGCAATTTTAGTTTAAACAACTGTGATTCCCAGTTGGATCTATCTATTCTTGGCTGCTCTATGGTCTCATTATAAAAAAATTGAAGAAAATTCATCACTGAACGGAGTTCATTCACATTAAGACTCTGATAACCAGAACACTTTTGAAGCCCGGTAAGAATCTTCATCGCGGAAGAAACTGATAGTTTATCTTTAAGTCCCAATTCTCGCATAATCTTCACAAATTGCAGGTAGCGTGAAGGAAGTTCGAATGCAAGTGGGAAAAGATCTACCGTTAGATGGAGAAAAATACCATTTGGACTTGCTAAGCGTGTCGCATTAGCAACGGGAATGAATGCCCCTTTTCGCAACTTGGATACATCTGACAACAAGGAATATAAGATTGAGTAATTGACCTAAGACACACTTTAGTACACATTTACCCTTAAACTGCAACCATTAATTTTGAATACACTATATGATCCATAAGTTTAATTCCTTTAGTCCTACACATACATAACATAAATTCAAATCTAGAAGTAGGTATTTCTACACCATGGCTCAAAAAAAAAAAAAAAAAAAAAAAAAAAAAAAAAACACCTGAGGAAGATATTTTACCCCAAATTACGTCAAGATACTTAAGCACCTCAAAACAAACTTCCTCAATTCTCTAGAAGCTTGACACAGTAGAAGGTTTCGGATACCGAAGATGATGGCATCATGAGGTGCGATGACTATTTTGATTTAACATGCTTACAAACTAATATTTAGATTCAATAGTTGGTTTTCATATGGATATTTGCTTTTCTAGCAGAGAGTTACTTTTGAATTTCTATGTGAACTCAGCTAAACGAAAGCCAGATCAAATCATCATTTTCAGGTAAATAACCACCTGAACGGTATTGCCAATATTATGTTGGTAAAAAATCAGGTTTTAAAGCTTCTATTAACTTATTTTGTGCCAAATCTTAGGGATGGTGTCAGCGAGTCACAGTTCAATCAAGTTCTCAACATTGAGTTGGACCAGATAATCGAGGTTTGGTCAACTTTTAAGTTCTTTGACTGAGTTTTAGTACCAAGAGCTTTGGGAGCTGTAAAGGAAAATGTTTTTAACAGGTGGTCTGATAAGGTTTCTGAAATCTGTAAATTCCTTGAAACCATGGCGTCACTGAACCATTGGAAACTGAATGTGAACCACTAAAAAGTTAAACGTTGAACCCAAATGAGACTCTAAACCCGTGTCTCTGAACCTGATTGAGTAAGGGTGTTTATGACAGTTGAGTCTCTGATGAGTGTGCATATGAAATAGATGGTACACAAGCTTATATCCGGGTGTGTTAAAAATCAGTGATGGTGTTTATCAGGCTAAGC
This sequence comes from Chrysanthemum seticuspe, assembly GCA_019973895.1. NCBI lineage: Eukaryota > Viridiplantae > Streptophyta > Magnoliopsida > Asterales > Asteraceae > Chrysanthemum > Chrysanthemum seticuspe. The sequence goes on along the minus strand of BPTQ01000001.1, from coordinate 85,878,107 downwards.
ATGATTGGGTTGAAACTGAATCAATGGGTTATAGCAATCAGAGGTGGTGTTTGGGATATATTGCTAATGATCAGTGGTCGGTGCATCAGCTGCTTTAAATTAGGGGGTGGTATATCAAAGGACACAAACGACTACCCTTATATGATGTGGTGTCTTTGATGATGCCAAACCAAAACTATCTCACCGTTGGCTAACAATAATGTGTGTAAGCCTCGTCAGATGCTGAAATAACACATTATTATGACAAACACTTTTACTCACTCATTCACAGAGAAATGAAAAACCGAAGTTGTGTTTCTCTCTACTATGTTCCAAGTTTTGTAGCATATGTTGTTTGTTAATACTTCTGTTTGTATGTATTGCTGTTATTTACAGGCTGTAATACTCAGACCCGAAAATACTGGATTTCGGTACACAGACTATCGTGATGTACCCGCTCCTTCCTCGGGTGGCTGTTCACCATGAGACAGCAGTGTTACGAACTTAGGCCATTCATGTGGTCTTATTGGGTATCCGCATACACTCCCTAATCAATGTTCTGGTTTCAATTCCTGCCCCATGCCACAGGCTGCTGCTACAGTGTATATAACCGGCTCACTTTTTTCTATCTATGTATTAACTGTACTGTACTTATATATGGTTGCGGCATCTTCTGAGTTCATCCTTATATGTTAGGATTCGCTGCTTCAGAGCGTGCTACAACCTCAGGTTTCTATTCACCTATGGAAGAGTTAACTTGGGTAAGTAAGCATCGGCCACAATTTTTTGAATTTCACTAAATTCAGGTAAATAATAAACTTTTGATTTTTTTTAATAGATAAAATGGGTTGACTATCACTATGGGTTGTGTTATTGGATTTGTATTGTAGGCATGGTTCATGGATGATATGGTTGAAAACTCATGCTTTCCTCATCATTACAACTGTCCTCTAACGGGTTAAAAAAGTAAGGTCAACCCTGTCATTTTGTGAATTTTTTTTTAGATGATTATGTGAAATTTTCATACAAAAATGTAATAATATTGGATAATTGGTGATACGATGTTTAAATGTTACTGATTTTCAGGCCAGCCTGGATTTTAATGGAGATAAAAACACAAGAGTATCCACTCTCTGGACTGTAAGTAATCTCTTATATGTATTCCGTTTTGGCATTGATTTTGAAAGTCATTATGCTATATGAAATAATGAAATAGTTGAAGTCGATAGCTTTCAGCGAAACATGTAGATAGTGTTTGGATGTGCTTATGAGATTTGAAGCTACCAGAGCTTCACGTCCTTGGGACATCAAAACCGAAGTTGGGTAATTTGTTATAATTTTATTCTAATTTGAGCAGGCATGCCAGATTTGCTGTGGGAGAAGGATTAAAAACTGAATATGGATCATATTTGAATTCTGTTTGCATATCAAGTACCATATATCCATATATCTCAAGGACATAAAATAGGTGCTAATATTTATGCCATAGTTTTGGGTAGAAGATGTAGTTCGATCAGATGGTTATCATATGACACAGCCTCATCGTGGAGGTAGATTGAATTTAATAAACCTCTTATATATATGAGAAACTATAATTCACCATTGGATCATATGCATGTAATACTAAAGGTAGTGGTGTCATATTAAGCATGTAAAAGGTGTACGAGTCCTAACTATGTAGCCCTCGAGACCAGTGACTGACACATGAGATACTTGGTCATGTGGTGTCATTTTATATCCGATCCATACGGGTTATCTACAATTTGTTGATAGAAATCATGCAATTATTTACCAAAAGGTATGCGTAAAAGTTGGTGCTTTAAACCTATGCTTAGAGCGGATGTTGTGAAATTTATTTCTTTACTTCACATTCAATTCAGTTTTATTACAGGCCAACATCACGGGAATTGAGAAGGCTAAATCAGGTTCGTGTTGACGTTTAGAAGATGCATCACACGTGTCAGTCGCGCAAACTATTTAGCTTTAAATGGAACCTGTAAAATGGGCCGAAGTAGATACAATTATCCTAAAGCCTCTGTTTAGTGCATGCACCCTTTACTATAATATTAATGGATGTAGATAATCATTATGTGAATATTGTTTGTATATCTTTATGAAAACAATAGCTATCTTTAATAAGTTCTAAACCAATGGACAATTTTTTTTCATGTCAACCTAATGTTTTGACCGTCAAAGAATGACCTGTTCCAAACCGAATCCATTATGACAGTGATATCATGCTATAAGACCAACTTAGTAATTTGATTTTTTGAATTTAGCTTTTGAACATAACTTGCGGTTTGTGATTCTCAGGGTGTCTTTAGAACCATTAGGTGATGACGAAGTTGACAATGATCAAGATTGTTATGGTGGTACTTTCATAGATGTTGTGATAACTAAACTAATGACAAATATACAAAACTCATTAATCCTCAACCAATCATCACATATACATAAATTTCTCGAAATTTGAGGCATTGCATGTAATAGATTAGTGGAAGTTTAGGCCTTAGGGTTTCTTAAGGGTTTCTTAGGAACACAAAACTTAAAATTTAGCAGTTTGGAATAAGCAACTTCAACCTTATTGCTGAAAAAAATAGTAGTTTTGGAATAACCAACTTTAGCCATATTGTTGAAAACACTTTATTTCACTTAAAACTACTTATTAAAGGGATGTCTGGAGCTGAAAGCCACATCTAAATTTCTTTTAACAAAAGTCTTTTATTGTAGGTTGGCACCTAACACTTATGCATGTACATCCGCATTGTTTGCTTTTCAACAAGTAATTTTTCCACTATAACCTTATATGGTACATGTGTGTCATATTTGTAACCTGGCTCATGTAACCCGCTTCTTAGATGTGATACAGAAGTATATGCGCAAAAAACGGTGGTCATTTGAATAGAATTTGCCTCACTTTGCAGTTTCATCTCAATCACCATTGATTGACGCAATATTTGAGTCTACCTCTGTACACACTCTAAGAACTTCGACCAAAAGAAGAAAATTCAGAACCGTGAGGACTCCTTTAACTGGAGAATAATATTTGAGTTTACCAACGAACCAATGATGGCAAGAGATATTTGTGAAGCTAACCATTCCTTCTACCCTGAACGAATAATATACATTTTATCTAATGTCTATTTATGGTCAGTTGTATTTAAGCTTTTAGTTTAGATATTAAGTTGATAAAATGGTACTTTTTTGTTTTATCTCTTATTTAGACATTAGTCAAAGTTGTTTACTCGACCGGATTTAATTTGAAATCATTCTCAACTGTTCCGTGTATACGAAACCTATGCCAAAAGAGCCGAAGCCCTGTTGCAACATTAAAACGTGTCCTTCTTGAATATTTAAAGCTCTAAGTTGCAACAATATATCTATCCTTTTTTTCCAAAAAAAAATTACTAGAAAACTAAACCCTAAGCTTCTAATATCTATTAGATCATGTAGTTGGTACTCATGGACATCAAATAATAAGATGCCGTTTAAATTTAATCGTAGACAATTCCCAGTTGCAATGACTATTAACAAAAGTCAAGGACAAACATTAACACATGTAGGATTGTTTCTACTATGGCTGGTGTTTTCTCACGGACAACTATACGTAGCCGTATCATGGGTGAAAAGCATAAAAGGATTAAAGATTTTATGTTGTGATGAAGACGCGAAATACGCAAAATCAACAACAAATGTTGTCTACAAAGAAGCTTTTTAGAATTTAAGTTAACTGTTATATCACTTTAAAATACATTTTCATTATCTACAACATTACAAACATACATAAAATTCATAATGTTTTAAAAAATTATATATGTTGTGTTATTAACTATCCCGCAAACCATACAATTATGTATAATTCTTAATAAAAAAAAATAAAAAATAAAACCAACAACTAAAAACCAAAGAAACAATTGTTTTATAATATTGTTTGACAATTCTAAAAAAATGTATTTCAGTTATCAAATAACAACAAACAAATAATCATAAGTCATGCCCGCCCATTGGGCGGGCTTCGAAAACTAGTATATATATATATATATATATATATATATATATATATATATATATATATATATATATATATATATATATATATATATTTTTTTTTTTTTTTTTTTTTTTTAATTCCAGAACACACAACCGGATCCGGTTACGGGTAGTGACCGAACGGTTGTAGTGGTTTTATTAAGTACGAGGCTTCCAACCGATCCGGTTGGAGTGCCAACCGATTCGGTTAGAGTGATCTGGGTGGTTTTGGTGGGTTTTTTTTTTCGCAAACGTTTTTCGAGCACACTAGAAAGCAATCATTGAAATGAGCATTTAAGAACACATGAAACGAAATCCCAACATCAAAAACATGATTTTGATGCAAAGATCATTTGAGCAATTATGAGAAATTAGAGATTTTTGGAAAAAGACAAGCATTCAAGCAATCTTCATGAGCAAACATCAAGAGCAATCAAACAAGAGCAAAGAAACAATCATTCATGAGCAAGAGCAATTTAGCATTCAAACAAACAAGCAAACAAACAAACACCTAAGCACAAAAACCAAATCCCCGGCAGCGGCGCCAAAAACTTGATGTGCTTCATCGGGGTTTTAAATTTATAACAAGAATTACCGGTTAACTAGGAACACATTCGGGCAAGTATACCCTAGTCAAGTTGTAGTATAGTATATGGTAAATCAAGGTCGTCCCAAGAGATTTGGTTGCACTACAAGTGTCGTTTGTTTGTTTAAGCAAGTAACAAGTAACAAGTTGATGGTTATGATTGTCACGGATCAAACCAACAAGAAAAGCATTATAAGAACAAGTAACAAGTTGATGGTTATGATTGTCACATATCAAACCAACAAGAAAAGCAATATAAGAACAAGCAAGTATCAAGACATTCATCATTATTCCAATCAAACACAAAATCTCAATAATCATATCAATAACAAACATCTTTAAATAGAAAAGTAACAAGGTTTACCCAAAGTATGAATTACAATAGGCAAAGATGAAGGATTATAGCACTCCTTCAAGCCTCCAATCAACTACAATAGTTCTACCAAGCCGGAAAATGATGTCCAAACGCCTTCAACAACCCTTGAGCACCCTACACGAATTTGGCAGAGGTTTGTGGTCTTTTGGGGAAGATAAGTTGGTGTAATTGGTGGAAATTCGTCCTTAAGGGTGGAGGCTTGAATTTCACACAAGTTGGGATAGGATAGTTGGTGGAAACTCGTCCTTAAGGGTGGAGGCTTGAGTTTCACACCTTTGGGGTGAAGATATTGAGAGTGGTTGTGTTCTCTCTAGGTGGAAATTCGTCCTTAAGGGTGGAGGCTTGAATTTCACACCTTTGGGGAAGGTAAGTTGAGAGAGGGATGTTGTTTTAGGTGGAAATTCGTCCTTAAGGGTGGAGGCTTGAATTTCACACCTAGAGATGGAGTGGTGGATGAAAAGGATGAGAAAGATGGAGAAGGGATGATGAAATGAGGTGCCAAATGGGTTCTATTTATACTACTACCAAGGCCTAGGGTATTCAATGCATTTCTTGGAGGCCAAGGAGCTTGGAAGGGACTAGAAACCATGTAGAAGGGACTAGAATCATTTGGAACACGTTTGGAGTCTTAGTGGTGCAGAAATGGCTGAAACAGGACCTCCAACCGGATCCGGTTGAGCTCCAACCGAATCGGTTGGTCTTCTTGACAGCTCTCCAACCGAATCGGTTACGGGGCTCGACCGATCGGTTGGAGCAAATTCACAAAAATTCATAAACTGCAAAGTTGTAGATCTTTCTCTTAGCTTTCCGTGGCCGCGAACGGGAGGTCAAACGGAGTCCGTATGCAAAAGTTATGGCCAAAATGGTGAAGGTGTGTCGGGAACAACGAGTCTTCCAATATGTCTTCGTTTAAGCTTCTTTTCTTCATTTCTTTCTCGTTTTCCTTCTTGAACTTTATTCTTGAGTCTTTGGACCACTAACTTGATGACTTTATCTTCTCGAATATACTCCACAAGTCTTGCTTTTGTCGAGAATTCTTCGTATATGGAGAAATCTTCGTATTTTACTTCTTTTACCGTCTTTTTCTCCACTTTCCTGTACTTGGCTACAAATGAACTAGGAAACGCACTTTGATACGATTAAGCATTAAAAGCATATGATTATAACCAAATAACACACATAAAAGCACGGATAACGCTACTAAAAACATGCACAATTTGAGCGTTATCAGGAGCTTTTTGGTAAACAGTACCCATTAACTTGTAAAATGATAACTCATGATCTCAAGTACTTACAAATTGCTAATAAGTAAAGGTTCGAATGGGTTCGGATCAAAACCAATGATTGTTTTTGAAATATTAGTTGAGTAAGGTTGACCAGCATAAATTATTTTGTGTGACTACCGATAATGAAAGAACACCGATTCGAGATAACACATTTGATGGAGAGTTGTTAGCTTATTATGTCGAAATGTTAGATTAAAAAGTACCTTAAATGTTATTCGCTGCAGTGATGGTTTGTTTATAAGATTATGAATTGGCTATTTGTGGACTTTAAAGAGTGGAGGCATTTAAGTTTATGCTATTGAAAGGTAGTGATTTGTTTACTTTAAAAGGATATCCTATACCAAGCATTATGGATCCTTTAATTGATATTATGAATAGGTTCATGGTAGCAAAATTGATTTATAATAGGATTTTTGGTAGCTAATTTAAGATTATGCTTTCAATTACTTGAGTTAAAACCTGATTTATTGGCACATATTTATTTGATATATATTGATTATTATATCCTTTGTGTGCATATATATATATTCGTTCATTTGGCGTAATGTGGCAAGGACGAAATTGGTGCATTCGAAAATGTTGCAACCGCCTCCTGCTTTTGGCGATGAGTATCAAAGGTTATGAAAAGATACACCTTTAAAAATGTCATAATTGTCATCCAAGCTGATGAACCCCATCAGTCGATGTTACAATATTTTTCTATTGTAAGCCTTGGGCATTTGATCATTAAATGGTGATCTACCATGATTGTCCACACTTTTAGGTAAATATCTGCTAAATAGACGTGTAGTTTTTTTCAATTATTGTCCACACTTTTTTAGGTAAATATCTGTTAAATAGACGTGTAGTTTTTTTAACTTTACGTACATGTTGCAAAATTCTGTTTAAATTCACCGGTAAGCTTAGTAACTCTCTAAATAATTTAGTCGTTGAAATAATCAATTGTAATTGGATAAGCCTATGTCATAGATTAACTTTGTTGTATTAGTTTATATATAATACGTAGTTTATAACATCATTTACTCTATTTTAAGAAGAGTTTTATACACATACACTTTTTAAATGTGTATCTTATTGTTCTTTTTTTTTCCAGCATACTCGAAAGTTGAAAGCCATAGTACTTATCTTTTACTTCTCTACTTTCTTTCTCAGTGTTATAGGCTTTTATGAAATTTAACAATGTCTATTTTGAACTTTTTATAAGTTAGGCCATGATTTTTGAAGGTTTATTTGATTTATAGTATTTAATTATGTTTATTTTCCACTTTTTATAAGCCACCCGTGATTTATCACGGGTTTATAGGCTAGTTCCATTATAAATCATGGAATTATATTTGTTTTGTGTATATCATAGGTTTTATATACCTCTAGGTCGCCTTGGTCAATGAGGTTACCATTTGACAACAAAACGGGGTAAAGCGACTTGTCAGCCTCAATACGGCAAGTATATTTTGCCATAATATCAGGACGATCCTGAAACCAAACATAATAAAATTAAACAGAAGAGAATAAATAATTAGAAATAAATAATAGTCACTTGTTACAACAAACCTGATAAAATGTGATCTTTCGGAAACCTTCTGCTTCACATTGAGTGCAGAAATTACCAGATGACTTGTAGAGACCCTGCATAAAAATCAAAACTTTCAGCAAAAATCCAAAGATAGATGAGCAAACTATCCATAGTAGCGGATTTTACCTCTAAAGATGTGTTCTTTTGTGGTAAAATCACGGTGACGGTTTCCAAGATGAATTTACCGGTTGGAGGTGACTTGAGAATAAGATGTCGCGAGTCCACCTGAAAATCACCCTCCTGAAATAAACGAAAACATTAGTATCGGCATGTGAAATCAGAATAAGCTTTGGTGTTTTAAATACATACCTTAAGTTGATTGCCATTGATTGCAACTGAAATGAGCTTGAGATCGGTCCCATCCAAGACCAATGGAGCAGCAGCACCTGTCCATATAACACACGTCATAGAAAAAAAAAGTCAAGAAACAAACTACGTTTGATACATGAGTTGTTTGGACACGCATTTTAAACGTAACTGATGAGTGTCTAAATACTCATCATTTTTATACTGTTTAGAATGCCAAAAACATCTGAAAACACTCAGAAATGCATCAAAATGATGAAAATATCACAAATAAGTGTTTTATGTGTTTTAAATGCAAAAATATCAAAATCAGATGAAAAACTTATCAAGTTTGCATAATTGGCAGTTTTAGTCCCCCAAGTTTAAAAAGTTGTCAAAAACAGTCCCTGGTAAATCAAAATAAAGAAAAATGTCATTTAAGGTCCATGAGATTCAAAAGTTGTCAAAACAAACCCTTGAAATGTAAAATTGCAAAATTACAACTTTAGTCCCTCAAGTTTTGAAAATGTCAAATATAGTCCTTGGATTTATGAAAATGAAATTTTATGCAATAGTAGTCCTTGTACTATTCATATTTGGCAGGATAGGCCCTTGTGATAACTTTGGAAGATTGGCAATTTCAGTCCCTCATGTTTGGCAGAATTGCATGAATGGTCCTTATAATAATAAACAAGCCAAACGGACCCTTTCTTTATTAAGAACCCAGCCAACAAAAAAAAAACCCCTGTCATTATCCCTTGACCCCCCCCCCATTTTGGACCCCCGCTTATAATATCCCAAAGTCAAAACCGGTCAACGCGCGCCCAATCCAGCTTCCACTGTTCATCTCCCTCACCAACACTGCAATTCCAAAACCAGAGTGGTTTTCTCCTTTCCACCTCATCCCTATCACCTTTCCAGCTATCCACCAACTCCTTAACACCTCCACATCCAACAAAATCCAATTAATGCACCAAACCTGCTCAAAGACTATTTTGGCGCCAAAATTGCCAAATGGCAATTTTGATGATCTGGATGAATCCAATGGCTGAGGTTAAGTGGGATATGTTCAGAGATGTCGACAAGCTCCAAAGAGATCATTATATAGAAGTTTGGTGCAATGTAATAAGCTATCTAGTGTAATTTTTAAATTTCTTAATCGTTTTTCTTTCTTTAAGCCTTCCAGTGTAATTTTAAGCTTTTAAGAACTTTGTTTAAGTATCTTTAGTGTATTTGAATCTTTTCTAGTGACTAATTTCAAGTTTTAATCTCATTTCAAGTTTATGCAAATTTTACTTGTTCAAATTCTCATGAATGTTTGAATATTGTTAAGTAGTTGTTGTTTTGTACTCATAAGCTTACTTAAGCTCCTAAATAGTTCTTATAAGCTATCAGATATCCTTAAGTTCAGTTTAGTATCAAAAACAGAAAAATCACAAAAATACTCAAAAATAGCTTGAAATTCAAAAATCAATGGTAATGAAGATTAAAGACTGAAGCAGGGTGATCTTTGGATTGCATTTGGTTTAGAGGCTTAGTGGTAAGCCTATAGGAGTGTTCTTGGTTCCTAGTTCTTGGTTTTTGGCTGGAAAGCAATTGTAAGCTCTTTATAAGCATTTTTAGCTTTTCACTGTTTAAGTAACTTATAAGCTTTAATCTGTGTTTGTTCATGTTTCTTAGGTGTAGTTAAGCAAAAGTAAGCATTAAAACAGTAACCTTGTTCTTTAGAATTGGTAATTGTTAGAAACCTTAGTTTAACAGTGATAATAGTATAAGTGTCAATTCATAGATTTATGTTGTTATTGTTCTTATTTAATGCTTATTCAGTCTCATGTTATGATAATAAAAGGCTTTGGATCAGTTTCATGGTTTTAATCTGTGTTTAGCTTTGATAATCACAAAAACAGTTATATTAAGAGGTGTTTGGATTTACTAGTTTAACTGTTTTTAAGAGTGTTTGTGTTATTGCTTTTGGTTGTTCTGTGCTACACTTGGTCTAAATAACTCATCTCAGCAAAGAAAACCATTCCTCATTTAAGCAAAAGTCAAAATAACTTCTAATCCTAGTTTGCTTGTTAACTGTCAAGATTTTAGTATATAAATCTCATCATATTAGCTTAAAACTTGGTAATTTAGCTTATTATAGTCTTACTATAACTTAATATATCATAATCAGTCATTAGGATTGAATTAAAGTTCACTTAAGTCAACATTTTAGTTAATATTAAAAGTCAAAATTTCCATTTGGTCGTTTTTGAATAAAATAGACTAATTTATATAGGGCTTAATATTAGTATTTAATACTTGAGCTTTTAGGATATTAAAATTTAGTTGCTTATCTTTATCCTAGTATTTTTCATATTTTCCAAATAGCTTGTTTAACTGCTTTTTGCTTAGCTTATTTTGAAAACCTTTTCAAATAGGTGCCCTGTGCACAGTTGAGATACCCACTTTCATAAGCTCACAAATAGCTTATTAGTTGGTCTCAGTTTGTGAACCTTGGTTTTTTAGAAAGCTTATCTACCCATTTCTTTAGTTCAAGTTTAATTTTACACTTTGTAGCTTATTTTCTAGGGATGCTTATAGCTTTTAGTTTGTCCCAATTTTTGTAAACTGTACAACTCAGTGGTTTACAAGCCCTTTTCACAAGCTCTTAATAAGCTCACTAGTTGTCCCCAGCTTGTGATCTTTGGCTTTTTGGAAAGCCAACCAACCCAGCTTGATACTCAAGTCTTTGTTTTGAGCTTAGGAGCTTTTGCCCTTAGCTTATTTTAGCCTTGAAAATCTGTTCAGGCCTGTTTGGATAGAAGGTTTAGTGATATTGCTTATTAGCTTAATTCCAGCTTATCAGTATGCTTATCTGTGTTTTCTAGCTTAATATAAGTAGCATTAGCTTGTTTGTAGCTTATTTCAGCTTTGGTTCCAATTTATAAGCCTGTTTGAGTTTAAAAACATCAAATAAGCTCATAAGCAAAACTGTTAGCTCATAAGCTCTTTAAAACAGCTTATTTTTAATTTGTAGAATTTTTGTCTTGGTAAAAGTTTCTTATTTTAAGTAGTTAAATAGTTTTAAAAAAAATAAAAACAACAAAAACATCATTATAAAAATAGTGATAGCGTTTATTTAATAGAATTAAGCTTTTTGATTTTTCTTTTTAGCTTATTATTAAGCACTTTGTGTTTTTATAATTTTCTTAGTTTTCTGTCATCATAATATATTTTTAGAAAAAGTTTCATAATTTTCTTAGCTTGTTTAGTATTTATTAAAATTAAAAATAGTTAAAAGTATTAAATAATTAGTAATAAATAATTAAAAAGCATAAAAAATATCTTTTCAGTTTTAAAATTAGTTTTATAATATTCTAGATTTTTCTTAGTTAAAATTTTATTTTTCCAGGTTTATTTTATATTTTCTAGTATTTAAGTGTATTTTAAATAAGTAATTAATTAATAATAAATAGATAAAAAGTGTAAAAAATATATTTTCAATTTTAAAATAAGTTTTATAATATTTTAGATTTTTCTAAGTCATAATTTTATTTTTCTAGCTTTATTTCATATTTTATCATATTTTAGGTTATTAATAAATAGTTAAAAATAGTTTTTAATTAATAATAATTAGATAAATAGTTATAAAAATAATTTTCTTTTTCCAATAATTTTCTTTTATTTTTAGGATTCCAAAAATATCATTTTCATATTTTTAGGCCTTTTATTTCTTAGAACTCACGTTTTGTTTTATACGTTTACGTTTTTAATATACGTACGTATTTACGTTTGTGTTATCTGATTGTTGTGCTTTACAATTCTGTATCCAAATATCATTCCAATCAATCAGTAGTGTAATTATTCATCAAAATCCTTACTGATCACTATCCTTAGTGATTATTCGACATCTGTCTGTGTTAAACACCATTCATCCTCCGTGGGACTTAACGACCCAGGAATCCACTATATTCCTCTGATCTTAATTGCATTTGTTTCTAGACTGTTTGGATTTTTATTACGGTTGACCATTCACAAGTGGTTAGCTTGAGTGATAAAACCTGACTGTTTGGAACCGAATCAGTAACTATGTGATAGTCTTTGACAAATTATAATTAGATATAGAACGTGAATAAAACAAACAAAATTTATGTTCTAGTGAGAAACAGAGATACATATTGTAAGGTGGAATAAAAAAGACTCGTACAATGGTGAAAAGGGCAATTAGGTAAATTCTACTGACTATTTGACGCATATATAACCAAATAATCAGTTTGAAACAAAATTCCAAACATTACAAGTCTGTAGGTATAGGAAAACTTACCATCAACCCTAGGAACAACACTGATCTTGGCGGACACAATTGTTTTCTCTTCGCCCAACGAAAATGACAGATCAACCTGATTAATAACTCATTGGTCAACATCAGAAAATACAAATCCTAAACACGTAACACTGGTTTATAGTTGAGCCAAGTGCAAACCGTATCAAAGTAGTAGTCGGGTAATTTGTAATCTTTTAGAAAGATCTCCTTTGGTGCATCCATGTTCGATTCTTCTTCTATTGAATTGGGCAAAGATTATGTTGCCACAGAACAAATGAGCGTCCTACTCGTTTGATTTATCCTCTGAAGATCAAACACATATCCGTTTTAATAATAATATAGAAAAAGACTACTCATAGCACACAAATTGTTTTTATCAAAATCATAAAGACTAACCGGTAGAGAATAGAATGGCGGTCGGGAACTCTTACGTATAATCTGCTAAAGAAAATACATCCAAAAAAGATGTTCAAATTAGTTCACAATGCAATAATAAACTATTTAAAGTATGTAGTGGAAGAGAATTAATAGAAACCTGTGAACTATGATAAAAGTATTCTATGCATACCGTTTTGTCCAGAATAGGGCATAACCATCAGACCACAAACCGAAATGATGAGGATCCTTGCAGCCTCTTTATGGTCGATTCTGTATGCCGAAGATAACCACCAAACGTGCAGCACCTTTGACCGTCTTTCGTGACCTACCCTGCAAACACCGTATGTACCTTCTGTAAAAAACAAAAGAGATAAAGAAAAATATTAAGTCAAAGAACCTTACCAAACTTACAATTTTCTTAGGCATTTATGAGACGTCCCTTCTTTTCCACCTGGAATGCAAGCATAATATAAGCCTGGTTTAGAATACCCTTTCTGGCAGACACGCAGACAAAGCGTCACTGACAATCGTATCAGCAGTATTTCAGCTTGTAGAAAGTCTTTTGGATTTGTTCACGTTGGTAGTTTATTACATTCACCTGTTAGCAAAATAAAATGTGATATCAGTAAAAATATAATAGCAGACTTACGGAACAGATTATTTTTTCTGCTCCGTTACATATGCATGGCCGTTATTTGATTCGGTCCAGTGACAAACTATGTTGACATTTGTATGCGTAATAAAGAATCAATTGTAGGTTGGTTTATATTTTGGCATGACCAATATTTCAGTTGTATGGATAGCAGCAACATTATAGGATTCTGTTAAGAGGTTAACCCAACAATATAATTGGTAGATCTTACCGACAATATAATTGGCAGATCTTACCTGTAGCTTGGAATGGTCTGCGACCCGTTGTTGTTTCCTTTGGTACCGTGTCCCTCCTCATGTATCAAGCTTTTGCAGGGACACTCTTCATCTATAAACCTCATTATTCACTATCATTGTTAGTATCATATCAAGCTTTTGCATGGACACTCTTCATCTGTAAACCTCACTATTCACTATCGTTGTTACTATCCTTTTGCTCAATTTCATTGTTAATAACGGTCACGTGTATCAACAAACCTGTATTCAAATAGAAAGCAACCACGTATCATAGAAGGCACCGAAAATGCACATCTGATATCTATGGGGCTGTTTGGGTCAAGCTTATTCAACCGTCTCATGAGCTAATCTTAATCTAAAAAAGTTGATGAGCATATGGCTCATCCAATTCCATTAGCTCAACTTGATATTTGATAAGATCATAGGCGCAAAAGCTCAAGCAGTTGTAGCTCAAGATGCTCAAAACAGTCTAAGATTCAAGAAAAAATAGTAATAAACATTTTAACTGACTGATATGCATTTTACCTGTTAATTTCCGGATAAATTGCTTCACATCACATTAGCGTCCTTATTACCTAAAATCAGCAAGTGCGTAAAATCTTCTGAGCAACATAACAAAGGTAGAATATATATCTATAAATTTATAAAAACTGAAACAATTTAAATTCTCACTCGACAGCGACATTTCCGGCAACTCACGGCGACAACGGCTGTAACAAAAAAAAAGTTAATAAATGTTATAAAAACCTAGATCTACAAAAAAAACAACTACAAATCTAAAAAATAATATAAACATACCAAAACCACATCATTACCTGAACAGCCTTTCGGTTATGGCGAGTTTCCGGCGAGGTGGTGGTGGCTTGGACATGGTGGTGGCTGTGAAGTGTTGGAGGCTGCGACATTGTGTGTGTTTTTTTTAAGAACAGAGATTTTATTAGGTTTAGGTTAGAGGGGATATGGATGTCCGCGTTTAATGTATTATCTCACTGTTTTTAAGTTTTCACTTTGACTTTCAATTTCAATTTTCAACTTTTCACAATTCCCCCTTTGAATCTTTTTCCATTTAAGATAGTAGATATATATATATATATATATATATATATATATATATATATATATATATATATATATATATATATATATATATATATATATATATATATATATATAGGGAAGGGTTCTTTTCAGAACCAAGAAAAGATCAAGAACTGCGAGAACCAGCATCAACCAATCATATTTTTTTGGATATTTAATTTTATTATTTAATTCAAAAGGGCATAATAGTAAAAGTACATTTTTTTATTTTCTTTTTGATTTTTTTAATAAAAAACGTTTTTTTAGTTCCTAAATTTTAGGATTTTTTTTTTTTTTTTTTTTTTTTTTTGAATTTTTTTTTTCATGATTTCAAAAAGTAAGATGCATATGTGTTTTTCTCATATAAGTCAAGGTGCACACGTGTTTTTTTAAATAGTGTTCAATTGCTTAAACCACTTAAATTTTTGAAAAGTTTTTTTTTCAACATTTATGTTTTTTAAAAGTATGGTGCGTATGTGTTTCACTTAAGAAGATAATTACACATATGTTTTAGCGTACAATTCTTTAATATTCAAAAACTGAAATTCAATAACATAAACATTATACATATGTCTAAAAAAATGCAAGTACAATATATCGATTATACATGTGTGCACTAATAATAATTAACCCATGAAATCTACACATGTGGTTTTAATCCTTGTGCACATGTGTTTTTCGTCATTGGCCACTCTCGATCTCTTTGTATCCATATGCCCTTATATATACGTATGTGCATTCTTGATATTGCTCATTATACTCGAACCTGTAATCACAAACAAATAGTAGAGGAATTATTTAATCATAACAACTAACAAAAACATATATGCACAATCCTTTCATAACAACTGAAATTAAACAAAAGAAACAAGTTCATGAAACTGTAAAAACACATATGCATAGAAGGTTTCAAATTCACAACTGTAAAAACACATGTGCATTCGTTTCAAACACTCGTGTTCGAGATATAAACACATATGCATTCATTGTCAAATTCTCATTTTCATCACGTAAATACATGTGCATTCTAGTACCAGTTTTCTAAAACCTTAAAATGATTAAGATTACACGATAGTTGAGTAACGTAATAAAAGCCTAACAACAAATTACAATAATAATATAAAGGTACATCATCACACAAGTTAGCATACTAGTTCCTTTTTTTTTTCTTTTCATCACACAACAAATTACAATAATAACAGAGAATCTTGACCATTACGTCATTTTTTTTATTTCTTTTCTTATATCACAGTTCATAGTTTATACTTTTCATACTGTAAATATGAAAAGCAAATAGTACATCCCTGTGAAAGATGAATCGACTACTCAGGCCAAGTGTGATGTGGAGCAGTAGCAGCAACCAGTTGCATTCCGCTATAAATTATCATCTACCATATCCAATATTTCATTTCCAGATCCAATCCTAAACCAAAAAAAAAGGAGATCCAAAACCAAAAAAAAAAAGGATCGAAAGTAAAAAAAAATCAGATCGAATAAACAACTTGTGTCAAAGCATTCATAACATCATATTGTCAATCAAACATATAGATCTAAACCCATATTTCATTTTCAGATAAAAAAATTAAGATCGAAAGTCAAAAAAAAAATCAGATCGAAAGTTTAAAAAATCAGATCGGAAGTGAAAAAAAATCAGATCTAAAGTTTAAAAAAAATCAGATAGAAAAAAAAAAACTGATCTACACATATTAAATTAGAAAACGATTTAGACATAAAAGAACTTACAACATTTAGAGATAGTGTTGGATAAAAGATTTAATTATTTCCTTGAATCGTTCGCAGGTTATGGTGTGGTTCAGTTGTTGGTTGTGGTGGTTTTTATGAAAAAAAAAAAAAAAAAAAAAAAAAAAAAAAAAAGTGGCTGATGAATGAATGAAAGAGATGAGTGTTTTTAGGTTAAAGTGGGTATATAAAATTCCTTATTCGCGTGGCGTGACCCTACCTTTTATCCTTCGAGATATCAAAACGGTGGTGGTGCTATGGTGGAAGGGAGGTGGCGTGTGGGGTAGTACGAACGGTCAAAAGGGGTGTTTTGGGCGCGTGTTGTAGTGGATTGGAAAGAGGAGATGGAGGTGAACGTTTTGGTGTAGGCGGTGAGGTGAGGTGGTCGGCGGTGGAGCGGCGGTGGGAGGTTTTCCGTCCGACGGCTAGGGTATGGGGAGGGTGAGAGAGAAAGTTGGTGGTGAGGGTGATGATTGTGTTTGTATGTGTTTGTGTGTGGTTTAAATCACAGGGAAAATATTTAATATAATATCATTTATGCAATGACAACAATACCCTTTTTTCTTTTATTAAATATATATTGTTTTCTTTTTATTTACAAAAATGCCACATTCAATTTTGACCATTGATCAATTAATCTAATGGTTGATATCAGTTCTCGCAGTTCTCGACCTTTTTCTAGTTCTGAAAATAACCCTACACTATATATATATATATATATATATATATATATATATATATATATATATATATATATATATATATATATATATATATATATATATACACACACGCACACACACAAGTTACATAGCCTCATTAATTACATCGTCAAACAAACAAAACAAATTCTTCTTCACCAAGTTCGATCTAATTTCAGGTTCAATCAAGTTGAACTTCAAATTCTTGCCACGTTTAATTTATTTGATCAAAACCAACTCATATCTTCTTTAAGTTTCTCATTCAAAGTAGACAAATATATAATCTTTTTTTTATGAGTTTCCTACGTTAGAACGATTGATGGAAGACTTAAAATCTAAAGAAGCGATGAATGAGTGGAATAAGTAGGGAATGCGAATGTGGATATATTTCATGTCCTCGAGAATGCGATCAAAGTAGCTGATCACCCCCAACGAGTTTCGAACTATGAGAGAAAAGTGTTAGTCGACGTTCAGTATGGCCTTTTGGCCCATGTTTTCATTGATAGGCCTAGCCCATATATTATATCTAAAATACTCTATTATACGTATTTTATTGACTCGATGTTTAATGGGATGTCAGAAAATTTAGTCAATCCAATGGTAATCATACCAAAACATATCCTCTCATAAAAACACTTTAAATTTTCGTCTTTCCCCCTCCCCTTCTCCCTCTATCTCAAGGCTAAATATTTTCTAACCCTTCCTCAACCCTCTCCCGATAAACTAATCCTATTCGGTGTAATAAGTATTATTAATCATGTTCTCGTGAAACTTATTTTAGAAAAGTTAAAAGATACGGCCAAAATCACAGAAAAACATGATCAAATTGAGAGTGAATGAAGATAGTTTAAGGCGAATTGAATAAATTTTTAAACGATTATTAGAGGGAGAAAGTGAATTTAGGAAAAACTTTTAGAGACACAAACAAAGAGCAAGATGAGCATTGTTATGTGTTTTTTATATGAAAACTGACAGTAACTTATTTTGTCTAATATAATACCTAAAAAGATAATAATATCCTTTTATTAAACGATCAAACATAGTCAAACTAACAGAGTTAGAATATTTGGACCGAACCCACAATGGGTGTCTCATTTTAGACCAACCACGAAACTTCTCAAACTGTTGGACCAAAAATGAAATACCCGTCAAACCACAGAGACCAAAAATGTAGTTAATTCTTAGTTTTGTTAAATCATAACTTGATTCTTACCGAGCCAATAGTCAATATATCTTCAATTTACTCATCAATCCACAAACGACTATGTTTGTTTAGGTTCATCGGGGTGCAAACGACGAACAATATTCCTACCCATTTCTTCTAAATGATCATGCATCCCCAAGAACCCATTTTTAGAAATAGTTATAAGAGATTTCTGCTCAAAAACTCTTAAACCAACTTCAGCATGAAATCCACATCTTTCAAGCGCTCTAATCGCATAATTTTTTACCCAACCTTTTAGTATGCGTGCAACATCTAGGAATGTTTCTTTGTAATCCTCCTCTAGAATGATATAGCTTAATTACAATTTCTCTAGAGTTTCCTTCAACAGAATTGCTTTGAGTCTTTCTATGGCATCTATTATAAAATGCTCACTTTGACCATAAAGAAATGAACCCATAACTTTGATCGTTAAGGGAAGACTATCAGAATATGGTAAAACTTTTCCTGATAACTCTTCGTACCCTTGAATTGGATTCACTCTTCCAAACGCATACTTACTGAAGAGGCAACCCGCTTCCGCTAGGGATAACAAAGTCACATTATGAATCAAGCTCACTCGGTGGGCTACCAATACTTGCTCATCTCTTGTTGTAATTATAATTCTAATTTTCGGCTTAAAACAATTACGGTCACTGGTTAACGCCTCAAGCTAGTCTTTATGATCGATGTCATCAAGAACAACAAGTACCTTTCTACCACGCATCATCTTTTGCATCATACTTTTTCCGCCAGAAACACTGCTTACTTTAATGTTTTGGTCCTTTAAAACAATTGAAAGTACTTTAATGTGTTGGTCCACTAATGTTCACAGTCTTTACATTAAGCATTTTCAATCTTTAGTACCCTATATGTATTCATATTATTAGCTAACTTTTTTTATTTAAAAATATTAAAAATGTTTTCCAGTTTTCCTCTAATATTGATATGTTGAGAAACATATATAGAAAGATCCAATAATTAACTTAGCTAACATTTACCGAGTAATTTGGTTGCTTTGTAAATTATTCTTTAAGTATATCGATAAATCCACAAAGTGATCATACCAAACAATAAGCTAGTAACTCCAAAAATATAGAGACGGTTGTATAGTTTATAGGAATTGATTGACACAGTTTACTTTTTTATTAGCACACTTCAGTTTACAAACAGAAAAAGCATACAACAAATATACAACTTCATATAACACATAATGAAATGTGCAAATAAATAAAAAAATATTATGCAAATCATCTTCCATACTTTATACTGTAGTTATCTTTATTAAAAAAAAATACTAAAAGAATCTTTCAGGAAATTGTCTCACATTGGTGTCTCCGTCTCCTATTCTTGGCAACCAAGTTATTTTTTCAAAGAACCCAATTTTGACCATCTCCACCTAAGCTTTTTTAGTTAAAATAATAAATTTTGAGTATAATATATCCACGTTAGCTTTTTTTGTAAATAAAAATATAGACTTGAACATTATGTTTTGATGCACTAGCTAAGCATATCAACTTTCTATGAGTAAACGTCTATATTTACTGAAAAGCATATAACACATGTTGTTTATAAAATATATGAACTATGTACACAGATGACATCGTCTAAGTATTTACATGATTTTCTTTTGTTTTATCAATTTTTCTAGTATACACTAAAACAACTTTGTAAGTCACCATATATATGTTTATTTTTATTTTTATTTTTATTTATTTTAGTCAAAAAATTTTACCAAAATATAATACATGATGAATTGATGGGAATAAAAACAACTTTAACATATTGAGACAATGCAAATATCTAAGTGTTTTATATACTTCTAACTTCTAAGTCACTTTTAGTGAAGAAAAAGGTACGTAAGTGATGGGTAAAGTTATATATATCAAAATGATTATTTGTTCTACTTAAATATGATAAACATAAGTTTAAAAATGTAATTCATACATTTTTAATACTTCTTTCAATTTGTTCTTAAATAATTGTCATAAGAAAAGAAAACAAAAGATAATTTAAGAAAACATCTATATCATTACATTTTACTTTTTTGCAAAATGACGCATTACTTTTAGTCATTTGTTGATTTGTTTTAACTTTGTAATTTCAACTTTGATTAGAAGTATTTTAGTAAAATTGATATATTTCAATTAAATTTTAGTAGTAAAAAATTAATTTAGGATAACCTAAAATAGAAGTGTTGAGAGTTAATATGGGATGTAGAGAGCATACATTTAACCCAAAATAAATGTAAAAAAACTAAGAAATAAAGATGCAAATCAGGAAAAAGTTAAACAAATATCTGGCATATATATAACTCAACTTAATCGTTATAATCACAGGGTCATCAAGTAATTGTTTTTCAGAGATTATAGAAAATTATTTTTTTTATAATCTCTTATAAGTTCTATCTGTTTATATTTTACGTAACTTAGTTTTTCAAAAAAAGAAATGATTGGGAGACCTAAACTCATGCCTAATATTATGCCTAAATCAGAGTGTCACTTTTTCATTGGTTGTAACTGAGGGACCCACTTTATCATAAACCAATGAGATAATGACACATACTTTTAGTCACAAAATTAGGCATGAGTTTAGGCCTCCCAATCATTTCTCTTTAAAAAATAAGCACTACTCTGACAACTATGTTTCATAAGAGCATTGGGTGCGGGCTTGTTGTGGCTCCCCATCATCCTAGGTGGAGGTGACATGGCACCTTGTCGTGGCTCTTCACCACACCGCCCCCCCCCCCCCCAACCCCCCTTGTCGTGGCTCTTCATACAAACCTCTTCGTCACCATGACGAGTTAAAATTTCTGATATATATTTTTTTAATTAGTATGGTTGTGTGTGTGAATAAATGTGTATGTGAGACCCAAATGAGTAAGTTGAGGTTTGTTGTGAGTGAGGGAGGTTTGTTGTGGTTAGTTGTGGAGGTTTGTTATGGTGATGTGGCAGTGACGTGGCGGTGATGAAGAGGTGTTACCTCTTCACCACACCCACTGCTATGGTGTTTGAAATATGATGCTATTATTTCGAAATAATGACAGTACAAAAGAAGATTCTAATAACCTTCTCAAACAACCACTATATATACATAACTCATAAACCTCAAAAACCTCATTCAACGTGACACTCGTGCTTCATTAATTAAACATAGATAAGTTAAGTGGTGACATCAAGAACATCATAAAAAAACATAATCTTCCAACACTTATTTCATTTGATCAAATAGAAAATGATGATGAGTGACATCCTTAATGTTCCAAACTTTGGTGTGTTTCAAAATTCTAAAATAAACCCTTTGCTAAATCCAGTTTTCTTACATGGGTGTGTTTCTTTGATCCAGTTCTTGTTTTTGATCATTATATTAGTCTCATGGGTTGTTAAAAGATTAAGGATTGATCAAACCGTTGTTCCGAAACAAAGTTGTAAATGTTTGTATTACAAACAAGCTTTGTTTTGTTGTGTGTCTCTTTCACTTTTTAATATTGTTTTGTGTTTTTTGAATAGTTTTTATTGGTATACAAATGATTGGAGTGATGAGAAGATTGTGACACTCTTGCATGGTGGTCTAGGAACACTTGCTTGGTTATTTGTTTGTGTTTATTTGCATACAATTGTTTTGAATTCGTCGACGGTATCTAGGAAGTATCCGTTTGTTTTAAGGTTTTGGTGGGTGTGTTTCTTTCCTGTTTCTTGTTATTCACTTGTGGTAGACTACGCTTACTTTAAAAAAACAAGTAGTTCGATTTCGATGTTCTTTGTGTCTGATTCTGTGTCTAGTTTCATGGGGTTGTTTCTTTTTTTGGTGGGTTTGTCCTATAAAAGTGAGGGAGAAGGTCGAGATGGTAATCTCCAAGAGCCACTACTAAATTCGGGTGAAATTAGTAACGTGGGTGAAATTTCATCAACTTATGAAAAAGCAAGTTATTATAGCTTGTTAACATTTTCTTGGATGAATTCGGTTATTGCAAAAGGTAATAAAAAGCCGTTAGATCTTGAGGACATCCCTCAGCTCGCAGATATTGATAGTGTGAGAAAAGTGTTTCCTGTTTTGTTAAATAAAATAGAGTCATTAAGCAATGGGAGTACTCAAATCACAACATTTGGTCTCACAAAAGCGCTATTCTATATCGTGTGGAAGGATGTTGTGATCACGGGTTTGTTAGGTTTAGTAACGTCGTTGGCTAGTTTTGTGGGTCCTTACCTCATAGACTCATTTGTTCAATACTTGAATGGTAACCGAGCTTATGATTACCAAGGTTTTGCTTTAGTGGCTGCGTTTTTCGTGTCAAAGATTATAGGGTGTTTCACACAACGACATTGGTACTTTAAGCTTCAACAAGCTGGATATAGAGCCCGTTCTGCTATTGTTGCCATGATTTACCTAAAGGGTTTGAACATTTCTGGTCAGTCAAAGCAAGGGAACTCGAGTGGTGAAATCATCAACTTCATGGCTGTTGATGCAGAAAGAATAAGTTACTACGCTTGGTATATGCACGATTTTTGGTTAGTGTTTGTGCAAGTAGGTATCGCGTTACTACTTTTATATAAAACCTTAGGGCTAGCTGTCATATCTTCATTTATCGCTACAGTTCTCGTATTGTTGGCTAATTATCCACTAGGAAACATACAGGAAAAACTACAAGATGATTTGATGAAATCAAAAGATAAACGAATGAAATCAACATCCGAAATATTAAGAAACATGAGGATTATTAAACTTCAAGGTTGGGAAATGAAGTTTTTGTCGAAAATCATCAAACTTCGTGATGAAGAAGAAGGGGCACTAAAGAAATATATGTACACTTTGTCCACGACTTCATTTATTTTCTGGGTTGCACCAATCATTGTAGCAGTTGTCACTTTCGCTACATGTTTGTTTGCTGGTATCCCGCTCGAATCAGGGAAAGTTCTTTCTGCACTCGCAACTTTTAAAATACTTCAAGAGCCGATTTACAATCTTCCAGACTCGATTTCAGCGTTTTTCCAAACAAAAGTCTCACTTTATCGCATTGCCACATTCCTTCGCCTGGATGACATAGATTCTAATGCTATTAATAAGGCTCCACAAGGTAGTTCGGAAACGGCTATTGAAATTTTAAATGGGAATTTCGCGTGGGATAGTAGCGTGTCTTCTAACCTGACACTAAAAGATATCAACATTAGAGTGAATCATGGTATGCGTGTAGCTGTTTGTGGGACAGTTGGGTCAGGGAAGTCGAGCTTACTGTCTTGTATATTAGGTGAGGTGTCTAAGGTATCGGGAAGTGTGAAAGTAGAAGGTACAAAGGCGTATGTAGCTCAATCGCCATGGATACAAAGTGGGAAGATTGAAGATAATATCTTGTTTGGTCGGGAGATGGATCGAGAGAGGTATGAGAAGGTTTTAGAAGCGTGTTCGTTGAAGAAAGATCTTGAAATTCTTTCTTTTGGTGATCAAACGGTTATTGGTGAGCGTGGGATCAATTTGAGTGGAGGTCAGAAGCAGAGGATACAGATTGCTCGGGCTCTTTATCAAGATGCTGATATTTATCTTTTTGATGATCCGTTTAGTGCTGTTGATGCTCATACAGGAAGTCATCTTTTCAAAGTAAGCGTTTTTTTATTATCAGTTTGTATTTAAGGATTATTTGAATGTTCATTTGGTTTTTTCTCAATGACAGGAATGTATGTTGCAATTTTTGGACTCGAAGACTGTGATTTACATCACACATCAAGTCGAGTTCTTACCTGCTGCAGATCTTATTCTGGTGAGTCTTTGATTTTCATTTAGTTTGTACATATCAGCACAGAAAGGTATTACTTAATAATGTCCTATAACCCAATCCTAAATTAAAAGAAAATGTCTGAAGGACTGAAATTTCTAATTCCATTGTTTCATATATGTATAGGCAAATTATGTTATTTATTCCTGAATACATGCCCATTTGTCTTGTACATATGAGCACAATGCACATATCTCACTGATGTAACAACTTTATAATCAGGTTTTGAGAGATGGAAGAATCACACAAGCAGGAAAATACAATGACATTCTAGATTCAGGAAGCGACTTTATGGAACTTGTAGGTGCACACAAAGAAGCATTATCATCCATTGATTCCATAGGAAAAACCGTTGATCAAGCACAATCAGATAGTTTCACAAAGAACACAGCCAACACTCAGAATGATCAAACAGATGATATCTCGGGTTCAAAAGCACAACTTGTTCAAGAGGAAGAAAGAGAAAAAGGAAGAGTAGGTTTCTCAGTCTACTGGAAATACATAACAACCGCTTACGGAGGGGCACTTGCACCACTCATAGTATTGGCACAAGTCGTCTTCCAAGTACTTCAAATTGGAAGCAATTATTGGATGGCTTGGGCTTCTCCAGTATCAGCTAGTGATCCAGCTCCTGTTGAAGGCTCAACACTAATCATTGTTTATGTAGCTTTAGCAGCTGGAAGTGCAGTATGCATACTTGCAAGAGGCTTGCTTCTTGCAACTGTTGCATATAAAGCGGCTACTATTCTATTCCACAAGATGCACTTGTCTATTTTCCGGTCGCCCATGTCTTTCTTTGACTCTACTCCAAGTGGACGAATACTAAATAGAGTAAGGAAACACCTTCTATCCTTATTCATACTTATTTTTCTAGAATCTAGATGTTGCAATGAGCAGGTCAAACACATTGGGTAATGGGTCAAAACAGGTCATTTTTTTTTCGGGTTGAAATGGTCAAAACACTTTTTCTTTTTTCTTTTTTTTTTTTTTTTTCTTTTTTTTCTTTTTGGTGCAAAAGGTGAATTATATTAAACAACCAATCATTTGTACAACTTACAGATTAGATACAAAGATTTGGACAACCCCAAATCTGATACTAAAACAAAATGAAACAATACATCTGATATCGGATAGGCCACCAAAGAAATCAGATAACTCTAGAAATAATGCATGCTCAAATGTGATAAGAAATGTTACTCATATTAATGGGCTAATTGCATAATAACATAACCAACTTTGATTTAATTTCTAATTCAAGTAATCACCTTATTATATAGGTGAGTAGAAAACTAAAATTTAAAAATATCGGTTAAGGTAATCATAAGATTTGACCATGTTGATTTGTTTTAAGCTGTTTTTGACTTGGCATCTTTTAATTTATAGGCATCTACAGATCAAAGTGCAGTCGACATGCGAATTCCCAACCAAGTCGGATCATTCGTATTTGCCATCATTCAGCTTCTTGGCATCATTACGGTTATGTCACAATGTGCTTGGCAAGTGATCATAGTGTTCATTCCTGTTGCGGGAATGTGCATTTGGTTACAAAAATATTACTTGCCATCAACAAGAGAAATGGCACGTTTAGGTGGAGTATGTAAAGGTCCCGTGATACAGAATTTTTCTGAAACAATATCGGGATCGACCACCATTAGAAGCTTTGATCAACAAAGCAGATTTCAAGACACGAATCTGAAACTAATTGACGATTATGCTAGAACAAAGTTTCATGTTGCTGCTGCTATGGAATGGTTAGGCATACGGTTGGATATGTTGTCGTCTTTTACTTTTGCTGCGTTTTTAATTTTCTTGATATCTATCCCGGAGGGAACTATTGATCCAAGTATTGCGGGCTTGGCTGTTACATATGGACTTACTTTAAACACTTTACAAGGATGGGTTTTGTGGACTTCAACCGATCTTGAAAGCAAAATTATTTCGGTGGAACGAATATTTCAGTATTCTTCTATTCCTAGTGAACCTCCACTAGTTATAGAATCAAATAGGCCCGATGATCAGTGGCCTTCACAGGGTGAAGTCGATATACGTCATCTTCAGGTACTTAAATCATAGTACTTTTTTCTTCAATAATGATACTTTACTAGTCAAATAAATACCCCTAGACACTATTATTGAATCGGGTGATTTCTTTTGAAAAGGTTCGGTACGCACCACATTTGCCAATTGTATTAAGAGGCCTTACATGCACTTTCAGAGGTGGAAAGAAAACCGGGATTGTAGGAAGAACCGGTAGTGGGAAGTCAACTCTGATACAGACACTCTTCCGCCTTGTGGAGCCTGCAGCTGGACAGATTATGATAGATGGAGTTAATATATCCACAATCGGACTTCATGATCTTCGTTCAAGATTGAGCATAATTCCTCAAGATCCAACCATGTTTGAAGGAACAATTCGTAGTAACTTAGATCCCCTTGAAGAGTATACAGACGATAAGATTTGGGAGGTAGCAATTACATAATAACGATTTTTATGCTTTCAAACATCATATGGTGCTATATGGGGTGTTTGGGGTTGCTTAATTGCTTACTATAATAGTAATAATGGGTTAATGGCATGTAATACCAACGTACTTTCCTATTTGTGCCATTATTAGATACGAACCCAAAATAATACAACAATACCCATCCAACTTTCAAATTTTGTTTCATTATCAACGTTTAAGACTCATCTCTTTGCGTATCATAATGAAAGAAAATTTGAAAGTTGGATGGGTATTGTGCTATTTTTTTTTTTAAAGTTCGTATCTGATATTTGAACAAATGAGAAAGTACGTATATGATAATGAAACAAAATTTAAAAGTTGGATGGTTATTGTGGTATTATTTTGGGTTCGTATATGATAATGGCACAAATAGGAAAGTATTTTGCTATTACATGCCATTAACCCTAGTATAATTGCTTGTTTGGTTAATGTTTTTTAAAATAAGAAACTTCAAACTGTTTTTCTTTAACTTTTAAACAATCAAAATCCCAAACCCGTTCAAATTAAACTTCTTATCTTCTATTTTAAAAACGCATTAAGCAGATATAACGCTCCCATGATCTAACAATATTTGTTATTACTGTAGGCACTCGATAAGTGTCAACTTGGAGATGAAGTGAGGAGCAAGGAAGGGAAACTCGACTCACCAGGTCGATCTTGTTCATAGTCTTTACATTAAGCATTTTCAACTTTTATTACTGTGTCTTATTAGTTTTCATTTTACACAAATAGTTACCGAGAATGGAGATAACTGGAGCATGGGTCAAAGGCAGCTTGTGTGCCTAGGGCGTGTGCTACTCAAAAAAAGCAAAGTCTTGGTACTTGATGAAGCTACTGCATCAGTCGATACTGCAACTGATGGAATGATTCAACAAACACTCAACCGACACTTTAATGACTCTACTGTTATAATTATTGCTCATCGTATTACATCTGTGCTTGATAGTGACATGGTTTTGGTTCTAGAACAAGGTTCGTTAAGCAACTTTGTCAGCTCTTGTGTATGTTTCCATTCAAGCCTTGATCTAAGAAAATTTTGTTCTGTATAGGTTTGATTGAGGAATATGATTCTCCAACAAAGTTGCTGGAAGATAAATCGTCTTCGTTTGCAAAGCTTGTTGCTGAGTATAGTATGAGATCGACTTCCAGTTTTGAAAGCTTAGCAGCGACATATTAATTTGAGTGCAAAAATTGGTGCACATAGAGATTGGAAGCTAAATGAGTTCGAGTGTTGGCTAGGTTATGTTGGAACAAGGAGCTTGGGGCACTTAATGATTCCTCGAACATGCATATATTTCCACTGTTTTCTAGATTTTTGTTTTGGGCAAGATTAATTAACTAGTTTCTTCTTGTAACCTGTTTAAAATTTAGTAATTTACCAATGTACTTAAACAATATTAAAGATAATTTTAAATTGAGTTTTAATGTACAATCAAGACATCAGAAAAATCACTATAAGTAGTCGTTTTGATGTACAAGAACAATGTCGAATATATTTACGCAAACAAAACTTGATTGCGATATTACATTACTTGTAAAAACCTTCCTGGATTTAGCTATGACATTCACCAATATATTTATCAATTAAATCCCACCATATTCATTAACCAAAGTTTGACTCAACTGTGTAAACTGGACTCCAGATTCTGTATGATTTAAAGTAGTGTTATTCAAATAAAACAAAAAAAAACAATCTTACTTTCAACAACTTCTTATGGTGGCAGTGGTGATGGACATGGTAATGGAGATAATGAAGAGGATTGGGTTAGGACTTAGGTTGTTTGCAGTATTTTTTAGCGAATAAGGAATGTATTCCATGATTGTTGTAGGGTATCAGAACCCGAACAATGTTGATTATCAAAGTTATACTCGTACTAAACTTGAGTGGCTGAGGCGGTTATGAATTTTTTGTTTAAAAACTCTACATACATAATTAAAAACTACTATGCTTCCGGGTAAAAATATCAGTAAACACATTTATAGCAAGTTGATTAATCATGTGTATCATCTAACTGGTCACCTTACTGTATCCACTGTGATATGTTTATAAAACTAAACGATTTCTAAATTGAGAGTTAAGACCACATCGTGAGTTGATGTCGATAAGGACATGACGTAAAATAGGCTCAAAATTATTCATCATCTTATTACAACCAAGTGTTTGTAACTTATTTGATAGTAAGTACCCCTTTACATTTATAAAACTCTATAGTGTCGAATTCATGAAATTTTATTAAATGAAAAGCTGTATGGCTTTGTGACATGGTATGACATGTCTAAATCATTAAAATTCAAAGGAAGTTATACCAATTTTAAGATCTCAAAATTCATGAAGAATTAAAATCATCGATTGATCAGTTTGCCAACAGTTGTTCAGTATAAATTAGATGTGATTAAACCGCGAAAAGCTAGATTCACATTTAAATTATTTTATCTCAAACCATAGTTTATGTACCAAAAGAACTTATTTTTAGTATGGCAAAACATTGTGGGCAAGTCTCTAGTATATATAGGTTTGTCATTTGTGACCACATTCTCCATCAATCACAATCTACTACTTCGCCTTGAGTTTCATGCATATAAACATTTTTCACATGTTCATTACCACCAGCACCATCTCAACGACACTCCTTTACCTTTCACTATAAACACGCTACTCACCTTTGAAAACCACATACCAGCCAGATCTTTGCATCAGAACACTTTAATGGCTCAAAATGGTTCAGAAGTGCAGCCGGTCTCTAACAACCAGCAACTATACCAAAAAGTAGCTAAAACATTAAAAGTTGTGATTATCTTTTGGTCCATAATCATCTTCAGCCCGGTGCTGATCATCTTTAGCCCATTGTGGGTCCCAGCCTTCTTCGTGTACTGGTTGTATAGTTACGTCACTGGAAAACATCCTATTGGGGCAGACCAGGTGGACCTGGCACGTGATGCAATTCTTGATTCACTGGATGAGGTGAAGAACAAGGTGGAACAATTGGGAAAAGATATAACGAAAGATATAGCGAAAATCAGTGGTGGTTCTGATGGCGAACAAGAAGGAGAAAAGAGCTAAGTTAAGTGTGATAATGTATAATAAATCAGTTTTATTCACTAATGAAGATATAAAACTATTTCGAGGGTTGGATGCCTGGATTATGGTACTTGTAATTGATATGGATCATATGTTAGTTGCATTCGATGAAGTTCTTTGTGATCATCAATCTAAATGTAAAACCGTAAGAGTACTCAAGAAAAATTTGCTTGCGTGTTTCGGCTAGTTGTTGTTTTTACACAACTGAACTTAAACTAAAATTTGACCTTGGTGAAAATACATAAACCAACTTTGTGTAAGACACCAAAAAAGAGGCAATTTAAGAAATGTTAGAATAAGCAAGCGATAATCAAAGATGAAGCACAAGAGAAGAAGCAAGAATCGACAAATTTGCGGAAGCTTTTCTTTTATTCAAAACGAAATTCAAAGGTACAATCTTCTCAACATATGAATCCCTATATATATAGGCTAAAACAAACCGACCTAACATAGTTTTTCCTAATACGAAATTACCAAAAATAGCTAAATCCCAAACGGCCCGTATAGCCCGTAGGAGTTTAAACCACATTCTAACAATCTCCACCGTGATTGAAACTCCTAAGGAATATCAAGCGTTTCAAAAACAAATTCAAATTTTCAAATGCTAGATAAACTAGCCTAATTCAAACAAATGATCGAATCCGAAAACGATCCAAAACAAAATCAAATTCAAATTTCCAAATTCCAAACGTCAATCTTCAAAGCACATCACATTCGAAACCTGAGTAGCACGATACGTCCATAGGAGTAGCCGCCAACAAAGCTTTTTCCTTAAGTTTAGGACAATCAATCTTCCAATGACCAGGCTCCTTGCAATAGTTACAAATATCTCGAGGATTAGAACCTTGAGAACTTGACGATGCTCCACCATTATCTTTACCTTTTTCAAATCGATATCGACCCCTATTACGACTTGTGGCTGCTAAACCCATGGATTGAGACTCATTACCACTTCCTGACGCTTGTTGACGAAGCTCTCTTGAGTGCAAACTAGATCTAACATCTTCCAAAGTAATAGTATCTTTACCAACAACAAACGAACTAACAAAACTCTCAAACGAAGGAGGTAATGACACAAGAAGAACAAGAGCGGCATCTTCATCTTCAATCTTCACTTCAACATTCTTCAAATCCATCAAGATTGAGTTCAAGGCATCAAGATGTTCTTTCAATGATGAACCTTCTTTCATTCTAAGGGAAAACAAACGTTGTTTCAATAACAACTTATTAGTCAACGACTTTGTCATGTAAATCGTTTCTAACTTTTCCCAAACTCCTGCTGCCGTTTCCTCATCACCAACCTCATATAGCACTTCATCCGATAAACATAGCAAAATAGTGGAGTGCGCCTTTTCTTCTTGCAACTTGTAGTTAGCATCGGTGACGTCATCCGGTTTTGTACCGGTAATGGGCGCCCAAACTCCTTGTTGTTTCAATAAGGCACGAATCTTGATACGCTACAAGCTAAAGTTACTCTTTCCCGAAAACTTCTCAATATTAGTAAATAGAGAAGAAGACATGATTTTCAAAAGAATACCAAACAAGGTACCCGATATTCAAACGATTCAAAAACAAACTAAAAATTCCAAAAGCCCACTTTAAAATAAGTGTAGCAGCCCAGAAAACCAAAGCCCAACTGAATAACAAATACTTGATGTCCTGATTGTATCAAAATATCCAGCAGAAAACAAACTTATCCCCAATTCAGAAACACTCTGTTCTATCAAAAACAATATCCAAATCTCCCTAAAAATCCAAACGAATTGAAGAAAACGATTCTTCAGTGATTACTCCAAACAAATTCAAAACAAAAACTTCCAACCCAATTCGAAAATCCGAAACCCTAAGTTCGAAAAAATTCAGACGAAACCCTAAGTTCGATCTAAGAAACCCTAAGTTCGAATAGATACAGATGAAACCCTAGATCGACTAGCTCTGATACCACTTGTTAGAATAAGCAAGCGATAATCAAAGATGAAGCACAAGAGAAGAAGCAAGAATCGACAAATTTGCGGAAGCTTTTCTTTTATTCAAAACGAAATTCAAAGGTACAATCTTCTCAACATATGAATCCCTATATATATAGGCTAAAACAAACCGACCTAACATAGTTTTTCCTAATACGAAATTACCAAAAATAGCTAAATCTCAAACGGCCCGTAGCCCGTAGGAGTTTAAACCACATTCTAACAAGAAATGTAATACAATTAAAAAGTAAAAAGTGGTATATGAACACGCAATCAGGCTCAAACTTGCCTATAAGGCTATAAGTGAGGTTTAACCAGATTCCAGCATGAATAACACTTGCTATAAACTGTATTGTGTTTATTATCTAGTAGTGTAATTGACCGTGATTAATTGGGCTGGTAAGATTAAGCATATTAAATAGACCATTAATTTCATGGGGGACCCTGAGATATGGCTGAGCTTGTAGTTCTCAAATTTAGACTTTGTCTTAAAATACAAGGTTTTGGTCGTTAAATAGGAGTAAACTTTTTCAAGTGTATCAATTTGATATATACGTGAACTAAAAGTTTGTGTAAAGATAACGATCTTTCATAAAGTGTTCAAATACTCACATTTACATGACGTGTTATACCTGATAGTCTGACATATGGCACTATTTATAACGTGATACATCATCAAAATGTGTAGATTGTACCAATTTAAAAAAGTTAGTTATAATTACACAACTTTTTCAGAATTCACGTACAAAAATTGAGGCTAATGAAGAAAATACGTTGCTATTTTATGACCAAAGCCTTAAATATAACAAAGTTTATAGCAAATCACACTTTGTTCCGTAGCTATACTACCCGAATACTTCGTCTCTCCATCGTTGTCCAGCCAAGCCAACCCATAACAAAATGTTAGACCGGCTGACACAACCGAATTGATTGAGGAAAAGGAAAGCCCAGCGACCAAGCACTCTCGCCCCCAAAAGCGGAGATCGAAGAACCACCAGGTTGTCAAGGACACGTCTGAAGAGGAGGCCGACGGCCTCTTAGTTTACCACCCTACCCAAGGCGTTTTATTGTCATCACGATTCCTTATTTTGAAACTTGGTAACCTCAGAAGTCCTAGCAATAGTTAGAAACTTAGAATGGTTTGTTAGATCCTCGATCTCATGTGTCTCGCACTCCCTCGACTCTTTCTCCACCTCTCTATGATTTCCGGCCAATACCAACATCGTCTTTTTATAAGGACGGCCGCTGTTACCAAGTTTCAAAACAAGGAAGTGCCATGCGAAAAAGTAGTTACTAAGTATAACCACAAGAACAAACTATGTAATTTACTCTAAATTGTTTAAGTTGTGGATTTCGTCTCCATCTCTTATATAATAAGACATTTTTAAAAAGTAAAAATTAATGTAAGAGTAATTGAGATTGGATTAACAGGAGTGCTTAATTTTTTCAGATATAAAAAAATTGAGTCATAATATCTGCTAATAGAAAGTCAAAATTAAAATAATTTGATCAAAACTATCTAAAATTCATATAACAAAAAAAAATGTATAAAAACAGATGTGTCAATTTTGTAAAAAAACTAAAAATGAGAGGGTAAATAAAAGTTTAATTGTTAAATTTTAAATAAACTACATGGATTTAGGTAAACTTATCAGTTGTTATATTTTTTAATAACTTTATAAATTTAATAAACACCTCCTACACTTTATACCCTCTAGATTTTATAATATTTTTTAAAAAACAACATATATGTTATTATTATTTATAAATATTATTATCATTATATATTAAATTAATGTATATGAACGAGATTATAAATATCAAAATGAAAGCATGAGGTACTGTGATATACAAATGAATACACGAAAATGTACATATACGAACAACTAATGTTATTCCTCTTTATGAGATTAAGTAAAAAATTTCATAATTATTATTATTATTATTACTATTTTGTGCTAATTACGTTCAATAACAGTTCATATTATTTCTTTTTATAAGTTTAGCTCACAACCTCAAGTTTTATCTCACTTTTACCCGGACTTAACACACACACAATAACAAACAAAATCAAAAACCGTTTTCCGTCATTGAAAGCTGCTAGAAAAATATAGGGCAAATGGCTTGAAAATACATCCAAGTTGACATTTTTTGTTGTTCTGTGTAGGCAACTTTTTTTTTTTTTTTTTTTTTTTCTTATTAAAACACAAACCTTTTGAATTTCGTCTATTGTGTGTATTTTGTGACCATTTTACCCCTACTTTTTCAAATTTTGAAGGGTAAAATGGTCATTTTACATGCAAAAACGGTCACAAAATACACACAATAGACGAAATTCAAAAGGTTTGTGTTTTAATAAGAAAAAAAATGTTGCTTACATAGAACAACAAAAAATATCAACTTAGATGAATTTTCAAGCCATTTGCCCAAAAATATAAAGCCAACAAAAACCGTTTTACCCGGACTCGACACAAGTACCTACAAAAGGACCAACACTTCATGAGTTCATGACCAACTTGACGCTCTTCTATAAAATTTGTTTAGAGAAACAAACAAACAAAGATGAAAGAAGTTACGAGGAAGTTAATAGACGTTGAAAATGAAAGCACATATTGGTTGACTAAATTTGACCAGTAGAGCGAGCCTAAGCCTTTGGACATTTTTGGTTCAAAGTAATGATATGTTAATAAATTTATGTTAAAACCAATAAAAACGAAAAATATAATATTCGTACAATGAAATATTCAGAAAATGAATGAGCTCTAGTCGACATTCTTAGCACAATATTATTACAAGTACTTTGTAAATGTTCGAATAGTTCAATATTTTTGTTCCAAATTCAAGGCTGTCATTATGAAGCAATAATGGATTTTAGAAATTGATTACACGCCGGAATTTGTGGTATGACTTGTCAAATCTTTTTAGTTTATCTTAGCGTAATGTCAATTTTTTCTATTTTCTCATTTACCAAAAAGTCTGCTGCAATTTTTGTATCGTATCTTTACATTTTTTCCTATCTATTATATATAAATATCCAAATATCCGTTGTTAACGGTTACATATACTAGACATTCATATTAGTACTTTTTTCAACTTGTATATCATGCATGGTGGATTGTTTAATAGTGTTAAACTGTAATATGATTGTTTTTTATAAACAAATTCATTTATAAATGAAGAATGTTACATGCATCCGCAAAAATTTTACAAAAATATGTGACATGCACTAATAAAAAGATTATAATTTAAAAAGAAGAGATAATTAATTAAGATAATTTTTATTAATGATAAGTAATCTTGTGAAATATTTTATGTGAAAAATCTTTGAATATGGCAAAAAATGTTAGCACACCTGATTTATTTATCGATTTAGTACGGCGTTTGATTCTAAAGCATTTATATTATGTCTTTTTAAAAATCCTAAATCATGTATATTATGTACGGGTTATGTTAAACGTATCTCCTTGCCTCACCTGGAAAGGAGGCAAAGTATAAAGATTTCTTTTGTCTCCTAGTTTCATGTATAACATAATTATTTATTAGTTTATGTTTTAGAGAAATTTTCAAATGGTTACTCTTATTTTGGTGCTTACCAAGAGACAAATCCCCACCATCCATCTAGTATGATCTAATGGTGGAATAAACCTAAGATCTAATATGGAAACAATATAGAAACCTAAGTCCATGTTTTTTTTTTTTTTTTTTTTTTTTTTTTTTCTCATTTTTCTTTGTCTTTTTATATTTCTCATTTATTAACTTTTTTTTTTTTTTTTCTTTTTTTCTTTTTGGAATTCACGTTCATTTTAAATTCATGTCTTTTTTTTTTTTCTTTTTTTTTTTAATATTTTAAGTTCACGTTCTTTTTTATTCAAGTTTTTTTTTTTTTTTTTTTTTTTTTTTCGCT
The DNA here is from genome assembly GCA_019973895.1 of Chrysanthemum seticuspe. NCBI lineage: Eukaryota > Viridiplantae > Streptophyta > Magnoliopsida > Asterales > Asteraceae > Chrysanthemum > Chrysanthemum seticuspe. The sequence goes on along the minus strand of BPTQ01000001.1, from coordinate 85,842,478 downwards.
TTCATACGTTTTCATTTGTATCCATACGTTTTCGTTCGTTTTTATACGTTTTCGTCCGTGTTTATATGTTTTCGTCCTTTTTTTACGTTTTCGTCTGATTTCAGACGTTTTCGTCTGTTTTCATCCATTTTCGTACGTTTTCTGACGTTTTCATACTTTTTTGTACGTTTTCATACGCTTACATAAGTTTTCGTCTGTTTTTAGACGTTTTTGTCCGTTTTCACACGTTTTCGTCCGTTTTTACGTTTTCATCCATTTTTAGACATTTTCGTCTGTTTTCAGACGTTTTCGTCTGTTATCATACGTTTTCGTCTTTTTTCTTACGTTTTAGCCCGTTTACGTCCGTTTTCGTCTGTTTTCTTACGTTTTCGTTTGTTTTCATACGTTTTTTTTCCATTTTCTTACGTTTTCGTTCGTTTTCATACGTTTGCGTCCGTTTTCTTTCGTTTTCGTCCATTTTTCAGACGTGTTTTTACACTTTCATACGTTTTCGTCTGTTTCTTACGTTTTCGTCTGTTTTCTTACGTTTTCGGCCATTTTCATCCAATTTCATACGTTTTTGTCTGCTTTTTTAGGTTTTCATGTATTTTCGTCCTTTTTAGACGTTTTCGTCTGTATTTTTACGTTTCCATGTATTTTCGTCTGTTTTTATACGTTTTCGTCCGTTTTCAGACGTTTTCATCCGTTTTTCTACGTTTTCATCCATTTTTAGACGTTTTCGTCTGTTTTCAAACGTTTTCAGCCGTTTTTATAAGTTTTCGTCCATTTTCATCCATTTTTATACGTTTTTGTCTGTTTTTATACGTTTTTGTCCATTTTCAGACGTTTTTGTCCATTTTCATACGTTCTTCTTTTGATTTTATACTTTTTTGTCCGTTTTCAGACGTTTTTATTTTGATATTTGTAAGTGACACTTATTTATCTCTTGTGATATAACGCTGTAAGGAAGATGAAAAGTATTACATTTTTCATCATGTATGTGTTATCAGTTGTGATACTCAACTAAGAATATGATGGTTGTGTTTTTGAAAATATTTAGGAAGATTTTTGTGTTTTATGATATTATGAAATATTAGAAAAGTTGTTCAACTGAAAACAAGAGATGTTATGATACTTTTGTTAGACTTGTGGTGGGTTTTTCTATTTAATGGATACATTGTGCATGTTTCGATAGGTTTTATAGCGGGATTTGTAAATATCTATGGTTGAATCAGCAAACTAAATAAGCTATGGTTGAAGATAGCACACATCTTTATAAACAAAATGAGGAAGCTCAAACCCTTGTGATATCACAGGTGATATCACCTCACTTGTGATATCACACATGATATCATGTGTGATAACACCGTTGATATCATGTGTGATATTACCGGTGACAGCATGTGTGATATCATAGTTTATATCACTTGTGATATCACCAGTGATATCACATGTGATATCACAAGCAAGGTTGTAAAAAGCACTAGGCGCTAGTGAGGCGGTAAGGTAGGGCCTAGCGATTAATCGGTTAGGCGGGGATTAATCGGATTGGAATTTTTATGCACAAAATTGTAATTCTAGATATTATATTATATTATGTGTATAAGATAAGCATAGTGCATCAAAGTTCAAATATTTCAAGTGTTCAAATATAAACATAATACATAATTCTTCAAAGTTCAAAGTCAAACATAGATATTTCTTGGTCTGTTGACCATTTTTAAGCGATCTTTGATCGATTAATCGGTTTTTGACCGGTTTTAATCGATTTTGACCGATTTTTAAGCGATTTTGTTATTTTTAAGCAATTTTGTTCGATTAATTTAGACCGATTTTGTCCGATAAATCGGTTTGTTGACCAATTTTTTAGCGATATTCGGCTAAACCGATTAAATAGGCCGATTATGATAAATCAAGGCACTTTGTGAGCGATCGGCGATTATGTGAGGATTAATCGGCCGCCTAGGCCGATTTTTACAACAGAGATCACAAGTGAGGTGATATCACCTTTGATATCATGTGTGATATCACCTGTGATATCATGTGTGATATCACAGGTGTTTGAGCTTACTCATTTTGTTTATAAAGATGTGTGCTTTCTTCAACCATAACTTCTTTAATTTGCTTATTCAACCATAGATATTTTTAAATTCCGCTATAAAACCTATCGAAACATGCACAATGTATCCATTAAATAAAAAAATATACCACAAGTCTAACAAAAGTTTTATAACATCTTTTGTTTTCTGTTAAACATCTTTTCTAATATTTCATATTATCATAAAACACAAAAATCTTCCTAAATATTTTCAAAAACACAAATAAAAAAATGAGCAGAATCATCACAGTAATATAATAAGTGATGTTTATTATCATTTCTTTCATATATACTTGGTAAAATACTAAATTCTTATCACATTTGGTATGAATTTAATATTTCACATTCTTAGTTGAATATCACAACTGATAACACATATATGATAAAGAGTGTAATACTCTTCATCTTTCTTACAGTGTTATATCACAAGAGATAAATAAGTTCACTTAAAAATATCAAAATGAATAAAAAAGAAGCAAACTATGAAAATAGAGATTTGACATATTCTCAAAATCAAACAAGTGTTGCATTAAATTAGCATTTTGTTGAACAAAATAAGAATTCACCTAAAGAGAGTTTAACCCTTTTATTTCAACTAAGAGTATAATATAGACCTAAACCTGACACCCGCATACCGCATATGCCATTGGTTTGTAACAGTGGTTGCATTAAAAAAATATGCGCTTGTCAATTGCGATGAAAGACACAAAAACTATCTTGTAACTGAAAATTATAAAAATATTAGAAAACACATAGGTGATAATATATAAAAATATAAAGAGAAATGAAATATCTCAGGTGATATTAAAGGTTAAAAAACATACTTGTTTGTTTATGAAATATCACAAGTGATATTAGATATTAACTTTTTTATAATAAATATCACAATTGATATTAGACATGTAATATAATAAAGTTTAATAATAAGCATGAAAACATATGAAAATAGACGAAAACGTATAAAAACTGCAAAAAACGGATGAAAACGGACAAAAACGTATAAAAAGAAATGAAAAGCATATGAAAACGGAAAAAAGCGTCGGAAAACGGACGAAAACTTATAAAAACGGATAAAAATGGACAAAAACGTATGAAAACGGACAAAAACGTCCGAAAACAGACGAAAACGTCTAAAAATGGACGAAAACGTAAAAAACCGGATGAAAGCGTATATAAACCTATGAAAAACGATGAAAACGTAAGAAAACGGACAAAAACGTAAGAAAACAGACGAAAACGTAAGAAAACAGACAAAAAGGTATGAAAACGGACAAAAACGTAAGAAAACGGACGAAAACGAATGAAAACATAGGAAAACAAACGAAAATGTAAGAAAACAGGCGAAAACGTAAAAAAACGGACGAAAACGTATGAAAACGGACAAAAACGTAAGAAAACGGACGAAAACGTATGAAATAACGTACGAAAATGGAGGAAAACGTAAGAAAACAGAAGAAAATGTAAGAAAACAGACGAAAACGTAAGAAAACGAACGAAAACGCAAGAAAACAGACAAAAACGTATGATAACGGATGCAAATGTAAGAAAACAGACGAAAACGGATGAAAACGTATGAAAACGTAAGAAAACGGACGAAAACGTATGAAAACGGACAAAAACGTAAGAAAACGGACGAAAACGTAAGAAAACAGACGAAAACGTAACAAGACTGACGAAAACGTATGAAAACGGGCGAAAACGTAAGAAAACGGACGAAAACGTATGAAAACGGACGAAAACGTAAGAAAACGGACGAAAACGTATGAAAACGGACGAAAACGTAAGAAAACGTATGAAAACGGACGAAACGTAAGAAAACGTATGAAATCAGACGAAAACGTATAAAAAGCATAAAGAACGGAAAAAAACGTATGAAAATTGACGCAAAAGAAAAAAGAAAAAAAAAAAAGAGAAAGAAAAAAAAACGTGAAATTAAAAAAAGTGATTAAAAAAATACAAATAATGAGAAAATAAATAAAAAAAAAAGATAAAAAGAAATAAAAAAGATAAGAAAAAAACATGGACTTAGGTTTAGACATATTAAATTTTAGGTTAATCCCCACCATTAGATCAAACTACATGGAATGTGGAGATTTATCCCTTAGTATGCAAGAATTTTTGAGTATACAAAATAAAGTGCCTCTTATGTTTTATACTTTTTATCAGTTTAATATTTTTGACTGGTTAAATTTTTTATTTTTTATTTCTTATTTTTAGTTTCATAATTTTATAATATTAGAGGTAGCAAATTGTGTTCAAAATTAAAAAGAAATGCTAATTTGAGGAAAATTGCAAAAGATTTAGGCATATTTTACCCCTTTTTTTTTTTTTTTTTAAATAGGCTTGTTTGGCTATTATAAAGCTAAATATATATTAACGGACACATATTTTCTCTCAATTGTAAAATATTACACTTGTATTTAAAAGAAAAACATATCGATATAATATATTTAATTTTTTAAATTTAAATGGGATGTTACGTTTAAGGAATTTATTTCGTCGTTTTGGGTTTTTTCCAAAACATTTATATAACATGAACCCGTTTGACTCATGCTCATTAAACCCGTGCCCGTTCAGGCTCGAGCCCGTTTAACCCGTTGCCTGTACCCGCATGTTTTGTCACCTCAATATAATATAAGTAAAATTAAAAAAATAAAAATAAATACCGTTTATATTTTTTGGGGGTTGTATATCTTGTCCCATTATGTATTTGTGTGGGAACTCGACGTATTCAAAGTCAACATAATAAGTCTTGGTTATCAAGGAGACCGTACCATTGTCGCCACATCGATCCATTCGTGTGCATTGCATTTACTACTTGCACGTTGCCGGTTTTTGGTCCTAATTTTATCTCTTCTCTTTGAAATAAATAATTGAGAACACCATTCGAATCTTTCTTTCTCATATTATGTTGCAACTAATTACTATAACTATATTTTCATCTTCTAGAAATCGTACGTATGTTTCTTAAACTTGACGGAACACCCAGTTGAATAACACTTAATTATTGATTTGAGTTTTTAATATCTATAAAGACAAAAGTTATCATTAATCTAAGATTGATATTGACAAGGTTTTTATGTAATCTAGCTAACCTCATATTTTATCCATAAAACTACGGTAATTAGCTCAAGTTATCGTTGTTGAGCTAACCTTAAAAGCACAATAAGCACCATGTAACATAGTGTAAATACATTCGCTTTCAATACAACAACAACAACAAACCCAATCCCAATCCCGCCGAGGCAGGGTATGGGGGAGGTAAAATGTAGACAGATCGTACCCCTATCCCAGAATGTATCCGGGAGTAGAGAGACTGCTTCCAACGAGACATCCGGCAAGTGCAGGTGTGCGGGTGAGAAAAAGAAGAGAGAGCAAAAGGCAGAAAACAGCATGCAAGAAAGGTATAAGGTAGCAGGCAAAACAAACAAAGCACGCAAACACGCACAACAAAGCACAAACAAACAAACGAGAAACCCAAAGAAAGAACCAAGCAAAAGGCACAAAAGCAAAGGACAAACAAAAGGACCAAGGCACCAAGAGCAGAAAAACCTAAGGACACACACAGAGCAAAGCAAAGAAACACACCGGGGGCAAAAACTAGGGCACAGGCAAGGGGAAACACCTACACAAAGAAAACAAAGCACCGGGCCTAAATCTACGGCAGAGCAAAGACGAGGCAACCAAACCAAAAAGCAAGGGCAGGGCAACAAAGAGACACCAAAAAGCCTAACCTCTAAAGAAGACAAAAGCCACCGAGCTCCTACCCTAAAACAACTACCCGCAGATCCTAATTCTATCTCTCCACGTCTTCCTATCTGAGATCATGTCCTCGGACAAGAGAAGCTCCTTCATGTCGAGCTTAATTCTGTCTTCCCACCTGAGTTTGGGTATACCCCTTCTTCTCACGCCATCCACTAGGAGCTCTTCAACTCTTCTAACTGGTGCTGTTTGTGGCCTTCTCCTGACATGCCCGAACCACCTCAACCTTCCTTCTCTCATCTTCGAGATGATATTCTCGACCTCAAGTTTTGCTCTGAAAAATCCGTTCGGAATCATGTCCAGCAATGTTTTGCCACAAGTCCATCTTAGCATTCTCAGTTCTGCCACTTCAACCCGGTTTGCAAGTGCCTTGGTGATGGGCCAACACTCAGACCCGTACAGCAAAGCCGGTCTAATCGCCACCTTATAAAATTTTCCCTTAAGCTTAAAGGGGACGTTCCTATCACAAAGTACTCCAAACGCCGCTCTCCATCTCGCCCAGCCAGCCCTGATCCGATGAGACACGTCCTCGTCTATCCTCCCTGATTTGTGAATCATCGATCCCAGATATTTAAAGGACTCCTTGGGTGGCAGGGTGTGGTCATCAATACGAATATCTTCGTGATGGCCTGTCTTGATCCTCCCAAAGTCACATCTCAAGTATTCGGACTTCTCTCTACTCACACGAAGGCCGTTGTATTCAAGAGTCTCCCTCCATTGCTCAAGTGTCCATTGCTCAAGTGTGATATTTGTGAAATACATTCGCTTTCAATGATTAGATAAATTAAGATCACGTTATAACAAGCTACACAACATGTGCCAGTAGTCAACACATATCATCAGAACATTTTATAACTATAATTTCACTCTTACTTTTTAAGGTTTATCTTTTCTTGCAATAGTATTGAATATAAGCTTGTAAGATTATGATATCATACAAATTATGTGCAAAATATAGCAACGAGATGACTCGGTAAAAGCAATGTATAGCTAGCCAACGAAACACAAACAAGTGAAACTACAATAACAATGGGCATGTCTTATCCAAGAGGAATATTAAAGTCATCAACTAACGCAACTTGCAACATATATATTATTTCTTTTTGAACAACTTGCAACATATAATCACATGTCGAAAATCCCACTATCATTAATCACCTTCCATGAAACATCTATATTCCTCATGTCAAACAAAGTTACAAACAAATATTATAATTTTAATATTTTTTTAAAGAATTATCCATAGTAAGTGCATGCACCTTTCCTAATTGTCACACCTATATATATCTTTCGTAGCATTTCATTAACCGAAAACCGTCTAACATTCTCCTCATATCTCACAAAAATTATAAAAAGCAAGTGTCACTGAGTCTAATTATACACAATCCAAAAACCATCTAGCTCTTTTTTCTTACCTAATATATTTAAAAAAAATGATGAGAAATAATGGGTTCGACTCTGATTTTGCTCTTCTCGAGTCAATACGTCGTCATCTACTAGACGACACTGCTCCGACAATGTCCTGTCGGAGCAACAACTTTTTGTTTCCACATTTATCAGAAACATGGGGCGAATTACCCTTACAACAAAACGACTCCGAAGACATGCTAATAGCAACATTCCTCAGCGAAGCACTAGACTTCCAACTTCCACCTTCACCGGAGATGACGTCATCGCCAGAAAACACCATGGTTGTCAAATCTGAGCCGGAAACTTCTAGCTTTGAGCCAGAATCACTTGGAGCGCAAAAGGGTAAGCATTACCGTGGAGTACGACGGCGGCCGTGGGGTAAATATGCGGCGGAGATACGTGATCCGGCGAAGAATGGAGCTAGGGTTTGGTTAGGGACATTTGAGACGGCGGAAGATGCGGCAGTTGCTTATGATATGGCGGCGTATCGCATGCGTGGGTCACGTGCTTTGTTGAACTTCCCGCTGAGGATTAATTCTGGTGAACCTGAGCCGGTGAGGATTACATCGAAACGGAAAATGACGTCACCATCGGAGGGTTTATTGGCAAAGAAGGTGAAAGTAGAGTCGGAAATGGTTTATGGATGCTAACTATGATTTTGTTCGACTATTATTTAATTTTTTTATTGGGTGGAAAGAGTGATGTATCTTTTTGTGCATAAATGATAAATTTCTTATTTCCTATGAAAATGTGAAATGTAAAGATTGTAAACCCGCGAGCGATGGTTTGTTTAGTTGGTGAAAAACATGTAAATTTTTTAAGAATTGCTTTTCAGAAAATTGAAAAAACTGAAAACTTGTTTAGTTACATTACTTTCTTACAATGTTAAAAAAAATGAAATTCTCATTTCCCAAATTTTAACTATAAAGATGAAAATCTAAATCTACACTTCTTCACTTTTTTTTTTCTAGAAAAAAAAAGACAAAACGACAAATTTTTTTAATCTATCATTCAATTATTTTCTATAGAAGAAAACTCATTATACTTTCAAGTAATAAGAAAACACGAAAAAAAATTCAATAAATAAACATTACCTACATGATGACATAGCTATGATATATTACAGAAATGACTCTCTGTAAGAAATACTATAAAATTATTACTATGTTGCATATACTGTAATTCCAAAAACAAATTAGCTCTAATGGAAAAGGGTGTGATATGTACACTATTAAAAGTGATGTGATAACACCAATTATGTATAGCGTTGTTGTATTGTGTGCATCAATGATGTAATTTAATGGTGAAAGAATCAAAAAGTTTGATGTGCATATCAACACTCGTGGAAAATGCTTGAACAAAATCTGAACTACCTATTATTCTATAAATGCTTGTGTAGTATTAGGAGTAAATTTAAGCATAGTTTGGGGGTTTAAGTGTACATCATAATTTGGATTAGTACTAAACTATAACTAGGATTAGTTAAGCTTGATTTGCAAGGAAAAGAAATGTCTTTTGGTTGGCTCCTTTAAGTTTGGTTTTATGGGAAGATTCTTATTCGACTTAGGAGAGACTTCTACACTCTTATCTATATAAATAGAGATAAGGGGATGCTAATTATTCATTCTTCTTTCTCGTTGTAATAGTTTCATTATGTGTTTTAATAAAGGTTTGGTTCAAGGGTACTTTTTTTTTTGTAAAAGGGTTACCTTTGGTAAAATATTATTACTCCAACAAATTAATTAAGTAGAACGGGTGTGGGTAAATCCTACACCTCAGCCCAAAAAGGCAAACCAAACACACCTACAATGCTTAAGACCTAAACTGGCATAAGAGAGACAAACAAATCTTATGAACAACTATTATAAAGACAAGAAAGAAAGTCTAATGTTTAAATGACCACAAAGATTTATATCCATCACATTACAAAACGCGAGTTGTTCTTGAGTTAAACATTGAAGGTCATAAGTGCCATATAGATTATAATCTTCATCCTCATGTAAGCTATCATCATATGCACTTCAACTAGTCATGAAACGAGAAGTCTCATCATAAACATCTTCGACTTCATCATCACTATACCTATCCAAAATAACCAAATTCACAACCTTAGAAAACAGATTACCTACCTTTTTTCCCTCATTAACCATATTAGGTGTACTATTTAAAATAACGCAAGGAGCAGCATTGGATGAGTCAGGGGTATTTTCATTGTTACCTACGTGTCCCACATTCGCCTCTTTTGCATATGAAGCGACTTCCCATTATCACCCAGAAGCACAAGTTTTCCCTCAATTATTTGATTTTCTAGCTTATTAATATTTTCAACGAGAAAATCTTTACTAACATGACCTTTATCAACAGTGGTAGTAGTATTCACGTTACTTGAAGAAATGTTAGCACTGGGTTTTACATGAAAACTAGGATCCTCATCCAATCACCAAGAACATTAAAGGAATTAGACGTGTTAACCACTTTAGCATCCTTACTTGGTTGTTTAAACGTAGACGCCTCCTTAATAGAGTCTTTAGGAGGAGAAGTGTTTCTATTCTTAGGAGCAACCGACTGTACTCCATTTTATTGGTCTTAGAAACCCCAAAAACCCGCTTATAAGTGGGATCTTTTCGCTTGATAGTAGTAAACCCATCATTCAACACCTCCTTAGTAGCTCCCAACTGGACCTTTGAGTTTATTACCCATCCTATTAACCACACGTTTAGGAGTGGCTTAAGGACAATCATCATTAAAATGACCATAAAGCAATCTTGTACCACACCGAGGTGATTCCCACTCGTATTCAATGCGAATAGTTTCCTTAGTATACCCTTCACCTACGAGTTTAGGAACTGCCAAAACTAAATCGTCACGAAAATCATTGGAAGCATTGATTTCAATCAAAGCTCTCGCATAACTACTACGTCCCACGACTCCAAACACATGGTATTAGTATAGAATCAAGCATTATAGGAGTACCAATTTTAGAAGCAATCAAACTCAACCCATCAGGAGTATAAGCAACCATAGGGACATTGTGGAACTTCACCCATACCGGAACACATGATAAATCTTCTTTAAGAAGACTTACCGATCGAGACCACTTGTTGAGAAAGATGGGAATTCCACGAATCATCCAAGGTCCATCCCTAAGAATAGCCTTCGTATCCTTTAGAGACGGGAACTTGAAGAAAAAGAAACCGTTCGCATTCATTGTAACTTTTGAAGAGCATATTTACCCCAATTATTACGCACAAACCATTTAACCACATAAAATGGAAGCCTTTCCTAATAAAATACCCATAAAGCAAAATTTTCATCTGCTCATGAACCAGACCAATGGGTAAACCCACATCATAATCAACATCCTTAGGTACTGTCTCATCAATATATCGAAAATTAGCTCTATTAAAAGACGAAGGGCTAATTTTAGGAGCATAAGTCGAGGGGGTATCCACATTAGAGTTAGTTGCAGGTGTTTTATCCACATTTTCATATGAAGGTATGGAAGCATTAGCATCAGAAACACCACGAATTGCGTCTTCAAAACTCGTACACGCAACTTTGGTAATCGAATCCATAGTCACATTCGACTTAAAAGCCACACCAAGATACATTCCAAGAAGCTAAAGAAGTATCAATAGTTGGAGAGCTAGTTGTAGAACCTGTACTAACCTGCACATCTTTGCTTGTAACAACACATGGAACCGGATCCACGTGTTCTGTTACAATAGTTGCATTACCTCTTCTCTTATTACAAACCCTAGCAGCTAGATCGCTAAGAATATGGAAATTAGAATCCATTAATGAAGGATATAAACTATCCCCACTCGGATGATTATTGTTTTTCTTACTCCTCTTTTCACCTCCTCCACCCGAATCCAAATACCCCGATTTCAGCATCACAAAAAATCAAAACGAAAACACAAGAATAACTAGTAGCGTATAATCTTCCGTGAACGTAGAAAACCCTAATAACAATTAGGGTTTAAAACTCAGAAGCTCACAACCTCGTCATATGTTTAAAGCCCATGAGTAAAGTAATAATGAAGCAATAGAAATCAATACTCCAACAATAAATATAATCGTTTAGCTATCCAACGATTAAAATTAAATATCACAAAACCAATATGATTAGATAGTTAAAATAATGGCCGCTTGCAACTTTGTAATAAATGCGCGCAAGAATTAACAAACCGACATAATGACTAGCACAATGATTGTTACAATTGAATAATATATCCCTTGGAGAAACAACACACGGCGATCAATATATAAAACTCTAGAAAAAAAATTAGTCACTATGATTCTATGAGAGTAGGTCATAGAAAAGTAGTAAATTAATCGACAGTTTAGAGCTCTTGAAAAATCCCTCAAATGCCATGTGGTTCAAAGGTACTTTATGTAACACCCTCAAAAATGGCTCAGCGGAAGGAAACAAGTATTGGGGTGCTACTAAATTGGTATCACAACATAAGCATAGAACAACGGATTTTCATATACAAACTTTTATTCATTTCTTAAAAACAATGTTTACATTTTTGATTTGGTGCGGAAAATGGCCCATTATAAAAAGGTGGTCCCAATACATAAATCAGAGTCGTCTATGACCATGCCATGCCTTTGCCTTGCGCCTCCAAAGATAAGCTATCACCTCAAAACCTGAAGATACATGCTAAAAGGGGTCAGCTTACGCTGGTGAGTTCATAGGTTTATTTAAAAAGGGATTTAAGTACACTATTTCAAATTTGGTTTTTGATGATCATTACGTCTTGCATAATGTCATGAAATTTATGATTTCAATTCATAAAAGGGTTTCATAAAAGGATTTCATTTGTAGACCATAAAAAGAGTATATGTACATTACAATGAATATAATGCCATATTTTATAAATTTATTACGCTAGCACTAAGCTCATTCAACCGAAGCTACGACAGTTTCTGTATGAACAGAGAAGTCATACAAATAAGGAGCCCATGGCGAGTGTTTATCCCAATACACTCGGTCCCGACATGTTATATGTTTCGCCTTGAACCAAGCGGGGTCAACCGAACAGGGGAGTCACCCCCAATAGATCTATTTATAACATTCGTGCTTCCCAGCAGGAATTGACGGTTCATGAAGAGGGCAATTTGGGATCTAAGGACTTAGGCTAAGCTGCGTAATATTCTAGGTTAAGTATTTTAGTATGGTTCATAAAACATCTAGGTATGATGTAACTTTAAACATTATAAAAGCATAGTATGCATAGAATGCACAATTTCAGTAATTAAATCATTTAAGTAAAATGAGCATGTATCTTCCCCCAAAACAGTATAAAGCAGTTAAAAGTAGGGGCTATGAAACTCACCTTGGCCATGTGCAAAATGAAGTCTAAAGGGAATTAAATTAAGGAGTGATAGTGCACGGCTCCGACACGCAACCTAATTAAGTACGGCATATTTAGTCTTTATGTTTAAGACTCGATAAAGTTTAACTAACTTTATAAATTTTTAAATGTTTTTGTTGTTGTTGTTGTTGTTGTTGTTGTTGTTGTTGTTATTGTTGTTGTTGTTGTTGTTGCTTATGTGGCATCATCGATCTTAGAACAATTTAAAAGGAATTTAGTGGATTTCGGCTTAGGAAGGATGACATGGAAGAAATTTCGAAGAAGGAATTACGACTTTGGTTTAATGATGACCGAAAGATAATATACGGAGGAATTGTATGTTTATAATAGGACGTTTTCGATGTAGATGAAAATGATATATATATTAAGTATGTGTATATATATATATATATATATATATATATATATATATATATATATATATATATATATATATATATATATATATATATGCATTTAGAACATTTAGTATAAATTTATTATAAAGGAGACTAAATTTTAATGTAACTCATGTGTAAATTGTATTAGAAAAATACAATGTAGGTTTTTAATAATTATAGTTCAAATACCAATATGTTTCAAAGGTTGTATATATCCCCGACTAATAAATATATCACAATATGAGTTTTTAAGTAAGGTATTTTGTTTATAAATCGCAAAATAAGTTTATTGAAAATAGGTATAACTCGTGTATGTGTTTTTATTTGTGATCAAATGTCAAAGTTTATATTAGATTTTATCAAGTTTTAATATCCGAATTAATATCTATATATGAATGTTTACTAGTTTGATACCTTAGTAACAAAATGTAAGATTTTCTAGTTATGTTGCACAAAATAACTCATTTTATTTCCATAACACGTCTTTCAAATCTCTTTTTATTGTTTACATGTTTACCATATATTTTGTGCCTTGCGTTTTTAATAATACTAATGATATATTGTATACCGCGTTGCAATTTGATTGCAAATGGGTACGTCAGGTGTGCATTTGTTTTGTCGAGGGTATTGAGTGAAATGAAGTGTATATGGGTCGTATGGAATGAAGACTAAATGAAACAAGGTTCATTTGAGTAATGCTAGAGGCCACTCGAGACCGACATACCCAAATGCGGGTCGAACCTCAGTCTAGGCATAATGGGAGGAAGTCGGTGGGTAATAGAAGGAAACTAAGCCGAAAGTCAAATTAAGCTAATAAGATTTATAAGTCCAACCAAATAAGTTGATAAGCTGAAAACCTTATTAAACCAATTTCCAATGAGTAGTGTTTACTAGTTTTAGTTTTTACTCTTTTCTTATGTTTAGCAGCCAGCAACAACAACAACATAATTAATAAAACCATTCCCTTTTTAACTTATTTTGTTTATGCCATTCGAATGAAGAAAACAAATATTACTAATAACACAAGTTTTCTTTATGAAATCGATACAATAGTAAGATATAGAACTTCTGGAAGCCTACGACACTATAAAAAAATATCGAATTTCAAAAAAAGAAAGAAGTCTTACAGCAAGGAGGTTTCTCGTGTAGGGGTTTCGAACCCAAACAAATATTAATTACTCGCGATATCCTTGAGATTAACACAATTAAAACTTGATTTGCACACTCTACTATACCAATTACAAAACCCCTCTATCAATTGGAGAAAGCCCTAACCAAATTCGAAACCATAGTTTGTGATTGTGTGTGAAAAAAAAAGTGAAGAAAACCTGAAATTACTTGAGCCTATCTATACATGAACAAATGGAAAGCTTGAAATCTTCTTTCTTGACCTAGCTCATAGGCTGCTCCCATTCCTGGCTCTAGTCGTCTCCTCCCACTTCCAACATATGCTCGTGACTTTTCTGTAGCACTGAGATTGATATGATGGCGCATGGATGATTGAAGAGGAAAGGGAGCATGAATCTTTTTGCTTGTCTGCTTTTGGAGGAGGTTGAAGGAGACGAGGAAAGGGAAAAAAGAGAGAGTAGGAACATATATAGATGGAGCGTGGGAGAGAGATATACAAGTTTTTCTCTTTTGTTTTATTAAACAAAACAGTATAGTCGGTAGCCCGTGTTTTGTCGAATCCTCGAGTAAATGTACCTTCCCGGTACCCGAAAATTATAGAACTTATATTTTCGGAGATGGTTTCTTAAATGTAATAATAGGACATTATTATTTCATTGAAATTTGATTATAATTGTTTGCCGTTATTAATTTGGTGTCGGTATGCGTGCGGTGTCGTGACTTTCTGAATTCACGAGATAACTTCTCGTTTTCTTTCGTAAATTATCATTGAATGATAAAATGTATATATTTCACTTATCTCATTATTTATTTTTAGTCTTGTGTGCTACTGCGCTGCAGTATGCGGAATAACTTCCCGAAACAAGGGATTAAGCTTATGTATACTTAAATTTTAACTTGGGCGATAATAATTTTCACTTTTATTATACAGATACTTAGTGGACAAGTATCGTGGGTGTGGTGTCTTATTTCTAAAGAAACGAGATGACTTCTCGTTTTCAAACTTTAAATATTGGCATTTTGTCCGAAAATAATTGATTTAAATTTTCTGACGTGATAAATATTATTATAATAATCCGGAAATTTACGGGTTGTTATAGTCTACCCACCTTACAGGAGATCCGTCCCGGATCTCAGTTTACGTTACCCGATAGGGTGTCGGGAACGAGGTGATGGTATTTGGAACAAGTTTTGAATTCTCCCTAGGTTGTTCTTAGGGTTTCTCCTTTGAGTATGGGTACCTAGGTGTTATGTCAGCAGCACATCCTCTATCCGAGGTGCCATGATTTTCTGGGGTAGGTTCATTGGGTGAAAGTTCTAATTCTTGATGTTATGATGTTTCGCTATTTTGTTAATGTGAGAATCTCTAACTTCCCATGGTAAAATGTACCCATTTCTGGTATTTAATGATTCTAAAGTATAGTGGTTAATTCTTAAGGTTCGCTACGGGTTTGTGTGTTTTCTCTTTTAAGGGATGGGGAAACATTTGTTTTCGAATTTCTCTTTCGACTAAATGTTTATACAAGTTTGACTAAGACCAGATTTCAAAATCGATAATATGTAAACATGACACATATTTAAAAGATTGTAAAACCGGTTCTTAATTATGGGATGTATAAGGAAGTTTTGCGAAACTTTTAGTGTTTCAGCATTTTGTCTCATTTTAATGAGGGATTTGGAAAATATAATTGTTGGATTTTTTTTATTTATTTTTTTTAAGGAGAATCCTCCAATTTGAAAATTTTGTTGTAGTAAGGATGTGTATCAGGATATAACATTTACCCATAGCTACGAGTAGGGTTTAGTTGTCTAAGTTGGGTAAGGATGGAGGTTTAATAGTTGATGAACCTCATGGTCATCTATGGTTTTAGGCAGAGGTGTAGGATACATCCTAAGGTCAGGCTTAGCTATCAAGGAGGACATTGATCATTTTTGTTTATGGGGTATTAACTTAAAACACATTTCGAGGAAATAAGTAACCAATAGAGTGGTTCTGGAATACCTTTCAAAGTATTAAGGAACACTTCATTTTGGTAAGGTATGGGTAGAATTGTAGTTTATTTTATGGTGAAATGGTAAGGTGGTAATTTGGTTTGTAGAATAATTCATGGAGTGGTTCATGAAGTATTTTGATTATAATGGTTTGAGGGATAATCGGAAATAGTTTGTATGGCAACTCTTTTATTTCGTTTGTAGGAAGGTAACAAGGTAGGCATTGTTATTCTTAAGAGGTGGGTGGAGCTTCTAGGTTTTTAATTCTCAAGGTAGGGCGTAAAGTTTTCAAGTTTCTGTGGAATTATAGGTCCTTTATCATGCCCCTTCTAGATTTTGCCAAAGGTTTATTGTATTTTCTCACATGTGCTATTGAAAGGTTGCTCTTAGAATGGTTTGAATTGTCCATGGGGTATAAGGTGTGGGGTAGGAGTGACTATAACATAACCCGATTGTGATATGGAATTATAAAGTTTATGATTAAGAAGTAGGATGACGCCAGTGAGTGGCTTATGATTAAGGAATATTGTGACGCCAGTGAGTGGCTTATGATAGGGTGATGCCATTAAGTGGTTTATGACTAAGGAATGCCAGTGAGTGGCTTGTGATCAGGGAATGCCAATGAGTGGCTTGTGACCAGGAAATGCCAGTGAGTGGCTTTTGATTTAGGAATGCCAGTGGGTGGCTTTTGATTTAGGAATGCCAGTGAGTGGCTTTTGATTTAGGAATTCCAGTGAGTGGCTTATGATTTAGGAATGCCAGTGAGTGGCTTATGATTTAGGAATGCCAGTGAGTGGCTTGTGATTAAGGGATGCCAATGAGTGGCTTTTGATTAAGGGATGCCAATGAGTGGCTTGTTACATGTTTTTTACAATATTAACATTAATCAAATTTCACTGGACATAACGCTATTATAACTATCCTAAGTACTGCAAAATTCACCTCTGAGTCGGACATAGGTGATCAGGCTATGTCCCACTGTCCCTGGTTGAATATAGGTGATCAGTCTATATTCACCCGAGGTTCAATGAATTTTGAAATACTTAGCTTAGTTACGCTAGTAATATGTCACAATACTTTTAAAGTTTGTCTTGAAGGATTAGAACAATTATTCTCTTTATGTGAGGGAAAAGGTGTAGTGCTGTGATACGTAAGTATACGTATAGGGAAAATAATTATAACCTATAGAGAAACTAGGTGAGCAGTGATAAAACATGTATCCTATCAAGTATGATCTCAACAGGATCATAAGTGAGGCATCAGCTTGGTAGGCAGGCACGTGTCGGTCATAGGGTTAAGTTTTTGTAAAAGTGGTTATAGTCTAGGTTTTAAAAATACCCAGTTCTCTATAACCTAGGCTCTGATGCCAATCTGTAACACCCCCAAAAATGGCTCAGCGGAAGCAAACAAGTATTGGGGTGCTACTAAATTGGTATCACAACATAAGCATAGAACAACGGATTTTCATAAACAAACTTTTATTCATTTCTTAAAAACAATGTTTACATTTTTGATTTGGTGCGGAAAATAGCCCATTATAAAAAGGTGGTCCCAATACATAAATCAGAGTCGTCTATGACCATGCCATGCCTTTGCCTTGCGCCTCCAAAGATAAGCTATCACCTCAAAACCTGAAGATACATGCTAAAAGGGGTCAGCTTACGCTGGTGAGTTCATAGGTTTATTTAAAAAGGGATTTCAGTACACTATTTCAAATTTGGTTTTTTATGATCATTACGTCTTGCAAATGTCATGAAATTTATGATTTCAATTCATAAAAGGGTTTCATAAAAGGATTTCATTTGTAGACCATAAAAAGAGTATATGTACATTACAAAGAAGTCATACAAATAAGGAGCCCATGGCGAGTGTTTATCCCAATACACTCGGTCCCGACATGTTATATGTTTTGCCTTGACCCAAGCGGGGTCAACCGAACAGGGGAGTCACCCCCAATAGATCTATTTATAACATTCACGCTTCCCAGTAGAAATTGACGGTTAATGAAGAGGGCAATTTGGGATCTAAGGACTTAGGCTAAGCTGCGTAATATTCTAGGTCAAGTATTTTAGTATGGTCCATAAAAAATCTAGGTATGATGTAACTTTAAACATTATAAAAGCATAGTATGCATAGAATGCACAATTTCAGTAATTAAATTATTTAAGTAAAATGAGCATGTATCCTCCTCCAAAACAGTATAAAGCAGTTAAAAGTAGGGGCTATGAAACTCACTTTGGCCATGTGCAAAATGAAGTCTAAAGGGAATTAAATCAAGGAGTGATAGTGCACGGCTCCGACACGCAACCTAATTAAGTACAGCATATTTAGTCTTTATGTTTAAGACTCGATAAAGTTTAACTAACTTTATAAATTTTTAAATGTTTTTGTTGTTGTTGTTGTTGTTGTTGTTGTTGTTGTTGCTTATGTGGCATCATCGATCTTAGAACAATTTAAAAGGAATTTAGTGGATTTCGGCTTAGGAAGGATGACATGGAAGAAATTTCAAAGAAGGAATTACGACTTTGGTTTAATGATGACCGAAAGATAATATCCGGAGGAATTGTATGTTTATAATAGGACGTTTTCGATGTAGATGAAAATGATATATATATTAAGTGTGTATATATATATATATATATATATATATATATATATATATATATATATATATATATATATATATATATATATATATATATATATATATATATATATATATATATATATATATATATATATATATATATATATATATATATATATGCATTTAGAACATTTAGTATAAATTTATTATAAAGGAGACTAAATTTTAATGTAATTCATGTGTAAATTGTATTAGAAAAATACAATGTAGGTTTTTAATAATTATAGTTCAAATACCAATATGTTTCAAAGGTTGTATATATCCCCGACTAATAAATATATCACAATCTGAGTTTTTAAGTAAGGTATTTTGTTTATAAATCACAAAATAAGTTTATTGAAAATAGGTATAACCCGTGTATATGTTTTTATTTGTGATCAAATGTCAAAGTTTATATTAGATTTTATCAAGTTTTAATATCCAAATTAATATCTATATATGAATGTTTACTAGTTTGATACCTTAGTAACAAAATGTAAGATTTTCTAGTTATGTTGCACAAAATAACTCATTTTATTTCCATAACACGTCTTTCAAATCTCTTTTTATTGTTTACATGTTTACCATATATTTTGTGCCTTGCTTTTTTAATAATACTAATGATATATTGTATACCGCGTTGCAATTTGATTGCAAATGGGTACGTCAGGTGTGCATTTGTTTTGTCGAGGGTATTGAGTGAAATGAAGTGTATATGGGTCGTATGGAATGAAGACTAAATGAAACAAGGTTCATTTGAGTAATGCTAGAGGCCACTCGAGACCGACATACCCAAATGCGGGTCGCCACAACTGCTGGCACCCTGGTGGGTTGATCAGAGTTAAACAGACTCAACATTTTGGACTAGACTGGATAGCTAGCCCGAATATGGACTTGTAGCCTAGAAGAGCAAACAAACATCCTTATAAAACTGGGCTTTGAGGCCCATGATTACTATTAATTAAATCCATATTTTGAGCTACCTTTCGTTTGTACAAGGTTTGACGGGGGAATGTTTCAACCAATATAACAATGTTAGATCATCGACTCCCTTCTGGTTTTTAGAAGAACTAATACACGAACTTTTCCCCGACCACTTCGTGGTCTTGAGGTAGTCTCGATGTTAAGCACCCTTCGGGGTGTTTTATCCTTGTGACTCGAATGAGTAGATAGACGCACCCCTTTTGGGTAACTAACAAACATGACTCCAAAATTCTTAGACCAATGCGGGTCTATATGCTCCGGAAGCGTAATGCCGAACCAGAAAAGGAATGGACAAACTTAATACTAAGCCAAGAACCAAGTAAGATACTCTAACGAAATTATAAGCTGAAATTTACATAAGCTGGAAAAATGATTGAGACTCAACAGACTCCATACAAGACACATGACGTGAGCATTCTTTAGCATCTTGTGGATTTGACTGGACACACAACACAACTTTGTGTATCCCAGCCGATCAACATCAAGAACAGACGCCCCCTTTCGGGTGGCTTTCTGTCGACGTACAGATAGAACAAGTAAGGTACACATTATCCGCTGGGATTGAACCTCAGTCTAGGCATAATGTGAGGAAGTCGGTGGGTAATAGCAGGAAACTAAGCCGAAAGTCAGATTAAGCTAATAAGATTTATAAGTCCAACCAAATGAGTTGATAAGCTGAAAACCTTATTAAACCAATTTCCAATGAGTAGTGTTTACTAGTTTTAGTTTTTACTCTTTTCTTATGTTTAGCAGCCAGCAACAACAACAACATAATTAATAAAACCATTCCCTTTCTAACTTATTTTGTTTATGCCATTCGAATGAAGAAAACAAATATTACTAATAACACAAGTTTTCTTTATGAAATAGATACAAGAGTAAGATATAGAACTTCTGGAAGCCTACGACACTATAAAAAAAATATCGAATTTCAAACAAAAGAAAGAAGTCTTACAGCAAGGAGGTTTCTCGTGTAGGGGTTTCGATATCCTTGAGATTAACACAATTAAAACTTGAATTGCACACTCTACTATACCAATTACAAAACCCCTCTATCAATTGGAGAAAGCCCTAACCAAATTCGAAACCCTAGTTTGTGATTGTGTGTGAAAAAAAAAAGTGAAGAAAACCTGAAATTACTTGAGCCTATCTATACATGAACAAATGGAAAGCTTGAAATCTTCTTTCTTGACCTAGCTCATAGGCTGCTCCCATTCCTGGCTCTAGTCGTCTCCTCCCACTTCCAACATATGCTCGTGACTTTTCTATAGCACTGAGATTGATATGATGGCTCATGGATGATTGAAGAGGAAAGGGAGCATGAATCTTTTTGCTTGTCTGCTTTTGGAGGAGGTTGAAGGAGACGAGGAAAGGGAAAAAAAAAGAGAGAGTAGGAACAGATATAGATGGAGCGTGGGAGAGAGATATACAAGTTTATCTCTTTTGTTTTATTAAACAAAACAGTATAGTCGGTACCCCGTGTTTTGTCAAATCCTCGAGTAAATGTACCTTCCCGGTACCCGAAAAATATAGAACTTATATTTTTGGAGACGATTTCTTAAATGTAATAATAGGACATTATTATTTCATTGAAATTTGATTATAATTGTTTGTCGTTATTAATTTGGTGTCGGTATGCGTGCGGTGTCATGACTTTCTGAATTCACGAGATAACTTATCGTTTTCTTTCGTAAATTATCATTGAATGATAAAATGTATATATTTCACTTATCTCATTATTTATTTTTAGTCTTGTGTGCTACTGCGCTGCAGTATGCGGAATAACTTCCCGAAACAAGGGATTAAGATTATGTATACTTAAATTTTAACTTGGGCGATAATAATTTTCACTTTTATTATACAGATACTTAGTGGACAAGTATCGTAGGTGCGGTGTCTTATTTCTAAAGTAACGAGATGACTTCTCGTTTTTAAACTTTAAATATTGGCATTTTGTCAGAAAGTAATTGATTTAAATTTTCTGATGTGATAAATATTATTATAATAATCCAGAAATTTACGGGTTGTTATACTTTATGTGTTCATATTATCAATATCCTTGCTTGTGTGCAACTTCTTGTTTCTCTTATTCGATCATCAAAGGTTTTGGTGTTGTAACAGTCGATTGTCCTTAAGGTTATAGATTTCGTGTTTCAATCTTTGGGTTTGTTGTTGAGGTTTATCCAACAAGTAGTATCAGAGCACGGTTCTTCATTTTTCCGAAGTTCGGGTGCAAGTTCGAGGTGCCGAGTTCGTTCGAGGTTTGGGATTTCGAATCGTTTCTTGGAGTAGCAATGGTGACGAGAGGTAGAAGAAGGTATTAAGGTGACATACGTGAGGGATTTTTTAAAAACAAATGTGATTAAAACAAAACTCACATCTCATACGTGATATACTACAAAAGGTCAAACAAAAGGTTTTTGTTTGTCAAAACGATTCGAGTATTAATTTAAAAATCAACTTCGGTAATAGTATTTTTGGTTTTAAAATCCGATTAAAAAGAAGGATTTCGTTGTTGCGAGTTTTTTCTTGTAGTTCAAGTTTTTGATCATGGTTTGCTTGAGTTTCAAGTTTACGATCGGGTTTGCTCGTTCGAATACGAGGGTTTAGGGTTTTTCTAATTAATTCGATTTGCAAGAAGGATTTTTAGCAACAACGGGTATATTGCACACGGCTTGTGAGGCTTGTCGGTAAAGTTGGACAAGAAACAGCTTCACAAGGTTTTTTCCAACCATGGAAAACAATAAAACCTCAAAATAGGAATGAGAGGGTCAACACGAACTCAAAGGATCCATATTACCTTGTTTGAACGAAAACCCCAATTGTTCACGGATGATATGGACCGCATTTTCCTCATTGATAGGACCAAGCTGATCCAACTAGGAGTCTTGGTTTTAAGAGGCCAAACCACCTCCAATGATTGACTTCCTATTCTTCATCTTTAGTTTCTTCTTCTTTCCTTATTATGGTACGTTTGATAGTGTTAAGCGAGAATGACTGTTTCTTTAAATGAATAACAAGGTCATAATTTAAATGAAAGGGAAAGAATTGATTAAGATAATTGTTATCAGTGACAAGTCATTTTTGTGAAAAATAATCTGTAAACATTCTGTGAATGTTGAAAAAAAAAACTTAACACGCCTGATTTATTTATCGATTTAGTATGGTGTTTGAGGATAGAAATCAAATAAGATAAAAAATTATAATAAGTAAATAAAAAGAAACAACAAACACAAATTTCATATGCATATCCTATTAAAATTATCATTCTTATTTGGAATGTATAGCTAAAAGCCTTATTTTTTTTATTTTTTTTTTTTCAATTTTCTCATTTTAGTTTTTGTTTTCACCGGATCTCTCCCGATGTTTGATTCTTAATTATATGTTTTATGTATCCGTACAATAAAGCTTCTATAGTTTTGATAAACATGCCTACTAAACAAGTTTAATAATAAGCCTAATCATATAAATGTGACACTTGTCCACATTTTATTGATAAACCAGATTTTTAGTATTAATCCTAACTAGTTATAAGACCCGTGCATGCACGGGGTTTTGACATAAGTCACGTAAATTAAACCATAAAAAGTTCATGCATAAGTATTTAAAATGTAATGTTATTATAGAGTTAATCAAAACTCTTAATTATCATGTTCGTCCGTTTTGTGTTGGTTATGTAATTAAGAGCTGTATGACAGTGAAAAATATTACCAGTTTTGTTTTCCTCTTTGTTTCTGGAGTTAGTTTTTCTTTTGTTCTCAGATAAGCTCTTGAACTTGTAAGCTATATTACTTATACACTTTTGGAATACCTTTATGTGTTGATTTATGATAGATTTTCCATCAGCACGGTCTCACATATGATATTGTTGTGTCTTAGGAGGAATAGAATAATACATACATATAGGGCTGAGCATGGAAGGTTCAAAACTAAACCGGACCGACAAAACCGACCAGACCGACAAAAACCGAACCGACCCGACAACCTCTTAAGTTTTTTATGATTTTCAGTTTTTGGTTTTGTCGGTTCGGGTCAGTTTTGGACCGACGCTCAGCCCTACATACAAACAATATTCCATTAGTATGCATGGTCACGACAAGAAGTAGTCAAGAAGAGTTTAATTGTTTAACCACAAATAAAATAATATGCATGAATACATAGAGACATCTTACTTTTCCATACTTCACAAAATCCATTTATAGAGAATTATTAGTGCATAGGCAACTGAAAGAATAACCACCAGAAGATCTTATGTATAGACGGAAAATATGCCGAGAAGAAAAGACAATTTCATACATATAATAGCTGAAGAAATCATCAAAACCCAAAATATTCTTATAGGATGGTCCAGTATATGCCATATGCTTAATTTTGCTGTTATCTGAGGAATGAGGTGCAATTGATGAGCTCAAACCCAGGACAAGTATCACTAATGTTATGTTGACGATATTGGTATGTTAAAAATGGGTCTTGTACACATTGCTTGTTTTAAAAATAGAATAAAAATGGAAATGAATCTAAAGTATCAGTGTATGTATTGCTCTCTTTGTACTTGCATACTTGTAAATTTGTAAATTAAGTAAATATTCAAAGCTAATGGATTCAAATGCTTAAATTGTTTAAATGGTAGTGGTAAGGTACAGGGAAACTAACATTGGTGAGATGGAAAGATGTATTATTTGCTAGAATATTGTTAATGTAAGAGTGTGTGTACGAAAAAACTAACTACAACATCTAGAAATTCTCCTCATATCCCATAAAATGCATCCGCCCACTCAATATTCTTACCCAGTAATTTGTTCCCCTAATAATAACCGCGAATCCAGTCACCATCAGAATCTGATCTCAAATGCATATGCCAAACTCCAAAACATAATTTAGTGGGATCATAATAACACACGTGCAAATGAAACATATGTTTGATGAAAACCGAGATCGACAACAATTCGTAAAGTTCTAGTGTTACTAACATAGCTAAAGTTGCCTACGCATGATGAAAATGAAACATTAAGTGAGCAAGGACCGAGAAATAAATAAATTATTTAAAATACTGCTATATTCTTTGTGCTTATATTAGTGCATGTTAAAAAGCACACCTGAAGTTATATCTTAGAGATCATATAGTGAAAAATAAATAATACTTGGTCAAACCTGGCTAATAGCACAACCTGCACCAAAAGATACCCAATATATGCCTTCAGATCATGCCAATATGAAAATTATAACATGTAATATATCACTGAAAAATAGCATGTTTAAATCCGTACTCGACATACTCGAAGCTTGATACGGTCACGTATCAGGTAAGGCTTTTCATGCTCAAAATTCAACTAACACGACCTGTTTAAGCCTTATTCGTTTTGAGCATACCCAATTAACAACCTTTTTATAAAACCTAAAATAAATTTAATAACTTAATTGTTACAACAATAACTTGAAACAAACATATCTCTTTTTTTCAGTATCAAGACTATCAACAACTTTAACTTTAAAAAAAAAAAAAAAAAAAAAAAAACATTATTGTAAAGTGAGAATATAACCCTGAAAAATAAGAATATACTTATATATACATGTTTTAGTATGGTACTGGTTCGATAATGCAACCACGACCTATTTTATGGAAAAGGGTGAAATAATAAACCCTAAAACTGATACATTTGACACAATCTTATTTAAAGCACTCACATCAAAATTGTCACATGCTACCATCTCCCCGTAGCTCACTTGATTACAGAGACAATATGTTGGTTTATTGGACCATAGACACATCCAAGTCCATACCAGGTGTGTTTGCAGTTGTTGTAGTTGATGTAGAGGCTGCAACCGCAAGACACGATCTGAATAGTAAAGAAATCCATCAAAAGAGAAATTAGTGACCAAACTTAGCAATAATATCAAACAAACACAGGTTTAAAGGAAAAAGATAATTACTTTTTCCTTCCTCCTCTACCACTTTGTATTACAGGTTTCCCATTACTATTGAGGTTCAATGCAGTTGATACGGCTGCAGTATTGTTTTCCTTTTCTGCCATAACCAATTAACGATAGAAGTATCAGAAGTGAGATGACAGTGTGCCCAAGTTTCCACAATTAAGTTGGCAATTTTGACCCAGTTACTTATAAATAGTTTGTTTATGCTACTGTTTATCTCAAAGTGTTTAGATCCAAAAACTTAACCAAAAAGGGAAGGGGTCAGATGGGTGTAAAGTTGATCAAAGTCTAATTAAAATTCATATGACTTCGAGTTGTTTTTATTCAAAGATTTTAGAATATTAATGTAACAATCCTGTTTTCGTGATCAAAATCAACACTCTTACAGATATACTATTCATGATAAAAATAAGGGTGAAAGCTAAAGGTACGCAACGTACTTTTTCAGAATTACACATCTAGCTAATATATTTTGTTAAGGGTCAAAGCTAGCTAACATACTTTCAAATTTCACTCGATCTAGCTAATATGACCTGTTGGTAGTAGGTTACCAGGTCACCTTGGCGAAAAATTTGCGCAGTTAGTCCTCTAGGACTAACGACCGTTAGCTAAATGATAACGACCGTTAAAAAAAAAAAAAAAAAAAAAAAAAAAACTTTTAAATTTTTTTTTAAA
This sequence comes from Chrysanthemum seticuspe, assembly GCA_019973895.1. Lineage (NCBI taxonomy): Eukaryota > Viridiplantae > Streptophyta > Magnoliopsida > Asterales > Asteraceae > Chrysanthemum > Chrysanthemum seticuspe. Next base: position 85,816,129 of record BPTQ01000001.1, on the reverse strand, counting down.
AAAAACGTAAACTTTTATAAAAAAAAAACATAAAAATATAAAATAAAAAAAAAAAAAAAAAAATTTAAAAAATTTTTTAAAAAAATGTAATTTTCTTTTTTAAAAACGTAAAATTTTTTTAAAAAAAAAAAAACGTAAAAATTTTTAAAAAAAAACGTAAAATTTTTTTTAATTTTTTTTTTAAATTAATTTTTTTTTTTTTAAAAACGTAAGATTTTTTTATAAAAAAAACGTAAAAATTTTTAAATTTTTTTTTTTAAATTTTAAACAAAAAAACGTAAAATTTTTTGAATTTAAAAAAAAAAAAAAAAAAAAAAAATTATTAAAGTTTTTTTTTTTTTTTTTTTTTTTTTTTAACGGTCGTTATCATCTAGCTAACAGTCGTTAGTCCTAGAGGACTAACTGCGCAAATTTTTCGCCAAAGTGACCTGGTAACCTACTACCAACAGGTCATATTAGCTAGATCGAGTGAAATTTGAAAATATGTTAGCTAGCTTTGACCCTTAACAAAATATATTAGCTAGATGTGTAATTCTGAAAAAGTACGTTGCGTACCTTTAGCTTTCACCCTAAAAATAACAACACAAAGTTTCCACATACTAATACCAAATACCATTTTGACCCGTTACCCACCCGTTTGGCCCCACCATCTTTACAACCTCTACACATCACATAAAGAGGAGTATGAACCATATTTTTTTTTAAAGATAGGTTTGTTTGTCAGACAGCCTTTTAACCATGCCAAGACCCATGAGATGAGCTGACAATGATCCATGATATGAATCATATACCATATCCATATCACAACTGCAACATACATGTAAGTGCCAAGATATACCGCGTCGTTGCTCTTCTAACTTTCTAAGATACTAATCAAGTTGTTGAATATGAGCATCCACCTGGAAAAAAAAAAGAAAAGAACATTTCCAAACTTATTCCAGTTTCCAATAGACGAAATTATCTTAAAACACATACCAAAGAACGACACTTTTTAAACACAAACATTTCTAAATTTCGACAAAACCACAAGTATAAAAAGGTTATCAAAATGTACCAAATCATATGCTTGGACAGCAAGAGTGACCTTCTCGTCAGCAAATCATAGAAAAACGATGAAGAACATCAATTAGGAGACAGATAGAGGATCAACCGCACACCAAACAATACCATATATGTATAGGACCTATATAACTTAACTTTATATAAAATAAATTCCTCGAATATACATGAAATCCAAGAACACTGAAATCTCTTGGTGAAACAGTGATTGCAAGAGCATCATTAGCCCATTTGGATGCTCTTCGAGAAAATGACATACCATTTATACAATGTTCTGATGGATCTATGATCTTTACCACAACCTGCAACATTGCAATCTGCATCATTGTACTCTCCTTTAACATATTCAACAACCTTGTAATCTGCATCCGGTAATTTCTTCTTCCTCCGGTTTCTGAAATTTTTACAAATACTCTACCATTATTGATCAAATTAGAGCTTCAATCAAAACCTATTTTTTCCCCAAAACTGAAACAAAATAAACAGGAAAATTACGAACCTTTTTGAAATATGAATAAAAGCCCTATATCAGTTTTAAACAAATTAAGAAATTAAGTATTAAAAATCATACCTTTATATTGCTTTCGAAATCACTGCAACATATTGAAACATCTTTGCTTCAATTTGTATCAATTTTTGATTTAGGATTACAGTGGGTTGAGAGAAAAACTGGGTTGAAACCGTGGGTCGAGTTTTGGGTGGTTTTGATGTTTTAAATTTTAGTTTTCGACCCTTAAGTTTTGTAAATTAACCCTGAATTTTTTAAGTTTTAGTTTTTTACACTTTTGACACATATATTTTTGTACACAATTTTTCACCTAAAACGAATTTATAAACATTATTGTCAAAATAAGAAAGTATTTATGTTTTTCAATTTAAACATGTTTAAGAAAATTAATAATAATATTAAAATTCTTACTCAATAAGGAATGAATTGATTTTTTTGAAATGAAAAATTCCCACTAACGGTTATGTTTTATTATATAAAATATTTACCTCTGACTGCCTCATTTTAAAGAATTATTTCTCTCATTTTAAACTTCTCTTTGTGTTTGACGTTTCCTACCGTCTAATTCCCTGCGCACAAACAATTAAACATCTTTCATCCAATTAAGCCAACTGTTAATATGTAGAAAATTAAACTTCTTTTTGTGTTTGACGTTTCCTACCGTCTGTTTTCTTTTTGTGTTTGACGTTTCATACAATTAAGCCAACTGTTAATACTAGACCAGGATATTTTTTTCATGTTGCTCACGAGTCACGATGCATTGGTTTCACAATCCAAATTACACGATCAATTAAAAGTAATAAATATATGCAATTAAAATTGTTGGACTCCTGTTGTTGCTTACCACGAACACCTATAATTTTGAACCATCAACATGTATAGCTTGAACCCATCAACACGGTAGAAAGCTTGCTATCAAAGCGGCGAGAGTGGTTCTAATGTTGGGCTAAGATGTAACCAAGGTTATAAATAGCGTGAGGCGTGGCCTGGCGGCATGGCTAAGCCTCAAGCCTTAGCGGCTAAGGCGAAGCTTTTGCGTTTTTAAGGCGTGACATAAGGCGGCACAAAATATGAAAATATTTATATATTTATATCATAGTTCATATATATCGAGTTTAAAAAAAGCGTTGTACTTACTTAATAAGGTTAATAAGCTATCCTTACATGTAATATTCTTCATTTTTCTAGAAAAAAGAAAAATTTATCGAAGTTGAATAAAAAAAACTCGTCACGCCTCGCGCCTTGGCGCGCCTTATCGCGCCTTTTCTCGACTTATCTCACGCCACGCCTAAAGACGACGCCTTGGGTTATTTCGTAACGTGGAGGCCACGCCTCACGCCTTGGCGCCGCCATGGTGCGCCTTTTAGAACACTGGATGTAACGCATACAGATGGAGAAAGCAAATAACATAATAAATTAAAAAGATTGATTTGTTTTTAATGAAGGGTATATTAGGAAAAACATAAAATATTACTCCCTCCGTCCCAAAATTATAGTCCCCTATTGACTTTTTTGGTCTTTCTTCTACAACTTTGACCTTAAATATTTTTGTTTGTGTTATATAATACTTGATGAAAAATATATGAATGGATTGCGTTTTAAATGTATTCTCATTGGTATATCTTTCATCAATTATTGTATAACACAAATAAAAATATTTAAAGTCAAACTTGAAAGGAAAGACCGAAAAAGTCAATAGAGGACTATAATTTTGAGACGGAGGTAGTAACTGAATTTTTGAATTTCTGTATATGTACCAATCAAGTCTTTAGGTTTATTTTTAGGCATCTTAATAAGGCTTAACTATCATTTTTCAAGCTTCTAACATATCGAGGGAAAAAAATACATGGTTTTAGAAATGTTTGATCGTTTTCCTAGAAAGGAAAAGTTCATAGAAATTTATTTATGTGTGAACTCAAAAGAGTCAAAGTCAATATAATAAAAGTCTTGGTTATTAGAAAGACCGTACCGTTGTCGCCACATCGATCCATTCGTGTGCATTGCATTTACTCCTTGCACGTTGCCGGTTATTGGTCCTAATTTTATCTCTTTGGAATAATGGATCCCCAACGTTTGAATTTCAATGCAACAAAGGCCTTCGTCAGGGGGACCCCATATCCCCCTTCTTGTTCCTGATCGTGATGGAGGCTCTTTCTTGCATTATGAAGAAAGCTGGTTCGTGTGGTGCTTTTGAAGGGCTTCGTCTCCCTAATAATGGTCCTGTGGTGTCCCATCTTCTCTTTGCCGATGATTGCACTTTCATTGGGGAATGGTCTCTCGGTAATATTAAAAAGGTTAGTCGTATTTTGCGATGTTTTTACTTATGCTCGGGGCTTAATATAAATATGGGGAAGTCAAGGCTTTTTGGGGTTGGGGTCGAGGCTGATATGATTCAAAGGGCGGTTGATAGTATCTCTTGTAATTCGGGGACAATTCCTTTTGATTACCTTGGCATCCGAATTGGCGGTAACATGAATAGAGTGGGGAATTGGGACTTCATGTTTGATATTTTCAAATCCAGGCTTTCTAGTTGGAAATCGTCATGTTTGTCAATGGGGGGAAGGGTCACCTTAATTAAGTCGGTGCTGGAAAGCCTTCCAACTTACTACTTGTCTTTATTCAAGGCTCCGGTCAAAGTTTTGGAGGGCCTCGAAAGTATTATAAGAAAATTTCTATGGGGTGGCTCGATGGATAATAGAAAGATCCATTGGATCGCGTGGGATAGAGTTACTACTCCTATTGATGTTGGCGGGATTGGTTTAAGCAAACTTGGTGATACCAATATTGCGTTACTGTCAAAGTGGGTATGGAGATATAGAAGTGAAAATGATAGCCTTTGGAAGAAAGTTATCGATGCGATTCATGGTTCCAAGAGGTGTTGGGAGCCACTTCCGATTTGCAAGGCTATGTCGGGTGTTTGGTCAAATATTGTGAAGGTTACGTCAAGGGTTAAAGTTGGTGAAGTAGGCCTTAATCAGTTGCTTAGGGGTAAAGTGGGAGATGGGAAAAGCATAAGATTTTGGCTCGATCCATGGGTATGTGCTAGACCTCTTAGAGACGAATTTCCTCTGATGTTCAAGAAAGAAAAAGATAAAAAGAGCTGGGTTTGTGATAAGTTTGCCGAGGATAGAAATCAGTTCGAGGGGGGTTGGTTCGAAAGCGGGGAGGGTATGTCGGAGCACGAAGAAAGGGAAGTGACTCGCATGAAAACAATCTTGGACGGGATTTTGCTAAGCGATAGAAAGGATAGTTGGAAATGGTTTGGGCCTGGTCATAAAGAATTTAGTGTTCGGGCAGTAAAGGAGTTCCTTAGAAGTGGGTATGAATATAGCAATAACCTTGTCTTCAAGTGGGCGAAATGGTTACCAAAAAAGTGTAACCTCCTGATGTGGAGATTGGGTTTAAATCGATTGCCTACTATGGATGCTCTGCACATCCGTAACTGTAGTCGTGGTGATCAAGGGTGCGCGCTCTGTGAGGCAGAAGAGGAAACGGTGGACCACTTGTTTTGTGAGTGTGAAGTAGCGATGGATGTTTGGTCGAGAGTTGGAACGTGGTGTAAGGTTCCCCCCCTAATTCTTTTCTCTAGATCAGATATTCTCTGTTTACATAAGGCTCTAGGGGTAGACAAGAGGAAAAGACAGGTGCTGAAAGGGGTGTTCTTTTCGACATGCTGGTGCATCTGGAACGCGCGAAACAAGAAGAGATTCAACAACGTGAACACTGACAGTAGGAAGATTCTTGAGGAAATTAAATCGATTACCTTTTTATGGTATAGGAATAGAGTTAAGCATAATTCCTTAGAGTGGAAGGATTGGTTTTATTTTAACGTGGTGTAAGTTCTTGTTTGGTTTGGCGCTCCATCTGTTGGTGGTAGTGTGTTTGTGAATAATAGTTAATTTTCAAAAAAAAAATATAATTGAGAACACCATTCGAATCTTTCTTTTTCATATTATGTTGTAACTACTTACTATAACTATATTTTCATCTTCTAGAAATCCTACGTATGTTTCTTAAACTTGACGGAACACCGAGTTGAATAATACTTAATTAATGATTTGAGTTTTTAATATCGATAAAGACAAAATTTATCATTAATCTAAGATTGAAATAACAAAATGTGATTTGCGCAACATTAGGAATCAGTTCTTGTATCATCAGAACATTTTACAACTACAATTTCACTCTTACTTTTTGGTATATCTTTTCTTGCGATAGTATTGTATATAAGTTTGTAAGATTATGATATGATACAAATTATTTGCAAAATATAGCAACGAGATGACTCGGTAAAAACAATGTCTAGCTAGCCAACGAAACACAAACAAGTGAATTGAAACTAAAATAAGACCATGGGGTACCATGGCATGCCAAATGCTTCCTTTCAGTGCCACATAAGCACCACCTCAACATCTCCACTTTTAACACTCATACATCATAACACCACTTCACTCATAACATGCCATTTGGGCCCACTCATCATCAATTTTATTTTCTTTTACATTTTTTTAAACAAATTTAATTTCATTTATTCAAATTAAAATACAATATAAAACTTAAAAAATACAAAACCATACCATAATATAGAAGATTGCCATATAGTTTTGTAAACAATAAAACAGCTGATTACAAAAACTTTAAAACAATTTCATGTACAACACATTAGCCCATTAGCCCAATATGCAAAAATCTTTATTTATAACACATAAAAACTTCATAAAACCAAATCTGGATAAACAAAAACACAAGACCCAAGACAAGATAGGAAGAAGAACACCACCACCAAGAATATAGTCAAAAAAACAGCAAGATCCAACATAAACGTTATCGACCCACACATAACATGAAAGCCAAAGATATCCCCAACAACATAAAAGCAAAACCTGCTGGCGTTATCTGTGACAATTACGGCTGCCGTGTCTGCCGCCTTGACATCTCGTCCGGGTACCGTATTAAGTTTAGTATCATGGATGATAGTTCATGAAAAGCCTTTGATTGTTGATCTTGATTACGGTGACTATGTTGGCCCAACGGTAATTTTTCTTTATTCTGTCCGTTTCTGAAAGTCACACACGCCACTTAAGTGGCTTGGGAAGTGGCGAAAGATGGTTGGGGTATGGTGGCATGAGGGTGGCGACGCCACTTTGGCTTCCACATAGGATTTGGCGGGGGTTTGCGTTACCATACCCCATGGTCTAAGAATGGGCATGTCTTATCCGAGAGTAATATTAAAGTCATCAACTAACGCAACTTGCAACATATATAATATTATTTCTTTTTGAACAACTTGCAACATTTTATCACATGTTTAAAATCCCAATATCATTAATCATTTAATCACCTTCCATGAAACATCCATTTTCCTCATGTCAAACAAAGTTACAAACAAATATTATAATTTTAATATTTTTTTAAAGAATTATCCATAGTAAGTGCATGCACCTTTCCTAATTGTCACACCTATATATATAGCATTTCATTAACCGAAAATCTCCTCATATCTCACAAAAATTACAAAAACCAAGTGTCACTGTTTCTAGTACACAAGCCAAAAGACCGTCTAGCTCGTTTTTCTTACCGAATATATTTAAAAAATGATGAGAAATAATGGGTTCGACTCCGATTTTGCTCTTCTCGAGTCAATACGTCGTCATTTACTAGACGACACTGCTCCGACAATGTCCTGTCGGAGCAACAACTTTTTATTTCCACATTTATCAGAAACATGGGGCGAATTACCCTTACAACAAAACGACTCCGAAGACATGCTTATAGCAACATTCCTTAGCGAAGCACTAGCCTTCCAACTTCCACCTTCACCGGAGATGACGTCATCGCCAGAAAACACCATGGTTGTCAAATCTGAGCCTGAAACTTCTAGCTTTGAGCCAGAATCACTTGGAGCGCAAAAGGGTAAGCATTACCGTGGAGTACGACGGCGGCCGTGGGGTAAATATGCGGCGGAGATACGTGATCCGGCGAAGAATGGAGCAAGGGTTTGGTTAGGGACATTTGAGACGGCGGAAGATGCGGCAGTTGCTTATGATATGGCGGCGTATCGCATGCGTGGGTCACGTGCTTTGTTGAACTTTCCGTTGAGGATTAATTCTGGAGAACCTGAGCCGGTGAGGATTACATCGAAACGGAAAATGACGTCACCATCGGAGGGTTTATTGGCAAAGAAGGTGAAAGTAGATTCGGAAATGGTTTATGGATGCTAACTATGATTTTGTTCGACTATTATTTACAGTAATTTTTTTTATTGGGTGGAAAGAGTGATGTATCTTTTTGTGCATAAATGATACTCCCTCCGTCCCAAATTTTAAGTCCAGTTTGACTTTTCAAAGTCTTTTTCTTCCGACTTTGACTGTAATTATTTTTTTTCGTGTTATATAATACTTCATGAAAAATATATGAATGGATTTGTGTTTCAAATGTATGTTCATTGGTATACTTTTCATCAAGTACTATATAACACGAAAAAATATAATTACAGTCAAAGTCGGAAGAAAAAGACTTTGAAAAGTCAAACTGGACTTAAAATTTGGGACGGAGGGAGTACTATGAAAATGTGAAATGTAAAGATTGTAAACCCGCGAGCGATGGTTTGTTTAGTTGGTGAAAAACATCTAAATTTTTTAGGAAATGCTTTTCAGAAAATTAAAAAAACTAAAAACTTGTTTAGTTACACTACTTTCTTAACAATGTTAAAAAAAAAATGAAATTCTCACTTCCCAAATTTTAACTATAAAAATAAAAATCTAAATCTACACTTCTTCACTTTTTTTTTCTAGAAAAAAAAAAGCAAAACGACAAATTTTTTTAATCTATCATTCAATTATTTTAACTCATTATATTTTCAAGTAATAAGAAAACACGAAAAAAAATTCAATAAATAAACATTACCTACATGATGACATAGCTATGGTATATTAGAGCACAAGGTATGCTTGTGTTATTGGTATGCCAAAACCAAAAAAAATACCAATCACATGCCATTGCCTTACCATCCCTTTAGCCATTTGCATGCCAAAGTTCCCTTGAGCCATTTGAATGGCTCACGCCAGATGTGATGCTTTGTGTTTTTTTTTTTTTTTTTTTTTTTTAATTGTGAGTGAGTGGGTATTTTTAGTGGGGTATTTTGTGGGACCCAATAACATGTTAGTGGTGTGTTATGAAGGAAGGTGTTTTAGTTATTGGTGAGTTATTGGGAGGTGTATGATGTGGCGCTGAGGTGGCATACCAATAACGTGTTATTGGTATCCACGATACCTTGTGCTCTTACAGAAATGACTCTCTGTAAGAAATACTATAAAATTATTACTGTTGCATATAATTCCAAAAACAAATTAGCTCTAATGGAAAAGGGGTGATATGTACACTATTAAAAGTGATGTGTATATCACCAATTATGTATAGCGGTGTTGTACTGTGTGCATCAATGATATGATTTAATGGTGAAAGAATCAAAAAGTTTGATGTGCATATCAACACTCTGGTGGAAAATGCTTGAACAAAATCTGAACTACCTATTATTCTGTAAATGCTTGTGTAGTATTAGGAGTAAATTTAAACATAGTTTGGGGGTTTAAGTGTACATCATAATTTGGATTAGTACTAAACTATAACTAGGATTAGTTAAGCTTGCTTTGCAAGGAAAAGAAATGTCTTTTGGTTGGCTCCTTTAAGTTTGGTTTTATGAGAACTTTCTTATTCGACTTAGGAGAGACTTCTACACTCTTATCTATATAAATAGAGATAAGGGTATGCTAATTATTCATTCTTCTTTCTCGTTGTAATAGTTTCATTATGTGTTTTAATAAAGGTTTGGTTCAAGGGTACTTTTTTTTGGTAAAAGGGTTACCTTTGGTAAAATATTATTACTCCAACAAATTAATTAAGTAGAACGGGTGTGGGTAAATCCCACACCTCAGCCCAAAAAGGCAAACCAAACACACCTAAAATGCTTAAGACCTAAACAGGCGTAAGAGAGACAAACTAATCTTATGAACAACTATTATAAAGATAAGAAAGAAGTCTAATGTTTAAATGACCACAAAGATTTATATCCATCACATTACAAAACGCGAGTTGTTCTGGAGTTAAACATTGAAGGTCATAAGTGCCATATAGATTATAATCTTCATCCTCATGTAAGCTATCATCATATGCACTTCAACTAGTCATGAAACGAGAAGTCTCATCATAAACATCTTCGACTTCATCATCACTATAATTATCCAAAATAACCAAATTCACAACCTTAGAAAACAGATTACCTACCTTTTTCCCTCATTAACCATATTAGGTGTACTATTTAAAATAACGCAAGGAGCAACATTGGATGAGTCAAGGGTATTTTCATTGTTACCTACGTATCCCACATTCACCTCTTTTTGCATATGAAGCGACTTCCCATTATCACCCAGAAGCACAAGTTTTCCCTCGATTATTTGATTTTCTAGCTTATTAATATTTTCAACCAGAAAATCTTTACTAACATGACCTTTATCAACGGTGGTAGTAGTATTCACGTTACTTGAAGAAATGTTAGCACTGGGTTTTATATGAAAACTAGGATCCTCATCCAAATCACCAAGAACATTAAAGGAATTAGACGTGTTAACCACTTTAGCATCCTTACTTGGTTGTTTAAACGTAGACGCCTCCTTAATAGAGTCTTTAGGAGGAGAAGTGTTTCTATTCTTAGGAGCAACCGACTGTACTCCATTTTATTGGTCTTAGAAACCCCAAAAACCCGCTTATAAGTGGGATATTTTCGCTCGATAGTAGTAAACCCATCATTCAACACCTCCTTAGTAGCTCCCAGCTGGACTTTTGCCTTTATTACCCATCCATTTAACCACACGTTTAGGAGTGGCTTAAGGACAATCATCATTAAAATGACCATAAAGCAATCTTGTATCACACCGAGGTGATTCCCACTCGTATTCAATGCGAATTGTTTCCTTAGTATACCCTTCACCTACGAGTTTAGGAACTGCCAAAACTAAATCGTCACGAAAATCATTGGAAGCATTGATTTCAATCAAAGCTCTCGCATAACTACTACGTCCCACTACTCCAAACACGTGGTATTAGTATAAGAATCAAGCATTATATGAGTACCAATTTTAGAAGCAATCAAACTCAACCCATCAGGAGTATAAGCAACCATAGGGACATTGTGGAACTTCACCCATACCGGAACACATGACAAATCTTCTTTAAGAAGACTTACCGATCGAGACCATTTGTTGAGAAAGATGGGAATTCCACAAATCATCCAAGGTCCATCCCTAATAATAGCCTTCGCATCCTTTAGAGACGGGAACTTGAAGAAAAAGAAACCGTTCGCGTTCATTGTAACTTTTGAAGAGCATATTTACCCCAATTATTACGTACAAACCATTTAACCACAGAAAATGGAAGCCTTTCCTAATAAAATACCCATAAAGCAAAATTTTCATTTGCTCATTAACCTCATGAACCAAACCAATGGGTAAACCCACATCATAATCAACATCCTTAGGTATTGTCTCATCAATAAATCGAAAATTAGCTCTATTAAAAGACGAAGGGCTAATTTTAGGAGCATAAGTCGAGGGGGTATCCACATTAGAGTTAGTTGCAAGTGTTTTATCCACATTTTCATATGAAGATATGGAAGCATTAGCATCAGAAACACCACGAATTGCGTCTTTAAAACTCGTACACGCAACTTTGGTAATCGAATCCATAGTCATATTCGTACCAAAATTTTGTGACTTAAAAGCCACACCAAGATACATTCCAAGAAGCTAAAGAAGTATCAATAGTTGGAGAGCTAGTTGTAGAACCTGTACTAACCTGCACATCTTTGCTTGTAACAGCACATGGAACCGGATCCACGTGTTCTGTTACAACAGTTGCATTACCTCTTATCTTATTACAAACCTTAGCAACTAGATCGCTAAGCATATGGAAATTAGAATCCATTAACGAAGGATCTAAACTATCACCACTCGGATCATTATTGTTTTTCTTACTCCTCTTTTCACCTCCTCCACCCAAATCCAAATACCCCGATTTCAGCATCACAAAAAACCAAAACGAAAACACAAGAATAACTAGTAGCGTATAATCTTCAGTGAACGTAGAAATTAGGGTTTTAAACTCGGAAGCTCACAACCTCGTCATATGTTTAGAGCCCAGGAGTAAAGTAATAATGAAGCAATAGAAATCAATACTCCAACAATAAATATAATCGTTTAGCTATCCAACGATTAAAATTAAATATCACAAAACCAATCTGATTAGATAGTTAAAATAATGGCTGCTTGCAACTTTGTAATAAATGCGCGCCAGAATTAACAAACCGACATAATGACTAGCACAATGATTGTAACAATTGAATAATATATCCCTTGGAGAAACAACACACGGCGATCAGTATATAAAACTCTAGAACAAAAAAATTAGTTACTATGATTCTATGAGAGTAGGTCATAGAAAAGTAGTAAATTAATCGACAGTTTAGAGCTCTTGAAAAATCCCTCAAACGCCATGTGGTTCAAAGGTACTTTATAAGTGCATGTTATCAATATCCTTGCTTGTGTGCAAATTCTTGTTTCTCTTATTCGATCATCAAAGGTTTTGGTGTTGCAACTGTCGATTGTCCTTAAGGTTATAGATTTCGTGTTTCGATCTTTGGGTTTGTTGTTGAGGTTTATCCAACAAGTGGTATCAGAGCACGATTTCTTCATTTTTCCGAAGTTCGGGATTTCGAATCGTTTCTTGGAGTAGCAATGGTGACGAGAGGTAGAAGAAGGTATTAAGGTTTTACGCGAAATACAAATGTGATTAAAACTAAAACTCACATCTCACACGTGATATACCACAAAAGGTAAAACAAAAGGTTTTTGTTTGTCAAAACGATTCGAGTATTAATTTAAAAATCAACTTCGGTAATAGTATTTTTGGTTTTAAAATCCGATTAAAAAGAAGGCTTTCGTTGTTGCGAGTTTTTTCTTGTAGTTCAAGTTTTTGATCATGGTTTGCTTGAGTTTCAAGTTTACGATCGGGTTTGCTCGTTCGAGATCAAGGGTTTAGGGTTTTTCTAATTAATTCGATTTGCAAGAAGGATTTTTAGCAACAACGGGTATATTGCACACGGCTTGTGAGGCTTGTCGATAAAGTTGGACAGGAAACAGCTTGACAAGGTTTTTTCCAACCATGGAAAACAATAAAACCTCAAAATAGGAACGAGAGGGTCAACACGAACTCAAAGAATCCATATTACCTTGTTTGAACGAAAACCCCAATTGCTCACGGATGATATGGACCGCATTTTCCTCATTGATAGGACTAAGCCGATCCAACTAGAAGTCTTGGTTTTAAGAGGCCAAACCACCTCCAATGATTGACTTCCTATTCTTCATCTTTAGTTTCTTCTTGTTTCCTTATGATGGTACGTTTGATAGTGTTAAACGAGAATGACTGTTTCTTTAAATGAATAACAAGGCCATAATTTAAATGAAAGGGAAAGAATTGATTAAGATAATTTTTATTAGTGATAAGTCATTTTTGTGAAAAATAATCTGTAAACATTTTGTGAATGTTGAAAAAAAAAACTTAACACGCGATTTATTTATCGATTTAGTATGGTGTTTGAGGATAGAAATCAAATAAGATGAAAAATTATAATAAGTAAATAAAAAGAAACAAAAAACACAAATTTCATATGCATATCCTATTAAAATTATCATTCTTATTTGGAAAGTATAGCTAAAAGCCTTATTATTTATTTTTATTTTTTTCAATTTTCTCATTTTAGTTTTTATTTTCACCGGATCTCTCCCGATGTTTGATTCTTAATTATATGTTTTATGTATCCGTACAATAAAGCTTCTAGAGTTTTGATAAACATGCCTACTAAACAAGTTTAATAATAAGCCTAATCATATAAATGTGACACTTGTCCACATTTTATTGATAAACCATATTTTTAGTATTAATCCTAATTTACCTCTGACTGCCTCATTTGAAAGAATTATTTCTCCCATTTTAGGGCCCGTTTGGTTGAGGGCATTTTGACATAGGTTTTGGACTTACGGTAAAAGATGCATGTTTGGTTTGTATGGGTGGGTCCCTTTATTGGGGATGAGAGTTGAAAAATCCGCATACACAAATCCTGAGTGGGAAGGCTGGATTACAAATTGGTCTATCTTTACTTTTGTCTCTTAGTAAAATCAAGTGAGCCATATCACACTTTATCTCTGTTTTTTTATCTTATAATATTTTATAATAATATAATTTTTGTTTTATACTCTTATATTTATTCATAAAATAAATAAAATTATATTTTTCTCTCTCTTTATTTAATACCAAATCCAAATCCAAATCCAAATTCAAATCATAATCCAAATCCCAATCTTATACCTTGCCACAAACCAAACGGACCCTTAAACTTCTCTTTGTGTTTGACGTTTCCTGCCGTCCGATTCCCTGCGCACAAACAGTTAAACATCTTTCATCCAATTAATTAAGCCAACTGTTAATATGTAGAAAATTAAACTTCTTTTTGTGTTTGACGTTTCCTACCGTCTGTTTTCTTTGTTTTAAAAGTTACTAGACCATGATATTTTTTCATGTTGCTCACGAGTCACGATGCATTGGTTTCACACTCCAAATTACACGATCAATTAAAAGTAATAAATATATGCAATTAAAATTGTTGGACTCCTGTTGTTGTGATGAGTGTCTAAATACTCATCATTTTTATTCCTTCTACACTGCAAAAACAGTCAAAAACACTTTGAAAAGTCTCAAAAAGACAGAAAAAATATTTAGACTGTATTTTATGCATAAATTGTCAAATCTAGTCCCTGGTTATTCAAAACAAGTTAATGTTTCATAAAAGGCCCTCAGAGATTTTCAAGTTGTCAAAATTAGCCTTATAAAATTCAATTTTGCAAAATGGCAACTTTAGTCCCTGAAATTTCAAAGATTGACAGAAATTACCCCAGGACATTTTTAATTTGAAAATTATTATTTTTGGTCCTTGGGAAAATTAAACTTGTCATATTAGGTCCTTTTGATAAATTTTAGAAAAGTGCAGTTTCAGTCCCTCTAGTTTTGTGGAATGGCAAATGTGGTCCTTGTATTAATACTACAAACCAAACCAACCCAATGTCTAACCCATTTACCCAACCAAACCCAATACCCAACCCAACACAAATAACCCACGCCCAAAGTTAACCCGACCCACACTCTTTCTACTTTCCCTCCCAAACAACCTTTCCCCTTTTACCCACATATCCCACATCCACAGAACCCTAAACCTTACCATCTCTTTTACCCTCTTTTCCCCATTCCTAGGACACTCAACCTCAAATACCCTCCTATTACCCAGTCTCCCCCATTTCCCAAACCCACTAACCTTCTTTTCTCCTTCCCCAAGATGTGCCATGGTGGCAATCCTAGCATAAATCATCCAACTGATGGCTCAGATTGCTCCCAAAGTGTACCTACTTATTGGATGGCTTGGATGAATTCAAGAAAGCACAAGTGAGGTTTTTGGCTTGACTGCTCTCACAGGAGAAGCACACCCTTGAAGGATGAAGACCCATGAAGACCCTAGTATAAATAGGATGTGTAGCCAGTGTATAATGGCACCCTTTAATTTAGTTTTAAAAATTTAGTTTTATGTTTTTAAAGTCTTTTGTACTAAGTTTATTTAATGAATGAAAAAGTTTTTTTTAGTTTAAGTTCCTGTTTTTATATCTTTCAGTTTATCAAAAAATAAGCACTTGAGTGCTTATTTGTTCACTTTCTAGTTTTAAATTATCCAATAGCATCATATCAGTTTTAATTTAGTTTCCAGAGAATAAAAGTAGAATCTGTTTCAAGAATTTGGTACCCATTCAGGGGTGTTTGGGTCAAGCATTTTAATTGGTCAAAAATCTATTTTTTACCCGTTTGACTCACCAAGTCAAACTCATGCTAGTGGTCTTAAATTAGTAACAAGGTTTTGAAAATGATTGCATAAGTTTAATTCACTTGTGGTTGAAATAAAAAGTTGGATTTCTGTTTTTTTAAAACTGACAGAACAGCAAGCTTTAAGCTGTTGTTCGTAAGCTACTTTTGTAGCTTGTTTCATCTTTAAATCTTGCACACTTGGTTTTTCTTGAATCCTTGTGTGCCATTTCAGCTTGTGTCCACTTTTCTTGCATCACAAACCACTCTAGCATAGTTTAAAGTAGAATTGAAATCTGTCCTATTTCAGTTTTCATTACTGTCATACCAGTATTACGTGGCTAAGATAAGCTGATAACAGCTCATTTCCAAGCTGTTAAAAGCCTTTTTCTTGGCCTAATTCAGTTTATCTCTAATCTCTGTTGGGCTAACTTGAATATTATGTAGCTTGTTTGTGCTTGGGAAGACATTTTGCAGCTTAAAAATAAGCTGAAACAGGTCCCCCTTAGGCTGTTTTGCAGCCTGCAGTCAACATCAAAACTGGTCACATCTTTTTTTTTATCATTAGCTTAATGGTAATTTGCTTAGCTTATCTTAGAATATGATTGCTCATTTAGTTGTTTAGTTTAGTCCTTAGCTCTATAGTGCTTATTAGCTCCCTTATGTGCTTATTCTCCTATTCTAGTTAGCTTAGGACTCCCTAGATTAGCCAACTGATCCATTGCTTATTCCCTTAATTAGGTAGGTAATTCAGACTTAGATTGTTAGATTTAGTGTGCTTATTGGATACCAATAGTAGTGCTTAATTAAAAAGTTGTTCTTAGCTCATTTCTTTGCTTAATTAAACTGAAGGGTTGTTTGTTTAGTGCTGATTGTAGGCTGCTTCAATTAGGCAGTCTCTACTGCTTATTTCCCTTGAGAGTCTAGGTTCATTTTCTGCTTTCCCTAGTTTATTTTAGACTTAGTTTAGATATAATAACTTAAACATAGTTTAGCTAACTGCTAGTGCCTAATTGAATCATTAGAAGCTTTAAAAGGAGTGTTTGTTGAAGTTTTTGCAAAACTGTTGGGAATAAGCAGTCCTAACTGCTTATTCAGTTGGTTAAGTTCAAAGAGTTTTCACAAAAATTGCTTATTTCTTTGTCCTTCACAAGTTCCAAAAGAAAAATTTCTAAAAAAAAAATAAAAGAGCAAAAAGGGTGGGAGGCAGGCTCGAACCTGAGACCTCCCACGCCTTGAGAGTGATAGAATTGTACCTGTATGCATAGCGCCCTTGGGACTTTCTTGTCATCCTTTGCACAATCAATTCATTTATCACCTTTTGCTTCCTTTGCTTATTGAGGCTGTTTGGCTTATTTAGTGCTTATTCCTTAGTGCTTTTTCCATCTTTTTATTTTTCCCAGCTTCTGTTTACATTAAAGTATTTTCACAAGAATTTTCATAATTTTTCGTTAAGAGTTACTATTTTTAGTAATTAATTTAGATTAATATAGTTTTTAATTTGTAATAAATAAAATAAAAGTCGAAAAAATATTCCGCTTTTTCCTAAAATTATTTTTGGTCATTTAAAACGTAGGAAAATTGATTTCACACCCGTAGCCCTTAAATTGCAAAAAATTTTACGTTTATGGCTCGGGTTGTTTCCCGGTTTTTACGTTTTTACGTTTTTGCACCCTAGGACTTAGTGTAGCTTCGTTTTATCATTCCTTAGGCTTAGAAGTAGTTAATGTGACAACTCGTAATTTCAGGTCATTTCTCAAAACAATTCATGCCTTACAATTTCAACATTTATCGTAAACTAGGTTTACGTGTTCCAAATTCGCGTAACCTTAATGGTTTAGCGGCGAATTCATGATCATATCATCACGGACATTTCATATGGACTAAGTTTATTCTACATTTCATTTGCATCATTTGCATCACGGTAATTCATTCATGACATTTCATTTCACATTTAACGCGTAATTTTTATATTAAATAAACGTTATCGCGTGAGTTATTATTTTGAATATTTAATCCGTTACTTTCAAAAATGATCCCGACATATTTTTATACTTACATTTAGTTTATAAAAACTATATTTGAGTTTTCCTAGTGTTTTAAATTTATTTGGTATATTAATCGTTAAAGTTAAATTATTACGACGTTTTTCTTAAAAATTTCACGATAATTATTTTATCACTCAAATTTCACAAGGAATGTATTTTTACAATTTTTATAAAATCATTATACTCTATTTTGATTTATTAAAAATTTACTTGTACCAAAAAGTTACCATTTACCTTACAAGTTACATTTTACTTATACATTTCCTACACTTGTTACAATAATTATACACAAGTATATACTTTATAAAAGAAAGAAAAAAATATATATATATATATATTGGAAGACAAAATCCCCCAATAACCGGCCTTGGAGGGGGGTAGCATTAAAGGTTGGGTAAATTTTTCTACAAGTAGATATGTACATCACCTAAACTTAAATCACTCATTCATTCTCACTCAATTATCAAGTTAGTGTTTTTTTTCTTCTCTCTTTGGTTCTTCCACCATCATAACCGGTTCTCAATAGGGTGTACAAGGGATCACAAATTTTTCAAGTTCAAGTGTTTAAACAATCTAGAATCACACTCTTTATAAGGTTTTGAAATAAAAACCAAGAGTGATTAAGTTAAACCTTGGTTCTTATCACCTCATCATATTAGCTTGTAAGCATGTTTCTTTCATTTTTCATGTTTCCTTATCATTTCATATTTATCTCTTCATATTTGGTACAAACATGCAAGACATATGTTGTTTATACCATTTTTACATGATTTTTAGCAATATATATATATATATATATATGGTCATCCTATAATTATCCCCTTGGTATACTTTGGTCTTGATGATGTTTAGGAACCCATGACACCCTAAGAAGGTGTATGGTAGGATTAGATTAGCTTTGGAGTTGATTTGAAGGGATTAGAATAGGTTTAGTACGAGAAAAACTATTTTCGATACGTATAAAATATGTTCTGTCCTTGTTTTGATTTTCTGGAAAATCCGACAGTAGGCACGACTTTTTGGCCTTGATATTTAGAAAATATACTTTAAAACGAATCCGTGGCCGCTTGAACGGATAAAAACGGAGTTATAACGAAGAAGTTATGAATTTTTAAAGTTTGGCGACGAAATATATTATTTTCTGAAATTTCAGCATACTATTTTTACTCTATTCGGGTCAAAAACGAGTCCTAAGCTTCACAAATTATTTCGACTTAACAAAAATCTATTAGTATACTTCGATACGAAGCTAAGGACGTATTATACGTAGAAAACGGATTTGAAACGACAAAGATATGCACGTTTTCATAAAATTGCCGTAACTATTATTTTCTGAAAAACTATATTATTTTACGAGACAAGTGTTACGTTAGCTGAAACGACCATGTTTGAGGCTGTTTTTAACAATGATGTGGAACTTTTTGAAACGAAATGTCTTCTAATAAAATCAAGATCACCGAGCATATTTTTTCAAAACAATCGACCGTTTGTATAGCGGAGTTGTAATAAATTATTTACGGGTGCTTAAAGTTGGCCGAAACTCACTTTTTACACAACAATTAGACAAAATCACCATCTTTAACCCTTATTATCTTTATGTTCGAGACCTTTATGACGAAAACTCCTGAACTGAAACTTCTAGATTTCGATACAAACTTTCCAAAACCGTCGAGTTCGTTTCCTAACGATCGACGCACACCATTTTACGACTAGTTTTCCAAAGCCATTTTTGTTACTTTTATAAAAATTCCGACGACATTGTTTTACGACGAAAAGTGAAAATTTCACCATAAATCATTATAAAACCATTGTAGGATGACATTTTGACGTAAATACTTGTAAAGTGATTTTTGAATGGTCAAGACGTCAAAAGAGTATTTTTCGACGATAAGTAATATTTTTCAAAACTCGCAAATGGTATAAATAACATACGAAATGCATGCATAACATTACATCATAACTTATTACATATCATATCATCCATAATAGGTCATTTTCGAGATTCACGCTATATTTCAGTGTATCCACTTTTGTCATCGTAATCATTGCAACAGGTGAGTTCATAGCCCCACTTTTACTCTTTTAACTGTTTTACAAACTCTTGGGGGAGATACATGCTACATTTTTAATCGAACACATATGCTTTGAACTGTATGCTATAACCGAATGTTTTATTATCACTAAGTATTTGCCATGTTCGAAGTCCCTACATCATGAACCATTAGTCACTTGCGAGTGAGCGCGAATATTGTGAATAGGCCTATTGGAATTAACACTCCCGCTCTTATTGACCCAGTTAGGGGAAATCGAGCGCACTATATTTGAACCAGTAAGGTAAATTGGCAAATTACCTAATAGGGCGGCGATGAAACGATGATTACCAATTTTTATTGGTGCGATGTTTACGCTTTGGTGTCATGAACTTAGTGAAATAAATACGATTTTGTTTTCAACGATGAGTGTGAAACAATTTAACTCACACTACGATGATTGTGTTCAAACGAATTACTTAAACCTATGGATTTCACTCAACCTTTGTGTTGACCTTTCTAGCATGTTTATTCTCAGGTATCTAAGGCATTATCATCATGGCATGGTTAAGGAACCACCTTTTGAGTCGCGGCGTCGACTTACATCATTGTACATTATGGCACTTTCTTTTAAAACCATCGTTTGGACTTGTAATATATTTATATTTCTGCAAACTTTGTAAACTTTTGGGACCTATGTTGTAACTCTGATTATTTTATTAAATCAAACGATGTATTTTCCAAACGACACTTTAGGTCGTTCAATATAACTGTGATTGTGATGCTATGACAGTCAATCCCCAGGAATTCCATTCCGCTGCAAAACAGGTAATTTGGGGGTGTGACAGATTGGCATCAGAGCTTCAGTTATAGAGAACTAGGTTGCATCATTGACCCTAGACTATAACTACATTATCATAGCATCTCATCATTTCATCATAAGTGCATGTTCACTTTACATGCGGTTTATACGTACATTTTCGAGTTATTTACTTTCATTTTACATCGATTGTCACATGGATGCCTTTAAATGCCCATTCCATCATTCTTTCTTCATACTTTAATGTGGAGAATTCCTTGTCATTCCCTATCACAATTTTTATATCAATTGACTCATCACCGATAACGTCGAATGCCGAGATAAACCTTAGAATAGGGCGAAGTCACTCTCACTCCTTTGTTTCACCACTAACATGTCGAGTTACACTTTATTCACACACTAAGTCACTAAACCATTATACATTTGAAGCACTTACAACACCTCATAACCCATTTTTTCGGAACCCGTTGATCATTTTGAAAAATAACCTCAAACTTATCGTTTCTTATCACATTTCTTTGAAGCGCTTATTATTAACATCGGATTTTGCTACGTCTCACATTTCCTCTTGTTTTGAAGAAGATATGGCACCGAAGAAAGCCACAGCTGAAATGACACAAGCGGCTATTCAAAAGTTAGTAAGGGATAGTGTAGCAGAGGCATTAAGGATTGAAAGGGAAACGGTGGCTGCTGCTGCTGCCGAGGCCGCGGCTGCTGCTGAAGCCGCAAGGCTTGCTGCTGCTACTGGAAATGCAGGAGGATCCGGAGTTAAGAGCTGTTCTTACAAGGATTTCAAAAGTGGTGAACCCACCAAGTTTAGAGGGACTGAAGGAGCCACAGCCATGGTGCGATGGTTTGAAAAATTGGAATCGGTGTTTTTGCTATGTAATTGCCCGGATGATAGTAAGGTCAAGTTTGCTACGAGTACATTACTCGATGGAGCATTGTCGTGGTGGAATTCATATGCTCAACTGATTGGAATGGAGAATGCTTTCAAGCTTACTTGGGAGCAATTCAAGGGTTTGGTGACTAAGAAGTTTTGTCCTCGTACGGAAGTGAAAAAGTTGGAGACAGAATTCTATGAACTAGTAACTATTGGATACGATATTGACACTTACATTCGGAGATTCCAAGAATTGGCCGCGTTATGCCCGTCCATGGTTTCTGATAACGAGAAGTTACTAGAGGCTTTCATCGGGGGACTTCCCGAGGTTATTCAAGGAGATGTGACTTCGTTTGATCCACAAACAATCGAGGAAGCTATTAGGGTGACTCAAAAGCTCATGGCCCAGGTAGTGAAGAGAGGTAAGTACACCAACACCAACCAAAACAACAACAACCCCAACAACCGCACCAACTACCACAATAACCAAAACAACAACAACAACGACGATAACCAACTCAACAACAACAAAAGGAAATGGGAAAACGACCAAGGAGATTATAACAACAACAACCAAAACCGCAACACTAACCATCATCAACAACAAAATAGAAGGCAAGAAGCGGGAATGGTTTATGTCGCTGCACCAATGAGAGGTAGAGGGTATGCTGGAACACACCCACTATGTAATCGATGTAATTTTCATCACTCGGGTCCCTGCCCTGCCAAGTGCCACAAATGCCAAAAACCGGGACATCTAGCAAGGGATTGTAAAGGTTAAAGCCATAGTCACGTGCTTCGGATGTGGGGAGCAAGGACACTATAGAAATCAATGTCCTCAAAACCAAGGTCAATCAGTTGAAGATGCTCATGGGAATGCATACATGTTAGGAGGAGGAGAAGCTCGTCATGGTCACAACAACGCGGAAGACTGAAGAAGTTTGGAAACTAACAGTCTTAATTTTCCTTATGTACTATGTTGTACTAAGTTTATGTCTTCCATCATATTCGGATCTTATGACTTAAGATGTACTACTTTTGCTAAACCACTCGTTGTAAAATATTCTCATCTATCGTACTTATTTTCTTTCCGATTTGTTATTACTTACGAGAATTTTACTTCTTTTTACTTTATCGACCATTTTAACGACACGGTTTAAATCCTTGTAAGCATCGAGAGTTATAACGACTAAACCGAACTTCACGTCATCGTTCCTTAATTATGCATAGCCTAGCTAACTATGTCTAATTCTGGAGGGATCACGTTATGTTGGGAGCGGTTATTTATAAATCTTAGTGCAAGCAATATTTTCACATGTTCCAATTCAAAGTGTTACTTATAAGAGATTCATCCGATATTTTCTGTACTATGATGTTTTGTACGCTCTCAATCATCGATAACCGTAACGACACTTCTCCATACCTTCTTTCCTCGTTATTCATCATGAACTCAAAAATTCGATAGACTAACACGAACTGAATTCAGGGACTGAATTCCTTTTTGGTTGGGCGAATGTGACAACTCGTAATTTCAGGTCATTTCTCAAAACAATTCATGCCTTACAATTTCAACATTTATCGTAAACTAGGTTTACGTGTTCCAAATTCGCGTAACCTTAATGGTTTAGCGGCGAATTCATGATCATATCATCACGGACATTTCATATGGACTAAGTTTATTCTACATTTCATTTGCATCATTTGCATCACGGTAATTCATTCATGACATTTCATTTCACATTTAACGCGTAATTTTTATATTAAATAAACGTTATCGCGTGAGTTATTATTTTGAATATTTAATCCGTTACTTTCAAAAATGATCCCGACATATTTTTATACTTACATTTAGTTTATAAAAACTATATTTGAGTTTTCCTAGTGTTTTAAATTTATTTGGTATATTAATCGTTAAAGTTAAATTATTACGACGTTTTTCTTAAAAATTTCACGATAATTATTTTATCACTCAAATTTCACAAGGAATGTATTTTTACAATTTTTATTATCTCATTACATTCTATTTTGATCTATTAAAAATTTACTTGTACCAAAAAGTTACCATTTACCTTACAAGTTAATAATATATACACATTTACTTACACATCCATTTTTAACAAATATTTACACAACATTTTATAAAAAAAAAATAAATATATTTTACCAAATCCCTCCCCCTTGGCCGACCAAGGGGAGGGTGGTAATAAATGATGGAATGGGTCTTGATTATATATGTTTTCACTCTACATAAAAGTCTTACATGATTTACTTAACTCATTTCATTCATTCTTCAATCATTCTTCAAGTGTTAGCAAAAGTTTCCTCTTGGTTTTCTCTCATCATAACCGGCCATATAGAGGTCTTCACAAGGGATCATCACAAAAATTTTCTCAAGTGTTAAAACAATCTAGAATCATACTCTTTATAAGGTTTTGAAATAAAAACCAAGAGTGATTAAGTTAAACCTTGGTTCTTATCACCTCATCATATTAGCTTGTAAGCATGTTTCTTTCATTTTTCATGTTTCCTTATCATTTCATATTTATCTCTTCATATTTGGTACAAACATGCAAGACATATGTTGTTTATACCATTTTTACATGATTTTTAGCAATATATATATATATGGTCATCCTATAATTATCCCCTTGGTATACTTTGGTCTTGATGATGTTTAGGAACCCATGACACCCTAAGAAGGTGTATGGTAGGATTAGATTAGCTTTGGAGTTGATTTGAAGGGATTAGAATAGGTTTAGTACGAGAAAAACTATTTTCGATACGTATAAAATATGTTCTGTCCTTGTTTTGATTTTCTGGAAAATCCGACTGTAGGCACGACTTTTTGGCCTTGATATTTAGAAAATATACTTTAAAACGAATCCGTGGCCGCTTGAACGGATAAAAACGGAGTTATAACGAAGAAGTTATGAATTTTTAAAGTTTGACGACGAAATGTATACTTTTCAGAAAATTCAGCAACATGTTTTTGGTTAGTACGAGTTAAAAACGAGCCTTAAGCTTTGCAAATTATTTCGACTTATCAAAAATATATTAGTATACTTTGATACGAAGCTAAGGACGTATTATACGTAGAAAACGGATTTGAAACGACAAAGATATGCACGTTTTCATAAAATTGCCGTAACTATTATTTTCTGAAAAACTATATTATTTTTACGATACAAGTGATACGGTAGCTGAATCGACTATGTTTGAGGCTGTTTTTAACAATGATGTAGAACTTTTTGGAACGAAATGTCTTCTAATAAAATCAAGATCACCGAGCATATTTTTCAAAACGACTAACCGTTTGTATAACGGAGTTTTAATAAATTATTTACGGATGCTTAAACTTGGCCGAAACTCATTTTTACACGACAATTAGACAAAACCACCATATTTAACCCTTATTATCTTTATGATCGAGACCTTTATGTCGAAAACTCATGAACTGAAACTTCTAGATTTTGATACAAACTTTCCAAACCCGTCGAGTTCGTTTCCTAACGTTCGACGTACACCATTTTACGACTAGTTTTTCAAAGCCATTTTTGTCACTTTCATGAAATTTCCAACGACTTTATTTTACGACGAAAAGTGATAATTTCACCATAAATCATTACGAAACCATTGTAGGATGACATTTTGACGTAAACACTTGTAAAGTAATTTAAGAATGGTCAAGACGTCAAAAGAGTATTTTTCGACGATAAGTATTATTTTCAAAACTCACAAATGGTATAAATAACATACGAAATGCATGCATAACATAACATCATAACTCATTACATATCATAACATTCATTCTAGGTCGCGGATAGTTTCCGAGTCTCACTTTCGTGCACTTCATTTTGTTAACATATCCATCATACCAGGTGAGTTTCCATAGCCCCATTTTCAATTGTTTTCATACTACTTTTGGGGGAGATACATGCTCAACTGTTTTCACTTACTTTCACAAGTACTTTAAACTCATGCATATTACTGTGAGTTTTCATAGCCCCACTTTCTATTAATTGTTTACAAACTTTTGGGGGAGATACATGCTCAAACTATTTTCATTTACTTTCACAAGTACTCTAAACTTTTACATATTACTGTGAGTTTTCATAGCCCCACTTTCTATTAATTGTTTACAAACTTTTGGGGGAGATACATGCTCAAACTATTTTCATTTACTTTCACAAGTACTCTAAACTTTTACATATTACTGTGAGTTCATACCCCACTTTTACTCGTTTAAATTCTTACAAACTATTTGGGGGAGATACATGCTTAAATACTTGTTTCACTCTTGCGAATACTCAAACCATTTATAAAATTGTGTTACAATATACTTCTTATACACTTCGGACATTATGTGTGGTTTATTGCGATATGTGCCTTAATGTGCTAAACTAGTTTTCAATTATGCATCAACATACAAACTTTAGCAACTGGTTAACTCCTGCGGGAGCCGGCGGAGAGGTATTGATAGTACTATCGGGCTGACGCCCCCACCCTTGTGTCCTTGATGACGTGACCTGGGGTGAATATAATCCGTTATTCAATGAAACACAACAAACAAGTTAGACTCGTCAAGAGGTTCAGTTGGCTGTGATTCTTTGCATTAAGTACATGTATATATCGTATGCACCTATGTCCTACTTTCAAACAAGATTGACAATTCTATATTTTGGCAATGGGTTGTAAACACACAGGTTGCAAGTTTTGTATGGGCGGAACTTGGAACTGAGTGGATTTACAATGCCTTTGCTGCATAAACAATTTTTGAAAGGCTTTATATTTCAGCACAAACTCTATGAACTCACTCAACCTTTGTGTTGACACTTTTTAGCATGTTTTATCTCAAGTAGCTAAGGCATTTACTTCATGGCATGCATATGGACATATCATAGAGTCGTGGTGACGACGCGTCTCACTTGGGATTTATAAACTTTAAAACATCGTTTGGCTTGTAATAAACTTATTTCCGCACAAGTTGATTTTCATTTGAGACCAATACTTTGTAAACTCTGATTGTTTTAATAAATTAAGCGATGTGTTTTCCAAACGACACTTTAGGTCGTTCGATATAACTGTAACTTTGATGCTATGACAGTCCTCCCCAAGGTATTCAATTCCGCTGCAAAACAGGTAATTTGGGGGTGTGACAACGGCCCACGGTTCCCCGTTGATCAGTACAAGTACTGCCTGTGATCAGGTATAATTCCGAAGAATTTCCTTGACAGGGTTTCTGATTGCGTCCGAACCGTCAAGTCTGACAGACTTAAAACAGCTTAAACACAAATGCAATTAAGATCAGAGGAATACAGTGGATTCCCGGGTCGTTAAGTCCCACGGAGGATGAATTGGTGTTTAAAACAACTTCAGATGATAGAATGATCACTAAGGATAGTGATCAGTAAGGTTTTGGGTGAAAATTACCTAAAGAAAAGATTTACAAATAACAGCGACTTAAATGCAAATTAAAAAGATTAAAAAGTTAAAATCTATTAAATAAACGCTATCACTATTTTTACAGATCGATGAACGTTTATGATTTTATAAAATAAAATAACTTAAATAAACTATATTAATCAAAACGTAAACTTAAATTACTAAAAACGTTACTTAAAACGGAAACGAGCGTTATTTACGAAAATGGCGCTGGAGCGCAAGCAAAAACGTAAAATTTATGAAATAAAAGGCCTACAAGTGTAAAATCAATTTTCTTACAAAATATATGATAAAAGAAATTTTTAGAAAAAAGATTTATATTTTTTTGACTTTTATATTTTTTATTATGATTTAAATAAGTTTTTACACTAATTAAATGTTAAAAAATACTAAAACTATTTGGAAAAATCTGAAACTTTTTTATAAATTACTTAATACTAATACAAATTTATGAAAATTGCAAAAATGGAAAAAGCTACTACGAATAAGCTATAAATAAGCTAAAAAGCTCGTTTAAGCTTAAAATGTAAAACGTATATAAGAGATAAATAATGCAAGGTTATGACGAGAAAAGTCCCAAGGGCAACTGGTTTACAGGTACCCCCTATCATTCTCATAAGGGAGAGGTCTCAGGTTCGACCCCTGCCTCTCCCTTTTTGCCAAACATTTTATTTTTTGAAATTTTCTTTTTGCAAACTCTTAAATACAAGAAAATAAGTAACTTTTATAATTGGAGCTTTTTAAGAAAAGTACAAATAAGCTGAGTTTGAGCTTATTGTTTCCAACAGTGGGCTAAAAATGAGAATAAGCACAATATTAAAGCCAAGATGGCTAATAAGCTAATGGAATAAGCAAATGCAAACTGAAATAAGCTAAACTAAAGATTATAAGCTATAATGAAAACTGAATAAGCACAAATACTGATAATAAGCACTTAATAAGCACAAATAAGCAAAAACTCTACACTGTTACTCAGTACACTATGGTTTCTAGCTACTTTCTAGATTAATTTTAAGTACTTAAATAAGCTACAAAATGAAAATAATCACTTGGACTAACAAGCTAACCAACTTAACTTTCTAAAAAACCATTTTACAAGTTTTAGCTTACACTAATAAGCCCTTGAGAAGCTTATGAAAAACTTGGAAAAACCACTTCTCAGCTGATGTACACAGAATATGGACAAAATAAAAAAAACACTAGCAGGCTTATTGGATAAGCTGCAAATTGGAAAATAAGAACTGGAATAGAGATATGGGTGGGTTGGCTTTCCAAAAAGCTAAAATACACAGGATTAAGCTCACTAATAAGCTCTTAATGAGCTTATGAAATGAGTTGTCAAAACTGAGCACAGGACACTATATTGTTTTACTAGGTACTTTTAGATTAATTTTAAGTACTTATATGAGCTTGAAAATGAAAACAAAAGCTGGACTAAGCAAGTTGACCAGCTGAGCTTTTCAAAAAGCTAAAAATATAACTGTCTAGTCTACTATAGAGCTTTTGAAAAGCTTGTGAAAAAACTGAAAAATCACTGAGAAAGACTTATTTGAATACTGAATGAAATGGGACAAGCTAAAAGCCATGAGCAGGCTTATCAAACAAGCTTCAAAATGATAAAACAAACTTGAGACCTCTAGATGACTAGGGTGGCTACCCAAAGAACCAAAGATCAAAAGATTTGGTCAACTAATAAGCTATTTATGAGCTTGTGAAAGTGGTGGTAAAAACTGTGCACAGAGCAGTTATTTGACTTTTTGAAAATGAAACAAAGGTTGACTTATTCCAACTTTGATATGATTTTATGGATTGATTATGATATATTAAGTTGTTATGGAACTAAATCAAGCTACTTTACCAACTTATACACTGAGATGATGATTTACTCATTCTAAATCCTTAACAGTTAACTATTAAAGGTGGATTAAAGATGTTTTTGACTTTTAAACTAATGACCACTGGATTTACTTGTTGCAGTGAGTTCTTTAGACCAAATGTAACTTAGAACAACCAAAAACAGATGACTGCACAACTTCTAATACAGTGAACAAGACAGAACCAAACACCACTTTAAGTGACAGTTTTGGAACTTTTTCAAAGAGAAACACAAATTTAGACTATGCCATCTATAACAGACCTTCTAGTATCAATTATTAGGATTAAAGAAACATAAAATGACAGACATAACAACATAAGACCATGAAATTACAATTAAGCTATTTGTACTGTCTAAAATGAGATTTATAGTAACTACCAAATTAAGAGAACAAGTAACTGTTTCTAATATTTAATTATACTTAAATATAACTAGAAAACATGAATTAACAAAGATTAAAGCTAATGAACAAGTCAAACAGTGAAATTGCCAAAATGAATAAAAGGCTTACAATTGGATTCAAGCACAAACTGATGACTTAAGCTCAGATATCACACCTATTGCTTCCCATGAAGCACTAAACCACAAGCAAACCAAATACATCCATTGATAAGCAATCATATCCATATCACTATTGAAACTGAAATTTTGACTTTAGTTGACCAAGGGGTGCTTGAGAGTATAATCTTAGTAGAAGCTTATAGAAGCAGTTAATAAGCTATAGGAAAGCTTATAAGAGCTTATGAGAACTTAACAATCTCTTATAACAACATTTAATATAACATGAAATTCTTTTGAAATTTGAAATTTAGCATACACTGAAAAGTATCTTAAAACTGAAATTGAAACTGAAAAAGGTTCTTAAACACTTTAAATAGCTTAAACAAGATACTTGGAAAGATTAAATTGTACTGGAAATTAAGATTGAACTAAAATGACATAAAACTAAACTAAACTACTCTACTTTTTTTCTTCTCTCCTTCTTCCTTGATATTTATTGACCTCTGAGACTCTCCACATGCTTCTGAGCTATTCCCACCACCATTGGATGAGTCAAAGCAATCCTATCCTTTGATTTGCAATTTGGCGCCAAAAAAGTCTTGGGTGGGTTTCTGCAATTAATGCTTCTGGATGGATGTGGAGGTGGAGGGGGAATGTAAAACAGCTGGGGGGATAAGATAGGTGAGGTGGAAAGTGGTGGTGAGGTGGTAAAAACCACCTGGTTTCAGGTAAGCAGGTGTGAAGGAGAGAGAGCTACAGTGAGCGCGGTTTTCTTGTTTTTAAATAATTGGGCCGGGTCAGGTTATTGGATTTGGGCTTGGTTTAATAATAACACAAGGGTCCGGTTGGTTTAGTTAATACACAAGGACGAATTTTGTAATTTTGGTAAAAATAAAGGACTGAACTTGTAAGCTTTCCAAAATTGTTCCAAGGACTAAACCTGCAATTATTGATTAGTACAAGGACCATTCATGTAATTATTTCTCATTTTTAGCATCCAAGGACTAAAATTGCCAAATTTGTAACTTGAGGGGTTAAACTTGTAATTTTTCAAAAGTTTATCATAAGGACCTATATTGCCATTTATAAATAGAACAAGGGTGTAGTTTGATAAATTTCCATTTTAAAACACCCAGGGACTAATTTTGACATTTTTGCAAAGTTGAGGGACCAAAGCTGTAATTTTGAGATTTTTAACTTCAAAGGATTATTTTGAACAACTTGTGAATCCCAAGGACCTAAAATGATATTTTACAAGTTTTTGAATTACCAGGGACTAGTTTTGACAACTTTTGTAACTTGGGGGACTAAAACTGCCAATTATGCAAACTTGATACGTTTTTCATCAGATTTTGATGTTTTTGCATTTAAAACATATAAAACACTTGTTTGTGATATTTTTATCATTTTGATGTGATTCTGAGTGTTTTCAGATGTTTTTGGCATTTTAACAGTATAAAAATGATGAGTATTTAGACACTCATCAATCCCCCACACTAAGATATTGCTAGTCCCTAGCAATGATTTATGAAAAGTTAATGGATTTTATCTCTTTACCAAAAGCCATTACTTCTGGAGTAGCCAATTGTTTAAGTTCAAGTAAGAACTTTGGTACAATGATAACCAAATGATTTTAAGCAAATCACCAGCTTTCAACGGATTTGATTTGTCTTTACCAGAAGCCGTTTGCTCTGGACTAGCCAACTCTTAGATAAATTATCAATATTATCTTTGGTGAGCCGATTACCAATTATGGTTTTCCAACTGCCTTTACCACAAGCCATAACCTTGCGGGCTAGCCAACTCTTCACTAGTTTAAAGATATGGTGAGTTGAACACCATACAATTTTAGGCAAATTGCAAGCCATAAACGGATTTGAGATATCTTTACCAAGAGCCGTTTGCTCCTGGATTAGCCAATCCTTATGTGGGTTAGACATGGTGGACTGATTACCATTTGTTGTGTTTAGTACATAGTACTTCCACTAAATAAAAAATTTTAAAATTTGGCCATTTTGGGGGAAAAAGGGACTAAAAGGGTACATTTATGATCAAAATTCGCCAGAATTTCCCCCCCACACTTAGAAATGAATATTGTCCTCAATATTCAAAGCACCGGCTGTTATGCCGAAACTTAGAACGTAAAAAGATAACATTACTAGCTAAGTGTAGAAACACAACATTTATTCTCTTTTTGAATATTTACAATTTTCATTTATTTTCAAAATCTATATACAACATGTGGGGCATCTCCCCCACACTAGGGTGGTAGAAAGGGGTAAGAAGACAGAAATATGGGTGAAAACCCATATGGTGTGTGCTACTGATTTTGATTACCGAGTCGCTAGCTTGACTCGACCCCGAATTAATTGGTTCATGGGGAAGCAAGGTGGAAGAAACAATCTCCATCGGACTTTCATTCAAGATGTTTATATAAACATTGAAATACGCGAAAGTTCCACACCGATGAGATATACATAGAACCGGCTCAAAAATGATTAATGAAAATGCCGGGATCAAAAATAATGTCTTCATTCCCGAAGGAGTGAAGAACAGGAGAAGCCACGGGATAAGTGAAAAAGAGAAAGAAAGTCATGATAAAGATCATGATTAACTCATCATCACTTTCAGGAGAATTCATGGTTTCATGAATCTTATCAGTTAAGCTCAATTGGTCTAGACATATCCCGGGTGTGTCTAGATCAAAGTAGAAGTTATCATACTCCGGTGGAGATATGATATGAGTGAGTTCACAGGAGAACTCCTCAAAGGTAAATGATTCATATTCAGGATTGATTTGACTGAGTTCACTGGTGAACTCATCAAAAGCGAATGATTCATAATCGGGGAGAGAATTATGAGAATGAAAAGTGGTACTGCCACTAATCTTCTCTCCCATATGATCAAAATGGAACATTTGCAATTCTGGAATAGAATCATTGAACAAAAGTTTACTATCCTCAAAGGGGATAGAATATGAAGTAGGCTTTTCATTAAAAGCCTCGATTCTAGAAATGAGAAGATTAACATTCAATACTGTAAGACGAAGAGCTTCGTCTTGGATTATTTCTTCTTCATTCTCTTCTCCTAAGCTGACAAGCTCAGAAGGTAATTCACCCACATAACTTATGTCTCCACAAGATAAAGAATAGTCCTCATCAGAATCAGAGAACATCTCAATATGATCATTTTGGAAGACAAGAGGAGGAATATCACACACATGGTCAAGAATTCCCTGTGACTCTCTTGGGATTGGGACAAGGTTCTCAACACTAGACTTTATGAATTCGTCCGATTCCTTTTCAGGAACAGTGTCAAGAAGCTCATCCCCCATGTTTAGAGAGTGAGTGTGAACCTCGGGTGTGATAGCAGTAGACTGAGGGAGTTGAGAAGGACTAGCAGTTATGGATTCTACAAGTTCCATTATTTCTACTGCTAGTGATTCAGTCATATTCTTTTCTCCCTGTATTTCCACGGATGGAATCTCAACTGATGAACTTGATGAATAAAATTGTAGAATATCAAGGGTATCTTCATCATCATCGTCATCAAGAATGAAATGGAATTGAGAGCTAGATTTGAATGCTTTTTGTAGTCTAATTGATTCCCTAATAGTGTTTTCAATGGAAATCTGGGAATCTAATTTAGCATCCCGCTCTTCAGCTAACAAAACTTCCATGGATTTTTCATTTGGATTATCTTGGGAGGACATAGCCGACTCCTCCTTAAGTTCTTTTAATAACTCCAGAGTCTTCAGTAGAAGGTCTGTCGTAGTTTCATGAGGAGTTGCTTGAATCATTTGGTACTGTGGAGGTTGGTCTTGATACGAAGAGTCGTAATTGCTACAAGGAAATGGGTTCCCTGTTTGACAATCCGAGCTAGAGTGAGGACCTCCACAATACTCACAACAGTAAAACTGATGTGGCTGTGAGTTATGTGTGTTGTTGTCATAATTGTTATCAGGAACTTGCTCATAAACAAGCGTGTTTCCCGATTGACAATCAGAACTGTAGTGTGAACCACCACAGTACTCACAACAGTAAAACTGCTGAGTCTCACAGTGTGGTAGCTGATGGAATAAATCAGTCGTGTTATGGTAGGAATAGGGATCTTGGTTATAGACAGACCCGTTTCCTGATTCCACCATGCTACAACTGGGGCAATTGCCACCATTATAAGGACCACCACACCATTGACAACCAAGAGGGTGAGGATAAGACATAGAAAGAATCAAAGGTTAACAGAGGGTAAGAAATGAAGAATCAAAAATGTGAGAGGGTAAAGATGGATATTTTTGGATTTTTGAATAAACATTTTGTAAAAACAAAGAATGAAAATATTTTTGGTGTTGTTAACACTTTAGGAAAAGTGTTAATGAACTTTTTGATTTTTTTAAAAAAAACTGTTTACAAAAATGTGGTATATGTGCAAGTACGGGTCTGGAAATGCTTAAAACACGCTTTCAGCCTCCCCGGCAGCGGCGCCAAAATTTGATTGCGTCCGAACCGTCAAGTCTGACAGACTTAAAACAGCTTAAAAACAAATGCAATTAAGATCAGAGGAATACAGTGGATTCCCGGGTCGTTAAGTCCCACGGAGGATGAATTGGTGTTTAAAACAACTTCAGATGATAGAATGATCACTAAGGATAGTGATCAGTAAGGTTTTGGGTGAAAATTACCTAAAGAAAAGATTTACAAATAACAGCGACTTAAATGCAAATTAAAAAGATTAAAAAGTTAAAATCTATTAAATAAACGCTATCACTATTTTTACAGATCGATGAACGTTTATGATTTTATAAAATAAAATAACTTAAATAAACTATATTAATCAAAACGTAAACTTAAATTACTAAAAACGTTACTTAAAACGGAAATGAGCGTTATTTACGAAAATGGCGCTGGAGCGCAAGCAAAAACGTAAAATTTATGAAATAAAAGGCCTACAAGTGTAAAATCAATTTTCTTACAAAATATATGATAAAAGAAATTTTTAGAAAAAAGATTTATATTTTTTTGACTTTTATATTTTTTATTATGATTTAAATAAGTTTTTACACTAATTAAATGTTAAAAAATACTAAAACTATTTGGAAAAATCTGAAACTTTTTTATAAATTACTTAATACTAATACAAATTTATGAAAATTGCAAAAATGGAAAAAGCTACTACGAATAAGCTATAAATAAGCTAAAAAGCTCGTTTAAGCTTAAAATGTAAAACGTATATAAGAGATAAATAATGCAAGGTTATGACGAGAAAAGTCCCAAGGGCAACTGGTTTACAGGTACCCCCTATCATTCTCATAAGGGAGAGGTCTCAGGTTCGACCCCTGCCTCTCCCTTTTTGCCAAACATTTTATTTTTTGAAATTTTCTTTTTGCAAACTCTTAAATACAAGAAAATAAGTAACTTTTATAACTGGAGCTTTTTAAGAAAAGTACAAATAAGCTGAGTTTGAGCTTATTGTTTCCAACAGTGGGCTAAAAATGAGAATAAGCACAATATTAAAGCCAAGATGGCTAATAAGCTAATGGAATAAGCAAATGCAAACTGAAATAAGCTAAACTAAAGATTATAAGCTATAATGAAAACTGAATAAGCACAAATACTGATAATAAGCACTTAATAAGCACAAATAAGCAAAAACTCTACACTGTTACTCAGTACACTATGGTTTCTAGCTACTTTCTAGATTAATTTTAAGTACTTAAATAAGCTACAAAATGAAAATAATCACTTGGACTAACAAGCTAACCAACTTAACTTTCTAAAAAACCATTTTACAAGTTTTAGCTTACACTAATAAGCCCTTGAGAAGCTTATGAAAAACTTGGAAAAACCACTTCTCAGCTGATGTACACAGAATATGGACAAAATAAAAAAAACACTAGCAGGCTTATTGGATAAGCTGCAAATTGGAAAATAAGAACTGGAATAGAGATATGGGTAGGTTGGCTTTCCAAAAAGCTAAAATACACAGGATTAAGCTCACTAATAAGCTCTTAATGAGCTTATGAAATGAGTTGTCAAAACTGAGCACAGGACACTATATTGTTTTACTAGGTACTTTTAGATTAATTTTAAGTACTTATATGAGCTTGAAAATGAAAACAAAAGCTGGACTAAGCAAGTTGACCAGCTGAGCTTTTCAAAAAGCTAAAAATATAACTGTCTAGTCTACTATAGAGCTTTTGAAAAGCTTGTGAAAAAACTGAAAAATCACTGAGAAAGACTTATTTGAATACTGAATGAAATGGGACAAGCTAAAAGCCATGAGCAGGCTTATCAAACAAGCTTCAAAATGATAAAACAAACTTGAGACCTCTAGATGACTAGGGTGGCTACCCAAAGAACCAAAGATCAAAAGATTTGGTCAACTAATAAGCTATTTATGAGCTTGTGAAAGTGGTGGTAAAAACTGTGCACAGAGCAGTTATTTGAATTTTTGAAAATGAAACAAAGGTTGACTTATTCCAACTTTGATATGATTTTATGGATTGATTATGATATATTAAGTTGTTATGGAACTAAATCAAGCTACTTTACCAACTTATACACTGAGATGATGATTTACTCATTCTAAATCCTTAACAGTTAACTATTAAAGGTGGATTAAAGATGTTTTTGACTTTTAAACTAATGACCACTGGATTTACTTGTTACAGTGAGTTCTTTAGACCAAATGTAACTTAGAACAACCAAAAACAGATGACTGCACAACTTCTAATACAGTGAACAAGACAGAACCAAACACCACTTTAAGTGACAGTTTTGGAACTTTTTCAAAGAGAAACACAAATTTAGACTATGCCATCTATAACAGACCTTCTAGTATCAATTATTAGGATTAAAGAAACATAAAATGACAGACATAACAACATAAGACCATGAAATTACAATTAAGCTATTTGTACTGTCTAAAATGAGATTTATAGTAACTACCAAATTAAGAGAACAAGTAACTGTTTCTAATATTTAATTATACTTAAATATAACTAGAAAACATGAATTAACAAAGATTAAAGCTAATGAACAAGTCAAACAGTGAAATTGCCAAAATGAATAAAAGGCTTACAATTGGATTCAAGCACAAACTGATGACTTAAGCTCAGATATCACACCTATTGCTTCCCATGAAGCACTAAACCACAAGCAAACCAAATACATCCATTGATAAGCAATCATATCCATATCACTATTGAAACTGAAATTTTGACTTTAGTTGACCAAGGGGTGCTTGAGAGTATAATCTTAGTAGAAGCTTATAGAAGCAGTTAATAAGCTATAGGAAAGCTTATGAGAGCTTATGAGAACTTAACAATCTCTTATAACAACATTTAATATAACATGAAATTCTTTTGAAATTTGAAATTTAGCATACACTGAAAAGTATCTTAAAACTGAAATTGAAACTGAAAAAGGTTCTTAAACACTTTAAATAGCTTAAACAAGATACTTGGAAAGATTAAATTGTACTGGAAATTAAGATTGAACTAAAACGACATAAAACTAAACTAAACTACTCTACTTTTTTTCTTCTCTCCTTCTTCCTTGATATTTATTGACCTCTGAGACTCTCCACATGCTTCTGAGCTATTCCCACCACCATTGGATGAGTCAAAGCAATCCTATCCTTTGATTTGCAATTTGGCGCCAAAAAAGTCTTGGGTGGGTTTCTGCAATTAATGCTTCTGGATGGATGTGGAGGTGGAGGGGGAATGTAAAACAGCTGGGGGGATAAGATAGGTGAGGTGGAAAGTGGTGGTGAGGTGGTAAAAACCACCTGGTTTCAGGTAAGCAGGTGTGAAGGAGAGAGAGCTACAGTGAGCGCGGTTTTCTTGTTTTTAAATAATTGGGCCGGGTCAGGTTATTGGATTTGGGCTTGGTTTAATAATAACACAAGGGTCCGGTTGGTTTAGTTAATACACAAGGACGAATTTTGTAATTTTGGTAAAAATAAAGGACTGAACTTGTAAGCTTTCCAAAATTGTTCCAAGGACTAAACCTGCAATTATTGATTAGTACAAGGACCATTCATGTAATTATTTCTCATTTTTAGCATCCAAGGACTAAAATTGCCAAATTTGTAACTTGAGGGGTTAAACTTGTAATTTTTCAAAAGTTTATCATAAGGACCTATATTGCCATTTATAAATAGAACAAGGGTGTAGTTTGATAAATTTCCATTTTAAAACACCCAGGGACTAATTTTGACATTTTTGCAAAGTTGAGGGACCAAAGCTGTAATTTTGAGATTTTTAACTTCAAAGGATTATTTTGAACAACTTGTGAATCCCAAGGACCTAAAATGATATTTTACAAGTTTTTGAATTACCAGGGACTAGTTTTGACAACTTTTGTAACTTGGGGGACTAAAACTGCCAATTATGCAAACTTGATACGTTTTTCATCAGATTTTGATGTTTTTGCATTTAAAACATATAAAACACTTGTTTGTGATATTTTTATCATTTTGATGTGATTCTGAGTGTTTTCAGATGTTTTTGGCATTTTAACAGTATAAAAATGATGAGTATTTAGACACTCATCAGTTTCGCAGCTGCTCTAGCTGTTCTCAAACCGGAACGTCTCAAAGAAGACAACACGGAGTGAGTGAACCAACGAATAGAAATTCACTGATTGATGAAAAGAGATTTGAAAAACAATCGTGTATCGCAGAATAGAAATTGTTTTTGCAATACAACGAAGGTTTTAATGAAAATCAATTATCAATCATAAACACCTTTTGATTTGAAATATTCGTACACGGTCGATGTGCTAAAGAAAAGAGTTTTTAAGCACAATGACCGGTTTTTCAAAGGTATCCGTCAATCCATAACCTGAACCAGGATTGATTCAAAAGATTGAATCGCTCCATTGTTTCTGTTCAGTTGTCACATGGTTGATCTATTGAATAGATCTCACATGCCACCTACCAGGAGCTTGTTTGATGTTGGCTCCAGAAGGCTTTCCATCTTCATTGTGAATATGTAAGCATATCACTCGGATGTTCTGGCAATACCACAAGGATAATGCGTAGGACTCAAGATATTATCTCTCTTTCCACATTGTGTGAAACAGAGAGTCTTCATTGAAAGTGTCCTAATGAGATTTATGGATGATCTCGTGGCTCTAGACTCAATTTGTGCATATTTTGTTCCTGTGCCGGAGACTAGGGAGAGGGTCTCCTTCTTCAATATCAACAATCTCTAAGAGAAAGTCGATAGATAATGTAGGTTCCCCGTGAGAATGAAACAAGCCCTTTTAAGAGGAACTTGAGTGGTTTGGGAAGTTGTAGTGCAGAGCGTCACTGGGTCCATGACGTCTTGTCTTCAATACCGATGTTACCATCAGTAGCATATGAATTGTACCCGGTTTCTGCCCTATGGTTGAATAAATTGAGGGCTATTTCTTTTCACCCTTTTCTCATTCAATTCTTTTTCATTCTTCAACCCCTTCAGTGCTTATCTCATTTTTCTCCTTTTATCATCATACCTAACGACTTCTACACTAACTAGTGGATTGTCCCTGGGTAGATCCCTCCGGTTCTGGCGGATCATGGGAACAAATACCTAACCTTATCATCCTTATATCACCATACATAAAGTAAAGTTGATCGGTCTATTTGGTATTGTTCATCTGCCATTTGAACCAATTGAAAACCATTTGAAAATCAATCCAGATACTTGTGATAAATTATCAAAGCATTTTGTACCTGAATTGTTTTTGATATTTTTAGAACAAGAGCTCCCCCTCAACATGTACATCAAGTGTTTGAAATCGTTTTGCACATGGAGGCAAGAGAAAGAGTTAACTTCTTTGAATTCCATTTTCTAAAAGATATCAACATCACTTCCCTAATCAAATCAATTAGATAAAGCATTTTGGAGAAGGATGAGGTTTTCAAAGTTTTGCTCCCCCTCAATATGTGCCTTGAGGTTTGAAAAGAGATTTGCACATACTAGAAGGAACCTGCACATTGAGATAAATGATCACGTTTCAAATCATTGTGGTTTAAAATAGATGCTCCCCCTCAACATGTGCATGGAAAATTTGAAATCGTTTGGCACATGTGGGAAGGAGAGCTTGTACATCCTTATAAAACCATTTACCGAATTATCAGATTAAATCCAATTTAAATCACAAATTCTCCCCAGATCAATTATCAAATCCTTTGAGATTTGTGATCTCTTGTAGATTTAAATTGATTTTAAAAGCTTTTTAAGGAGAATTGTGACTTGATTATGAAAGCGTTTTAACTGATAAGGATCGGATTTTAAGACTTTAAACTCCATTGATTAAACATGCATGAATATCTTTTGAAAAAAATTGAATGACAAATAACTTTTTAATTTAATTGAAATCATTCTCCCCCTCAATCAATGACAAAGGTTGTTGATTGAGAGATAGATATTTTGACAAGTAAGTCGAGATGATTATCAAAATTAGAGAACTAGTTATTTTTCAAAGCAGTTAGTTTTCAGCAGATAAATCTTTATAGAATCAGAGCATGGAATTTTGAAAACATGATAACTTGTGTAGCTCTGTTCTTTCTTTAAAAAGCGGGTTACTGCCTGAGATGACAATAAACCATTGTTTCTCTTTCTCCCAATTTTTTTTTTTTTTTTTTTTTTTTTTTTTTTTTTTTTTTGAAAATTCGAACAACATCTAAAGTCCCTTATCATTCTTTGAATGACAGCATCAAGACCGTAGATATAATCGAATCGAGAAAAACATGACAAATTGACAATATTTTTTTGAAGATTTTTCGAATTTTTCAGATTTTTATGGATTTTGAAAGTTTTATAATTTTCTATTTGATTTTTGAGAGTTTTATAATTTTGTATTTTGTTTTTCGAATAAATATTTACAAGAGATAGATGAAGATAGACCTTTACTCCTCGTCTTCCTCCTGAAGACGTTTGAGTGTTTCTGGTTGAAGGCTTTTCAAGCCAAGACGTGGAAGAATAAACTCAAAACGTTCTCTTGGAAGAGCTTTGGTGAAGATGTCTGCTAACTGATAATCAGTCCTCACAAAATAGAGTTCCACCACACCTTTTTCCACTTGTTCCCTGATGAAATAATGTCGAATGTCGATATGCTTAGCTCTTGAGTGTTGAACGTTATTGCATGAAAGAGCAATAGCACTTTTATTGTCACAGTACAGAGGGATTTT
Organism: Chrysanthemum seticuspe; assembly: GCA_019973895.1. NCBI lineage: Eukaryota > Viridiplantae > Streptophyta > Magnoliopsida > Asterales > Asteraceae > Chrysanthemum > Chrysanthemum seticuspe. Next base: position 85,775,825 of record BPTQ01000001.1, on the reverse strand, counting down.
GTTGAATACAAAGCCATAGTCAGTTAATTGAGATCTCATCCAAAGGATTTGAGCACAACAAGATGACATGGCTATGTATTCTGCCTCTGTAGAGGAAATAGAAGTACTCATTTGCTTCTTTGAAGACCAGCTCACAAGCTTATCACCCAAAAACTGAGCACCTCCAGACGTACTTCGACGAGTATCTTGACATCCTGCATGATCAACATCTACATAGGCTGTTAGTGACATACCGATGTCCTTCGGGTACCAAAGTCCCATATTGATGGTTCCTTGGAGATACCGAAAGACCCGTTTAACCGTTTCAAGGTGCTTTTTAGTAGGCTTAGCCTGGTATCTAGCACACATGCAAATAGCGAACAAGATGTCTGGTCTACTAGATGTGAGGTACATCAGGGATCCAATCATACTACGATATTTTGTTTGGTCTACCATGATCCCTGAGTGGTCCTCATCTAGTTTAGTTCGTTCAATCATGGGAGTGTCAACAGGGTCACTTGAATCAAATCCAAATTTCTTTAAAATCTCATTTGCATATTTAGATTGATTTATGAAAATGCCTCCGGGACTTTGTGAAATTTGTAGTCCTAAGAAGAATGACATTTGTCCCATCATTGACATTTGAAATTTAGAACCCATTTCATTTGAAAAACGGTCACACTCATTGAGGTCAGTCGAGGCAAAGATGATATCATCAACATAAATTTGAACATGAATTAAATGTTTGCCTGACTTCCTGGTGAACAACGTTGGGTCAACTGCTCCTTTGCTAAATCCGGTAGATAGAAGAAACTTTGATAGCGTATCATACCATGCACTTGGAGCTTGCTTTAAACCGTAAAGAGCCTTCTTCAAACGATAAACGTGAGTAGGATGCTCTTGATTCACAAATCCTTCCGGTTGGCTGACGTAGACGACTTCTTTAAGATCTCCGTTCAGAAATGCTGTCTTTACATCCATCTAATAGACTACCATGTTCTTACTAGCAGCATTAGCCAAAAAGATTCGGATTGCCTCGATTCGAGCAACTGGAGCAAAAGATTCTTCAAAGTCAATACCCTCCTCTTGACAGTATCCTTTAGCAACTAATCGAGCCTTGTTCTTCAACACATCACCATGCTCATCAAGTTTCACTTTGAAGATCCATTTTAGAGCAATAATCATAGCACAATCTGGAGCAGGTACTAACTCCCATACATCATGTCGATCAAACTCATGAATTTCTTCTTGCATGGCATTGAACCAGCTATCTTCATTCATGGCGGTTTTAACATCTTTTGGTTCGATCTTAGAGAGTACGGAGTTGAAGAAGCACCATAAGGCATCGGTTGCAAGTTGTTTCCGTGTGGATACTGGACGAGAGGGATTTCCAATGATGTTGTCTAAGGGATGATCGTGAGTCCATTTTCTAAGGTGTTCATGTGGAAGTTGTTGAGGGACTGAGGTAGTAGAGTCGATGTCTCCTGAAGAAGATGGTTCTGATGATGATTCAGGAGCAAATATGTTTTCAAATGGAGCATCTTCAGGAGTAGCAAAGGGATTAACTTCATCATTGATGCCAGAAACAGTTCCATGATGTACATTCGAATATTGATGATTTGTTGATGAGACTGAGTTATCAGCAGCAGGTGCTTCTTGACTTAATGAAATTGAGACTGAAGGATTGACTTCATTCTCAGGGATATGAGCAGCCTCTGTTGTGGGAATTGTCGGTTCAATAGCACTTGGCTCATAGAGTTCATCAAACATCGGATCAAATAATTTCTTCAAATCATCTTCAGTTGGAGGTACATATGGAATAGCTGGAGAGGAGTTTGGTACAAGGGATGAACCAATGGGACTGTTTTGAAGAGCGGGTCCTGAACTGGATTATCCAGGAGCCATTTGACCGGTCAGCTCATCAAACGTAACGTGAATTGTTTCCATGATATCTCGGGTTCTCTTATTGTAGATTCGGTAACCTTTTCTGTTTGGTGCATAGCCTACAAATACTCCAATGTCTGCTTTGGCTCTCAGTTTTCCTAAATCTTGACCATCATTAGTTGGATAACATAAAGCACCAAACACACGAAGGTATGATAGATCAGGTTTTCGATTGTGGACAAGTTCGTATGGAGTCTTTCCATGAGATGTGTGAATTAGAGATCTATTTTGAGTGTAACAAGCAGTGGCAATAGCTTTAGCCCATAGAAACATTGGAACCTTTGAGTAGATCAGCATTGTCCTTGCAGCTTCTACAAGAGTTCGGTTTCGTCTTTCAACTACACCGTTCTGTTGAGGAGTTCGAGGAACACTTCTTTGAGGACTGATTCCAACATTTTCATAAAATTCATTGAGTACTTTATTAACAAACTCAGTTCCATTGTCAGTTCGGACGATTCGAACTGTTTTGTTGAGTCTGATCTGAAGTTGTTTAATGAGTTTAATGATGACATCTGGAGTTTCGTCCTTTGTCCTCAAAAACTTAACCCAAGTGAATCGGGAGTAGTCATCAACCACTACTAACACATATCTCTTCCCATTAATAGTTTGCACTCTCATTGGACCGCACATATCCATATGAAGGGTATGAAGAACTTCCATTACAGAGTTTGTGGGTTTTGGTTTGTGGGCATATTTCGTGCTTTTTCCCAATTGACAAGCTGAGCAAAGATGATCTTTTTCATATTTTAATCTGGGTAAGCCTCTGACTAGATCCTTTCTGGAAAGGTTGTTTATGGTACCAAAGTTCAAGTGATTGAGACGACGATGCCATAACCAAGACTTTGTTTTAGAAGCCTTTGACAGCAAGCAGATTGGAGAGGACTTCATCATGTCATCGATAGAGATGGTGTATAGGTTTGAACCTCGGGTACCTCTTAACAATTCTACACCATCAAGTTCTCTAATGAAACAAGTATGTTTTCTGAAAGCTACTTCTAGATCGGAATCACAGAATTGACCAACAGAGAACAAATTATGACCAAGACCTTCCACATAATATACCCTGGAAATTACACTTTTACCAACCACATAATCTCCATAACCCATAATAGCTCCAAAATGGTCGTTCCCGAATCTAACTGTCCCGATGAATTTACTCACGAAGTTCATGAGCCACGACCGGTCGCCAGTCATATGCTTGGAACAGCCTGAGTCCAGGTACCACAGAACGATTTGAACGATCTGCAGTTGAACACAGACAAGAATGGATAACTGGATAATTGGGATCCCCATGCAAGAATGGGTTCCATTTGGTTAGTAACAATGGTTGGAACACCCACATCAGAAATAGAAGCATTCATATCAGAAATTAAGGCAATGGAATCATTATGAATAGATGCAGTACTAGTGTCTGTATTAGCCCTATTCAAAGTGTGCTCACTTCTTAAGGGAATAGTTCTACCAGTAGGCATCCATTTTCTAGTGGGCATTGTCTGATTAGTCTTATGACCAACAGGTATCCAATGATAGCCTATCTTACTAAATGTTCTTCCTGTGGGTTTCCATTGTTTTCTAACTTTCTTTCGCCTTTGCCTTTTTGCCTTCTTAGCATGATATTTTTCATTGACAAGATTCACTGGGGATTTGACAGTATTAGTCAAAGTATTCATACCACATTCATGATTAGCAACAGAATTCAAGCAGACATCATTACAAGGTTTGCAAATAGTATCAAAATTCGAATTAATTACAGTACGCCTATGGCTAATACTAGAATCAACACGATTCGTTTTATTCGGCTCAAACTTAAAGTTCCTAGATTGGTCTTCTACTCTCTTCCAATGCACATTCTTAGCTTGCGAGGTCCTGTCATTTCTTGTATTGTCTTGAGACTTTGACCTGCTCGCTTTAATGTCACTGATTACTCATGTAGATGGAATGGGAACATTAGTTGGTTTTGCTACTCTTTGCTTCTCCTGTTTAGATGTGCTGGGATCTGAACTACATGCAGGCACACTAAGGTTCACTTTCTTAACACTAGACGTGCTGGGATTTGTACTTCTGGAAGGCACACTAGAGTTCGCTTTCTTAGCATTAACAGATCTGGAATCTGAACTACTTGAAGGCACACTACGGATCACATTCAAAACATCAGGCATCTAATGAATATCATACTTGGCACTAGGCATAGAACATGGAATCAAAGGATTAACTCTCTCACCTAAGGACTTTGGGCATATTGTAATTAAGCATTCTAGAATTTCTTGAGATCGTTTGGCATATAAGCATGCATGCCCAATTGCATTGTCAAGTGGTTTCTCTAATTTACCCTCTTCAACAATCTCACGTAGACATTCTAGACAATCCTTAAGGGATGAGAAATATGTTTGAATAGCAAGTTTGTTATTCCTGAGATGAGGGGGAACATATTTCACAGACAAAGCATATTTGTTACTAGAGTGAACCTTTGATACACCATTCTCCCCATTGGTCATTGGCATTTTCCCTTTTACTTGGCTCTTCAGATTCTCAATTTCCTTTTGCAATGAAGCTATTTGTTCGTTGTTTTTGTTACGAGTGACCTTTATTGATTCAAATAACTCATTGAAATGACGTTTAACCTTTTCATTTTCTTCTAGAAAACTTTCGTTTTCCTTTTGTAATGCATTTACTAAGTTTTGAAGATGAAACGTTTGAGAATTCTGAGAATCTAAAGGAGGAGGCATTTGGGAGCCAGTCACATTGTTCTTTTCACCCTTTAATTGAGAGATTTGGGCTTTCAATTTTCTAATCGTGTTACAATGAGCATGAATCTGTTCATCACGTTTGTTTATTTGAAAAACTGCATCAAACTCTGGAGCATCTGAGGATGTCTTGATATTTGAAGTTTTTACATTTTCTTTAAGATGTTGATATTTTAGTTGTAGATTAAAATGTTCAACCTCTAATTTAGAAAAATGTTTAACCACATTGTCGTGATCATCCAGTTTAATTTTCTCAGTTAGTTTAGAATTAGTCTTTTCAAGCTCAATGACACGATTATGGGAGACTTTCAGGGCAACAGATAATTCATGAAATTGAGAAGCGTTAATGGAACAATTCGTAGCAGTGAAAAACACATCTTGAGCAAAACATTCAGTAATAAGAGTCTCATTCAATGTATGCAAGTTCTTCCTCTCAATCTCATTATATTTTAGTGCACGCTCATAATCACTAACCTCAACTATCATTGCATCAAATTCCTTTTCCATTTCTTTAATGTCTAAATTCATTCCCTTTTTAAGACTTTCAAAATGATCTTTTAGTTGTTTAAAGAAAGGCATGACTTCAGTTAAATAACATTCTTTGTTTGCTCAAAACCCCTTTCCCCTTCAGTAATACCAGTGGGTGTGATCCTTTTCTCGCAAGTTTTCTCAAAATCAACAAATAGTTGAAAAATAACGTATTGACTGATTAAGGTCTTGCTTTTAGTGGCAATAGTTCTAGGAACTATATGCATTGGTGTATTGGGAGGATACACAGTCGCTTTAGGCATTTTCCTAAGTGGAGGGTTTGTTTCAACAATATTTTCCGCTTTCTGCTTATCTAAGTCCATTTTCCAGAACACTTGTTCGGGAGTCAACAATGTTTGAGGCTTAAACATATTCAAGGAGATCCAATTCTCCTTTTTGTAGTCATGGGGTGTGATAATTATTTTCTTCTCTTTACATTTAGGATCATCTAGTTTCTTGTTCATCTTCTCCCTAGTGACTTCATCTGATTTCTTATCTTCCTCTGTGCACTTAACGCAACTAGGTTTTTGTCTAGGTTTAAGAATCTCATTGCCATCATAGATTACACTTTGAGCTGCTTTTGCAATCTTCCCGTACTCAGGGTTGGGTTTATCTATAATGGGAACACTATGCTTATCGCTTAAAACTCTATGCTTAGTGATTAAGTGAGCAGTCTGAATGGTATTTCCTTGTACGTAAAACTTATTTTCAAGCTTGTTTTTCAAGGTTTTTAGATTAGAAAAATCATTCAAAAGTTTTGATTCCTTAGCACTGAATTCTTGCTTAAGCATTTTAACATTTTCTTGAAGTTCTTGTTTTTGCTTAGCAGTTTTAGAAAGCTTTTCTTGTAAGGAGTTTAACTCTTGTTTTAATACTTCTTCTCTAAACATACTTTTTCTAGTAGTTGTACGCATTTGGTCATCCATTTCCTGCTCACGGGTGGTCAACTCAAATTTTGCACGTTGTTCATAAATAGCAACACGTTCTTTATAGGCATTCAGTTCAGAGATGACAGAATCATCAGGGGCACTGTGACAACCCGTACTTTCAGGTCATTTCTCGAAACAATTTATGCCTCACTATTTCAACATTTATCGTAAACTAGGTTTACGTGTTCCAAATTCGCGTAACCTTTATGGTTTAGCGGCGAATTCATGATCATAACATCACGTACATTTCATATGGACTAAGATTAGTCTACACTTCATTGACATCACCTGCATCACGTTAGTGCATTCATAACATTTCATTTCACATTTAACCGCGAAATTTTTATATTTAATAAACGTTATCGCGTGAGTTATTATTTTTAACATTTAATCCGTTACTTTCAAAAATGATCCCGACATATTTTAAACTTACATTTAGTTTATAAAAACTATATTTTGACTTTACCTAGTGTTTTAAATTTATTTGGTACATTAATCGTTAAAGTTAAATTATTACGACGTTTTTCTTAAAAACTATACGATAATTATTTTATCACTCAAATTTCACAAGGAAAGTATTTTTACAATTTTTATTATCTCATTACATCCTACTTTGATTTATTAAACATCTATTTTACTTAAAAATTTCCATTTACCTTACTTATACATTTTTCCTACAATTATAACACTTTCTTACAAAGTATACAAGTAAATATAAACATATGCATTATAATTGAAAAAAAAAATAAAATATCTATGCATACCTCCCCCCTTGGCCGACCAAGGGGGAGGGCTTGCATTAAATTGTGTATGGCTTTTGATTGTTAATAAATGCTACTTATACATAAAGTCTTACTACACTTCATTTATCTCATTCACCACATTATTTACCAAGTGTTAGAAAATTTGTTTCCTCTCTTTTGGGTCTCCTTCAACCGGTTCTACATCAAGAAAAAGGGATCAAAAACTTTTCTAGTTCAAGTGTTTTATACAATCTAGTTAACATTCTTTATAAGGTTTTGAAATAAAAACCAAGAGTGTTTAGGTTTAACTTTGTTACTTGCACCTCATCATATTCACTTGTAAGCATGTTTCTTTCATTTTTCATGTTTCCTTATCATCTCATATGTATCTTTTCATTTTTGGAGCAAACATGCAAGACATATGTGATTTATACCATTTTTACTTGATTTTTGGAGTTTTATATATATATGGTCATCCTATAATTATCCCCTTGGTATACTTTGGTCTTGATGATGATTAGGAACCCATGACACCCTAAGAAGGTGTATGGTAGGATTAGATTAGTTTTGGAGTTGATTTGAAGGGATTAGAATAGGTTTTGTCCGAGAGAAACTATTTTCGATAACTATAAAATATGTTCTGTCCTTGTTTCGATTTTCTGGAAAATCCGACAGTAGGCACGACTTTTTGGCTTTGATATTTAGAAAATATACTTTAAAACGAATCCGTGGCCGTTTGAACGGATAAAAACGGAGTTATAACGAAGAAGTTATGAATTTTTAAAGTTTGGCGACGAAATATATTATTTTCTGAAATTTCAGCATACTATTTTTACTCTATTCGGGTCAAAAACGAGTCCTAAGCTTCACAAATTATTTCGACTTATCAAAAATATATTAGTATACTTTGATACGAAGCTAAGGACATATTATACGTAGAAAACGGATTTGAAACGACAAAGATATGCACTTTTTCATGAAATTGCCGTAACTATTATTTTCTGAAAAACTATATTATTTTTACGATACAAGTATTACGGTAGCTGTAACGACCATGTTGGAGGCTGTTTTTAACCATGATGTGGAACTTTTTGGAACGAAATGTCTTCTAGTAAAATCAAGTTCACCGAGCATATTTTTCAAAACGACAAGCCGTTTGTATAGCGGAGTTGTAATAAATAAATTACGGATGTTTAAACTTGGCCGAAACTCACTTTTTACATAACAATTAGACAAAATCACCATCTTTAACCCTTATTATCTTTATGTTCGAGACCTTTATGACAAAAACTCCTGAACTGAAACTTCTAGATTTCGATACAAACTTTCCAAAACCGTCGAGTTCGTTCTCTAACGATCGACGTACACCATTTTACGACTAGTTTTCCGGAGCCATTTTTGTCACTTTTACGAAATTCCGACGACATTGTTTTACGACGAAAAGTGATAATTTCACCATAAATCATTACAAAACCATTGTAGGATGACATTTTGACGTAAAAACTTGTAAAGTCATTTTTGAATGGTCAAGACGTCAAAAGAGTATTTTTCGACGATAAGTAATATTTTCAAAACTCGCAAATGGTATAAATAACATACGAAATGCATGCATAACATTACATTGCAACTCATATCATATCATATCATTTGTAATAGGTCCCGGTTAACGCATCACATTATACCTCAGTGTACTCACTCTTGTCATCACACCAGTCTACCAAGTGAGTTCATAGCCCCACTTTTACTCTTTTAACTGTTTTACAAACTCTTGGGGGGGGGGATACATGCTACATTTTTAATCGAACACAAATGCTTTGAACTGTATGCTATATCCGAATGTTTTATTGTCACTAAGTATTTGCCATGTTCGAAGTCCCTACATCATGAACCATTAGTCACTTGCGAGTGAGCGCGAATATTGTGAATAGGCCTATTGGAATTAACACTCCCGCTCCTATTGACCCAGTTAGGGGAAATCGAGCGCACTATATTTGAATCATTAAGGTAAATTGGCAAATTACCTATTAGGGCGGCGATGAAACGATGATTACCAATTTTTATTGGTGCGATGTTTACGCTTTGGTTTCATGAACTTAGTGAAATAAATACGATTTTGTTTTTAACGATGAGTGTGAAACCATTTAACTCACACTACGATTATTGTGTTCAAACGAATTACTTAAACCTATGGATTTCACTCAACCTTTGTGTTGACCTTTTTAGCATGTTTATTCTCAGGTATCTAAGACATTATCATCATGGCATGGTTAAGGAACCACCTTTTGAGTCGCGGCGTCGACTTACATCATTGTGTATTATGACACTTTCTTTTAAAACCATCGTTTGGACTTGTAATATATTTATATTTCCGCAAACTTTGTAAACTTTTGGGACCTATGTTGTAACTCTGATTATTATATTAAATCAAACGATGTATTTTCCAAACGACACTTTAGGTCGTTCAATATAACTGTGATTGTGATGCTATGACAGTCAATCCCCAGGAATTCCATTCCGCTGCAAAACAGGTAATTTGGGGGTGTGACAGATTGGCATCAGAGCTTCAGTTATAGAGAACTAGGTTGCATCATTGACCCTAGACTATAACTACATCATCATAGCATCTCATCATTTCATCATACGTGCATGTTCACTTTGCGTGCGATTTATACGTACATTTTTCGAGTTATTCACTTTCATTTCACATCGATTGTCACATGGATGCCTTTAAACTCCCATCCCATTATCATTTCCTCATACTCTAATGTGGAGAATTCCTTGACATTCCCTATCATAATTTTTACATCAATTGACTCATCACCGATAACGTCGAATGCCGAGATAAACCTTTATATAGGGCGAAGTCACTCTCGCTCCTTTGTTTCATCACTAACATGTCGAGTTACACGCTATTCACTCTAAGTCACTAAACCATCATACATTTGAAGCACTTACAACACCTCATAACTCATTTCGTAGGAAACCGTCGATCATTTTGAAAAATAACCTCAAACGTATCATTTCTTATCACCTCTCTTTAGAGCGCATATTTTTAACATGGGATTTTGCTACGTCTCACATTTCCTCTTGTTTTGAAGAAGATATGGCACCGAAGAAAGCTACAGTTGAAATGACCCAAGCGGCTATTCAAAAGTTAGTGAATGATAGCATAGCTGATGCTTTAAGAGTCGAAAGGGAAACAGTGGCTGCTGCTGCTGCTGAGGCCGCGGCTGCTGCTGAAGCCGCTAGGCTAGCTGCTGCTACTGGAAATGCCGGAGGATCCGGAGTTAAGAGATGTTCGTACAAGGATTTCAAAAGTGGTGAGCCCACGAAGTTTAGGGGGACTGAAGGAGCCACGGCCATGGTACGATGGTTTGAAAAGTTGGAATCCGTGTTTTTGCTTTGTAATTGCCCGGATGATAGTAAGGTCAAATTTGATACAAGTACATTACTCGATGGAGCATTGTCGTGGTGGAATTCATATGCTCAACCGATTGGAATGGAGAATGCTTTCAAGCTTACTTGGGAGCAATTTAAGGGTTTGGTGACTAAGAAGTTTTGTCCTCGTACGGAAGTCAAAAAGTTGGAGACCGAGTTCTATGAACTAGTAACTATTGGGTACGATATTGACACTTACATTCGGAGATTCCAAGAATTGGCCGCGTTATGCCCGTCCATGGTTTCTGATAATGAGAAGTTGCTAGAGGCTTTCATTGGGGGACTTCCCGAGGTGATTCAAGGAGATGTGACTTCGTTTGATCCACAAACAATCGAGGAAGCTATTAGGGTGACTCAAAAGCTCATGGCCCAGGTAGTGAAGAGAGGTAAGTACACCAACACCAACCAAAACAACAACCCCAACAACCGCACCAACTACCACAATAACCAAAACAACAACAACAACGACGATAACCAAATCAACAACAACAAAAGAAAATGGGAAAACGACCAAGGAGGTTATAACAACAACAACCAAAACCGCAACACTAACCATCAACAACAACAAAATAGAAGGCAAGAAGCGGGAATGGTTTATGTCGCTGCACCAATGAGAGGTAGAGGGTATGCTGGAACACACCCACTATGTAATCGATGTAATTTTCATCACTCGGGTCCTTGCCCTGCCAAGTGCCACAAATGCCAAACACCGGGACATCTAGCCAGGGATTGTAAAGGTAAAGCCGTAGTCACATGCTTCGGATGTGGGGAGCAAGGACACTATAGAAATCAATGTCCTCAAAACCAAGGTCAACCAGTTGAAGATGCTCATGGGAATGCATACATGTTAGGAGGAGGAGAAGCTCGTCATGGTCCCAACAACGCGGAAGACTGAAGAAGTTTGGAAGCTAACAGTCTTAATTTTCCTTATGTACTATGTCGTACTAAGTTTATGTTTTCCATCGTATCCGAATCTTTATAACCTAAGATGTACTACTTTTGCTAAACCACTTATTGTAAAATATTCTCATCTATCGTACTTTATTTTCTTTCCGATTTTTTATTACTTATGAGAATTTTACTTCTTTTTACTTTATCGACCATTTTAACGACACGGTTTAAATCCTTGTAAGCATCGAGAGTTATAACAACTAAACCGAACGTCACATCATCGTTCCTTAATTATACATAGCCTAGCTAACTATGTCTAATTCTGGAGGGGTCATGTTATGTTGGGAGCAGTTAATTATAAATCTTAGTGCAAGCAAAATCTTCACATATTTCAAAGTCAAAGTGTTACTTATGAGAGATTCATCCGATATTTTATGTACTATGATGTTTTGTACGCTCTCAATCATCGATAACCGTAACGACACTTCTCCATACCTTCTTTCCTCGTTATTCATCATGGACTCAAAAATTCGATAGACTAACACGAACTGAATTCAGGGACTGAATTCCTTTTTGGATGGGCGAATGTGACAACCCGTACTTTCAGGTCATTTCTCGAAACAATTTATGCCTCACTATTTCAACATTTATCGTAAACTAGGTTTACGTGTTCCAAATTCGCGTAACCTTTATGGTTTAGCGGCGAATTCATGATCATAACATCACGTACATTTCATATGGGCTAAGATTAGTCTACACTTCATTGACATCACCTGCATCACGTTAGTGCATTCATAACATTTCATTTCACATTTAACCGCGAAATTTTTATATTTAATAAACGTTATCGCGTGAGTTATTATTTTTAACATTTAATCCGTTACTTTCAAAAATGATCCCGACATATTTTAAACTTACATTTAGTTTATAAAAACTATATTTTGACTTTACCTAGTGTTTTAAATTTATTTGGTACATTAATCGTTAAAGTTAAATTATTACGACGTTTTTCTTAAAAACTATACGATAATTATTTTATCACTCAAATTTCACAAGGAAAGTATTTTTACAATTTTTATTATCTCATTACATCCTACTTTGATTTATTAAACATCTATTTTACTTAAAAATTTCCATTTACCTTACTTATACATTTTTCCTACAATTATAACACTTTCTTACAAAGTATACAAGTAAATATAAACTTATGCATTATAATTGAAAAAATAAAATAAAATATCTATGCATACCTCCCCCCTTGGCCGACCAAGGGGGAGGGCTTGCATTAAATTGTGTATGGCTTTTGATTGTTAATAAATGTTACTTATACATAAAGTCTTACTACACTTCATTTATCTCATTCACCACATTATTTACCAAGTGTTAGAAAATTTGTTTCCTCTCTTTTGGGTCTCCTTCAACCGGTTCTACATCAAGAAAAAGGGATCAAAAACTTTTCTAGTTCAAGTGTTTTATACAATCTAGTTAACATTCTTTATAAGGTTTTGAAATAAAAACCAAGAGTGTTTAGGTTTAACTTTGTTACTTGCACCTCATCATATTCACTTGTAAGCATGTTTCTTTCATTTTTCATGTTTCCTTATCATCTCATATGTATCTTTTCATTTTTGGAGCAAACATGCAAGACATATGTGATTTATACCATTTTTACTTGATTTTTGGAGTTTTATATATATATGGTCATCCTATAATTATCCCCTTGGTATACTTTGGTCTTGATGATGATTAGGAACCCATGACACCCTAAGAAGGTGTATGGTAGGATTAGATTAGTTTTGGAGTTGATTTGAAGGGATTAGAATAGGTTTTGTCCGAGAGAAACTATTTTCGATAACTATAAAATATGTTCTGTCCTTGTTTCGATTTTCTGGAAAATCCGACAGTAGGCACGACTTTTTGGCTTTGATATTTAGAAAATATACTTTAAAACGAATCCGTGGCCGTTTGAACGGATAAAAACGGAGTTATAACGAAGAAGTTATGAATTTTTAAAGTTTGGCGACGAAATATATTATTTTCTGAAATTTCAGCATACTATTTTTACTCTATTCGGGTCAAAAACGAGTCCTAAGCTTCACAAATTATTTCGACTTATCAAAAATATATTAGTATACTTTGATACGAAGCTAAGGACATATTATACGTAGAAAACGGATTTGAAACGACAAAGATATGCACTTTTTCATGAAATTGCCGTAACTATTATTTTCTGAAAAACTATATTATTTTTACGATACAAGTATTACGGTAGCTGTAACGACCATGTTGGAGGCTGTTTTTAACCATGATGTGGAACTTTTTGGAACGAAATGTCTTCTAGTAAAATCAAGTTCACCGAGCATATTTTTCAAAACGACAAGCCGTTTGTATAGCGGAGTTGTAATAAATAAATTACGGATGTTTAAACTTGGCCGAAACTCACTTTTTACATAACAATTAGACAAAATCACCATCTTTAACCCTTATTATCTTTATGTTCGAGACCTTTATGACAAAAACTCCTGAACTGAAACTTCTAGATTTCGATACAAACTTTCCAAAACCGTTGAGTTCGTTCTCTAACGATCGACGTACACCATTTTACGACTAGTTTTCCGGAGCCATTTTTGTCACTTTTACGAAATTCCGACGACATTGTTTTACGACGAAAAGTGATAATTTCACCATAAATCATTACAAAACCATTGTAGGATGACATTTTGACGTAAAAACTTGTAAAGTCATTTTTGAATGGTCAAGACGTCAAAAGAGTATTTTTCGACGATAAGTAATATTTTCAAAACTCGCAAATGGTATAAATAACATACGAAATGCATGCATAACATTACATTGCAACTCATATCATATCATATCATTTGTAATAGGTCCCGGTTAACGCATCACATTATACCTCAGTGTACTCACTCTTGTCATCACACCAGTCTACCAAGTGAGTTCATAGCCCCACTTTTACTCTTTTAACTGTTTTACAAACTCTTGGGGGGGGGGGGATACATGCTACATTTTTAATCGAACACAAATGCTTTGAACTGTATGCTATATCCGAATGTTTTATTGTCACTAAGTATTTGCCATGTTCGAAGTCCCTACATCATGAACCATTAGTCACTTGCGAGTGAGCGCGAATATTGTGAATAGGCCTATTGGAATTAACACTCCCGCTCCTATTGACCCAGTTAGGGGAAATCGAGCGCACTATATTTGAATCATTAAGGTAAATTGGCAAATTACCTATTAGGGCGGCGATGAAACGATGATTACCAATTTTTATTGGTGCGATGTTTACGATTTGGTGTCATGAACTTAGTGAAATAAATACGATTTTGTTTTTAACGATGAGTGTGAAACCATTTAACTCACACTACGATTATTGTGTTCAAACGAATTACTTAAACCTATGGATTTCACTCAACCTTTGTGTTGACCTTTTTAGCATGTTTATTCTCAGGTATCTAAGACATTATCATCATGGCATGGTTAAGGAACCACCTTTTGAGTCGCGGCGTCGACTTACATCATTGTGTATTATGACACTTTCTTTTAAAACCATCGTTTGGACTTGTAATATATTTATATTTCCGCAAACTTTGTAAACTTTTGGGACCTATGTTGTAACTCTGATTATTATATTAAATCAAACGATGTATTTTCCAAACGACACTTTAGGTCGTTCAATATAACTGTGATTGTGATGCTATGACAGTCAATCCCCAGGAATTCCATTCCGCTGCAAAACAGGTAATTTGGGGGTGTGACAGGCACATGCAGTGAATTCATCAAAAACATAATCATTATTGACTGCAGAAGATGCATCACTTGGTACAATCTTACTTTCACTTTGTTTCACATATTGATCATATGGGACAACATTGATATTACCCATATTTTCAATATCTGATTCAATAAATACAGTTGATTGTACTTCGTTATGTATCTTTTGCTCATCAACTTCATCGTATAATTTTAATACCTCAGGATGGACCAGCTTGTGGTGATGAAGGGACTTTAGGAGAGACCATTGAAGAAATGCTAGCCATGAAGATGGTTTGTGCAGTGGGTTCTTCATCAACATCAGAGTCGTATGCATCACCATCAGCTACTTGAAAGGCATTCTGATGATTATGGCCTATCTCCTGAATTGGTTGCTCATCCACATCTGCATCATATGTCTTAGCATTTCCCTCAGCCAAGAACAACAACTCCTCTTCATCCAAAGCTGCACCATTATCCTGAGCTTGCACAAGCAACATCTTATCCCTGAAGTACTCTGCATTCTGAGGGCGTTTTGGCGATGTGCAGTTCCTTGCAATGTGTCCCTCACCTCCATAATTGTAACATTTGATTGGCTTTGCTTGACC
Source organism: Chrysanthemum seticuspe (assembly GCA_019973895.1). Classification (NCBI taxonomy): domain Eukaryota; kingdom Viridiplantae; phylum Streptophyta; class Magnoliopsida; order Asterales; family Asteraceae; genus Chrysanthemum; species Chrysanthemum seticuspe. The sequence goes on along the minus strand of BPTQ01000001.1, from coordinate 85,760,250 downwards.
CTGATTTCCATTCCTTCCTCTATTCCGATTTGCAGCATAACCTCTACCAGCTCCACCTCTTGCTTGTTCGTACTGTCGTTCTTGAACTGGCTGCACCATAACCTTCCCATCTCTGACAGTGGCTTGATTATGTGGGTTAGAAGCAGTTCTGAGATTGTTGTTGGTGTGTGGAAGAGAGTTCATGTTTTGACTAATCAGGTGAGCTAGTTGATTAATGAAGTTTCCCACGTGTGCATCAACATCAGCTTGTTTGAACATAGGATCAGGAATGAGTTTGTGATTACCATTACCCATGGGTATGACTTGTGATGC
>BPTQ01000001.1:85726325-85746004 GCA_019973895.1 Chrysanthemum seticuspe | reverse complement strand
CGCTGTCTGCCTATTTACGTGAGTAATTCTTATAGTGATTCTGTTACGTGTCTTAGTAATTCTACTCTCGAGCGTGGACATAGGTATAAGGTTAAAGGTCGTCTGCCAAGGACTTCTCACAATCGTCGTTTTCGTACACCGTTCTATCAGCGAACTGGGCTTTGGACAACTGGGCTGCGATCTTCAACTGGTCCCAATTATTGACTTGGTTTGCTGCTGATACCTCTTGGCTAGTTTCAGGGACCGCCTTGGGGAACGCCAACATTTGACGACAACACTTGGCCGTCCGGTAACTTGGGACAACCATGCGATCGGGGTACACCTCTACTTGGACGTCTGACTTGGCCACTACATCTCTACAAATTGGGGGTACCATCGGGAACTCGACAAGGTTTCCAGGCATTCCTACCGTCTGGCCTGTCACCAGCTCAAGGGCTACCATGGGGGTTAAACATCTCTACATCACCGGTTCAGTCTGCAGGTTCATCTCCACATGGGGCTAGCGTACCAACAGGGTTCAATGGCCTGCCGGTTCACAACAGCAGTTTACAACCGCAAGGGGTTCCGCCAGGGACTTTGATCGGTTCTCCATAGTCGTCGTTTGGTTCAGTTATTAACCCTGGTCAACTTCTAGCGTCGGGTCAACAGGTTTCGGGTCAAGCGACTATCTTGCCACATGCTTTTGCTGCTAACACTCTTCAGGAACCGTCTGCTGGAAATTGGAATATGGATACAGGTGCGAGCTCTCATCTTAATGATTCTGTGCATTGTCTTAGTGATATTCTTAATGAGTGCATTTATCCGTCTGTCGCAGTTGGTGATGGGCGTTTCATTCCCGTTACCAACTCCGGTCATAGTATCTTGTCTACACCATTTCGTCCTCTTCGTTTAAATAATGTTTTAATTACCCCTCATATCGTAAAAAATCTTATTTCTGTGCGTCAGTTTGTCCGTGATAATTATTGCACTGTTGAATTTGATCCTTTTGGGTTTTCGGTGAAGGACTTCATAACTCGACAGGTACTCCTCCGTTGTGATAGCACGGGTGATCTTTACCCTGTTACGAAGCCTTCTCCAATTCCTCAAGCCTATCTTACCAGTCAATATACGTGGCATCAACGACTTGGACATCCAGGAAGTGAAGTGTTGCGGCGTCTTGTGTCTAGTGATTCTATTTCTTGTAATAAAGAGAAGCTTCCAGTTCTTTGCCACGCTTGTCAGCTTGGTAAACATGTGAAGCTTCCGTTTGTTAGTTCGTCTAGTACTGTTACTTCTTGTTTTGACATTGTTCACTCGGATTTGTGGACATCCCTAGTTCCGAGTCTTTCTGGTTTTAAGTATTATGTTTTGTTTCTTGATCATTACTCTCAGTATGTTTGGGTTTATCCATTAATGAATAAATTTGATGTTTTGTCTAAATTTCAGTTGTTTCGTAGTTATGTTCGTACTCAGTTTAAGTGTGAAATTAAGTCGTTTCAGTGTGATCATGGTGGTGAGTTTGATAATACCGCTTTTCATAAATTATTTTCAACCCATGGCATCCAATTTAGATTTTCTTGCCTCCGCACCTCTCAACAAAATGGAAAATCTGAACGCATGATTCGTACCATCAATAACCTTATTCGTACTTTATTGTTCCAAGCTCATTTACCACCCAACTATTGGACTGAGGCTCTTAATATGGCTGTTTATTTATTGAATATCCTACCTTCCCGTGCCATTAGCAATGACATACCATTTACCCGCCTTTTTGGTGCTACACCTGATTATAGTGTCCTTCGTGTTTATGGATGCCTTTGTTACCCACATATTGATACCAACCATAAATTAGGACCTCGCGCTACACCAGGCCTATTTTTGGGACATGCTGCCAATCATTTTGGCTATCGTTGTCTTGATCTAAACACCAACAAAATTATTATCTCTCGTCATGTTACATTTGATGAGACGGTTTTTCCGTTTCAAACCCATCCGTCCAAACCCTCTCCATCCTATGATTTTTTGGAAGATTCTTCCAATCTCATTTCCACCATTATCAACACCACCCCAATTGGTCCTACTTTAAACCCGATTCCTATAACACCAATTGACATACCTACACCTCACGAACCAGTAAACATACCTACCTCCCCTGCCCCACCTACACCAACGCCAACGCCACCTGACCCACCAACGCCACCACCTGTTGTATCTATTCATCCTATGGTCACACGTTCTCGTGTCGGGACTACTCGTCTAAATCCTAAGTATGCTGGTCATGTTTCCACTGTTTCTCCGTCACCTAGGTCGTATAAGGATGCTCTTGATGATCCAAATTGGCGAAATGCTATGTTTGATGAATATAATGCGCTTATTAAGAATAAAACTTGGACTTGTGTACCTCGTCCTGCGGGTGTCAATGTTGTTAGGTGTATGTAGTTATTTCGCCATAAGTATTTGGCTGATGGCACCCTTAGTCGGTACAAGGCACGTCTTGTTGCCAATGGTAGCACACAGGTGGAGGGAGTAGATGTTGATGAGACTTTTAGTCCGGTTGTTAAGCCGGGCACCATTCGGACTGTTCTTAGTTTAGCTATTTCTCGACATTGGCCTGTTCATCAGCTTGACGTCAAGAATGCATTTTTGCATGGTGATTTGGCTGAAACTGTTTATATGCATCAGCCACCTGGTTTTCGGGATCCTGAGCATCCGGATTATGTTTGTTTATTACAGCGTTCTCTTTACGGTCTTAAGCAGGCGCCTCGGGCATGGTTTCAGCGGTTTGCTGCTTATATTCTTACTGTTGGGTTTACTTCGAGTCGGTGTGATTCTTCTTTATTCATTTACCGACAGGGTGATGATACTGCTTTTCTACTACTTTATGTGGATGATATTGTGCTTACTGCTTCCTCTGATAGTTTATTACAGCGGATTATTGCTTCTTTGCATAAGGAGTTCTCTATGACAGATTTGGGTGCTCTTAATTATTTTTTGGGTGTGTCAGTTACGCGTGACTCTTCTGGGATGTTTTTGTCACAGCGTAAGTATGCTATGGAGATTTTGGATCGTGCACATATGGTTGGTTGTAACCCTTCTCGGACTCCTGTTGACGCTGAGTCTAAGTTGGGTGATGATGGTGATCCGGTTTCTGATCCTACGTTATATCGGAGTCTTGCAGGTTCTCTTCAGTATCTCACTTTCACTAGACCCGATATTACTTATGCCGTGCAGCAGGTTTGTTTATATATGCATGATCCTCGCGAGCCTCATTTCACTGCTCTTAAGCGGATATTACGGTACGTTCAGGGGACTTTGGCTTATGGTTTACAGTTATTTTCTTCTACTACCGAGTCCTTGGTTGCTTATTCGGATGCTGATTGGGCTGGTTGCCCTACCACTCGCCGGTCTACATCAGGTTATTGTGTTTTTCTTGGCAACAACTTACTTTCATGGTCCTCTAAACGTCAGCCGACGATTTCTCGTTCCAGTGCTGAGGCTGAGTATCGCGGTGTTGCCAACGCTGTTTCTGAGACATGTTGGCTTCGGAATTTACTACGTGAGCTTCATACACCATTGTCATCTGCTACTATTGTTTATTGTGATAATGTGAGTGCAGTGTACTTGTCTTCTAACCCTGTTCAGCATCAGCGTACCAAGCATATTGAGATTGATATTCATTTTGTTCGTGATTTGGTTGCTACTGGTCAAGTTCGAGTTCTGCATGTTCCTTCTCGGTTTCAGTATGCTGATATTTTTACCAAGGGGTTACCATCTGCCTTGTTTTCTGATTTTCGTGACAGCTTGAGTGTTCGGTCTCCTCCCGCTCAAACTGCGGGGGAGTGTTAGTCTATTAGTATTAGATTAGTATTAGTATTGGCCCATTGTACATTCGGCCCATTATGTAGCATATATAATCTTGATGTACCTCTCATTATTAATCAATCAATATACAAGTTTACACAATCTTACACTTTGTAGTAATGGCACGGGGCCATTGAAATCCACGAGACGGCCCTGATAATTATTATGGCTTAGAAACATAATGGCCTCATAAACATAGCAAACATAATAATATGTAACAATATGATTCGGTTAATATATTTAATTAGGGAGTTTTGTGAAAATACATTACAAAACCCCATAGAGTAATTCCACAAATGGTGTAGATTGTCGGGAACACCCTGACCCCATAGAGTAATGACATGTATTCATTACGTTTATTTGTAGCTGACACAAATTTACGTAGGTGGGTGTATCACTAATCGAAAAGATTGATCGATTAGTAGTACTAGTCTTGCAAGTTGTGCTTTATTGGCACAAGACAAAGAGGGTTTTTCCTACGAATAAATTCGCCAACCTTATCCATGTCCAAATCTTGTTTTTTCAGTCCAACCGGTGTTTCCCAGTTGAAAAAGTTAAGAAGGTTGGCAATTGTATTTTCAACAGTCGAAATGCCCATGTTATACCCTGGACACGCTCTTCTGCCCCCTCCAAACGGGATCATCTCGCAATGTTTCCCTATGTACTCGACATCAAGAGTTTCAAACCGCTCTGGCCAAAACTCGTCTGGCTTCTCTTTCCAAATTCTTGGATCTCTTCCTATCCCCCACAAATTGACCAGGACTTTCATCCCAGGGAGGATATCATATCCACCAATTTGACATTGGGTTACACATTCACGTAAGATCAACGCCGAGGTAGGTGCGTGCAATCTAAGTGACTCCTTGACTACCAATTTCAAGTATTTCATCTTGGCAATATCTGATTCTTCTACTTTGGATTTTTTTCCAACGCACCCTCGAATTTCATTTTGCAACTTTTCCATAATTCTAGGATTCTTGACAATCTCAGACATTGCCCACACTACGGTTGTGCTTGTGGTGTCAATTGCTCCATTAAGTATATTCTGCGATGTTTTATTATTTAGAAGAGCTAGCTCACATGTACATAAATTTCACAAAAACATTAAGAATCGAATCAATATAAACAAGTTGATAGATTAGTATCGTTACCAGTAAAATTGCTTTCATCTCATCGGTAGTTAGCCTTGAAATGCAGTCATCAATAAAGTCCTTCTCAGCATCACTTTTTTTTGTTGCATTTGGGTCCAGATGTTCATCAATAACCATTTGGAGAAAGCTATCGATGTCATTAAAACATTTATCGAGCCTACGGTTAAACCCTCTTAATTCGTCAATCCATGCAAATGATGGAAAAATATCAAAAATTGAACCAAAAAGCATTTCTGCGGTTTCATCAACCATTTCTTTCAGAGTTTTACCATTAAACGACATTTCTCTATAGCTCCTACCAAATGAGACCTTACACACGACATCGTAGATTAGATTTAAGATAGTATCGTCTAGGTTAACTGTGGTGTTTGAGGGTTGTAACGAGAGAGAACGAAGCAAATCCTCCAGCTCAATCTCCATTATGTTCTTAAATGACCTGGTTCTCTTAGCACCCAAGAACTCAGATACCAAAACCTTGCGCATGTCTTTCCAATGATTATCATAAGGCGAGAAGCCCACATCCATGTAATTGTATGTCATTCGTTTGACAGTCTTTGAGCGTGGACGCGTACACATCACTAGATCATTAGTTTTTAAGACCTCGACAGCCATTTCACTAGAAGAAATGACAAGATATGGTTGGCTACCAAAATGAAGAAGCATAGTTGGGCCGTATTTTTGAGAGAGTTTCCATAGGGTTTCATGAATGTGTTCACCCGCAACAATTTGATGAAGGTTCCCAATAATTGGAAGCCTCGAAGGGCTCGGTGGAAGCCTGTGGACAACCGTTGCTGAACGCTTTCTTCGTATAATGTATGTTAAGATGCATGATAAGATGAAGGCTATAAACAATGTTAATATTGTATCCATTTGGCTAGTATTTTTTCTCTCTAATTTTCTAAACGATGGGGACTATCACCATTATTTTATATTGAGATTGACTATGGTCACCTAGCCGCTTTTATTAATTACTAATTTATGTTAAACCCTAAATAACGTTGTAACATCCACCTTATAACTTTGACTATTTCCATTTGTCTTAATGTCATACCAAGCCATCAATTAGTCTACAACAAGAATTTTGCTGTAACAAACCTTTATTTGTACGCTTGAGAAACATGTATTATTTTTGTTTAATTTCTTTGTATATATAAAGATGTAAAAGTTTGTTACAGTTATAGCTTAAAGGCATGAAGAATCGCTAAAAACATAAGATTTTTAACATTTATCTTTGTATTAGAAAAGTATCGCAAGTATAAAGGTGGAGCCGTGGACAAGTTTGAAACTATTCCCCGCACATAATTTTCTCACGGAATAGGAAGTGTCGGAAAGTTAGTATCACAAGCTAATCTCTACACTTTTAAATTTGAACAAATTTTAACTTATACATATTCATAATTGCGAACTTTTTCTTTACATTTTTAAAATTGAAAATTGAAATGATTGTTATATACATTCATGCTTAATTCCGTAATAAATTTATACAAGATTGTAAATGTAGACTATTTAATAAAGTGAGGATCAATTGAGCAACGCGTTACGGTGGTCTTGAGAATACGTTTTGGTAAACTTTGTGTTTATCTACGCTCAATGTTTGTTGTTTGACTCACTCGCGCGTTGCGGCACACTTTGAAATCCTGTTTTAAAAAATTGTTTCTAAAAATATTTTTTTTATTAACAAATATATAAAAGGAAAAACTGGTTTTTTTTAAACTAGCCAAATCAATCAATATATTCTAGCTTTTTTATGTTTTTACGCAAAATATAATCATGAAAGTATAAGAAATATACCAGTATTTGGCTTAATTCAATCGTATTTTAAAAACTAAGTGACTTGTAATTTGTAATTTGTAAACTATTTAATAACTAAATACTATATTTAATTTCTTCGTCACAAATAAATAGTTAAAGGATTAAAATTATAATTTTAATAAAATATTAGTATCCTCCCCTAGTTTAAGGGGTGAACATGAATTATTTTCTTAGATCTTTGCAGCCGTGTTTTTCTTTCTTCTTAAACTTTTAATGGGATTAAATTTTTTACAGTTTTTAGTGAACAGTGAAAGTATACTTATAGATGTATTATAGTTAAATTTCTCATAAATGGATTAACACTAAAAATTTAATAAAATCTTACTAACCTACCTTTAGTTTAGGGGGTGAACTTGAATTATTTTCTTATATCTTTGAAACCTTGTTTTTCTTTTGCTTAAACTTCTAAAAATAATTTCATATTTACCAAATATCAACATCATAATGTCATATTTGCTCAATTTACAAGTGAATAATGCATAATGTACAATGATTTAACGCATATTCAGAGAAATATGAAATTTGATGTTTTTTGTTGAGGAAATATGAAATTGTCTCGAATAAATTAAATTAATTAATTTTAGGTATATTTATATAGAAAAAAAAATGTGTACAATTGACATATTTATTGTAATGCATATACTTTCATTCAACTTTTTTTTTTAAATTAAAAATCACATATTAATATACACTAAAGAAATTTATTTCACATCAACTTGAAAAGTTTAAAAAAAAACATATATACGTTTTTAAACATCTTGATCTTATTCATATTTTACTATCTTAACAAGTAGGTAATTTTTTAATTTCTAGCATGCACCAAAAAAACCAAGTTGTGTTTAAATTTAGGCTCAAAAATTCTAAACTAGAGTAGTGATATATTAATTTTTCCGAGTGCCAAAATCACTAACAAACCCCATAACTCCTTGCACCAGTTGTTATACTTTAGGAAAAGAAACCACACCCTGAAAACACATTGAGTCATAAGGTATTAAGGTGACTTTTACTCTAAAAAAAGAAAAGCCAACAAATACGTGCGCTAAAGATTCTTTATTTTAAGAGTTTATTACGTGAGTTGAATATCATAACACAATTTGCAATACCTAAGTGTGACGTACCTAAAAATTTAGATATAGGGTGGGTTGATTACCTAATTATATCCCAATAGTCAAGAAACTTAAAAAGACAATAACATAAGGGAAATTTGCGTTCCGATGACTCAAGTTTTGTGGTATATTAAAATAGGACACAAAATCACGTTTTGCTGATTTTTCTCATTTGTACTTACCGGCTACTACACATTTCCCCAACTTTTGTTGGTGTAAATATAAACATATACCTCCTTTATTTTTAATACTGTTAAAAATATATAGTGAGACATTTTAAATCGTTAGTGATAGCTCAAAATACATTGAGTAATGCATAAAGTACCATGTGTGATCACATAACTGACTATATATTGATAGTACTAAATACATTGAGTAATGCATAAAGTACCATTCTGACTAAGTTAAGAATTAAATGAATACACAAAAAGTATATATGGACTCACATAAAAGTAAAGTACGTTGTCTGTATTTTTATGTGAATTTCTATGTACTTTTTCGTGAGTCCCTGTGTAGTTATAGTGTGCTTAACTTGTGCCCCTAAGGCACAAGTTAAAAAAAAAACCCTTTTTTGAAACACAAACTTGAAAACTTACTACATGATAATTGATATAATGAAATCACACACTTTTGTCATCGGTACAGACTTGACATGCAACCTATTAGTGAACACTCGCATTCTAAAAAGTATCGCTAGACTAAAATTAACATGTTAATATACATAAAGAAAATGACAAAAATACAGATTCTCGGATACTTGAGCAAATCACCATTTTAAATGAGAAAAAGCAAAAAGACCTAGTACGCGTTTGGTATGAGGGAACAGTCAGAGAATGTGGGGTTGGGTTCAAAAACATTGTTTGGATTGAAATATGCATTTGATCGGCCCCACCAAAACCCCATATTCATGATAAAAAAATATAATTTAGCGCTGAATGAATCAAAGCTGCTGAATGATTCCTAAGATGCTGAGTGAATCTGATTCTGAGTGAAAATGATTGTTTGATATTTGTTAAGAATGAGCAATCTGAGTTGCCTGAAATTACCAATTTAACCTTTTGTCTGATTTTTTTGAACAAAATGTACTGTTTGATTAAAAAAAATCATCAACTCAAATAAAAATATAATGTAAAAAAAGTAATGTTGGAATAAATAAAAAAAAAAATGTAAATGGTTTTATCGAAAGATCATTAAACAATATAAATTATGAACTACTCAATTAAATGTAATTCTACAAACTATAATATTACAAGAAAATGTGAATAAAGGAACGACTCCAAAAATATATAATTGATATGGCCTCCTACGTCACCATGTTTCTATATACAAAAAGAAATATTATATAAGGGTAAAGGAATATGTAAATAATTATATTGAGAAAAATATAAAATAAAAAATGTTGAGGACTTGTGTTAAATTTTATTTGAGCGTGTGAGAAAAAAAAAAGCATTTGCTAGAAATAAAACATTGAAAAAATAAAAGAGGGCAATCAATGTGAGAAAAAAGAACCAATCGTTGATTTAATTGAGCGTAAGAAAAAAAAAACATTTGCTATAAAGTTAACATTGAAAGAATACAATGAGGGCAATGAAGCATGCTGAATGGCTGAGGACCTCCATCCCCCCAAAATGATTCAGCAGCAAAGTAAATCGGTAACAGGTTACATTTATTTTTATCAAACACCACATGTGCTGACCGAATAAGTGATGTTCTCTTAATTGGCTCACTAAGAAGCTATCAAACACCCCCTTAAGTGACTTGTAATTTGTACACTATTTAATAACTAAATACTATATTTAATTTCTTCGTCACAAATAAATAGTTAAAGGATTAAAATTATAATTTTAATAAAATATTACTAACCTCCCCTAGTTTAAGGGGTGAACATGAATTATTTTCTTAGATCTTTGCAGCCGTGTTTTTCTTTCTTCTTAAACTTTTAATGGGATTAAATTTTTTACAGTTTTTAGTGAACAGTGAAAGTATACTTATAGATGTATTATAGTTAAATTTCTCATAAATGGATTAACACTAAAACTTTAATAAAATATTACTAACCTCCCCTAGTTTAAGGGGTGAACATGAATTATTTTCTTAGATCTTTGCAGCCGTGTTTTTCTTTCTTCTTAAACTTTTAATGGGATTAAATTTTTTACAGTTTTTAGTGAACAGTGAAAGTATACTTATAGATGTATTATAGTTAAATTTCTCATAAATGGATTAACACTAAAACTTTAATAAAATCTTACTAACCTACCTTTAGTTTAGGGGGTGAACTTGAATTATTTTCTTATATCTTTGAAACCTAGTTTTTCTTTTGCTTAAAATTCTAAAAATAATTTCATATTTACCAAATATCAACATCATAATGTCATATTTGCTCAATTTACAAGTGAATAATGCATAATGTACAATGATTTAACGCATATTCAGAGAAATATGAAATTTGATGTTTTTTGTTGAGGAAATATGAAATTGTCTCGAATTAAATTAAATTAATTAATTTTAGGTACATTTATATAGAAAAAAAATGTGTACAATTGACATATTTATTGTAATGCATATACTTTCATTCAACTTTTTTTTTTTAAATTAAAAATCATATATTAATATACACTAAAGAAATTTATTTCACATCAACTTGAAAAGTTAAAAAAAAACATATATACGTTTTTAAACATCTTGATCTTATTCATATTTTACTATCTTAACAAGTAGGTAATTTTTTAATTTCTAGAATGCACCAAAAAAACCAAGTTGTGTTTAAATTTAGGCTCAAAAATTCTAAACTAGAGTAGTGATATATTAATTTTTCCGAGTGCCAAAATCACTAACAAACCCCATAACTCCTTGCACCAGTTGCTATACTTTAGGAAAAGAAACCACACCCTGAAAACACATTGAGTCATAAGGTATTAAGGTGACTTTTACTCTAAAAAAAGAAAAGCCAACAAATACGTCCGCTAAAGATTCTTTATTTTAAGAGTTTATTACGTGAGTTGAATATCATAACACAATTTGCAATACCTAAGTGTGACGTACCTAAAAATTTAGATATAGGGTGGGTTGATTACCTAATTATATCCCAATAGCCAAGAAACTTAAAAAGACAATAACATAAGGGAAATTTGCGTTCCGATGACTCAAGTTTTGTGGTATATTAAAATAGGACACAAAATCACGTTTTGCTGATTTTTCTCATTTGTACTTACCGGCTACTACACATTTCCCCAACTTTTGTTGGTGTAAATATAAACATATACCTCCTTTATTTTTAATACTGTTAAAAATATATAGTGAGACATTTTAAATCGTTAGTGATAGCTCAAAACATAAAACAACATGGACAACAAGTGTAGCAGGCTGCACCCACGCGCTAACGCGTCGAGCTAGTGCGTCAGACTATTGTCCCGACATAGAAGTTTTCCAATCAACTTCATGAACATCCGACATCATTTTATGTTTCAATACAGGTTCATACATGATATTTAAGGTGTTTATCAATATAATCGAATCCAATTTAGAGAACTTGCGTCAAAATATCGACTCTCGTTTCTATACGCTCCAATTCAAAACATTTTATAAAAGAAGTTCAACACTTACAATTAACAAGTCAAGATAATCAAATGCAATCTCTTATATAATAAGAGATTTTATGAAAAAGTAGAAATAGTATGTTGAGCAATTGAAATTGGCCCAATGGAGTGCACCATTTTACCACGTAGCAAAATTGAGCCATCGTATTAGCAAATAAAAAGTGAAAGTTGAAATAATTTTGTCAAACACATCTAAATTTCACCCAGGAAGAAATATATATATATATATATATATATATATATATATATATATATATATATATGAAAACACATGTGTTGATTTTGTCAAAAAAATAAAAATAAAAAAGGGTAATCAATAATACTTTAGTTATTAAATTTTAAAGTAAATTATATGGACTTAAGTAAACTTATCATTTTCCATTATTTTTTAATAAGTTTATAAATGTAATAAACGAGTAATTTGGCTGTCGCGTGTTGCAGAGGAGCCAATTTATGCCGGATATTTTTAAAATAAACTCAACGGATGAAGTTTACATATAGAAAACAATGCCACAATTCATACCGCATATAGCATACACTTATGTATGCATAAAATATACAAAAAAGAAATACATGTATGAGTAGCGCACAGTCACAACATATGTTACTCCATTTTTTATTATACACTAAATGTATTGTGAACGTATCCAAAAACCCGTAAAAACACCTATAAATATGTAGAAACGCTTTCTTTTTTATGTTGACTACAAAACCCGTTCACATTAAATGGTACAGACCTGTACAACTCGATCTCATTTGAGACATACATTTTCAATTCTTTGACTGTTCTAGGGCCCACCATTCTTGATCCCATGTTTTGCTGGTGCTTGTAAGATGGTACGACAATCTTACTTGGAAGCGGCGATTCTACAAACTCCGCAGACCCTGACAGAATGAGCAGATGGAATGCGCCAGAAAATAACACAAAACTATTTTAGAATTTCCTACCGTTTTCAAATCAAAACCGCGCGTTGGCCACAAATATGCCTTCCAATTCCCACCCTCAAATAGGCAAGCATTCCTCAAAATCAAAATGTCAGACAACCCGTACCATTTGAAGTCTAAGAAGGAATTATAAAAAGGCTTCTGCCAACTCAGTAATTCAACCAAGGGTCAATTTCATTACTTTCCTTAAACTGCTATGGGACTTCAGCTGGTCACAGAATGGAAGACCATAAAACCTCAGCAACAGGAATTCAATGACTCCCATGTTTGATAGAATCTGGTTTGCTCTGTAAACACATATAATACAATATCAATTTATAATCGACACAACACGTATAAAAAATCCAACTAAGATAAAGAATGACAAAGGCCATTACGCACCTAAGGCGTCGTTAATGGACATGCTAACAATCAGTCAGTATACATGGAAAACGTATCGGCTTAAACTAATTGCTGATTGTTTAATTCGTTGGCGGTAGCATTATTCATTTATGTGTATTGACTTAAACTAACGATTCATTTTCTAAAGTATTGGTGGTTCTTGTGTTAGGGCCATAAAACAATACTTTTTATGCTAAGTTTTAACATTATAACAAAAGTCGCCATGAATATCAACTTAGATAAATGAAACTTTAACATGTCCTGCTATCTGGAAATTTCAAGTTCAAGCACATGTATTTTTCTTAAATAATCCGAAACTTAAAGAACAGTTATGAATCAATGTGTGTATACAATCTAATTCACTGTAATTCAGCTCTACATAGCCTAATTGACCATATTTTAAATACTAACTAATACAAGAATTGTCTCTTCATTGTCTGATATTAATAACTTTTATCTCTACTTTTCTTAACGATGGTGACTATCACCATTATTTTAAACTAAACGTAAATATTGACTATGTTCACCTGGCCGCTTTTATTAATTACTTATCTTATCTTATCTTATCTTACTATCTTATAATAGAGGGATGCACTTCCCTCATATTAATTATTTTAAGATTTCCATACATAGAATTTTAAGCAAATACAAGTTACAAAGCATTAGTTACAATACTTAAAGCACAAATAAAAATACAAATCAAACTACAATTAATATACAACTTAAAACACCCCTCCACAAAAGAGTACATGTCTCTAATCATGATGTACAATATTTGCTTCACAGAATGACCATGATTATCGATTCTGATACAAGTTTCTTGACCAAGATACCATTTTCAGTTCTTTTCCGCACTCCTACATTAACTAGAGAGATCAAGACTGCTGTCCATGCATTAGGAACTGAAAATGTTATCAGTTCACCAATAAACACAAGGCACAGGCACATAGCATCTTCACCAATAAACAACTTCATAACTATATATACCGTTGTCATACCAGTAAAAAAAGAAAAAAATAAATAAATGACATCTCATGTTCGTTTCAATTGAAGAACAAATCTTTAAAGATCTCCATAACCCATCTCGATCTATGGAAATAACAAGACTCATAAACACAAGTTTTTTCTTATATTCGGTCAAAGAAACACACCATCTTGAAGTGAAAAAGAGTACATAAGGGTAGTTGTTGTGATATTCGTGTTTGAACTTAGAGTATTTTTGTGGTTCATTTAATGATGAGGATAAAGAGTGTGTTTATAGTTCGATCTTAGGCAGAAGAATTAAAAGAGATTAATTATTGTTGATTGCTCATATGATTTGATGAAGGTGATATTTTGTGGAGAGAAATTGTGATAAGAGTTTGTGTGGCTACAACTTTGCAAGTGATAAATTGGATTAGGGTTAAGAAAACATAGGTGTGTTGGATGGGCTTTTGGCATAAATGGGCTGGATAGGCTTTTTCTTACGGGTGCTCCTCCTTCGAGAGCCCTTTTGTATCTTGATTTTTGGTTCGTGCCATTATGGATTTATATATAGCCTTTTTTTTTTTTTTTTTCAAAAAGGTGAATGATATATTATTGAAATAACCAACAAGTTACAAATTGAATACAACCACTGGACATGGGCATTCCCATCCAGGAACAAAACACAAAAACACTATTCTTAACAACCAAAAAAAAACATCATTCAAAAGAAAACAACTGCTGATCCAAACATCCCTTTATTCAGGCAAAATATCTAAGCAGACCAAAAAGTTGGTCATTTCTGACTTCCCACCACATATTGAAACTGAACATTTCATATTTCAACAACTTTTGTGGTGTGAATAGATTTCTTAACAGTTAAGCTCAAAAGTTGAAGCCTTACATTTTCAGTAATGATTTGAACAATACCTTCTGCACTTGAAGTTTTGAGCTTAAACAATCTTTCATTCCTTTCTTTCCAAATGCTATAGACTGTAGAAGCAATGATCAGCCTAATCAAAACACTCCAAATAGAATTATTACAAGGTAGAGTTGCCATCATCTGTATGATTTGATCCCAGTCATTTGGAATAACAACAACTTTCATTTTGGCTTTCATATCAGACCACACCTTTGCAGAGAACTCACATTGGAAAAAAAGATGACTATGGGAGTCATTAATAGTCTTACATAGGGGACAAAGAAGAGTTTCAGAACACCATCTCATCATTCTATCTTGAGTAAGAAGCCTCCCTTGAATAGCCATCCATAGAGTGAAAGCATTCCTTGGATTACATTGAGAAAACCAAACAACTCTCCACCAATGAACAGCTGTTTTATCTTCTTTAAAATCCTTCCAAACCTCTTTAGTAGTGAAATTCATGAGTTGACCATTTTTAGACCTCCATTTGACTTGATCAGTCATATCTTCATTATAATATCTTGCTTCTTATAAAAAGCACTAGATTCGAAAGAAGTGATGAAATGACGATTATTTCAAAAACATTAGAACGTCTTTGGGATTTTAAGTCAAAAAGCTAAAAAGTAATACAAACAACTATGGTCTCTAAAAAGTAATACAATCAGTTGTTTTAAGCAAAGCTAATGATTCTTTAACTATCTTAACATTTTAAGCGTAATAACCATATTTCTTATACTATTTTCTTTAACGTCGTATATGACATCTTTCTCATCTTCATGTTTTTATTATTAAACGCATTTGTTACATTTATTATCGTAAGAAACTATAGTCGAGTACATATTAACTCAATAACTATCCGCATTTGTCACGAAAAACATATAATAAAAAAATATTAGTCGTCATAAATTTAAATTATTGGGTATCCGCCGTCGCAACGCGCGGGTACCCTGCTAGTTTATGTTAAACCCTAAATAACGTTGTAACATCCGGCTTATAACTTTGACTATCTACATTTGTTATAATGTCATACCAAACCATTAATTACACAATAAAAATTCCGATGTTACAAATCTTTATCTATACAGTTGAGAAACATGTACTAATTTTGTTGAATTTATTCGTATCTATAGAGATGTAAAAGTTTGTTACACCTATAGCTTATAGGCTTGAATAATCTCTATATAATATTTTTAACATTTATATTTGTACTAGAAAAGTATTGCACTTATAAAGGTGGAGTCGTGGATAAGTTTAAATTTTTCCTCACACATAATTTTCTCACGAAATAGGAAGCATGAAAAAGTTAGGGTGTGTTTGTTTTTTACAAAAACATCTAAACCGCCTCTGACTCTTACCCAGTCAGACGCGGTCAGACAATAGGGTTGTTTGTTTTTATTTTGCCAATCAGACGCGGGGCAGATGTATATGTCTTACCGAGTAAGAGTTGGATTTTAGATCTTACTGCCTCTTACTCTTGCTATCTCTTTCATCATTTTAATTTGCATATACACTATCTGCGATTGTTTGGTTTTTTTTTTTACTATTATTTGTGGGTGTAGTTTTTGTCAAGAGTGAAGACCAAATTATCGGTTTTTAATTTCGGCCTGTTATTTCAGTTCGTTTTTTTTTGGTTTGGTTTTGGTTTTTTCGGTTTTCTGCTCACCACTAGTTTATTTCTTTTAAGATAAGTGTTAATCGTAATAATTTATCATTATCATTAGATAAACATGACCCGATAATTTATTTTATGGTTTATTATTGTGTTAGAGTTAATAATCGTGTTTACACAAGTTATTTATACATCATATTGCTAAGGTTTAATATATATTTTAAAAAAATAGAGAATTAAAATCATTCAGACAATTATACAAAAACAAACAACATTATTTCAGTCAGATTCAGATTTTGTAACCAGCTCTTACCAGTAAGATGCGGTAATCAGACTCAGACCCAAAACATCTTAATGAAACAAACACACCCTTAGTGTCCCAAACTGATCTCTACACTTTTAAATCAGAACAAATTTTGGACTTTTACATATTCATAAGTGCAAACTTTTTTCATTACTTTTTTAGATGTGAAAATTGAGATGATTGTTATATACATTCATGCTTAATTGCGTAATAGTTTTATTTTTATACAAGTTTGTAAATGTAGACTATTTAATAAAAACGAGGATCAATTGAGCCCCGCTTTACGGTGGTGTAGAGAATAAATTTTTGTAGACTTTGTGTTTATCTACGCTCAGTGTTAGTTGTTTGACTTACTCACACATTGTTGGACACTTTGAAATATTGTTATTAACAAATATTTAGAGGGTAAAACTGAATTTCTTTTTTTTTAAACACTAGCCAAACCAATCAATATATTCTAGCTTTTTTATGTTTTTAAGCAAAATATAATCATAAAAGTTATTATAAATAAACTAGTATTTGGCTCATTTCAATCGTATTTTAAAAATTAAGTGACTAGTAAACTGATAGCGTATCAATATTAGTGGCCCAAGCCCATTAATTACACGCTCGAACCAAACCCATTACCAAGGCACATCAACAAACACTTGATGAAAACCCGACTTAAATCCCAAGCCGCACAGGGCCTGGTAAAATCTCTCAGGCCAGACTGAGCATGATAGTACTACTGCTCTCCAACTATCACTAGTGGTTAAGATGTACCATCTGACACTGCACAATGGGAATGCACGACAAGCATCACTGTGTACGAGCTAAAGAACGCGTGACACCTGTCCTCCTTATATGCTCTCGGATGATCAACACCTGGCTCCATAGAAACCGTTGATCATCTCCAAATGGTTTATCTCTAAACCCTACAAGCCTCTATATAAACGGAAAGCAACACACCCAACTTAACAAGTTTCACAGTTAGGAAAATACTGCCTCACAACAGTAAAGTATGGTCTTTGTTTAATCCACGTAGTTTTCTGCATACAGCTCAGCCATTTTTAAGTGTTTGTTTATTACTTATTTCGTAGATTGAGAACTCCCCTGACGTCTTCTTCATATTAAGTATTTTTTAATACTAATTATCTTGTTTTGACGATTTTGGCGCATGATTATAGTTAATTTACGTGAATTTGGCGTAAATGGCACTTTAAAGTTATCAGGTCGGCAAAATAATAAGGATATGCATCAGGCTGCCTCCAGTAATGTGAAGCGATCGAGATAGACGATCGATTCTTAATCGATCCCCGCTCTTCTCATGTGAACCTTAGGTCATGGGTTCAAGTCCCATCAAAGCCTCTCTTTCTACATCCTTCACTCTCTCTTAATAATCTATTAATTTTATTATCTTATATATGTTAGCTTTTAACACGTGGCTTATGATATATTTTTATTTTCACTGGGTGTGTTTTATTATCTAGTTCATTAAAGACGTGTTTCTTTTAAATGCCTAAAGTTCATTTTACATACATTAATGAAAGGATTGAGATTCTCTCACGTTGATTTTAACATGACTGATAATATTTTCTCACAACCAGAACAGCGAGGCCTTACTAAAGACCCAATCTTCTTTTTGTTTGTAATAAAACATCACTGGTCATGTTAATATCAATTTAAAAGGATGCCGATCCTTAATTAAACGTGGTACAAGTATCATATCAATTTACAATAACAAACTGGGCCATTGGACTGGGCTAAAACGTGGATCCTTAATTAAAACTTGGTACAAGTATCCATTTATTACTGTACTATAGTTAATAAGCATTTCTTCATCCAAACACCAGCCTTAGTTTCTGCTGGTACGTATCATCTGCCCTTTTTTCATTATTTGATGTACGCACACAATGTGTTCGATGAAATGGCCCAATAATAAGATTGTCACATTTTACTAATATAAATGATTCTAGGCTTTTAATTTAATTCTTTATATTGTTTAGGCCACCAAAGGTGAATAATATGTGTTCTTTTAACATTGATCAATTCATTTTGTGTTTTAATGAACACCAGGTGTTCGATGAAATGCCTTCAATAGGTTGTTAGTTGTTACATTCCTCTCAGTCCCACATTATTTGTCCGCACTTACTTTCCGCGTTGTCCCAAATTACTAAAAATAGATAGGGAATTTTCATCTAGTTTATTACCCGCATTTGAAAGTGAAACTGTCATTCTGCAAAAAGTAAGAAAGTGGTGATGACTCTCTTTTTCTTAAACTATTTTGTCGCCGAACAATTATTTTGGGACTGATGGCGTAGTATAAATGATTCTAGGGCTGAATTTTTCTTAAATTGGCCACTGAATACTAGTTTATTTAAGCTTATATGTGCGCTTATGAGCTTATTTGATTTCGGCTGATGAGCTTATATGCATGTTGTATCATAATAAGCTTATATAAGCCAATAACTCTCAAAATAAGCCACAAATTTAAGGCTTATGAAACATAAGATCATAAAGCTCACATATAAGCTTAAACAAACACCCCAAATATTTCGTGCTATTTAGGCGGTGTTTGGGATTGCTTGTTTTAAACTGATTACTACTATATGCTTATGGATTTCTCAAATAACAAGCTAATTTAGCTTATTCACTTATGAAATATTTAGATCAAAACTCCTTCTCTTATGTATTAAAACAAAATACGCGGGCAAACAGGTTTAACAAACACCCCTACTAATATTAACATTTAGGCGCAACCTTAGAGCCTGTGTATTTGATTTAGCTATAAGGTATGGCATTGCTAGTGCTCTGTAGTGGTTATTCTTCATATTTCTATTTTTCGTTTTTGTACAGAAAATGAGACTAGAATCATAACGACTTTTATCTTCTTCTTATATTAGAATATAATTCAGTTTTCCCGTTTTGACCACCCATCTTGCCACATCTTGATATATCCGCGGTTTCTAACATTTCATTTCTCGTTTTGTATGGCAGTTGGTATAGCTACCGTGCAATCTGTTATCATAAGCAGAACGTCTAGTTGGTCACAAAATATGGAAGGAGTAGAT
>BPTQ01000001.1:85695439-85724434 GCA_019973895.1 Chrysanthemum seticuspe | reverse complement strand
TCTAATTTTAACATATCAATGTGATTATGATTGGTTTTAGTTGATCAATCAAGTACGTAATTAAATGTGTTTTAGTAAAATGTTAAAATTGTTATCGAGAAAATTTTTTCATCATCTTCCCCTCTTACGTAATCATCCTGAGCTTGAGTACGAGATTCGAAATCTTTCTTGCTCAGAAACGGTAGAGGGGGTTGTGTGGTGAGGATAGTTAACACAAAAATTTTATATGATTTGTACTTTTACTGAATTTTTTCATTTCATTGGTGCTGTGTTGATTTAATCTAGCATACATTTGGCAAATTCAAGTTATTAAGCTCATCATATAAATAATTTTCATACGATAGTACTGTAGTAATATTTAGTGATGAAATATATCTGAATGTAAAACGTTTATAACCATTCAACGTTACGTGCTGTATCGAAACGGATACCTGTGTAGTGTAAAGTACAAGGGTACTTAAGTTGGAGTGAATCTAAGTACCAAAGTATATATTCCAGTAAAAATTAAACAATAAAATACAAAGTAAGTTGAAACCGAAGTTTCAAATTAACCAGTCCAGTACGAATTGAAGAAGTACCAATTGCATGTTAATATCAGTTTACGTTGGATCTACGACCCTTTGTATAAGATATCAACTACTAGGTTTAGTCGGTTAAGGATTGATCTGACCTTTGATTTCTTACTTTAGTTTTAAAATTCATGTTGACAACTATATATCAAGTTTGCAAGTTGTAATGATGGTAGTCTAAATTCGCGATGAAGTTTACCGTGTAATTCTTCGGGTGTGTGTTGCTCACCCTAATTGGGGCCTTCTTGTGGTTGAGGATGATGTTTATTGTCTTGTGGTTACCGATCTTTATTGACTTGTTTGCTTCAGGTATTATATACTTGGAGAAACGGGAAAGAAATGTAACTCTATACTCGATACCTATTCCCCCATGTGTATGTGGATAGACTATAAGTAACTACCAATATTTGCAAAATGTAAGTCTATATAAAGTAGTGATTTATAATGATGTCATGATAGCATACTTTTAATAAATATACTACTCGAATTATTGAACTTAAACGGTTTACATACGATCTAATTTAGTTGTGTCGTGGTTACTTTACTTTTTTAAGTCATTTTCATGTTTAGTATATTTTAAAAACACAATTGATAGGAGTGGTGTGTTGGGGGAGATGGCAAAGACTCGTTCTTTCTAAAGCTTAGAGCATGAGTTCGAGTCCTACTAATGCATTCTCCCCTTCTACTACTTTTTTAAAAGAGCTATTGTTAAAATTGTAAAATGATTTTGTGTAAATTAATGCATGAACTAACTAGTTGATTTTGGTTAGTATTAGTGTAACTATACAATTTTAATCTTTCTTTTCTTGAATTAGTTAAAAAGTTTATTAAGTTTTTCTTATAGGTAAATGACACGACCAACAAGTCTCAAAACCAACACAAGGTAATATATACAAATTAGCATGCCTATATACATCCTAATGAAATGAAGTGATTTTTTACAAACAAAACTAATGTAATTAAAAACAAGTACCATTAAATCACGGTACCTAGAACAAATAACTTCAATTAAAATGAATAATACATTCGGGATCAAACTAAAAATGAATTTTACACAAGTGCCAAAAAGCCTGAAATTGATCCTCCATCACCATTGTAACTCGATGGCTTGATGCTTGCTACCAGCTTTGATTAGTCTAACCGTATACGAACCCTCTACGATGATATGAGGAAAGTTTGCCCGTGATCATTTTGACTTTCTAAGTTATTTCCATGTTTAGTATATTAAAAACACACTTGATTTGAGTTGGGGTGTTGGGGGAGATGGTAAAGGCTCATTCTTCCTAAAACTTGGTCATGAGTTCGAGTCCTCACTTTCTGTTTCAACAAACCTCATTTTTTAAAAGAGCTAATGGTTTTGAAATTGTAAAACGATTTTGTTTAAGAAGGAATAAAAATCGAGCTCAATTGAGTTGGACCCTAGTCTGTACTTGGCTTTTGATTTTGTAAATTATTAATGTATGAACTGACTAGTTGATCAGTTAGTGTTTGTGTAACTATACAATTTTAATCTTTCATTTCTAAAAACAGTTAAAATTTTTATTGAAGTTTTTCTTATAGGTAGATGCCATACCCAACAAGTCTCACTACTAACACAGGGAGTATATATCATGATCATTTTGACTTTCTCAAGATTTAAGCCAATTACTTGTCCAAACATTAGCCAAGTAATGGTCTTATAATATGAGTGATCAACATGGAGAGTTTCATATATCGGTTCATCTTCTTTCTTTGGCTCTCACAGTCTGCTAGATTGATCAGAACCATTAGCAGATATCGCATTACAATGATTATGGTGGATTAGTGAACTTGCGCGATGTCCAGGTCATCATTGACAAATTTACAAAGATTGCATTTTTCGTTTGGTCCCATGTGTATTGTCTCTCATATGTAATTTAAAGTATTTTAACAGACTAAGCACCATCGAAAACTCGCTGAAAACAATTACTAGTGACATAATATGTGAAGATTGCATTTGACAAATTCATTCCAAACAATTGTGATAATATCAGTTTCTTTTCTTATAAATGAACATCAGACTTCGTATTAAAGCCACTGTTAACTATATACTATACATTAACCATGAAAAAAGTAAGCATGGCCTGATCACTTGTTGCTATGTCAGTCAAGCTACAAAGTAAACGTTTTACGTAATGCTCTCGATCTTTGTGTGTACTAGAGGTTGCAATATGGGCTGTTCGGGTGTGTTTCGGTATTGGGAGACACGGGATGGGTTGATCCAAACAGTTTTTGTTCAAAATTAGTATTTATACTGTATAAATGAACCATTATAAGTTTGATCACAAGGAGTAAAATAGTTTCGTTATTTTGGGCAACTTTTGACCCGTTTGACCATTTTTCTATAGCTTTTCTTTCAGTTTTAACCTTTATAGATCAAAGCATATCTCAATTGTATCAGTTTTAAATTCAATGGGTCCAAGTTGCCAACTCTAGTACGTGCCAATTTTGGAAGCACTTATTTTGATTGACAATTTGTTTGATTCAGGTTGCTGGTACTTCTGGAAAAGCACTCCTTTAGGATGGCAGCGACGATGAAGGTGCTAGTACTGAATCACAAGGACGTGCAATCGTTGAGGTACTTGGCAGGGATAAGCGTAATGAAGTGCAATCGTTGAGGTACCTGACTGATATCATTAATGTTATTGGTTGAGGTGGAAAATTACAGAGCAAGCACTGGATGGGTGACCTGACTCTTCAAACTTTCTTTCAAAATGTTTAAACTCATATAGCCAATATCTGTGTCAATTATGATGACAAAGATGTATCATTGATCTCTTTCTGTTTAGCTTTATTAATTTTTTTCTTAAACGTTCTCGCTAAAGACAAAACCAATAACTGAATCGACCCATTCTTAAGTGAGTGGGTCAACTTTGCCACCTTTATATTTGCCAGCTTTATATATGTCCAGTTATGGTATCTGATATGTAATTCTACATTTTCTCTTTGTAGGCTGCTTTACATGTGTGGAAAACTATAGTTGTAAATACTCCTAAAACATTGAAGGAGGTAATGCCCGTTTTAGTGAACACCCACTTATCGCGTCTTTTGCATCACCATCCTCTGAAGTCTGAAACGAGACAGGTCTGTTTCTTGGTTATCATCATTTCTAATCCCTTTCATATGTTATACAAATATTTTGGAAACTAAATTTTTGCTTATTTTGTCAAGGCTGCGGGACGAGCATTGGGTGAGCTTGTTAGGAAGCTCGAGGAGAGAGTTCTTCCTTTTTGGCCATTCCTATATTATATCTAAAGGCTTGAAGGACCCTGATTCTAGCATACGACAAGTATTATACTCATTTACCCTTACCTCAGTTATGTTAGGTATATAGTGTTTGAATATCATTGTCATTAATTAATGATGCTAATTGTTTTTGTATTTAGACACACTGGTTTATGATGCGAATTGTTAGCTGCCATTATCTCTTCGTGTATCTTATCATGTATTTACCAGGCTGCCTGGGAAGCACGTGCAAGAATTGTCAGTTCAGTCCCAAAAGAAGTTCTTCCATCATATATTAAGTTAGTTCGTGACGCTGATTCCACATCTAGAGACAAGGAACGTAGAAAGAAAACGGTTAAAGATGTTCCTAGTTTCTTTTTAAGTTGGTTCATATGTAACTTCAAGTATTTTTAACAAACTAATCACCATCGAAAACTCAATGAAAACAGTACGTTACAGGCTATCACTAATTATACTCAGCGAGTCAATTCAAGCGTTCACTCACACAATAAATGTTGGAAATGTATATATTTACAAATACGTAAATGTCCGGATTCGAACTCGTGACCACGGGATTGCACACTTTACGTATGAGACTCGATGTTTAAATAATTAATGTAAAATATTATGTTTAATTATTAAATTCACAATAAACGACTTAACGAGCGATATGTACTTATCGGTAGTGACTATCGGTCGTTAAATGTCAACGGGATATGAAGAAAAGTTAACGAGCCAAGAGAAGGTTTAAGGAACACTCTTTTGGGCTTGTTTTTGGCCGAAACTATGGAATCCCACATCGGAAACCATAGTAAACTTGACATCTACCATAAGGCTATAAATACATTCCCTTGTATTCATCCTTTGGTACACCAGATTTCAATAGAGGGCCAAACTTCTTCTTTTCTTCCCTTTTGTCTTGGTCGACGAGTGAATCCCCATTGTAAGGGATTTACGAGTGACCTTGAGCATAACTAAGATGTTTGGTTATTCTATTGTGATCAAGAACTAGCATTCGCATCGAATCGCTAATAGTACGTGTGTACAAGAACGTGGTTGTAAGACATTATTCTTACACCAATAAGTACTTCTTTGTTTTGCTTTGCTCGAGGGTTGTTTTGCTTTGCTCGAGGGATTTGAGATTCGCAAGAGGTACGTTACGCATACTTTCAGTTAATTAATTTATTTGTTATGATCTTAAGTCTTCCGCTGTGTACTCTTGATGTCTTTATGTTTTATTGTATTTTATATATCATAAACTCAACAATAAAAAGTTAAGTACATGTGATGATATAATATGCGAAGATTGCATTTGACTATAATTGTAATTGTGATAAAAATCAGTTATTCGTTTCTTATACATAAACATCATGCTTGGAATAAAAAGCCACTGTTTAACTATATGTTAACCATGAATATATTAAGCATAACCTGACTTGTTAAACTCTGAAGCAAAATTAAAAATGGTTGAATGAAATATAAAATAACAAAATTAAAAATGACGTTATATATAAAACCATGAATCAAAGTGAGGTTGAATTCGTGGGAATATGAAATGTGATGTGTCATAGGCAACTTACCAAAATTTGTAAAATGTAAGCAGGGACTGACCCAGGGTTTTGAAATGGGTGTTGCACAAATTTTCTCGAAAGGGTTCTTGCATAACTTGTTTCTATCATAAGTACTAAAATTTTTACCATAAAGTATTTTGTGTTAAACTCAAGTTCCACTATAAAGAAATAAAGTAGCAAAAAATATTATTGGGGGTTGCACGTATTGAAAAACTTTACTTTTTGCGAACAAATTACACTTCGTGACTCAAAATTGAGTGTGGCCCGTGCCACACTCGGCTCTCAAGTGGGTCCGTCCATGAATGTAAGTCTATATAAAGTAGTGATTTGTAATAATGTTAGGGTTGCATACTTTTAATAAAGATACTACTCTGAATTATATATGGTTTACATATGAATATATGATCTAATTTACTTGTGTCGTGGTCCAGTTTCATGTTTAGTATATTTAAAAACATAATTGATCAAATCAGTGTTGGGGGAGATGGCAATGGCTCATTCTAACTAAAGCTTTGGTTGAGTTCGAGTCTTACTTAAGTCGTCCTTCTCAATGCCTGATTTTTTATTTTTTTTAAAAAAAAGAGCTAGTCTTTAATGGTAGAGAAATTGTAAAACCATTTTGTTTAAGGATGAATAAGAACCGACAACCGAGCCCAATTGAGTCGGACCCTAGATCGATCATAACCATTAATAGATATCACGTTACAATGATTATGGTGGATTAGTGAACTTGCGTCATGTTAATGACAAATTTACAAAGATTGCATTTTCGGTTTGGTCTCATGTGTATTGTCTCTCAAAATGTATTTTAAAGTATTTTTAACAAACTAAACACCATTAAAAACTCGCTGAAAACAATTGCTAGTGACATTATACGTGAAGATTGCATTTGACTAATCATTCCAAACAATTGTGATAATATCAGTTTCTTATCTTATAAACAAACATCAGAGTTCGTATTAAAACCACTGTTAACTATTTACTATACGTTAACCATGAAGAAAGTAAGCATGACCTTATCACTTGTTAGCTTTGATTCAAAGTAAGGCCGAATCCGTTGGAATAGGAAATGTTTTATGTGTCAATAGACCATAATAGGCAAGCTCATATATTTCATTCTCATACTAGAAATTTGCTAGGTGTTGCCATGGATAAAACTATAACAAATGTCATTGCAACCAAATTTGTAAATTATGTAAGGGGCAATTACATATGTACCCACTAAAACTTGCATATTTGCATATATACCCAAAATATGCTTAAAATGCATTGTACATTATGCAATAAAAACTTGTATTATGGGAAAATATGCAAGTTTTTAAGTTTTAGTGGGTATATATGCAATTCTCCCACTATGTAAAGCCATAAATTACAACAATTATAACAATAAATTGGGCCATTGAAGTGGGCTAAAAACCAGGCCCAATGGTAGATGTGGTAATAGAGCCCATCCCAATCAAACATTAGTTAGTTCCTGGTAGGGGTGAGCGAAAAAACCGAAAAGACCGAATATACCGAAAACCGAAACCGAACCAAACCGAAAATAACCGAACCGAACTAATAACCGAACCGAATTTGCTAAAACCGAACCAAACCGAATTACTAATTCGGTTCTCGGTTTGGGTATGGGTTTGACAGTTTGAACCGAAAACCGAATTCATATAAATATATATATTTTTAAGTATATTTATATATAAATAAACAAATACTATTAAAATGTTATCATAATATAATAAAATACTTTTTATATTATGCTTGAAATATATTTTTTGCTAAATATCTATCTAATTATTAATTTTATTTTTAAAAATAGTGAAATTCGGGTTATTCGGGTCAACCCGAAAACCGAATTTGAATTTGGTTTGGTTCGGTTCTCGGATTGATCTAAAAAAATATTTTAACCGAATTAACCGAACCGAACTAACCGAACAACCCGATGACCGAACCGATCAACACCCTAGTTCCTGGTGCTTTTGGTACAAAGCCTTTTTTCTTCAATCAATTTATCTAGTTTCATGATTTATGATTATTATCTGATGAACACCAATTGTTTGAACAAAATCTTATATTATAAGATTCAATCAGTAACATACTTAATTACTTCAACTGTTGAGACAAATCTTATAAACTTGTGTTTAACTTACACAAAATGACATATTCTTATATTCACTGGCTTGCTAAACTCACTAGATATCGACTTTACATTGTTAATAAGTAGGATACCATTGTACCAAGGAGGCTGATATTTGGTTATAAGAATCAATCTATATGATTAATTTATTTATTTTTATTACAAGAAAAAGATCGAGAGTTTACAAAACTATTTCATCCATTTTTCTAGTATTGGATTTATATTAAGTACTGCTAACTAGTATAAGCATGTTAGTAAGGGTCCGTTTGGTTTCAATAAATGGGAATGAAACTATGACTTTCAAAGTCATAGTAGGTGTTTGTTTTGTTTTGTTTTGTGGCCCCGGTAATGAAATGGGTATATCATAGTCATAGATTCATTACACACCAATTTGGTGTCTATGAAATCCATTCCCGTGGGGCCATCTTTTTACCACTACAAAATTCAAATATCTATACACTTTTTCATACCATATTTTATTAACCAAACATAAACAATCGTAATCATACACTTTTTCATACCCATTATCATTCCATCTCATTCCAAATCCGATACCCATTGTCATTCCTAGCAACAAACCAAACGGGCCCTAAGTTTATATTCAATCAAACTAGCCGGGTACCCGCGCGTTGCAGCGGCAGGTACCCGTTTGATTATTTTTGCCGGCGGCGGTAAGGTTTTTTCGATGAATTGCTTTTATAGAATGAAGAAAAAATGTCCAACAGAGCTTATTAATTGAAAGTTAGCTCGTATTTTTACTTATGCATTTAGTAACATTATAAAAAATTTTATAGCGGGGTACCCACGCGTTGCGGTTGCAGACACCACGCAATCAAAAATTTTGGTGAGCGATTATATGTTTTTCATGATGCTAACTTTACGCATGACGATAACTTTAGGGGAAAACTTTATCGCACACTATTTCATAAAAAATGGCAGTGAACCCATGCATCACGATACAACGACGATACGAAAACGGTGATCACCACTATTGCTAGTTGTTTTGGACGTGCAATATTATATAACGTTTAAACATAAATGGTGTTTTAAAGTAGCGGTTTCGGCGCTATTTGGTTGTGTCTATGTTGCCAAGTTTTGGTCGTAAATAGTGGTCCATTTTGTGGTCGAAAAAAGTGGTGTCAGAAAGTTTGGCTACAAAAAAGATTGGTTTGTACGATATGCATAATGATTTGTAAATTTATTTAGTGGGTGTTTTAAAGAAATTAAAAAAAGATAAAATGATTTATGCATTATTGTTTTATATCATTTGATATATTAATTGTACTTTTGAGTGAGAGGGTATACTAATAATATCATTAATGATTTGTATATTTCATTTAGTTGGTGTTTTGAAAAAAACATATAAGATGATTTATGCATTATTGTTTTCTAACATGTGTTATATTAATTGTACTTTTGATTGACGGGGTATTTTAATAATATCATTAATGATTCATAAAATTCATTTAGTGAGTGTTTTAATGAAGAAAAAAAAATGATTTATGCACTATTGTTTTGTAGTTTTGTACTATGTGATGTATTAATTGTACTTTAGAACTTGCAATGCTTAGAAACCAACAAAATGATTCCATAAGTGGCAAGTGTGTAGGCTTAATTTTTTTAAGATTTTCTTTTATAGGAAGTCCCAAATACTTTATATAGTAGTATAGATGTAAATGTTTCAAAGATAATGACAGTTTATATGATATTGCAATTTTATGTGACATGATATAACAAGTCTGTCTTCTGTTTGATTAAAATGACTTCATGTGTAGGTGAAGCCACATTCATGGTCCAAACCAAGCAAATGACTACATAAGACTTATTAAAGTTGATGTATCAACATCAATATTAGTATATGCTTTTTACATCACATAAATTCGACCATAAAACGAAGGTGGCCATTATATTGACTAGACAATATAGGATGTGATTCATTTCCTATAGTCATGTCACATCTTTATTTGGACAACAAAATTATTATTTTCATACAAAACGTGCTCCTGTAACTAACCTAAATTCAGTTATATTTTCCAAAAAAAAAATAATAATAATAAAAATAAAAAGCTTAATAAATCTAACTTGAAGAAAAAAGAAAGCATATTTTAAAGCCATGTTACTACAATTGTTAAGGGGCAAAATATGATGTTTTAAGCATCACCTTCATATCACTCATCACAAGTGATTCTTCGTAAGAGACTTACATTAAAAATATTGTGGTCACCTCATGTCACATTAGTGCTATATCAGTTTTATCTCTCGGAGACTACACTCAGCAAAAAATATATCTCACAAAAACTAATAAAAAAGAATACACACACAAAAGAGAATGAAACTTTCGATTGACAAACCAACCATAAATTTAAAAAGATTGAAGGTGACTGATCACTAATTTAATTGAGCTAATGGAGAAAATATGGTCACCAATTCGATTAAGAGATCAAACCAACCAAACCATTAACATTATTTTTATCCAATGTTTTAAAAACCGGGTTTATAATCGATCCGGTTGAGTCATCGGTCACCGGGTCGACCGATTCGACCGTCGGGTCAACCCGGTTTTTCATTTAAAACTAAAAAATAAAAAATAACCGAGTCAACTGGTTCGACCGTCGGGTCAACCCGGTTAAAAAAAAAAAAAAAAAAAAAAAAAAAACGGTCAAGTTTCTAGAACTGGGTTGATCCGGGTCACTCAAAACCTGTCGAGTTTAACCGATTAATCCAGTTTTGGAAACCCGTGTTCTTTTAACCCGTTTTTGCCCGAAACCAGTCCGCCCAATTAACCCGACAGATCGACCCGAATTTCAAAACATTGGTTTCTATCTTTTGATGTTGCAAAAATGGACCTAAGAGCAGTCCCATTCAACACGCCATAACGGCGTTGTTTGGGCTTTAACGGCGTTAAAGCCGTTATTCCCATTGGAGTCACGGTGTTAAGAAGGAAAAATGTGGGAGGCGTTGCCCAGGCAACGCGCGTTAAAGGGTATTTTTTGGGTGTTTTTTGGGGATGTTAAAGTTTAACTTGGGATGTTATGGATGAGAGTGTTTTTTGAAGAAGTTAATGTTAAATGTTAAAGCTGATGTGGCGCTGACGTGGACGGTGTTATTAGAGTTATGGTGTTATGGATGAGAGTGCTCTGATACAAGGGGAGATGCACAAGCACCCACACATAGACCCACCCATGACTTTCTTAACTTCAAGAATACGACATTGTCATATGCCATACATATCCTTTCACATGTGCCACGTCATCGTATCCATCCTACGTGCCACTTCCACATAAGCAAAAATAGAATCTGAATGTGTGAAGACATAGTGCCATGTCATCATATGTTCACGTGGGTGTAATGCCATGTCACCGACATGGGTTCTTGTTTAAAAAGGCCACGTGGGGTCCAATTAGTTGGCAAAACGAAGCATAGCCGTCCAACAAAGTTTGAAAACTGAGTCGTCTGTCTATATCGATGCTTTTTATCAATGTTTTCAAACCCGGGTCGACCCGGCCGGTTCAACCGGTCGGACAGGTACCCGGCCACTAAAACGAGTCAAAAAACCCGGGTTTCTAAAACCGGGTCAACCGGTTAGACCCGTCGGGTTTTGAGTGACCCGGGTCATGAAACCCGGCCAGGTTTGGTTTTTTTCAAATTTTTTTTAAGAAAACCGGGTTGACCCGGTTAGACCCGGTGATCAAACCGGTTGACCCGGTCGAAAAAAATAAAATAATAAAAAATGGAAAACCGGGTTGACCCGGCGGTCGAACCGGTTGAACCGGTGCCTGGTGACTTGATCGGGTCGATTAAAAACCTGGTTTTTAAAACATTGCTTTTTATACCCAATCAATTCCACCATCGTGTGCTCCCTTATCTCTTGATTTTTGAAATATAATACTACGTATATCTTAGGGTAAAAGTTATAGATACGCAACGTACTTTTTCAAAAAAACACATCTACGCAATATACTTTGTCAAGGGTCAAAGCTAGCTAATATACTTTCAAATTTTTTTCATTCTAGCTAATATCACCGGATAGTATCAGGTTTACCGGTTACCATTATACACTTGGCTTTTGTTTTTATTTTTTAACAAACACACTTGGCTTTTTTTTTATACAGTTGGCTTTTTTTATACACAATCTCAATAGATAACGTTTTGTATCTGCAAAACACATTCTTGTCCACACACATATCTGCAAAACACACCTCTAACACACACACACACACATTATCCCCAATTTATAAACCTTAATCGTATGATTGAAAGTGATAAAAAAAATGTATGATTTATAAACCCTGATTTGTAAAGCTTTATTAGTCTTAATTTTTTTCTTTCAAGACGATTTACAAAAACCCCCAATTATGAAACTCTAATTTTGATATCCCCAATTTTGGAACCCTAATTTTTTCTAATATGTAATTAATGAATTATGGAACCCTAATGTCTAATTTTCTATTGCAGGTTGTTAACTAATGGGTGATTTTACAGTAAAACTCCATCACGATGGGGTTTTTGTCCCCAACCCTCAGAAATACATAGATGGTGAGTGTCAGATAATTAATGACATTCAATTTGAAGAAATGGAAGTTGCACAGTTGTTTCAGATAGTGCAAAGGTTAGTTGTTAATAAGCCTACTGGATTGTACTATTGTATTCCTGGAACAACATTGTCTAGAGGGATTAGGGAGCTTAAAACACAGGAAGACATGGAAGAGTTTGTTGTTTTAGGATTTCAGAATGCCTCTAGGATGGACTTGTACACTGACTATAATGATTATGATGTTTTAGCATACCTTGATGATGATAATTTGCATAACATTAGTGAGGAGGTTAGGGAAGAGGATGAGGAATTGTCTGAGGATGAGGTTGTTGAAAATGTTGACTTTCATACAGAAGGTGAACAAATGGTAGTCTTTGAGAAGTTGACAATAGATGATCCTTTTTTAACCAAGCTTGTAGGTAAAGGTAACTTCATAGGTAAAGAGATGACCCCATCCCACCTTTAAGTGGTACTTACATAGTTGAAGAAAGTGACCCAGAGGATGATCTCATAGATGCTAAGTATAAGGTCAAAAAGGGTGTAAAGTATCCTTCATACAACCCAGAGACACCTTGGGATGAATTTGTGCCAATTCTAGGAATGAAATTTGAGAACCCTGAACAACTGAAACATGCACTGGCTGATTATGGTGTCAAACATGGATACCAGTTGTGGTTTTATAGGAGTGACTACAAGTCTCTTCTTGTTTACTGTGCTAGAGATGTGTCTTTGGGTAGGTGTGCTGGTAGAAATAAAAAAAAAAAAAAAACAAATGCAGATTTAGAGGGTGAGAAAGCTAAAAATAGGAAGGCTGAAGATGTTAAGAAAACACCAGTTAAGGATCAACCTAAGGAAAAGTGGACAAGAATGAAAGTTCAACAACACAAGGGTCATCATTGTCCATTTAGACTACGGGCTTCTTGGATGAGTGGTGAAAGATCTTTCCAAATCAAGTCCTTATATTCAGACCATAAGTGTACAAGAAAATACAACATGGGTTCACTTGTTACATTTAGGTGGATAGCAAGGCATTATGCTAATGTGATTGTTCATAATCCAGCAGTGACTTATACGTTTATGAGAGAGGATATAAGAGACAAGTACATGATTGATGTCAGTGTAGGTCAATGCAAAAGAGCAAAGCAATGTGCTCTGTATGAACATGAAGGGGGTTTAATTGAACATTATGGTAAGATTTGGGAATACAGACAAGCAATTCTTGAGTCAAATCCTGGTTCTACTTGCCATGTAGATGTTAAGGTTAATGACAATGGAATCAATCACTTTCATAGGTTCTATGTGTGTTTCAAGGGTGTGAAGGATGGGTGGATTGCTGGTTGTAGAAGGGTGATAGGTATAGATGGTTGTTTCATTACTCATACGTGTAAGGGTCAACTGTTGACTGCAATGGGAAGAGATGGAAATAATCAAATGTATCCTATAGCCTGGGCAGTGGTGGATGTTGAAAATAAGAACAATTGGTGTTGGTTCTTGTCACTGTTGGCAGATGATCTTCATCTAGAAAATGGTCTTGGGTTGACAGTAATCTCAGATGCTCACAAGGTACTATAACTTATCTCATATGCATTATAACTTATCTCATATCCTCATATTCACTACAAACTGTTATGTATGCAGGGTTTGATTGAGGCAGTCAAGACTTGGCTACCACAAGCTGAGCATAGGCACTGCACAAGGCACTTGTATGCTAACTTCAAGAGAAAATGGACTGGATTACACTACAAAAGACTGTTTTGGAGTGCTGCAGCCTCTACCATTGAGCAAGAATTTACAAGCAAAATGAAGGAGATAAGACAGCTGGATGTGGAAGCCCATAAGTATCTCATGGAGAGGAATCCAAGTGCATGGTGCAAGGCATTCTTCCAAACTGATTCACAGTGTGTCGCCTTTGAGAATGGGATTTCAGATAGCTTCAATGGGCAGATTATTGGAGCTAGAGGTAAGCCTATTATATGTATGCTTGAGGATATTAGAGTTTATATTATGCAAAGAACATGGTGCATGAGCAAAAAAGCTTATGAGTTAGATGACCAGATAACACCAACAATCAGGAAACTTTTAGAGGACTTAAAAGTGGAACAAAGGAAATGGCAAGTTGTACATAGTGTTTATCAAGTAGTAGAGGTTAGGAGAAGGGATGAGGCCTATGGTGTGAATTTGATGACCAGAACTTGTCAATGTAAGTTATGGGACCTTACTGGAGTGCCCTGTGTACATGCTGTAGCAGCTTTTTTGCATTTTAGGATGGATCCAGATGTAGGAGTTAGTGACTGGTACTCACAATCAAAGTGGTTTGACATTTATCAGTACTCCATCAAACCAGTATATGGGTCTAAATATTGGAAGCCAACATCCAATCCTCCTCCATTTCCCCCAATAGTGAAAAATATGCCAGGAAGGCCAAAAAAAATCAGAATCAAACATCCAACAGAGGATTTGAGCCAACATTCAGTGAGTACATGCCAAAATTGCCAAGGAACTGGTCACAATAAGACCTCTTGTACTCAACCCAAGAAACCAAAACCCCAAAATCCATTCAAACCAACAAAAAAACCAAAAGTGGTGTATCCTGTTAAAAAGAAGAAAAGTGGTGGGATAAAGCTGGGTGAAACTAGTAAAGTTGGGGCTGGTGCATCAATGAACACAAAGGTAATAAGTGATTCTCTCATTAACTGATTATTTCATTAACTGTCAAAATCTATTTTCTCTCAATGTGCTCTGTTTGTTGGTGACTTAGGAAAATCAGCATATGAAGGACCAAGAAGCAATGCATGAGGTTATGCAAGAGGTTTTGGATGCAGAGGAAAGGGAGAGGGAGGAAAGGGAGAAGGCAGAGATGGAACATAATGCAAGGGCTTATCAAACTTGGTCTGATATTGAGTTGGATCAGGTTCCATCAGATGGATTGGCAAAACCAACTAATCTTAGTGACATTGCAGCTATTGATGAAGCTCATGACATATACAATGCTTAACTACCTAGCATATCAGAACAAGTTGTTAGACCAAGTAATGCAGCTCCAATATCAGAAGAAGTTGTTAGCCAATCTGTTCACCCATATAATGCAGCTCCAATTCCATCACAACCTTTGGATATTGCAACTTCTGAAAGTCAGAACAATGTGAAGCCAAGGCAGAGACCTCCTATAAGACTAAGAAACAAGTCTGAGAGGATTGCAAAAAAGAGGAAGTTCAATTTCCCACCAGATGGCACTGGGAGATCCAAAGACACCCCTTTCAACCTTTAATCTTGTTATGTTGTATTCTGTTGTAATGTGTCTGTCTGTGCAGTCATCTACGAACAATGTGGCACTTATTTTGTAAGTAGTTGGTGCTTGTGTCTGTGCAGTTTAGTGGCACATGTTTGGTAGCTTGTTGGCACTTCTTTTGTTATGGTGGTGTTGTGCCTCTGTAGTTAAGTAGGAGTTAGCTTAGTAGCTAAGTTAGGTTGACAAATTTGGCACTTCTTTTGTTATTGTTGTGTTGTGCCTGTGCAGTTAAGTAGGTCAATTATATGGCACAAGTTGGCACTTCTTTTGTTAATGTTGTGTAGTGCCTGTGCAGATATGTAGCACTTACTTGTGTAATGACCATGATGGTTTAACTAATAAATGCAATGCAGTTCCTTACAGATTTTGTATTTGCCATGACTTGGTTTATACCATGTGCAGGTTTAACCCATGTGCACATTTTGTATTTTGCAGATTTAAATCATGTGCAGATTTGTATGCAAATTTTGTATTTGGCATGACTTGGTTTATAACATGTATCTTTGAACAAACTTAAACCATGTACAGATTCATACCATAACAACAACCATTTCACTGAAACAAAATATTTTACAAAGTAAACCATCTACTACATAACCATCTGATACTTCTACCTAATTATACTAGGGTACCATCTGACATTTCTACCTAATTATACTAGGGTACCCTTAATGCTAGTCAAGATACATTCATAGAACAGCCAACAACAAGGCAAAGCAGATAATTAACATTATCATCATGAAATTTGCCATCCTCCTCCACTTGCACAACTTTGCCCTTGTCTTTTCCAATTCAGCCTCCATTTCTGCCTTGTAAATCTCCATCTCTTGTCTGTTAACTTCAGATTCAAACACTTCTCTTTCTTCACTGTTCATTGTCACATACATCTCATACATGGTGTGTTTATACCAGTAAGAGTTCAACTCAGCATCAATCCAAAAGAAAGAATCACATTTGTCACGGACAAACTACATACGATATAAAATTAAAATATACAAAACAAACTGAAAAAAAATTAAACAACACATGATTGTAGGTTTTCTTACAGATTGTTTTGGGCAAACAAGAAAACGACGTCCTGGGTTTCTCTCTGTCCATGAAACCCTTCTTGCTAAACGAAGATTACATTTGCAATGAGTAGGCAATCGAAACATTTTGTAGCAGGAATTGGTTAATTGATTTATATAGAGATTTTAGGGTTTTTATTATTTGTGAAGTGGATTAGGGTATTTAAAGAGGGTGGGAAAAGTGATCGGGTTTACTTGTGGGTTTTGGGTCAATAAAATACAAGTGGGTCAAACATGCCAACTAGATAATAGTTAAAAAAAAAACCAAGTTGGAAAAAACCTGATACTATCCGGTGATATTAGCTAGAATGAAAAAAATTTGAAAGTATATTAGCTAGCTTTGACCCTTGACAAAGTATATTGCCTAGATGTGTTTTTTTGAAAAAGTACGTTGCGTATCTATAGCTTTTACCCTATATCTTATTGGAAACATATACATTATTGTAGGGCTTTAAAAGTTTTGTACGAAATTATATAATAAGGTCTTTTGTTAAACAATATTATATATAAAGTGTCATTATCTAACTACGACACGTCACTAATGCTGATTAGGCATTATAATGATGACATGGATCATCTATGATGACATGGAAATGCTTACATGGCACTATCCCCGTTTATATAAGTAAAAAAAATTTAACTTGCTAGATTCGAGCTCGGGTTTGGAGGTACACATACGCGCCTCAACCAGTTAAGCAATCCACATTTAGTTGTTCAAAATCTTCCTTCCAATCTGGTATTCATTCTAAAACATTACCATATTCAATCTTATCAAATAAACATAACAGAACCCCTACACATTCGGATTACAATTAATTTCTTCTTCAATGCCTAACCCTACACATTGCAGTTTTTCAAAATTTTGTACTCTCAATCAATAACACACAATCAAAACCCACTTTTAATCCGAAAACAATCATATGCTACACAACGATCTCATCATCTTCAATCTAATATCAAAAAATTTATAGATGGGAACAGTCTTTGGTCAATCCATCATCTCTGCAATTGATCATCACAGAAGGTAACCATTGTTTTTAATCTTCTTATAATGTTACGATAATATTTCATATGGTTGTGTTTATAAAGGTAGGCTTGCCGATCTTTTAAACTCTAAATGAATTTTGAATTGGATCGGATTTTATTATCTTGATGTTTTGATATAAATATTTGTCTTAAAACCAATTAAAAGTTGCTAATATTCTTATTTTTACGTTAATATATGTTTCAGGGCAGCGTATATGGTTATTAGTATCTGATGATTTCACCTTTAAGTTCTGGTTCGTCCCGAACCGTCAAGTTATCTCACACAAGCTAGCCACTTGTGAATGGCTAACCGTAAGAAACTTAAAACAGTTCAGACACCAATGCAATGAAGATCAGAGGAGTATAGTTTTTCCCCAGGTCGTTATGTCCCAACGAGATGTGCGAGAATTGTTAGGTCACAAGTTTTACAACACAAGCTTATAAGAGAAGAGATAAGGCGATTGAGCAAGCTCTAACACATACACACGTTAAGCAATAATACGGTTATGAGAAGATGTATGTGAAAGAAAAGAAAACTTGAACAACCAACCCTCAAATGAGGGTTTACAAGAGTTTATATAGGCAAGGAGCTAGGGCAACACTCCCTCTCCTTCCCTATTCCTTATTGGGCTTGGATCAAGCTTATGGGCCTTCTACATAAGCTTGACCTTAAACAAACATAAAGGCCATAATAAAGCTACCTATTACATATGAAATATAAATACTTGAAATACTGTTTAGGAGTGATTCCAACAATCTCCCCCTCAAGTATATATGAATGTAAACGGTGAAGGCGTTGATGTAATAGTAGCTGTGACGTCTTCTGGCATTCTTCTTTCTTGTGAGAGGAATTGCCTTGATCCGAACAATCTCCCCCAGTGTAGAGAGATCGTTATCTTTGAGCAGTTATGCTTTGACGTCATCTTTAACATTGTTCTTTGATCATTGTTCTTTGCGGTGAAAGTGATAGTATGTTGTTGTCTGCATCAGTCTGCCTCAGGTCTGCTTCGCTGCTCCAGTGTCTCCACGTCATTCTTCAACATGCTCACACGCTCTATGACGTTGGAATTCAATACTGATGAAGTTCTCTAAGTCTTTAACTTTGTAGATTCTTTGGTTTGACGAAGAATCATTCTGACGGTTGTGTTGCTTTTGAATAGAACTTCCATTAGTGATGATGTTGGTGTGAACATGAGAGGAATCAGCACGATCATCCCACTCCAGAGCTTCCATAAGAAGAAAACATTTCAAACGGTTAGTAATAAGCGGTTTCCGGCACTTACAAGTTTGAACTTCGAGAGTGTTAACAGCGTAGTGTGAAAACACAACTCTAATTCTTACAAAGGCCGTTCCTGAACTGGAGTCCCACAAGTGAGATAACGCGATGTACCGAAGTACATCTACAGTTCAGATGAGTCGCTGAGGTACACCGAAGCATCACCTCACGACTGTAGACCGTTTGAAACACACTCCGCGTAATCCACGGGGAGTTACCGAAGCGACCTGCTGTCAGGGCTGTTTGATGTAGACCCTGGCAGGAGTTTCCATTCAATCACTGAGGATCACAAATGTGAACCTCTCATGAATGTTCTCGACAGATTGCTAAGATCTGTGAAGGACTCGATATGAACCACTGATGATCTTATTGTTGATCATCAAGTGATTGAAAGTCAAGTGTACCTAAGAGATCTTTTGATGAATCTCGTGGCTCTAGACTCTATAGTGCGTTTTGGTTTTCCTGAGCGGAGACAAGGGAGAGGGTCTCCTTCTTCAATACCAACGATCTCTAAGAGAAAGCCAATAGTTTATGTAGGGTTCCCTGTGAGAATGAAACAAGTTTCTGTTGAGAGAAACTTGAGTGGCTAAGAAGGTTTAGTGCATGCGTCACTGGGTCCATGACGACTTTTAATCTTCAATACCGGTGTCACTAAGTGACAACCAGTAGCATATGAATTGAACCCGGTGTCTGCCCTAAGTTGAATAATCTGGAGGGCTATTTCTTTTCACTCTTTACTTTACATTTCTTTTTGATTCTTCAACTCCTTCTTTCTCCGATTCTCATTTTCTCCTTTTTATAATCATTCCTAAGGACTTCTAACACTAACTAATGGTAGTGTCCTTGGGTAGATCCCTCCGGCTCTGGCGGATCATAGGACGGTTATTCCTAACCTTAGTCACCTTATTACTCCATGACTAACCTATGTTTGCCATTTAAACCACTGTATGTGAAAAATATCTCTCAAAGGGTTTGTGAATGAAAAACATGTTTGAACCACTGTGAGAGATAAGTTTTTGCATAAATACTCCCCCTCCACATGTGCTTAATATTTTTAATGGTTAAATGCACAGTGAGGAAAGAGCGCACACTTTTTGAATTGATCCACTTAAAATAGACAATCTCCCGCGAGACATGGTTACGTTGAATAGTTAAAGAGATATATTGTCAGCTTTTAGGTGACAACTAGCTCTAATAACTACCTTGAAGGTGTAGACAAATCTTGGAAGGTTGTCAAACCCGTCAGAGTTCATGTCTATCAAAAGTTTCTCGAATGGTACTTTCTACTCAGACAAGTCCTTTGCGAGACACGTTTACATTACTAGCGAACTAGCTTGAAATTATTACCCGTCCAGGACAAGTCTTTTCTAGTTACAAACAGTTTAGTACCGTCAATTCGTTGGTTAAGTCTGAGGTACACAGATTCATTTGCTTTTTGTACAACATATTTCTTATCACACAATTTTCTCCCCCTCAAAAATGGCATATAAAATTGTTATTTTTGAACGGTTTGAGAATAAATATGACCATTTTGAGTGTTGCGGGAAGAGTGACCACTGTGAACAATTTGTGAACAAAGTTTTAATTCAAATACTCCCCCTCAACTAGTGATATAAACGGTTGAGGTTTTGAAAAATCATATGGGGAAGTACTTGTCTTTTTGAGCAAAACCTTGAAAAATGAAAGGTTTGATAGGTTTTACTCAAAAATAAGAAGCTTTCGCTCCTTTTATAAGGATTGTGGCACTGAGGCGTACCACAGGGTCCTTTCTTGACAATGACGGGTTGTACACTGTTATTTGTGCACAAGCCATTCACATATATAATCATACATCCAAAATTATATGAGGGAAACCATTTAAGGTGTACCAGGAAGTGCAGTGATATTCCCAGGAGTGCGCACAGGGCGTTGAAAGCCGGTGATGTTAATCCTGGGTCGACCACCAACATAGCTTTCCAATCGTCTGAACTGATCCCTTCTGAACAACCGTTCATCAATCATGGTGATGATACGTTTCACATCCCTCCTGTCCTGAGAATTCCAGCGTTTAGGATTCCCAACTTTCAGGCGTATATCCTTCAATCTGTACGCCAATCCATCCCTAACCATCTTCAAGGTATGATCCCCGAATTTGTGGAGCTCACTACACGCCATTAAGCAGTTTCTTCGAAGTTCACTGCGGTAAACAACGCCGAAAGGTTTGCTGATGAGCGTGAGTTGTTTAAGCTGGTTGATGTCGGGAAGATCAAGCTGTGGTGGAGTGAAGTTTACACGTTTCTGATATGATTCAACAGCCATCTGGATATCTTCGACACGTTCTTTGATCATGATGCGTCTAATGAAGATGAGAACTGACTTGATAAATTCACGTTGAACTTCAGTTGAGAATTGTCTCATACGACCCTGTACTTTGGCAAGGTACATGTCTTCGATGTCGTTGAGGGACAAGTTCTCAAAGTCAGCCTCGGAGAATCCATAGTCCTGTTCATCTTGTCGTTTGACTATGATATTCTTCAAGAATGTGTAGTCCCACTTAGACTTGAGATCAATGTGTTTGATGGCCACGATGTCCTTGGAGCTATACACTTCATGTTGAGACTTCTGAACCAGGCAACTTCTGTAGTAGATTCTTCGGCGTTCAGGCCAATGATGAATCCCATACAATGCATCTTGGTCGTATGCTTGCACGTTGTCAGAAAACAAGTGAGTTGCACGTTCCTCGATAGCTATGCAGTTTGAGTAGATGGCCGCTGGGAATGGAAGAGTCAATGATGTAGTGTATTTTCTCGAACCATCGCCACCATGGAGAAGAAATTCCAGGTCTTTGTTGAAGAAATATCGGAAGGGAATCCTTGGTTCGTCTGCTTGGCCAATGGTCGGTAGAGGTTTGGTCCAGTCGGTGTAGTATGGAGGGTTGTCCCTTTGTGTGAAGTCAATGTTTGCTTCCGGATTGAGCCAATCCATGTTATTAGACATAGCTCGAGCGATGTTCTCAAGATGATATTCGACCTCGAGGGCGCTTTCAGAGCTGTCTTTCCATAGTTGAAAAGCTTCATTCTTGATTCGCTTCAATTCAGATTTCGTCATTTTCTTCACATGGAACTTTTCTTGTAACAGTTTTGCATGCTCCAATGTTGAACCATCTACCAATTCTTGGCCGTCATCAGGGTAGGGAGTTTGATTGACAAGTGTGGAGAACCATTCAAACTCTTCGGTTTTATCGTCATCTAGCCATGATACGACTCCAGGCTGAGTCGTCTGCTTCTTCTTTTTGGAAGGCTTTGATGATGATACTGGTTTCTGCACTTGTTTGGGTGAGGTGGGTTGTTGTCGGGGCTCAAGGACCTCTTCATCGTCACCACCCGTATACTCAAAGTAATCACCAGTTTTATGAGTTAGGGGTGGTAACTCGGAATCGTCCCGAGGTTTATCAGTAGAAGACCGAGGTGGAGGAGACTTTTGTTGAGAAGAAGTCTGTGGTGAAGGAGGTGGCATAGATGTAGATTGACCAGACTGCTTCTGACGTTTAGGTGCAGAGTCCTTATCCTTATCATCGTCATCTCTTGGCCGTTTAGGTTGATCGGCTGACTCCTTGCATGATGAACTGAGTTGAAAAGCAAGTAGACCTTCGAAAAATTTAGCTTCATCCGAAGTAAACGTTCCAGATCGCTTTGACATTTGCATCACTAGTTTAGCGATTAACTCAGATTCAGAGAGATCAGCTTCTTTGGCCATTGTATTTTTGACCAATGCGACGATGTTAGGAGTGAGTTGTCTGGAAAATATTTCTCTAGTCACACCGGGGACAGTGTCGAGAAGAAACTTGTGGGTTTGATCTCTTGCTGACTTCTCCAGTTCCTTTTGGACTTTAGGAACGATATCCTGAAGGTACTTTTGAGTGTAACCTTCAATCATTTCATTCAGTTCCTCCTTACGATGACTTTTCATGAATTCCTGAATAGCTTTCCTATCTTTCCGCATCTTGTCATTCTCATCATGTAAGTACTGCATTTGTTCAGCATACCAATTAAGTTTTCTGTGGAGCATGTCCTTCTTTCTAACTTGTTTGACAGCTTTCACAATTCTTGCATGTGTTTGAGAAATCCAAGATTTAGGTGGTTTCTTCACGGATTTGGATGATGATCTGGTTGACTTCGGTGATGGTGGTGGTGATGAATGAGATGAAGAGTCTGATGATGAGGAGACATGAGGAGACTTCATGTCCTTAGGAGTTTCAGAGGTTTTCTCCTTTGAGTGTGTTGGACTGTCTAGAAGAAACTTTGTATAATCATCCTCGTCATCCTTAGACTTTTCTTTCTCAGTTATCTGTTTCTCAAAATCATACACAATAATGTCCTCCACAGGTTGTTGTAGTTGCAGAAGAGTGGTGGCACCAGCTCCCTTATCGGGTTGATTAACCGCATCAAGAGATGGTTTAGAGTGGGCAGCACCACTTGAACCTCCGGGGCCACCCATTTGATCTTTAGCAAATTCTTCGGCCTTTTGAAGGTGTCTGACTTTGTGAAACTTCTTCCTGTATCCTTGATCCAATTGCTCTTCTTCATCTTCAGAGCTTTCATCCTGAGGTACAAGTGCAGGAGTCTTCCCTTTAATAGTTTGGGGACTTGGAGGTTTTGGTACTGAGGGATTTTCATCCTTTGCAGTTTCAGAGTATGTGAACTCTTCATCTGAGTCAGTAGCCTCAGAGTCCTCGTCCCTGAGCTGTCTTTGCGGTTCAGGTGAAATGATAGGAGTGGCTTCCAGAGACGGAACTTTCTTCTTAGGGGTAGGTTTCCTCTTTGGAATAGGTTTCTTCTTTGGAACATTCCTTTGACTCTCTGTACTTGTTACACTTCCAGCACTTCCTTTTCTGGTTCTCCTTACAGGTGTACCAGAAGATTTTTCGTCGAGATGACCAACTTTGCCTTGTCTGACTGCTTCCAGATACCTTTGGTACGATTCGAGCTTTCTGACATCTTCAGTTAGAAGGAAATCTGGCAGCACAGCACCTTGTTTCTTTGTTGATGTTTCCTTGATTCTGACAGACAGAATAGGTTCCGTCAACATGTCGTGATTGTCGGGGTCATTGAGCCTCTTGGGAGTGTCAGGATGAAGTCCAAGTGCTCTCTGGATCAACAATTTGGTATATCTGATGTAGGGAATCTTTGAGCCAAGTTTGTTGAGAAATGACATCATGTCATCCCAAATCAGAGCTTCGATAGCGATGTGTTTCTTGTTGACCAATGCCCAGAATATTTG
The DNA here is from genome assembly GCA_019973895.1 of Chrysanthemum seticuspe. NCBI lineage: Eukaryota > Viridiplantae > Streptophyta > Magnoliopsida > Asterales > Asteraceae > Chrysanthemum > Chrysanthemum seticuspe. The sequence goes on along the minus strand of BPTQ01000001.1, from coordinate 85,700,469 downwards.
CAGTTCCATGAGCTTGGGGTGCTCATAGCCGCTGTCACGACCAAAAACAGACTTGGTGATGATCATGTAGAGAGTTCTCCAGGGTTGAGGAATACTCTTAAGCTCTACGTGAGAGTGCTTGTTGATTACTCCTGTAGCCTCGTCATAACCGATATCGATTAAGAATTGGAGAGTGAGCTCTTCAGCAGGTGAGGCATATAGTTTGGTTGGATCGACTTCAGGAATTAGGAGAACAGCCCTTAAGTCTGCAGGTGTAATGGTGACTTGTTTGTGATTCAGAGTCACCGTCACAGTAGTTTGTCCTTTGACCCTTTCCATAGTGTTCCAGAACTGTTGGATGTAGATCTCAGGAACAGTTGCAGAGTGTGTAAGCATGTTCTGATACGGATGAGTCCTCAGAATATCAATAGCAATAAGACACGAAGATTCAGAGCAAGTGAGGGTGTCAAAGTCAACACGGAGGTTATTCTTTCCTATCTTCATTGGATAGCCATGAGGATAGATATCAGCAATGGAGAGAACTTCAGGTGCATCCACATTCATTTGTTCAGCCATGTCGTGATCTGAAATAACATTAGCCAAAAGAACCAACATATCGAGAGACATAATGTTAGTCAACAGAAGGTCTTATTGTCTAGTAATTGAATGTATAGTGATAATGATTGTTACGAGTCCTAAGTCACTTGTATGTTCATTAGTTCAATGATATCGTGAAATGTTTCGTGAGTTAGTTAACTTTAAGTTTTAAAGTTTATTTTATCACTTATTGTTCACAATATATCAGACGATTTAAGTTTATTAGTGACATTTTTGGATTCGTGATGATATGATTAGTTTATTTACAAGTTTGTACAAGTAACAATTCATCATGAAGGTAAGTCCAGGGATAAGCGTAGTTTTGGCAAAGTTATGCGTAGACAGGAATGATATATGCTTAGGCGTAAACTTACGCGTAGAATCCTATCTTACGCGTAAGAAATGTTACGCATAGGAAAAAGGAGACCTTATGCGTAGAGCTTATGCGTAGGCATATATTTACCTTACGCGTAAGGCTACTCGTAAGAGTTGACCTTATGCGTAGAGGTCACTGTTTACGCATATCCTTCACAGGATACGCGTAGTCCATTGTAGAACCTTAGGCGTAGAAGCTACGCGTAAGACAAGTCTTACGCATAACAAGCTACGCGTAAGGTGATCCTTATGCGTAGATTAGTAACCACCTTGATTCTGAATATTACGTGTAGCAAAGCCTGAAATAAATCCATCAAATCATCAACATTAACACAAAGCATTCGTTTTATGACAGATCAAATCACATTTACATAGTTGAACAGTTACGCGTAGAAGGTCTTACGCGTAGACTAAACCCTAATTCTACGCGTATCAAATCTAGCCATGGATTATGCTCCAAAGTTTTTCTGGTATATCATAGAAGTTGTGAGAGCATGTAGACCAAGTTTTAACACTTATTTATGCAGTGAATCAAAAATACCCAAAGTTTATGAACTTTAAACCCTAGTTTCAAATTGATGACCAATTCGTGTTTCTGGGTGGCTATAGACTATGAAAATCATCAATTCAACAACGCAAAAGCATAACCCAACAGTCTTTTAGACCAAAACACTTCACATTTGAAAACACCCAATTCGACTTATAAACCCTAATTTTCAAAAATCATCAATTAGTGAATCTGGGTGGATTTTGATGGTTAACAAAGTATCATTGATGTATTATGAACGTTTTGACACAATCATTTCACCCCAAACACACACGTATTGATTGTGTGTTCTTACGCATAAGCGTAGAACACCAAATCACGCGTAGAACACGTTTTAGCCATAGGATTTACATGAGATTCAAAACCATTGTTTAAAAACATGATCCAAACACAGAAACACTTACAGATTGATAATCGAAAGCACGGATTTGTAAAACGAATATGGACCGTGGATGATATTAGGTGAAATATTTAATGTGATGGGAATAAATGTGGTGGGTGGAGTATTTTGTATAAAATAACTTTAAGGTTTTGACAGTTATAGTCCCTCCACCTTTTCCTTTTTTCACACAAAGCCTTTTAACTTCCATTTTGGTTACCAAACGAAGATTTTGGGAAAGAAACTTGACGACACTCCCCTCGACTTGAGAAAATAATGAAAAGTTGTTAATTAAAGTCCAAGGAGTGTCTTTGAATCAGAAAGTGTACCACCATTTGTAAAAGAATCAACCGAGATGTGATAACATGCAAGTACACAGATGTTTTGAAACAGTTAATGGATTATTTTCTCCCCCTCAACACTTGATCGGTAAAAATACTGAATTTTGAAAGATAAAAGTGTTGACGGAAGAGATGTACTTGCCATGTTGAAAGAAAGATAGATTAGGAGAATATTTTTGTTGTTTTTATAGGATTTTATATTTTTGTATTTTGTTTTTGAAAATTTATTTACAAAAGAGGTTTTGGTGTTCGACAGGTTTTTAAGACTGTTTTAAGAGGTCATCCAGTTCCTCTTGAGTCAAACACCTCATACCAATTCGGTGGACCAACTCATTAAACCGAGCGGGAGGCAAGGCTTTGGTGAGCAGATCTGCCAATTGGTATTCAGTACCCACAAAGTATAATTCAACGGTACCCTGTTCTACGTGGTCCTTGATGAAATGATAGCGTAGATCGATGTGCTTTGATTTCGAGTGCTGAACTGAGTTGCACGATATTGCAATGGCACTCCGATTGTCGCAGTACATCGGGATTCTGTCAAATACGTAACCATAGTCTTTGAGTTGTGTTCTCATCCAAATGACTTGAGCACAACAGGCGGACATGGCTACATATTCTGCTTCGGTTGATGACAGCGATGTACAATCCTGCTTCTTAGATTGCCAAGACACCAGTTTATCACCGAGAAATTGTAGAGCTCCTGAAGTACTTTTCCTTGAGTCTAAGCATCCTGCGTGATCAGCGTCTGAAAAAGCGATTAGTTCAAAACCAGAATCCTTCGGATACCAGATCCCCAAATGAATGGTTCCCTTGATGTATCGGAGGATTCTTTTAGCCTCAGAGAGGTGGGTTTCAGTTGGTCGCGACTGATAACGGGAGCATAGATAAACGGCAAAGACAATATCAGGTCTGCTAGCTGTTAGATACATGAGGGACCCAATAATACTTCGGTATTTGGTGGGGTCAACTAATTTCCCATGTAAATCAGCATCTAGCTTCTTGGTATGAGTCATTGGTGTGGCATAAGTATCACAGGTTTTCATTCCAAATTTGTTTAACAATTCAAGGGCATATTTGGTCTGACTCAGAAAAATACCACGGGGTGATTGATGAACTTGCAGTCCTAGAAAGAACGTAAGTTCACCCATCATGGACATTTCAAAATTTTTCTTCATTAGTTTTGCAAAAGCGATTGAAAACTTTTTATGTGTAGACCCAAAAATGATGTCATCCACGTAAATTTGAACAATTAAGATGTGTGCCCCGTGATATTGTATAAAAAGAGTTGGGTCAACCGAGCCTTTGGTGAAATTATTGGCAATGAGGAAGGATGATAGCTTATCGTACCATGCCCGAGGGGCTTGTTTGAGACCATAAAGAGCTTTGTTCAGTTTGTAGACATGGTTCGGGAACTCAGGATCAACGAATCCATCTGGTTGGCTGACATAGACCGTTTCTTTAAGTTGTCCATTGAGAAACGCCGTTTTGACATCCATCTGATAGACCGTCATATTCATATGAGCAGCGAACGCGAGAAATATCCGAACAGCCTCAAGACGAGCAACCGGAGCAAAAGATTCTTCAAAGTCTATTCCTTCTTCCTGACGATTACCCTTAGCAACTAGCCGTGACTTGTTTCGGATGACATTCCCTTCAGCATCCAATTTGTTTTTCCAAATCCATTTTAGACCAATGACGTAGACCCCTGTTGGTCTTTCAACCAGTTCCCATACTTCAAGACGTTTGAATTGGTTGAGTTCTTCCTGCATGGATTCAATCCAGTTGTCTTTTGTCATTGCGTCTTTAATGTTTTTAGGTTCAGATTGGCAGACAGTGAGTGCATAAATGCAGTGTTCACCATCTGAGTGAAGACGTTGTCTCGTAACGACTGGTTGATTCGGGTTGCCAATAATGTTAGCCAGAGGATGGTCTTTAGTCCATCTATGTGTAGAGGGTTGATGTTGGTATACATTGTGCAGATTCTGAGGATTCAAATGGTTTGTTGAAGATTCCGCGACATCTGGTGCAGCAGTCTCATTGGCAAACGGGTTGAAGAACGCATTTGGATCAAAATCTGCAGGTGGGGGTACTTCATTCAGAATATCATCAGCTGGTTCATCATTGTTGGAAGCGGTGTGTTCAACTGTTGTGTTGGAGTCAATTGGTGTAGGTGCATCTTCAACAGTAGTTGTTGTAGCAGGTGTATCAGGTATAGGTATATTATCAGGTTGTGCAGCGAAAACAGCGGATACACAAGGAGCACGTTCATCAATATCGTCACAGAACAGAGGAGCAAATAACCTTTCCATGTGTTGACGAGTTAGCTGAGGGCTTTCTTCAGCTGATGATTGGGGTTGAGGGAAGTTTAAACGGTTGTGTCCGGGTTCTAAGCTGTTATACTCAGAAGCCATTTCCGTGAGTTCATCGAAATGAGCATGAATCGTTTCCATTACCTCCTTAGTTCGACGATTCCAGATTCGGAAACCTTTAGAATTGTCACAGTATCCAATAAAGACTCCAATATCAGCTTTGGCTTTGAGCTTTCCAAAATCATCACGATCATTATTCGGATAGCAAAGGGATCCAAATACATGAAAGTGTTTGAGGTTCGGTTTGTAGTTGTGGACAAGCTCGAAAGGAGTTTTGTTGTGGCGTTTTGTGATCATAGAACGGTTTTGAGTATAGCATGCAGTAGATACAGCTTCTGCCCATAAGTAATCTGGAAGTTTAGCATTGATTAACATTGTTCTTGCAGCTTCCACTAACGTTCGGTTTCGTCTTTCAACAACTCCGTTTTGTTCAGGTGTCCGTG
>BPTQ01000001.1:85572767-85695339 GCA_019973895.1 Chrysanthemum seticuspe | reverse complement strand
AGAAAGTCTAATGTTTAAATGACCACAAAGATTTATATCCATCACATTACAAAACGCGAGTTGTTCTTGAGTTAAACATTGAAGGTCATAAGTGCCATATAGATTATAATCTTCATCCTCATGTAAGCTATCATCATATGCACTTCAACTAGTCATGAAACGAGAAGTCTCATCATAAACATCTTCGACTTCATCATCACTATACCTATCCAAAATAACCAAATTCACAACCTTAGAAAACAGATTACCTACCTTTTTTCCCTCATTAACCATATTAGGTGTACTATTTAAAATAACGCAAGGAGCAGCATTGGATGAGTCAGGGGTATTTTCATTGTTACCTACGTGTCCCACATTCGCCTCTTTTTGCATATGAAGCGACTTCCCATTATCACCCAGAAGCACAAGTTTTCCCTCAATTATTTGATTTTCTAGCTTATTAATATTTTCAACGAGAAAATCTTTACTAACATGACCTTTATCAACAGTGGTAGTAGTATTCACGTTACTTGAAGAAATGTTAGCACTGGGTTTTACATGAAAACTAGGATCCTCATCCAATCACCAAGAACATTAAAGGAATTAGACGTGTTAACCACTTTAGCATCCTTACTTGGTTGTTTAAACGTAGACGCCTCCTTAATAGAGTCTTTAGGAGGAGAAGTGTTTCTATTCTTAGGAGCAACCGACTGTACTCCATTTTATTGGTCTTAGAAACCCCAAAAACCCGCTTATAAGTGGGATCTTTTCGCTTGATAGTAGTAAACCCATCATTCAACACCTCCTTAGTAGCTCCCAACTGGACCTTTGAGTTTATTACCCATCCTATTAACCACACGTTTAGGAGTGGCTTAAGGACAATCATCATTAAAATGACCATAAAGCAATCTTGTACCACACCGAGGTGATTCCCACTCGTATTCAATGCGAATAGTTTCCTTAGTATACCTTTCACCTACGAGTTTAGGAACTGCCAAAACTAAATCGTCACGAAAATCATTGGAAGCATTGATTTCAATCAAAGCTCTCGCGTAACTACTACGTCCCACGACTCCAAACACATGGTATTAGTATAGAATCAAGCATTATAGGAGTACCAATTTTAGAAGCAATCAAACTCAACCCATCAGGAGTATAAGAAACCATAGGGACATTGTGGAACTTCACCCATACCGGAACACATGATAAATCTTCTTTAAGAAGACTTACCGATCGAGACCACTTGTTGAGAAAGATGGGAATTCCACGAATCATCCAAGGTCCATCCCTAAGAATAGCCTTCGTATCCTTTAGAGACGGGAACTTGAAGAAAAAGAAACCGTTCGCATTCATTGTAACTTTTGAAGAGCATATTTACCCCAATTATTACGCACAAACCATTTAACCACATAAAATGGAAGCCTTTCCTAATAAAATACCCATAAAGCAAAATTTTCATCTGCTCATTAACCTCATGAACCAGACCAATGGGTAAACCCACATCATAATCAACATCCTTAGGTACTGTCTCATCAATATATCGAAAATTAGCTCTATTAAAAGACGAAGGGCTAATTTTAGGAGCATAAGTCGAGGGGGTATCCACATTAGAGTTAGTTGCAGGTGTTTTATCCACATTTTCATATGAAGGTATGGAAGCATTAGCATCAGAAACACCACGAATTGCGTCTTCAAAACTCGTACACGCAACTTTGGTAATCGAATCCATAGTCACATTCGTACCAAAATTTTGTGACTTAAAAGCCACACCAAGATACATTCCAAGAAGCTAAAGAAGTATCAATAGTTGGAGAGCTAGTTGTAGAACCTGTACTAACCTGCACATCTTTGCTTGTAACAACACATGGAACCGGATCCACGTGTTCTGTTACAATAGTTGCATTACCTCTTCTCTTATTACAAACCCTAGCAGCTAGATCGCTAAGAATATGGAAATTAGAATCCATTAACGAAGGATATAAACTACCCCCACTCGGATGATTATTTTTTTCTTACTCCTCTTTTCACCTCCTCCACCCGAATCCAAATACCCCGATTTCAGCATCACAAAAAATCAAAACGAAAACACAAGAATAAATAGTAGCGTATAATCTTCCGTGAACGTAGAAAACCCTAATAACAATTAGGGTTTTAAACTCAGAAGCTCACAACCTCGTCATATGTTTAAAGCCCATGAGTAAAGTAATAATGAAGCAATAGAAATCAATACTCCAACAATAAATATAATCGTTTAGCTATCCAACGATTAAAATTAAATATCACAAAACCAATATGATTAGATAGTTAAAATAATGGCCGCTTGCAACTTTGTAATAAATGCGCGCAAGAATTAACAAACCGACATAATGACTAGCACAATGATTGTTACAATTGAATAATATATCCCTTGGAGAAACAACACACGGCGATCAATATATAAAACTCCAGAACAAAAAAATTAGTTACTATGATTCTATGAGAGTAGGTCATAGAAAAGTAGTAAATTAATCGACAGTTTAGAGCTCTTGAAAAATCCCTCAAACGCCATGTGGTTCAAAGGTACTTTATGTAACACCCTCAAAAATGGCTTAGCGGAAGGAAACAAGTATTGGGGTGCTACTAAATTGGTATCACAACATAAGCATAGAACAACGGATTTTCATATACAAACTTTTATTCATTTCTTAAAAACAATGTTTACATTTTTGATTTTGTGCGGAAAATGGCCCATTATAAAAAGGTGGTCCCAATACATAAATCAGAGTCGTCTATGACCATGCCATGCCTTTGCCTTGCGCCTCCAAAGATAAGCTATCACCTCAAAACCTGAAGATACATGCTAAAAGGGGTCAGCTTACGCTGGTGAGTTCATAGGTTTATTTAAAAAGGGATTTCAGTACACTATTTCAAATTTGGTTTTTGATGATCATTACGTCTTGCATAATGTCATGAAATTTATGATTTCAATTCATAAAAGGGTTTCATAAAAGGATTTCATTTGTAGACCATAAAAAGAGTATATGTACATTACAATGAATATAATGCCATATTTTATAAATTTATTACGCTAGCACTAAGCTCATTCAACCGAAGCTACGAGAGCATCTGTATGCACAGAGAAGTCATACAAATAAGGAGCCCATGGCGAGTGTTTATCCCAATATACTCGGTCCCGACATGTTATATGTTTCGCCTTGACCCAAGCGGGGTCAACCGAACAGGGGAGTCACCCCCAATAGATCTATTTATAACATTCGCGCTTCCCAGCAGGAATTGACGGTTCATGAAGAGGGCAATTTGGGATCTAAGGACATAGGCTAAGCTGCGTAATATTCTAGGTTAAGTATTTTAGTATGGTCCATAAAACATCTAGGTATGATGTAACTTTAAACATTATAAAAGCATAGTATGCATAGAATGCACAATTTCAGTAATTAAATCATTTAAGTAAAATGAGCATGTATCTTCCCCCAAAACAGTATAAAGCAGTTAAAAGTAGGGGCTATGAAACTCACCTTGGCCATGTGCAAAATGAAGTCTAAAGGGAATTAAATCAAGGAGTGATAGTGCACGGCTCCGACACGCAACCTAATTAAGTACGGCATATTTAGTCTTTATGTTTAAGACTCGATAAAGTTTAACTAACTTTATAAATTTTTAAATGTTTTTGTTGTTGTTGTTGTTGTTGTTGTTGTTATTGTTGTTGTTGTTGCTTATGTGGCATCATCGATCTTAGAACAATTTAAAAGGAATTTAGTGGATTTCGGCTTAGGAAGGATGACATGGAAGAAATTTCGAAGAAGGAATTACGACTTTGGTTTAACGATGACCGAAAGATAATATACGGAGGAATTGTATGTTTATAATAGGACGTTTTCGATGTAGATGAAAATGATATATATATTAAGTATGTGTATATATATATATATATATATATATATATATATATATATATATATATATATATATATATATATATATATATATATATATATATGCATTTAGAACATTTAGTATAAATTTATTATAAAGGAGACTAAATTTTAATGTAACTCATGTGTAAATTGTATTAGAAAAATACAATGTAGGTTTTTAATAATTATAGTTCAAATACCAATATGTTTCAAAGGTTGTATATATCCCCGACTAATAAATATATCACAATATGAGTTTTTAAGTAAGGTATTTTGTTTATAAATCGCAAAATAAGTTTATTGAAAATAGGTATAACTCGTGTATGTGTTTTTATTTGTGATCAAATGTCAAAGTTTATATTAGATTTTATCAAGTTTTAATATCCGAATTAATATCTATATATGAATGTTTACTAGTTTGATACCTTAGTAACAAAATGTAAGATTTTCTAGTTATGTTGCACAAAATAACTCATTTTATTTCCATAACACGTCTTTCAAATCTCTTTTTATTGTTTACATGTTTACCATATATTTTGTGCCTTGCGTTTTTAATAATACTAATGATATATTGTATATCGCGTTGCAATTTGATTGCAAATGGGTACGTCAGGTGTGCATTTGTTTTGTCGAGGGTATTGAGTGAAATGAAGTGTATATGGGTCGTATGGAATGAAGACTAAATGAAACAAGGTTCATTTGAGTAATGCTAGAGGCCACTCGAGACCGACATATCCAAATGCGGGTCGCCACAACTGCTAGCACCCTGGTGGGTTGATCAGAGTTAAACAGACTCAGCATTTTGGACTGGACTGGATAGCTACCCCGAATATGGACTTGTAGCCTAGAAGAGCAAACAAACATCCTTATAAAACTGGGCTTTGAGGCCCATGATTACTATTAATTAACTCCATATTTTGAGATACCTTTCGTTTGTACAAGGTTTGACTGGGGAATGTTTCAACCAATATAACAATGTTAGATCATCGACTCCCTTCTGGTTTTTAGAGAACTAATACACGAACTTTTCCCCGATCACTTCGTGGTCTTGAGGTAGTCTCGATGTTAAGCACCCTTCGGGGTGTTTTATCCTTGTGACTCGAATGAGTAGATAGACGCACCCCTTTTGGGTAACTAACAAACATGACTCCAAAATTCTTAGACCAATGCGGGTCTATATGCTCCGGAAGCGTAATGCCGAACCAGAAAAGGAATGGACAAACTTAATACTAAGCCAAGAACCAAGTAAGATACTCTAACGAAATTATAAGCTGAAATTTACATAAGCTGGAAAAATGATTGAGACTCAACAGACTCCATACAAGACACATGACGTGAGCATTCTTTAGCATCTTGTGGATTTGACTGGACATACAACACAACTTTGTGTATCCCAGCCGATCAACATCAAGAACAGACGCCCCCTTTCGGGTGGCTTTCTGTCGACGTACAAATAGAACAAGTAAGGTACACATTATCCGCTCGGATTGAACCTCAGTCTAGGCATAATGTGAGGAAGTCGGTGGGTAATAGCAGGAAACTAAGCCGAAAGTCAAATTAAGCTAATAAGATTTATAAGTCCAACCAAATAAGTTGATAAGCTGAAAACCTTATTAAACCAATTTCCAATGAGTAGTGTTTACTAGTTTTAGTTTTTACTCTTTTCTTATGTTTAGCAGCCAGCAACAACAACAACATAATTAATAAAACCATTCCCTTTTTAACTTATTTTGTTTATGCCATTCGAATGAAGAATACAAATATTACTAATAACACAAGTTTTCTTTATGAAATCGATACAAGAGTAAGATATAGAACTTCTGGAAGCCTATGACACTATAAAAAAAATATCGAATTTCAAACAAAAGAAAGAAGTCTTACAGCAAGGAAGTTTCTCGTGTAGGGGTTTCGAACCCAAACAAATATCAATTACTCGCGATATCCTTGAGATTAACACAATTAAAACTTGATTTGCACACTCTACTATACCAATTACAAAACCCCTCTATCAATTGGAGAAAGCCCTAACCAAATTCGAAACCCTAGTTTGTGATTGTGTGTGAAAAAAAAAAGTGAAGAAAACCTTAAATTACTTGAGCCTATCTATACATGAACAAATGGAAAGCTTGAAATCTTCTTTCTTGACCTAGCTCATAGGCTGCTCCCATTCCTGGCTCTAGTCGTCTCCTCCCACTTCCAACATATGCTCGTGACTTTTCTATAGCACTGAGATTGATATGATGGCTCATGGATGATTGAAGAGGAAATGGAGCATGAATCTTTTTGCTTGTCTGCTTTTGGAGGAGGTTGAAGGAGACGAGGAAAGGGAAAAAAAGAGAGAGTAGGAACATATATAGATGGAGCGTGGGAGAGAGATATACAAGTTTATCTCTTTTGTTTTTTTAAACAAAACAGTATAGTCGGTACCCCGTGTTTTGTCGAATCCTCGAGTGAATGTACCTTCCCGGTACCCGAAAAATATAGAACTTATATTTTCGGAGACGATTTCTTAAATGTAATAATAGGACATTATTATTTCATTAAAATTTGATTATAATTGTTTGCCGTTATTAATTTGGTGTCGGTATGCATGCGGTGCCGTGACTTTCTGAATTCACGAGATAACTTCTCGTTTTCTTTTGTAAATTATCATTGAATGATAAAATGTATATATTTCACTTATCTCATTATTTATTTTTAGTCTTGTGTGCTACTGCGCTGCAGTATGCGGAATAACTTCCCGAAACAAGGGATTAAGCTTATGTATACTTAAATTTTAACTTGGGCGATAATAATTTTCACTTTTATTATACAGATACTTAGTGGACAATTATCGTGGGTGCGGTGTCTTATTTCTAAAGTAACGAGATGACTTCTCGTTTTTAAACTTTAAATATTGGCATTTTGTCAGAAAATAATTGATTTAAATTTTCTGTCGTGATAAATATTATTATAATAATCCAGAAATTTACGGGTTGTTATAGTTTACCAACCTTACAGGAGATCCGTCCCGGATCTCAGTTTACGTTACCCGATAGGGTGTCGGGAACGAGGTGATGGTATTTGGAACAAGTTTTGAATTCTCCCTAGGTTGTTCTTAGGGTTTCTCCTTTGAGTATGGGTACCTAGGTGTTATGTCAGCAGCACATCCTCTATCCGAGGTGCCATGATTTTCTGGGGTAGGTTCATTGGGTGAAAGTTCTAATTCTTGATGTTATGATGTTTCGCTATTTTGTTAATGTGAGAATCTCTAATTTCCCATGGTAAAATGTACCCACTTCTGGTATTTAATGATTCTAAAGTATAGTGGTTAGTTCTTAAGGTTCGCTACAGGTTTGTGTGTTTCCTCTTTTAAGGGATGGGGAAACATTTGTTTTCGAATTTCTCTTTCGACTAAATGTTTATACAAGTTTGACTAAGACCAGATTTCAAAATCGATAATATGTAAACATGACACATATTTAAAAGATTGTAAAACCGGTTCTTAATTATGGGATGTATAAGGAAGTTTTGCGAAACTTTTAGTGTTTTAGCATTTTGTCTCATTTTAATGAGGGATTTGGAATATATATATATATATATATATATATATATATATATATATATATATATATATATATATATATATATATATATATATATATATATATATATATTTAAGGAGAATCCTCCAATTTGAAAATTTTGTTGTAGTAAGGATGTGTAGCAGGATATAACATTTACCCATAGCTACGAGTAGGGTTTAGTTGTCTAAGTTGGGTAAGGATGGAGGTTTAATAGTTGATGAACCTCATGGTTATATATGGTTTTAGGCAGAGGTGTAGGATACATCCTAAGGTCAGGCTTAGCTATCAAGGAGGACATTGATCATTTCTGTTTATGGGTTATTAACTTAAAACACATTTCGAGGAAATAAGTAACCAATAGAGTGGTTCTGGAATACCTTTCAAAGTATTAAGTAACACTTCATTTTGGTAAGGTATGGGTAGAATTGTAGTTTATTTTATGGTGAAATGGTAAGGTGGTAATTTGGTTTGTAGAATAATTCATGGAGTGGTTCATGAAGTATTTTGATTATAATGGTTTGAGGGATAATCGGAAATAGTTTGTATGGCAACTCTTTTATTTCGTTTGTAGGAAGGTAACAAGGTAAGCATTCTTATTCTTAAGAGGTGGGTGGAGCTTCTAGGTTTTTAATTCTCAAGGTAGGGCGTAAAGTTTTCAAGTTTCTGCGGAATTATAGGTCCTTTATCATGCCCCTTCTAGATTTTGCCAAAGGTTTATTGTATTTTCTCACAGGTGCTATTGAAAGGTTGCTCCTAGAATGGTTTGAATTGTCCATGGGGTGTAAGGTGTGGGGTAGGAGTGACTATAACATAACCCGATTGTGATATGGAATTATAAAGTTTATGATTAAGAAGTAGGATGACGCCAGTGAGTGGCTTATGATTAAGGAATATTGTGACGCCAGTGAGTGGCTTATGATAGGGTGATGCCAGTGAGTGGTTTATGACTAAGGAATGCCAGTGAGTGGCTTGTGATCAGGGAATGCCAGTGAGTGGCTTGTGATCAGGGAATGCCAGTGAGTGGCTTTTGATTTAGGAATGCCAGTGGGTGGCTTTTGATTTAGGAATGTCAGTGAGTGGCTTTTGATTTAGGAATGCCAGTGAGTGGCTTATGATTTAGGAATGCCAGTGAGTGGCTTATGATTTACAAATGCCAGTGAGTGGCTTGTGATTAAGGGATGCCAATGAGTGGCTTTTGATTAAGGGATGCCAATGAGTGGCTTGTTACATGTTTTTTACAATATTAACATTAATCAAATTTCACTGGACATAACGCTATTATAACTATCCTAAGTACTGCAAAATTTACCTCTGAGTCGGACATAGGTGATCAGGTTATGTCCCATTGTCCCTGGTTGAATATAGGTGATCAGTCTATATTCACCCGAGGTTCAATGAATTTTGAAATACTTAGCTTAGTTACGCTAGTAATATGTCACAATACTTTTAAAGGTTGTCTTGAAGGATTAGAACAATTATTCTCTTTATGTGAAGGAAAAGGTGTAGTGTTGTGATACGTAAGTATACGCATAGGGAAAATAATTATAACCTATAGAGAAACTAGGTGAGCAGTGATAAAACATGTATCTTATCAAGTATGATCTCAACAGGATCATAAGTGAGGCATCAGCTTAGCAGGCAAGCACGTGTCGGTCATAGGGTTAAGTTTTTGTAAAAGTGGTTACAGTCTAGGTTTTAAAAATACCCAGTTCTCTATAACCTAGGCTCTGATGCCAATCTGTAACACCCCCAAAAATGGCTCAGCGGAAGCAAACAGGTATTGGGGTGCTACTAAATTGGTATCATAACATAAGCATAGAACAACGGATTTTCATAAACAAACTTTTATTCATTTCTTAAAAACAATGTTTACATTTTTGATTTGGTGCGGAAAATGGCCCATTATAAAAAGGTGGTCCCAATACATAAATTAGAGTCGTCTATGACCATGCCATGCCTTTGCCTTGCACCTCCAAAGATAAGCTATCACCTCAAAACCTGAAGATACATGCTAAAAGGGGTCAGCTTACGCTGGTGAGTTCATAGGTTTATTTAAAAAGGGATTTCAGTACACTATTTCAAATTTGGTTTTTGATGATCATTACGTCTTGCATAATGTCATGAAATTTATGATTTCAATTCATAAAAGGGTTTCATAAAAGGATTTCATTTGTAGACCATAAAAAGAGTATATGTACATTACAATGAATATAATGCCATATTTTATAAATTTATTACGCTAGCACTAAGCTCATGCAACCGAAGCTACGACAGTTTCTGTATGCATAAAGAAGTCATACAAATAAGGAGCCCATGGCGAGTGTTATCCCAATACACTCGGTCCCGACATGTTATATGTTTCGCCTTGACCCAAGCGGGGTCAACCGAACAGGGGAGTCACCCCTAATATATATATTTATAACATTCGCGCTTCCCAGCAGAAATTGACGGTTCATGAAGAGGGTAATTTGGGATCTAAGGACTTAGGCTAAGCTGCGTAATATTCTAGGTCAAGTATTTTAGTATGGTCCATAAAACATCTAGGTATGATGTAACTTTAAACATTATAAAAGCATAGTATGCATAGAATGCACAATTTCAGTAATTAAATCATTTAAGTAAAATGAGCATGTATGCAGTTAAAAGTAGGGGCTATGAAACTCACCTTGGCCATGTGCAAAATGAAGTCTAAAGGGAATTAAATCAAGGAGTGATAGTGCACGGCTCCGACACGCAACCTAATTAAGTACGGCATATTTAGTCTTTATGTTTAAGACTCGATAAAGTTTAACTAACTTTATAAATTTTTAAATGTTTTTGTTGTTGTTGTCGTTGTTGTTGCTTATGTGGCATCATCGATCTTAGAACAATTTAAAAGGAATTTAGTGGATTTCGGCTTAGGAAGGATGACATGGAAGAAATTTCGAAGAAGGAATTACGACTTTGGTTTAATGATGACCGAAAGATAATATACGGAGGAATTGTATGTTTATAATAGGACGTTTTCGATGTAGATGAAAATGATATATATATTAAGTGTGTGTATATATATATATATATTAGAACATTTAGTATAAATTTATTATAAAGGAGACTAAATTTTAATGTAATTCATGTGTAAATTGTATTAGAAAAATACAATGTAGGTTTTTAATAATTATAGTTCAAATACCAATATGTTTCAAAGGTTGTATATATCCCCGACTAATAAATATATCATATGAGTTTTTAAGTAAGGTATTTTGTTTATAAATCGCAAAATAAGTTTATTGAAAATAGGTATAACCCGTGTATATGTTTTTATTTGTGATCAAATGTCAAAGTTTATATTAGATTTTATCAAGTTTTAATATCCGAATTAATATCTATATATGAATGTTTACTAGTTTGATACCTTAGTAACAAAATGTAAGATTTTCTAGTTATGTTGCACAAAATAACTCATTTTATTTCCATAACACGTCTTTCAAATCTCTTTTTATTGTTTACATGTTTACCATATATTTTGTGCCTTGCGTTTTTAATAATACTAATGATATATTGTATATCACGTTGCAATTTGATTGCAAATGGGTACGTCAGGTGTGCATTTGTTTTGTCGAGGGTATTGAGTGAAATGAAGTGTATATGGGTCGTATGGAATGAAGACTAAATGAAACAAGGTTCATTTGAGTAATGCTAGAGGCAACTCGAGACCGACATACCCAAATGCGGGTCGCCACAACTGCTGGCACCCTGGTGGGTTGATCAGAGTTAAACAGACTCAACATTTTGGACTGGACTGGATAGCTACCCCGAATATGGACTTGTAGCCTAGAAGAGCAAACAAACATCCTTATAAAACTGGGCTTTGAGGCCCATGATTACTATTAATTAACTCCATATTTTGAGCTACCTTTCGTTTGTGCAAGGTTTGACGGGGGAATGTTTCAACCAATATAACAATGTTAGATCATCGACTCCCTTCTGGTTTTTAGAGAACTAAAACACGAACTTTTCCCTGACCACTTCGTGGTCTTGAGGTATTCTCGATGTTAAGCACCCTTCGGGGTGTTTTATCCTTGTGACTCGAATGAGTAGATAGACGCACCCCTTTTGGGTAACTAACAAACATGACTCCAAAATTCTTAAACCAATGCGGGTCTATATGCTCCGGAAGCGTAATGCCGAACCAG
The DNA here is from genome assembly GCA_019973895.1 of Chrysanthemum seticuspe. NCBI lineage: Eukaryota > Viridiplantae > Streptophyta > Magnoliopsida > Asterales > Asteraceae > Chrysanthemum > Chrysanthemum seticuspe. The sequence continues at coordinate 85,683,705 of BPTQ01000001.1, read as the reverse complement.
AAAAGGAATGGACAAACTTAATACTAAGCTAAGAACCAAGTAAGATACTCTAACGAAATTATAAGCTGAAATTTACATAAGCTGGAAAAATGATTGAGACTCAACAGACTCCATACAAGACACATGACGTGAGCATTCTTTAGCATCTTGTGGATTTGACTGGACACACAACACAACTTTGTGTATCCCAGCCGATCAACATCAAGAACAGACGACCCCTTTCGGGTGGCTTTCTGTCGACGTACAGATAGAACAAGTAAGGTACACATTATCCGCTGGGATTGAACCTCAGTCTAGGCATAATCTGAGGAAGTCGGTGGGTAATAGCAGGAAACTAAGCCGAAAGTCAGATTAAGCTAATAAGATTTATAAGTCTAACCAAATGAGTTGATAAGCTGAAAACCTTATTAAACCAATTTCCAATGAGTAGTGTTTACTAGTTTTAGTTTTTACTCTTTTCTTATGTTTAGCAGCCAGCAACAACAACAATATAATTAATAAAACCATTCCCTTTTTAACTTATTTTGTTTATGCCATTCGAATGAAGAAAACAATATTACTAATAACACAAGTTTTCTTTATGAAATCGATACAAGAGTAAGATATAGAACTTCTGGAAGCCTACGACACTATAAAAAAATATCGAATTTCAAACAAAAGAAAGAAGTCTTACAGCAAGGAGGTTTATCGTGTAGGGGTTTCGAACCCAAACAAATATCAATTACTCGCGATATCCTTGAGATTAACACAATTAAAACTTGATTTGCACACTCTACTATACCAATTACAAAACCCCTCTATCAATTGGAGAAAGCCCTAACCAAATTCGAAACCCTAGTTTGTGATTGTGTGTGAAAAAAAAAGTGAAGAAAACCTTAAATTACTTGAGCCTATCTATACATGAACAAATGGAAATCTTGAAATCTTCTTTCTTGACCAAGCTCATAGGCTGCTCCCATTCCTGGCTCTAGTCGTCTCCTCCCACTTCCAACATATGCTCGTGACTTTTCTATAGCACTGAGATTGATATGATGGCTCATGGATGATTGAAGAGGAAATGGAGCATGAATCTTTTTGCTTGTCTGCTTTTGGAGGAGGTTGAAGGAGACGAGGAAAGGGAAAAAAAGAGAGAGTAGGAACATATATAGATGGAGCGTGGGAGAGAGATATACAAGTTTATCTCTTTTGTTTTTTTAAACAAAACAGTATAGTCGGTACCCCGTGTTTTGTCGAATCCTCGAGTGAATGTACCTTCCCGTTACCCGAAAAATATTGAACTTATATTTTCGGAGACGATTTCTTAAATGTAATAATAGGACATTATTATTTCATTGAAATTTGATTATAATTGTTTACCGTTATTAATTTGGTGTCGGTATGCGTGCGGTGTCGTGACTTTCTGAATTCACGAGATAACTTCTCGTTTTCTTTCGTAAATTATCATTGAATGATAAAATGTATATATTTCACTTATCTCATTATTTATTTTTAGTCTTGTGTGCTACTGCGCTGCAGTATGCGGAATAACTTCCCGAAACAAGGGATTAAGCTTATGTATACTTAAATTTTAACTTGGGCGATAATAATTTTCACTTTTATTATACAGATACTTAGTGGACAAGTATCGTGGGTGCGGTGTCTTATTTCTAAAGTAATGAGATGACTTCTCGTTTTTAAACTTTAAATATTGGCATTTTGTCAGAAAGTAATTGATTTAAATTTTCTGACGTGATAAATATTATTATAATAATCCGGAAATTTACGGGTTGTTATACTTTATGCGTGCATATTATCAATATCCTTGCTTGTGTGCAACTTCTTGTTTCTCTTATTCGATCATCAAAGGTTTTGGTGTTGCAACTGTCGATTGTCCTTAAGGTTATAGATTTCGTGTTTCGATCTTTGGGTTTGTTGTTGAGGTTTATCTAACAAGTGGTATCATAGCACGGTTCTTCATTTTTCCATAGTTCGGGTGCAAGTTCGAGGTGCCGAGTTCGTTCGAGGTTTGGGATTTCGAATCGTTTCTTGGAGTAGCAATGGTGACGAGAGGTAGAAGAAGGTATTAAGGTGACATACGTGAGGGATTTTTTAAAAATAAATGTGATTAAAACAAAACTCACATCTCACACGTGATATACTACAAAAGGTCAAACAAAAGGTTTTTGTTTGTCAAAACGATTCGAGTATTAATTTAAAAATCAACTTCGGTAATAGTATTTTTGGTTTTAAAATCCGATTAAAAAGAAGGATTTCGTTGTTGCGAGTTTTTTCTTGTAGTTCAAGTTTTTGATCATGGTTTGCTTGAGTTTCAAGTTTACGACCGGGTTTGCTCGTTCGAAATCGAGGGTTTAGGGTTTTTCTAATTAATTCGATTTGCAAGAAGGATTTTTAGCAACAACGGGTATATTGCACACGGCTTGTGAGGCTTGTCGGTAAAGTTGGACAAGAAACAGCTTGACAAGGTTTTTTCCAACCATGGAAAACAATAAAACCTCAAAATAGGAATGAGAGGGTCAACACGAACTCAAAGGATCCATATTACCTTGTTTGAACGAAAACCCCAATTGTTCACGGATGATATGGACCGCATTTTCCTCATTGATAGGACCAAGCCGATCCAACTAGGAGTCTTGGTTTTAAGAGGCCAAACCATCTCCAATGATTGACTTCCTATTCTTCATCTTTAGTTTCTTCTTCTTTCCTTATGATGGTACGTTTGATAGTGTTAAGCGAGAATGACTGTTTCTTTAAATGAATATCAAGGTCATAATTTAAATGAAAGGGAAAGAATTGATTAAGATAATTGTTATCAGTGACAAGTCATTTTTGTGAAAAATAATCTGTAAACATTCTGTGAATGTTGAAAAAAAAAACTTAACACGCCTGATTTATTTATCGATTTAGTATGGTGTTTGAGGATAGAAATCAAATAAGATGAAAAATTATAATAAGTAAATAAAAAGAAACAACAAACACAAATTTCATACGCATATCCTATTAAAATTATCATTCTTATTTGAAAAGTATAGCTAAAAGCCTTATTTTTTTTATTTTTTTTTTTTTCAATTTTCTCATTTTAGTTTTTGTTTTCACCGGATCTCTCCCGATGTTTGATTCTTAATTATATGTTTTATGTATCCGTACAATAAAGCTTCTAGAGTTTTGATAAACATGCCTACTAAACAAGTTTAATAATAAGCCTAATCATATAAATGTGACACTTGTCCACATTTTATTGATAAACCAGATTTTTAGTATTAATCCTAACTAGTTATAACTTATAAGACCCGTGCACGCACAGGGTTTTGACATAAGTCACGTAAATTAAACCATAAAAAGTTCATGCATAAGTATTTAAAATGTAATGTTATTATAGAGTTAATCAAAACTCTTAATTATCATGTTCGTCCGTTTTGTGTTGGTTATGTAATTAAGAGCTGTATGACAGTGAAAAATATTACCAGTTTTGTTTTCCTCTTTGTTTCTGGAGTGATTTTTACAGAGATCATGTGCAACTGCAAGTTAGTTTTTCTTTTGTTCTCAGATAAGCTCTTGAACTTGTAAGCTATATTACTTATACACTTTTGGAATACCGTTATGTGTTGATTTATGATAGATTTTCCATCAGCACTGTCTCACATATGATATTGTTGTGTCTTAGGAGGAATAGAATAATACATACATATAGGGCTGAGCATGGAAGGTTCAAAACCAAACCGGACCGACAAAACCGACCAGACCGACAAAAACCGAACCGACCCGACAACCTCTTAAGTTTTTTATGATTTTCGGATTTTGGTTTTGTCGGTTCGGGTTGGTTTTGGACCGACGCTCAGCCCTACATACAAACAATATTCCATTAGTATGCATGGTCACGACAAGAAGTAGTCAAGAAGAGTTTAATTGTTTAACCACAAATAAAATAATATGCATGAATACATAGAGACATCTTACTTTTCCATACTTCACAAAATCCATTTATAGAGAATTATTAGTGCATAGGCAACTGAAAGAATAACCACCAGAAGATCTTATGTATAGACGGAAAATATGCCGAGAAGAAAAGACAATTTCATACATATAATAGCTGAAGAAATCATCAAAACCCAAAATATTCTTATAGGATGGTCCAGTATATGCCATATGCTTAATTTTGCCGTTATCTGAGGAATGAGGTGCAATTGATGAGCTCAAACCCAGGACAAGTATCACTAATGTTATGTTGACGATATTGGTATGTTAAAAATGGGTCTTGTACACATTGCTTATTTTAAAAATAGAATAAAAATGGAAATGAATCTAAAGTATCAGTGTATGTATTGCTCTCTTTGTACTTGCATACTTGTAAATTTGTAAATTAAGTAAATATTCAAAGCTAATGGATTCAAATGCTTAAATTGTTTAAATGGTAGTGGTAAGGTACAGGGAAACTAACATTGGTGAGATGGAAAGATGTATTATTTGCTAGAATATTGTTAATGTAAGAGTGTGTGTACGAAAAAACTGACTACAACATCTAGAAATTCTCCTCATCCCATAAAATGCATCCGCCCACTCAATATTCTTACCCAGTAATTTGTTCCCCTAATAATAACCGCGAATCCAGTCACCATCAGAATCTGATCTCAAATGCATACGCCACACTCCAAAACATAATTTAGTGGGATCATAATAACACACGTGCAAATGAAACATATGTTTGATGAAAACCGAGATCGACAACAATTCGTAAAGTTCTAGTGTTACTAACATAGCTAAAGTTGCCTACGCATGATGAAAATGAAACATTAAGTGAGCAAGGACCGAGAAATAAATAAATTATTTAAAATACTGCTATATTCTTTGTGCTTATATTAGTGCATGTTAAAAAGCACACCTGAAGTTATATCTTAGAGATCATATAGTAAAAAATAAATAATACTTGGTCAAACCTGGCTAATAGCACAACCTGCACCAAAAGATACCCAATATATGCCTTCAGATCATGCCAATATGAAAATTATAACATGTAATATATCACTGAAAAATAGCATGTTTAAATCCGTACTCGACATACTCGAAGCTTGATACGGTCACGTATCAGGTAAGGCTTTTCATGCTCAAAATTCAACTAACACGACCTGTTTAAGCCTTATTCGTTTTGAGCATACCCAATTAACAACCTTTTTATAAAACCTAAAATAAATTTAATAACTTTGTTACAACAATAACTTGAAACAAACATATCTCTTTTTTTCAGTATCAAGACTATCAACAACTTTAACTTTAAAAAAAAAACATTATTGTAAAGTGAGAATATAACCCTGAAAAATAAGAATATACTTATATATACATGTTTTAGTATGGTACTGGTTCGATAATGCAACCACGACCTATTTTATGGAAAAGGGTGAAATAATAAACCCTAAAACTGATAAATTTGACACAATCTTATTTAAAGCACTCACATCAAAATTGTCACATGCTACCATCTCCCCGTAGCTCACTTGATTACAGAGACAATATGTTGGTTTATTGGACCATAGACACATCCAAGTCCATACCAGGTGTGTTTGCAGTTGTTGTAGTTGATGTAGAGGCTGCAACCGCAAGACACGATCTGAATAGTAAAGAAATCCATCAAAAGAGAAATTAGTGACCAAACTTAGCAATAATATCAAACAAACACAGGTTTAAAGGAAAAAGATAATTACTTTTTCCTTCCTCCTCTACCACTTTGTATTACAGGTTTCCCATTACTATTGAGGTTCAATGCAGTTGATACGGCTGCAGTATTGTTTTCCTTTTCTGCCATAACCAATTAACGATAGAAGTATCAGAAGTGAGATGACAGTGTGCCCAAGTTTCCACAATTAAGTTGGCAATTTTGACCCATTTACTTATAAATAGTTTGTTTATGCTACTGTTTATCTCAAAGTGTTTAGATCCAAAAACTTAACCAAAAAGGGAAGGGGTCAGATGGGTGTAAAGTTGATCAAAGTCTAATTAAAATTCATATGACTTCGAGTTGTTTTTATTCAAAGATTTTAGAATATTAATGTAACAATCCTGTTTTCGTGATCAAAATCAACACTCTTACAGATATACTATTCATGATAAAAATAACAACACAAAGTTTCCACATACTAATACCAAATACCATTTTGACCCGTTACCCACCCGTTTGGCCCCACCATCTTTACAACCTCTACACATCACATAAAGAGGAGTATGAACCATATTTTTTTTTAAAGATAGGTTTGTTTGTCAGACAGCCATTTAGCAATGCCAAGACCCATGAGATGAGCTGACAATGATCCATGATATGAACCATATACCATATCCATATCACAACTGCAACATACATGTAAGTGCCAAGATATACCGCGTCGTTGCTCTTCCAACTTTCTAAGATACTAATCAAGTTGTTGAATATGAGCATCCACCTGGAAAAAAAAAAAAAAAAAAAAAGAAAAGAACATTTCCAAACTTATTCCAGTTTCCAATAGACGAAATAATCTTAAAACACATACCAAAGAACGACACTTTTTAAACACAAACATTTCTAAATTTCGACAAAACCACAAGTATAAAAAGGTTATCAAAATGTACCAAATCATATGCTTGGACAGCAAGAGTGACCTTCTCGTCAGCAAATCATAGAAAAACGATGAAGAACATCAATTATAAGACAGATAGAGGATCAACCGCACACCAAACAATACCTAATATGTATAGGACCTATATAACTTAACTTTATATAAAATAAATTCCTTGAATATACATGAAATCCAAGAACACTGAAATCTCTTGGTGAAACAGTGATTGCAAGAGCATCATTAGCCCATTTGGATGCTCTTCGAGAAAATGACATACCATTTATACAATGTTCTGATGGATCTATGATCTTTACCACAACCTGCAACATTGTAATTTGCATCATTGTACTCTCCTTTAACATATTCAACAACCTTGTAATCTGCATCCGGTAATTTCTTCTTGCTCCGGTTTCTGAAATTTTTACAAATACTCTACCATTATTGATCAAATTAGAGCTTCAATCAAAACCTATTTTTTCCCCAAAACTGAAACAAAATAAACAGGAAAATTACGAACCTTTTTGAAATATGAATAAAAGCCCTATATCAGTTTTAAACAAATTAAGAAATTAGGTATTAAAAATCATACCTTTATATTGCTTTCGAAATCATTGCAACATATTGAAACATCTTTGCTTCAATTTGTATCAATTTTTGATTTGGGATTACAGTGGGTTGAGAGAAAAACTGGGTTGAAACCGTGGGTCGAGTTTTGGGTGGTTTTGATGTTTTAAATTTTAGTTTTCGACCCTTAAGTTTTGTAAATTAACCCCGACTTTTTTAAGTTTTAGTTTTTTACACTTTTGACACATATATTTTTGTACACAATTTTTCGCCTAAAACGAATTTATAAACATTATTGTCAAAAGAGTAAATTGCAAAAATCGTCCCTGTGGTTTGCCCAGATTGCAAAAATCGTCCCTGTGGTTCGCTAATTGCAGGCGGCCTCCCTGTGGGGAAACTTTTTCATCATTTTGGTCCCTGGCTTTAACCGGCGTTAACTAGATTCCGTTAAGTGTTACACTTTAGCCCCTTTTGGCTAACGACCGTTGCAACGTTAATCCTTTAAACCACAGGGACGATTTTTGCAATTACACCGTTAGTCCTCAATACAAAAATAATTGCACCGTTAGTCCTTAATACATAATTTCAGTTAAAAAAAGTCAAATAAAAATTTGTAAAAAAAATCTTCAATTTTTTTTTTTTTTTTTTTTTCCAAAATCTTTAATATTTTCGGATTATATTTTTTTTTTAAATTCGAAATATTTTTATTCCAAATTTTTTATTTTCGAAATTATTTTTCCAAATTTCTAAAAAATTATTTTTGGAAAAAGAATTTTGAAAAAAAAATTCTTGAAAAAATATCGGACAGAAAAAATGCGACATATTACAATTTTTGAAAAAAAAAATCATTTTTTTTGAATTTTTTTCTTAGAAAGTATTTTTCCAAAAAGAATTTTTTCAAAATGAGAAAAGTAATTTCTAAAAGAGTAAAATAATATTTTACTTTCGAAATTACTTAAGGAAATACGTCCAAAATTTTTTAATTTCGAAATTACTTTCCACATTTTGAAAAAATTCTTTTTGGAAAAATAATTTCTAAAGAAAAAAATTCAAAAAAAATGATTTTTTTTTTCAAAAATTGCAATATGTCGCATTTTTTCTGTCCGATATTTTTTCCAGAATTTTTTTTTCAAAATTATTTTTCCAAAAATAATTTTTTAGAAATTTGGAAAAATAATTTCGAAAATAAAAAATTTGCAATAAAAATATTTCGATTTTTTTCTTTTGAAAAAAAAATTATTTCGAAAATATTAAAGATTTTAGGGAAAAAAATCAAAAAAAAAAATTTTGAAGATTTTTTTTTGACTTTTTTTAACTGAAATTATGTATTAAGGACTAACGGTGCAATTGTTTTTGTATTGAGGACTATCGGTGTAATTGCAAAAATCGTCCCTGTGGTTTAAAGGATTAACGTTGGAACGATCGTTAGCCAAAAGGGGCTAAAGTGTAACACTTAACGGAATCTAGTTAACGCCGGTTAAAGCCAGGGACCAAAATGATGAAAAAGTTTCCCCACAGGGAGGCCGCCTGCAATTAGCGAACCACATGGACGATTTTTGCAATCTGGGCAAACCACAGGGACGATTTTTGCAATTTACTCTTGTCAAAATAAGAAAGTATTTATGTTTTTCAATTTAAACATGTTTAAGAAAATTAATAATAATATTAAAATTCTTACTCAATAAAGAATGAATTGATTTTTTTGAAATGAAAAATTCTCACTAACGGTTTTGTTTTATTATATACAATATTTACCTCTGACTGCCTCATTTTAAAGAATTATTTCTCTCATTTTAAACTTCTCTTTGTGTTTGATGTTTCCTACCGTCTGATTCCCTGCGCACAAACAATTAAACATCTTTCATCCAATTAAGCCAACTGTTAATATGTAGAAAATTAAACTTCTTTTTGTGTTTGACGTTTCCTACCGTCTGTTTTCTTTTTGTGTTTGACGTTTCATACAATTAAGCCAACTGTTAATACTAGACCAGGATATTTTGTCATGTTGCTGACGAGTCACGATGCATTGGTTTCACACTCCAAATTACACGATCAATTAAAAGTAATAAATATATGCAATTAAAATTGTTGGACTCCTGTTGTTGCTTACCACGAACACCTATAATTTTGAACCATCAACATGTATAGCTTGAACCTATCAACACGGTAGAAAGCTTGCTATCAAAGCGGCGAGAGTGGTTCTAATGTTGGGCTAAGATGTAATGCATACAGATGGAGAAAGCAAATAACATAATAAATTAAAAAGATTGATTTGTTTTTAATGAAGGGTATATTAGGAAAAACATAAAATATTAACTGAATTTTTGAATTTCTGTATATGTACCAATCAAGTCTTTAGGTTTATTTTTAGGCTATCTAATTTATTATGTTATTTGCGTAAACTTAAACACAATACACATGTAAATTTTAATGCTCTTGTTGGGCTATCAGTTATGTCTTCTTCCTGACAATCAAACACTCCTACTGTTTTTTTTCTTTTGTCTACGTTGGAGACAATTGATCAATCTATGTATCATAGTTAACTTATATTTGTAACTCAAAAATGTGTGAGAGAGAAAAAGAGAGAGAGAGAGAGGGATGGGTGGCAAGAAGTCCGAAACAGAAGGAACCCAAGAGACCAAGGCTTCAAACCAAAGAAAGAAGAGGTGAGGAACCAGGTTATCAAGTTCTTCGTCTCCAACATCCCAGATAGGTGTAGACCTTGGGACTTGGCTTCTAGACTCAAAGAATATGGCGAGATCGGAGGGGTATACATTGCTAGAAGGAGGAACAAAGATGGGCAGAAGTTCGGGTTTGTGAGCTTCAAAGGGGTGAAAGATTGGAAGGACTTGGAAGACAAGCTACAGTCGATAAAGATGGGAGGATTCACCATGTCCATTAACATAGCAAGACATGCCGAAGAAAATGAAAAGGCCGGGATTATTAGTAAAAGGAATCCACCAAGCTCTGAGGGGCTTGAGAAGGTTAAGGCCACAGGCAACTCGGAGAGCTTCAAGAACTTCCATGGAGGCAGCCGAGGGTTTAAACAACACGGTTTCTCCTATAAAGACGTAGTGGTGGAGAACGGGGAGAAGACTTCAAAAGAAAAGATAATTAATCTGGATAGGGGGAAGTTGCACTGTCTCAGCTTCATGGTAAAGCGCTGGTTGCCTGGTGCAACAGTATTAACACCATCACAAATATTAGCTCTTTGTTGGGAAGCTTGGGGGAGAAAGGAATGGAGATGAAGTATGTGGGTGGTCTGTGTATCCTCATTTCGTTCCCATGCAAAGAGAATGCTCTTAAATTTTTATCCAAGGAAGTGTTATGGAAGACATGGTTTACTAAAACAGAACTATGGTCAGGGCAAAGTATTCCATACAAAAGATTGGCATGGATTGGAATTTTCGGTGTGCCGCTACACCTGTCTTCGGCCTCTACTTTCAATATAATTGGAGAAGCTATTGGAGATGTTATCTCTCCGTCTACAGCGAATGATGGTGAAACTAACAAGTCGATAGAAGGGGTAGGCGTTCTTATCGATGTTGGTAAGGAAATAATGGAGTCCGTTACATTAACTTGGAGAGGAAAACTTTTTAAGGTATGGATTAAAGAAAAAGACTTCAACTGGTGTCCTTGCTGCGTGATCGATAAGAATTATGGTAGTAGTGCGGCGGGGCCTGATTGGAAAGCGGTCGGAAAACAGGCAGCGGAAGAGGGTAAACCGGCAACGGAGATGGAAGAAGGCGAGTGGAGTGGCCCGATGAAGGAAGATGGAAAGTTCAAGTATGGGAATATTAATCACGTGCATGGGGAAGGGGAGAACATGAACAATGTAGACCACGAGGCAATTAATGTTGGGAAAAAGAATATTAATGCTGGGAAAAAGAATATTAACGATATGGGGGGACAGGAGAAATCCTTCGAATTCTCGTCGTCAAATTTCGAGAATAAAAACGGCTCTAATGAAAAAGGTGTTAACATTAAGTTTGAGGAGGAATGGAGTAATAAATTTTGTGGGCTTTCTTCCAGGCCCAGGAAGAGACCTAGAGACTCTGACCCTTTCTCCTTGGATGGGCTTTTGGGCCTAAACAAACATGATATCACAAAAGGAGTTAATATAGAGAAAGATAAGCCCAACTCCAGGGATAAGTTAGAAGAAGCAGAGAACGATTATTCTTCATTTGACCTTAATAATAGTCTTCATACTCCAGAAGAAACAAAAAGTGATCACGTGATAACTTCTGACGCTGGGTTGGAATTTTCAAGGAAAGAGAAAATGCTAGATGAAGTTGACTTTGAAGAGGTGCTCAAGACCAAAGAAATAGGAATTTCTATTTGTGTCGATCTTTCTAAAGCTTCTGCAGAGATTCTGAAGGCGATTAAGGATGAAGGCATTAATCAGGTTATCCAATGAATTGCCTTTCTATTAACATTAGAGGGTTGGGGGGGGTGACTTCAAACCAGGTTGGATTAAAGGTATCATTAATAAAGAAAAGGTCTCTTTTTTAGCTATTCAAGAATCTCAAGTGGCAGGAGTTTCAGTTGATAGAATTAAAAAATTTTGGGGAAAAAAAAATATGGAGGTCGAGGTTGTTGATCCGACGGGGCGATCAGGGGGTCTCATTAGTGTGTGGGATCCCATTTGGTTCAGGAAAATTGAGGTGATAAAAAAGGATAATTTTCTAATTTGCAAATGTGTTATTAAAGGTAGTGATTCCCCAGTTTATGTTGTAAATGTTTACGCGCCTCATCACATTAGAGAGAAAGTTAGAGTCTGGAACGAAATTATCACTACAAGAAAAGGGGGTTTTTGGGACCAAACAGTTTGGGACAGTCAAAAAATCGTGCCAAATACACGTATTTGGCACTTGTGGGGTCACCGTGACAAAAAAGTAGGTATTTGAGACAGCCATTAAGAAACTGTTCCAAATACGTATGCATTTGGAACGTTTCCGAAAAATGGTGCCAAATACATGTGTATTTGGAACGGTTTGAGTTACCAGTGCCAAATATTTATGTATTTGGAACGGTTTGTACCATCGGTGCCAAATTTGTATATGTATTTGGAACACTATCTACTGTTGGTGCCAAATACTGATATATCAGGAACGGTTGGTACAAATGGTCCCAAATAGCTATATGTATTTGGAACATTATTTAATGATGGTGCCAAATACTAACGTATTTGGAATGATTTTTATAGGTTGTGAAAAATACAGCTGTATTTGGGGTGATTTTTATAAATTGTTTTTAATTCTTATGTATTTGGAACATCTTTAAAAAAATTGACCCAATTTACACTTTTCCCACACATGTTGTCTATAATCTACTTTATTATCTTGGACATCAAATTAACACTACTAGAAAAAGGGGCAACAATGACAAATTTATTGACGGAAACAAAGCCATCGACAATTACTGGCAAGCAATTACCGATGGAGAATGTTTCCGACGGAATATCGACACATTTACGACGGATTGCCGACACAAGAAATTCCGTCAGTAATTCGTCAGTGAATAAAGACAGATTTCTAACAGACAAGCGACAGACAAAGAATTTTGTCGGTATTGCGTCCACAAAAACCGACAGATTAGTGACGGACGAAGATCCATTGGTAATCCATTGGCAAGCCGTCAATAATCTGTCGTTAATTAATGATAGATGACCGACGAATTAGTGATGTGGGATATCTGTCACAATCACCGACGGAGTACCGACGAGATTTTCATTTTTCTCGACGAGACTAGTGATGTAGGATATCTCACTAAGATTTGTGCTTTACCGTTGTTAGTTCATGTTTTTATGTAGGTGCAAGATGAGACCAAGCTAAATGTTGATATGAGGCATAGAGGGTTAAAATGGTGTAGCTCACATGTTACATAACGAGCTTCTCATGACCATCTCATGTTATCGATTTGGAATGCCTCAAAGAAAGAGTCATTTTGTATAACAAGTTTTCATAGAGTATGTCATGTATTTTGCAAGTATACAAGTTTTTGTTTGGAATAAGACTCTTTTATATATGAACTTAGTCCTTTGTTGATTTTATTAATGTAAACAGTTTACAAATGTGTTTTTAATGTAAATGATCCAAGTTTTCATAATTTCATGTATTTTGGATAAGCAGAAATGTGTTTTATGAAAAATCCGGTTTAAGTGCGTTTCACTTATTTTCATTATACTTAACTCATGTCAAATTATTATGTGAACAAAATCCAAAACTAGTAAATCATAAATAATTTGGAAAAACTAATTATGTGACTTAACATTTAAATGTTTTAATTTTTTCATAGTTATACTAATTTATCTATACTATATATAGACGAGGGATGACTCTCTCTCTCTCCCCCCCTTCTCTCTTAATTTGGAGTAATACTCTCTCTGTTCTAAAATTATAGTTTTTGTTTGACTTTTTCGGTCTTTCTTTTACAACTTTAACCTTAAGTATTTTTGTTTGTGTTATATAATACTTGATGCAAAATATATGATTCGGTTTCATAGATTTTTTTAACACCCGTATCCATAAAACTTGTCTTTATATAATCCAAATAGATATTTTGAACGACGAAAAAATATTGCTCAATAAAATATTTATTATCACAATCGTATAATGAAGAAATTGTCATTAGTTAAATAGTTGAAATACGTCACATATAATTCTTGATATCCGTAAATTTATTATCAAAAATAAAATAACAAATAAGAATACATAATTTACCACAACAAAAATATTGTATGTTTGGCAAAAATAGATTGTGCTGGTGCAGGTGCTGTTGCTGATGCTGGTGCTGGTGCTGTTGCTGAAAAAGATTATAAAAAGAGATTATTTTTATAAGCTCCATGAAGTAACCTTTTATTTTCAGAGATTATGTGAGATTATTTTTTTTTATAATCTCTTATAAGTTATGTTGCCAAACAAAGATTATTTTTGAAGTAGCTTATTTTTTGAAAAAATAAGCATAATCTCTTCATAATCTTGTGTACCAAAATTTTATGTTACCCGCTACCGCAACACTTGAGTTCCGTGTTAATTTATAAAGTACTAATTACATATCATTATTTATCCTTAGAAAATTTCATTTGTCCCGCTCAAAGTTTTCACCAAAATCAAAATCAAACCACTCCCTCAGCATCATCCACATATCCTTTAGTTATCTGATTTTTCTAAATCACATCTTGTGCATCTCAACTGCCGCCGCTCCACCAAACCATCGCTATCTGTTGCGCATCTCATATCTACCTTCACAGTAACAGTGACTATAACCCTAACTACAACAGGTATGCTTTCAATTGTTTACACTTTTTTTCTTGTTTCTTTTTTGAAACTATTTGTATTATTTGCTTACTATTTATTTTGTGCGATTTGGATCTTAATAGCTTTTATAGTTTATGATTTGAGCATGTTTATGTTTGTGTACACAAGGTGTTTGTTGAAATGCTTGAACTTTTATTTATGTTTTCGTGAGGTTAGCTTATTTCTTTTGTATCAAATATATCTTCTGTTAGTTAAATGAGCTTAAGCTATACTGATATGTTTGTGCCAATTTTTATGTGTTGATTATGTTTTAATATTTGGATTAGGATTGGGGTGTTCGTGTAAATGGTTATTTATATTTTGTGCCTTGCATTGATATCGCTATGAGCTTATAGAGTATATGCGTTTGTGTATAAGGTTCGACTGAGTATGGAGTAGGGGTATCAGTAGACCGGACCGAACCCGATAAGATCTTATAGGGTCGGGTTAATTGGGTTGATAAAACTAGTTGGGTTTGTTTGACCCGAACCTAATAACCCGATATTGTTATCGGTTCGGGTTAGGGTTGAATTATTTTCTTATCGGGTTAACCCGATAAGACACTAAACATGCTATTTAGCTATTTGGATATAGGCAAAAGCACTTTAGCAATAAACATGAACTATTTTTCTATTTAGCAGTACACATTCTATATGAATTTTTGCATATAGGCTTATAGCACATAAGATCACAGTAGCAAATTAAATAATAGATGTCTTTATGTTCAAATGGTTAAAAAACATTCACACACTTGTTGAACTATTGTGTCTTAGTTGAGAGTTGAGACGTTAACCATTGACTTATTGAGTTACTTGCACCATAATGTCTAATGGTCATTGGTATAAATACTACAAAGAGTACTCTTTGTAGTATTTAACGTCATTAATACATATATATCTCCTGACTATTGCTACCCTTCTCTTCTGATGGCAGATTTAAGAATGGATGTCTAACAGATAACCCAATCTACAACCAGCAAGAGTAGCCGTTCATCTGGATTTAGTATCTAAAGTTAAGGGACTACGAAAAGCAAAGAAATATTTCAATAGCACGCCAGAGGATGTAAAGACTCTACAAGTTTGGCAATGGTATTTGTTATTCCACTCTGTCTCTTTCTACGTCACTGCTTGATATAGTCTATAGGTGACATATTGACCCTTTTACTCGAGACCTCCATACGTTAAACTAGATAGGTTAGCTAAAAAATGGCATTTAGATGATTAAGGGTGCTGTTACCATATAACTAATTGCAGAAAAAAGTAAGCCACTTTTTCTCAATTTCCATGAAATCACAAGCTACACTTTCACATCAGTAGATCTTCGTAAGCCAACTCTTTAGGAATTATGAACATGTATATTGGTTCTATTAAACAGTTCTTAAATTAATTTTTGATGAGGACTTGAGATACGTTAGGATCAGGCTACTACGAAAATCAGGTAAGGTATGTTTGGATTAGGCTATTATAGAAATTAAGAATAAGGTATGTTTGGACAAGATTATCACAAATGAGTGTTTGGATTAGACCATGCAACTAAACTAACATGATGTCTTTGGTTGCTGCAAATATGACTTCTATGAAAAAAAATTCTCTTGATCCTCAAATATCATTAAGAAAGAAATAGGAAGAAGTGTGCAGAACTTGTGGTTAGGTTTGAATGACCGATATATTCCCGAAGATGATGAAGAACCAAAAAAGGAGATGGAAGAGGATGTCTAAGAGAAAATTTCAGGAATAGTCTGAAGAAGAATTTAATGAGTATGAATTGAAAGAGGTAATTACTTAAACACATATGTTTAAGATAGACGTTCATAATTTCTTATATACCCATTCTTATAATCCTGAACCAACACACAAGTTATGCAGATAAATATCCTAGAAAAATTTGATTGTTATCTAAATCTGATCGTAGCCATAGATCATGTGTGTATTTTTTTTGGTTAATAAGTAGAATACTGATTAGAATAAACTCGAACATGCAAAATGTTAAAAAAAACAAAGTCAAAAAGGCCGCCGCAACGCTGGTTTAACTACTCGTATGAATCGAATCTCGCAATGTGTGCGAAATAATTAGTGAGATCTCGTAACTTATGTCTTCTCTCCATTAATATGTTTGTTTTCCTTAAAGGTGATTTTTCTTGCAACATTTTCTTATTAATGTTATCAATCTTGCAGCAAGGAATTGAATCAAGTTATTAAGTCGAAGTTGAAATCTTGGATCATCACTCTGCTTGCAATTAATATTTATGAAAGTGTTGGGTATGGCTAAAGGAAAAAAACAGGATCAATACTAATCACCAGGTTCTCTTGTTTAAAATTGTGTATGTGTTGACAACTTATCTATTTTTCACATCATAGTTTAATGTGTAACTTTCATATATAAAAGTTGTTATTTTTTATGTGCAGATTTGCGCTTCAAGAGATATCGGGGAGTTACAGTACAAAGGATGAAGTTGAAGTTCTCCTAAAAGTTTATAGGCATTACGATTCAAAAGAGATATTGGTTTTTTACTTTATGGTATTCAAGTGACCATGTTGACTTGATGTTATGGATGATTAATAAAAATTGAGTTCAATTTATTTTTGGCTTCCATTGAATTATTTTTGCGCATATATGATATGCTTGGTTGATACGATGGTGTAATAAAACCTATTTGTAATAGAAAATGGTGTTAATACACGTTAGCAGTGATTACGCAAACCGTGACACATGATTTTTATAACGAACGCAAAAGCGTGCCAAATGTTTTTTGGCAAGGCGGATAAAAACGTGCCAAATATGTTTGGCATAAAAAATTAAAACCGTGCCAAATACGTTTGTCACGGTAGATAAAACCGTCCTAGTTAATTTTGGCACAGTAAATAAAAACTGTACCAAATAGGCATTCGGCACGAGAGATGAATTAGTACCAAATACGCAATTGGGACGAGATATAAAAGTGTGACAAATGCCCATTTTGGAACAGAAAATTGTCACCCGTGCCAAATACCTCATTCATGGCACCCTAAAGTTAAACCGTCCCATAGACTGTGCCAAATACTATTTAGCACGGTTTCAACCCGACCCTAATGTATTTGGCACCCTCATATTTAGGACGAAGCCAAAACCGTGCCAAAGTCGTGCCAAATAGCATTTGGCACGGCTTTTTGAGTATTTGGCACATTTTTCCACCCTCCCAAATACCCGTTTTTCTTGTAGTGTATGGATATCAAGAATAGAAGAGGGGGGTGGTGGATCTTAATGGGGACTTCAATTCTGTAAGAACGAAGGAGGAGCGAAAAGGGTCGAAATTTAAGTCTAATAGTGCTAAGGAATTTAATGGGTTTATTGATAGGGCGGATCTTTACGAATACGAGATGAAAGGTAGCAGGTTTACATATTTGAAAGAGGACGAGAAAGGAAAAAAATTCAGTAAAATTGAT
This sequence comes from Chrysanthemum seticuspe, assembly GCA_019973895.1. Taxonomy (NCBI): domain Eukaryota; kingdom Viridiplantae; phylum Streptophyta; class Magnoliopsida; order Asterales; family Asteraceae; genus Chrysanthemum; species Chrysanthemum seticuspe. The sequence continues at coordinate 85,665,843 of BPTQ01000001.1, read as the reverse complement.
AGATTTTTGGTCAGCAGAGAGGTGTTGGACTGTTGGCCTAAAGCTATCCTTAGGGCTCTCCCTAGATTATACTCGGATCATAATCCGATTTTATGGTCTACAGTGGATAGTAACTTTGGCCCTAAACCCTTCCGTTTTTTTAACTCGTGGCTTGATCATCCGGATTGTGATGGGGTTGTTCACGATACGCTGGATAAGTTCACTTTCAATGGCCCTCCTGACATCATTCTATTAGAAAATTTTAAATGTCTTAGAAATAACTTTAAGCTGTGGAGTGAAGAGAAGAAGACTAAGGAGGGAGAAGAGATAGATACGTGTAAAAAAGAGTTAGAGGAAATTGAGTCGCTCATGGAGGATTCAGAGTTGGATGATCAAGAGTTATGGACAAGGATGGAATGCAAGAAAAAAATTCTTGAGTTCGAGGAAAAAAAAGCCAAAGACCTGAAGCAAAAAGCTAGATGCAAATGGAACGTGGAGGGTGATGAGAACACCCGTTTCTTTCACGGGCTCATCAACAATAGAAAAGTGGTGAACTCCATTCCTGGCTTGATGATGGGGGACGTTTGGGTGAACAATCCTAAAAGGGTCAAAAAAGCTGTTTTCGATTTCTTCAGGTCCAAGTTTAAAGAGCAGATGCCAAGTAGACCGGGAATTGTGTGTGACCTAAAAACTAAACTCTCGGATATGGAAGCAAAAGGGTTAGAATCAAGGTTCACCATGGAGGAGATTAAGATTGCTGCTTTCGGGTGTGGGGAGGAAAAAGCGCCAGGGCCCGACGGTTTTTCTTTTAAATTCATCAAGAGATATTGGAACTTATTGGAGAAAGACTTTTATAATGTGTTGGTAAAATTCTATGAGGAAGGGAAGATTAACAGGGGTTGTGGTTCTGCTTTTATAACACTGATTCCTAAGGTGAAGGATCCAGGTAATTTGAACGATTATCGTTCGATCACTCTCATAGGTATCATCAGTAAAGTGATTTCAAAAGTGTTGGCAAACCGCCTTAAAGGGGTCCTGGACAAAGTTATTTCTGTCAACCAGTCGGCCTTTTTGAAAGATAGGTTGATTCTTGACGGTCCATTAATCATCAACGAAATGATTTCGTGGGTGAAGAAATGTAAAAGCAAGGCGTTTATTTTCAAAGTCGATTTTAATAAGGCGTATGATAATGTTAACTGGAGTTCTTAATTTCATTTATGAAGCAAATGGGTTTCACAGATCGCTGGTGCAAGTGGATTAGGGGCATTTTAACCTCTGCTAGATCCGCGGTGTTGGTTAACGGATCTCCTTCGTTCGAGTTCCAATGTACTAAAGGTATGAGGCAGGGTGATCCCATTTCTCCGTTCCTTTTTTTAATTGTGATGGAAGGGTTGTCCAGTATAATGAGGAAAGCTCAAGATATGGAGGTGATGAGTGGGTTTAAGTTTCCGAACGATGGTCCTAATATTTCTCATATTTTATACGCGGACGACTGCTCCTTTATAGGAGAGTGGTCTGATTATAATTTGGCCAACGTGATTAGAATTCTGAGGTGCTTTCACTTGAGCTCGGGCTTAAGAATTAATATTGGCAAATCTCACGTTATGGGGATTGGAGTTAGTGAGAACGAGGTTAAAAGAGCAGCAGACGTGATGAAGTGTAAGCCGGGGTCCTTCCCGTGCGAATATTTGGGTTTAAAGATAGGAGGGAATATGAACCGTATTAGCAGTTGGGAATTTTTGACGGATATTTTCAAAAAAAGGCTATCTAATTGGAAAGCTTCGAGTCTCTCAATAGGGGGGAGAACCACCCTCATTAAATCAGTTATGGAAAGCTTGCCTACATATTATTTCTCCCTTTTCATTGCCCCGGCTAAAGTGATCAATACCTTGGAAGGTCTTATCAGAAGATTTCTTTGGGGGGGGGGGGGGAATAGTGAGAATTCTAAAATTCATTGGGTAGCTTGGGAAAAAGTTTCTTCGCCTATCAGTGATGGGGGTCTTGGGTTGTCTAAATTAAAGGAGACTAATGAAGCGTTAGTTGCTAAATGGTTTTCGAGATATAGGGTGGAAAAAGATAGTCTTTGGAGAAGAGTGGTTGACTCGATTCACGACACTAAGAGATGTTGGTCCCATATTCCTTTCCGTAAGTCATATTCCAACGTGTGGGGGAACATTGCCAAAGCGATATCTAGGATGAAGGTGGGGGAAGTGAACCTGAATCAGTTGATCAAAGGTGAATGTGGTAACGGTAAGGAGATTCGTTTTTGGTTGGACCCTTGGGCTAGCAACGTGGTGCTTAAAGACAGGTTCCCGGAGTTGTTCAAAAAGGAGAAGGAAAAAAAATGCAGGGTGAGGGAAAGGTATTGCTTCGAGAATGGCCAGTTTGTTCTCAAGAATATCGAACGTCTTTCTGCTGAAGAAGAAAAGGAGTTTTTGAGTTTCAGTAAGGAGATGGAAGGTAAGTGCATTAGGGAGTGCGAGGATAAATGGGTATGGATAGGAAGGAAGAATAAAACTTTCAGTGTCAAGGGTGTTAAAGATTTCTTACTTAGTCGGTATGACTATAGTAACAGGTTTTCTTTTAAATGGTCAAAATGGATCCCGAAAAAGTGCAACATTTTCATGTGGAGGCTTGGGCTGAACAGAATCCCAACGAGTATGGCTCTTAGAGATAGGAATTGCGCCTTCGGATCCACGCTGTGTGAATTGTGTGGCCAAGAAGAAGAGAATTCCGAGCATCTGTTCTGTTCGTGTGCGGTGTCTGCTGAGATATGGTATAGAGTTGGGCGGTGGATCAAGACCCCCCCTCTGTACATGTTCTCTGTGCTGGATTTGTTCGATATTCACAGGTGGGGAGTTCAAGACAAGAAGAGAAGGAAGGCTATTAAAGGAATCATTTTTATTACGTGTTGGGCCATTTGGAAAGCTAGGAATTTGAAGAAGTTCGAAAATGGTCCCGTTGTGGTTAAAAGGATTATGTTAGATATTATGGGGCATAGTTTTTTGTGTTTTAAAAACCGAGGGGGGAACTCTAGATTGTGTTGGGAAAAATGGTGTAAATTCGAGTTGTTGTACTCGGTCGTTTTTGTTAGCCCCTTCGCTTGTTTGGCGTTGGTTTGGGCGGGTGTGAATAATAGTTAACTTTCAAAAAAAAAAAAAAAAAAAACTATCATTTTTCAAGCTTCTAACATATCGAGGGAAAAAAATACATGGTTTTAGAAATGTTTGATCGTTTTCCTAGAAAGGAAAAGTTCATAGAAATTTATTTATGTGTGAACTCAAAAGAGTCAAAGTCAATATAATAAAAGTCTTGGTTATTAGAAAGACCGTACCGTTGTCGCCACATCGATCCATTCGTGTGCATTGCATTTACTCCTTGCACGTTGCCGGTTATTGGTCCTAACGAGTGTGGAAACCCGAGCGATGCAGCGGGGTTGCTTTTGTAGACGTGAATTTGGAACTGATGAATGACCGAAAAATTTGTTTGTCTATTTTCGTGGCTACAAAGGACTTACTTTGTAACGACACTTAAACCTTAGGGACTACTTTTGCCAAATTGCTATAGGTAGTTATTAATTCTACAGGACTTACTTTGCAACGACACTTAAACCTTGGAGACTGTTTTTGCCAAATTGCTATAGATAGCAATTAATGCTAAAGGACTTACTTTGCGACGCCACTTAAACCTCAGGGGCTATTTTTGCCAACTTGCGAAAGTTAGCAATTAATGCATAGAATTTGAAGCAACCATGTACGCTAAATAGTATATAAAGAGAATTTTATCTCTTTGGAATATATATATATATTTTTTTTTTGAAAGGTGAATTTCTTATAAGGTGCTTCGTGTCGCGGTTCGACAGCGGGAGGTCTAGACTACGTTGTCTAAACCGGGTCCGCGCTAGAGAGCTCCCTCGAAGCGGAAATGCCTATTTCAAATACCCGATGGGGGGAAAACCCCCTACTAATCCGCCCGAAGGCACGACAATTAATAGGGGTAAACCCTTGCCTTTTCCAAGATTCGAACCTGGGGTTACCAGGCTCAAACCCCTTCATTAAAGGATTACCTTGAAGGAAAATCCCTCATTCAAACCCCTTGCAGGATTTGAACTCAAGACCTCCCTCCCCCAAAAGCCTCTAAAGACTCCAAGGTGGCCAACTGAGCTAATTGGGGTCACTTGATTCATACACACTTTTGACTTGAAACATACACACTTATAGGTCTAATGATTGTATTTTATTATTTTAATTATTTTTATTATTAAATAAACCATCATTAATAATGATTACCTCCTCTTTCTTTTAAATATTAATAAATTAATTATTTTTTTTTATTATTGTGACTTTTTTTTATTAGTTATTTTTTACAAGTAATTGTTAAGTAATAATTAACTAATTATACTTTTTTATTTTATAAAAATATACTACAGTAAAAAAAATGTAACAAATATTACAAGTATCATTATTTAAAATTAAATAAGAATTATAAGCACATGATTAACTTAATGTCTTTTTTTTTTTTTTTTTTTTTTTTCTTTCTTTTTTATGTTTTCACACATTTTGGTCCGTTTTCTTACGGTTTAATCCATTTTCATACGTTTTCGGCCTTCGTCATACGTTTTCGTCCGCTTTCATACGTTTACGCTCGTTTTCTTACGTTTTCGTCCGTTTTCATACGTTTTCGTCTTTTCATATGTTAATCTCCACCATTAGATTAAAATAAATAGATGATGAAGATTATTCCCTCAGTATGCAATAAAAACTTAGTCCCTAAATGAACTTTTATCGTTTCTCATTTTTTCCAATGGCTCAAATCAAATGACACTAATTGATTTAGTTAAGTTACGAATATAACTTACATATAAAAGTTAAAAATAGTGTCACTTTACTTTGATTACACAAGTAAAATAGAAAACAAAAATTTTAAAAGTAAAACATGATTACTTGATGGATAGGGTTTTAAATGTATTTTCATTAACATATATATTGTATAAAATAAAATAAAAAATATTTAAGCTTAAAGTTGAAAAAGAAAGATTTCAAAAGTCAAAATTGAACAATTAATATGAAACGGAGATAGTATTTAGCAACACAAAACGGATATTACGACATTACGTTATTTCCTGTTACGATATGAAACAAAAATTAACAAAGTCAAAAAACTAGGAAACAAATCAAAAAGAGAATAACAAAGTCAAAAAACTAGGAAACAAATCAAAAAGAGAAAAATAAAACGTAGAAAAAGTTGTAAATATAATTAATAAATAAATTAACAGACAAAAAGAAACAGCGTGAATATAATTGATGTTTCAAACAGTTAAGCCTATCATTACATTAAAGAGTCCTAACTTTATTATATCTCTCTCACAAATTACGAGCAAGTGAAATTAGCACACTTATCAATATTTATATCCTTGGGTCTTAACTTTATTTAGGTCAAAATGTGTATCTTTTAAGTCAAAGTGTGTATGAAACTAATGACGAGGAATTTTCAAATACTTACTCTTATTTTGATGCTTACCAAGGGACAAATCCCCACCATCTATTTAGTTTGATCTAATGGTGGGGATTAACCTAAGATTTAATATGTCTAAACCTAAATCCATGTTTTTTTTCTTGTCTTTTTGTTTTTCTTTCTTTCTTTCTTTCTTCTTTTGTTTTTTTTTTCTTTTTTTTTAATTATTCACGTTTTTTTTGTTAGAAACCAGTTTTTTTTTTTTTTTTTTTTTTTTTTTTTTTTTTTTTTTTTTTTTTAATAAACGTTTTTTTTGTTAATATTCACGTTTAATTTTTTCAAAATTCGCATTTTTTAATATTCACGTTTTCTTTTGTTTGTTTGTTTTTTTTAATTCACGTTATTTACGTTTTTTTTTAATTCGTGTTTTTTTTCCTTCCTTTTCATACGTTTTCGTCCGTTTCAATACGTTTTCATCTATTTTTCGTCCGTTTTCATACGTTTTCGCCCGATTTCATACGTTTTTGTCCGTTTTCATACATTTTTGTCCGTTTTCATACGTTTTCGCCCGTTTTCTTACGTTTTCTTCCATTATTCATAAGTTTTCGTCCGTTTTCATACGTGTTTTTACGTTTTCATACATATTCGTCCGTTTTCATACGTTTTCGTCCGTTATTAAATGTTTTCGGCCGTTTTTAAACGTTTTCATACGTTTCTGAATATCACAAGTGATATTCTGAACAGTACAAGTGATATTCTGAATGCTATTCTGAATATCACAAATGATACTGTGAATATCGCAAGTGATGTTATGTAATATTCTGAATATCACAAGTGATATTCTGTGATATTCAGAATATCACTTGTGATATTCTGAATACCACAAGTGATTTTTTGAATATAACAAGTGATTTTCAACTAATGTTTTGTAGCATGAAAATCATACGTAATATTCAAAATATCACTGTCATGTTATAACTAGGTTGATATAATAAGATCTTAGCATGTCCTTTGTGTTTCTTTTGTTCCATACCACACGCATGAGTAGGATAGAAGACCAAGGATTTCATTTGTGTTTGTGGCTTTTTGGTTTTGATTCGTTGACAGTAACAAGAAAGAAAGAAAAGACTTGCCTCCTACTTTGCTACACATGCACGTAAGAAATAAATTCAAAATATTACACAGTGATATCAAGAAAATCACAAGTGATATTGATAATATCGCAAAGTGATATTCATACTATCGCAAAGTGATATTCAGAATATCGCAAACTCATATTCAGAATATCACAGAGTGATATTCACAAAATCACAAGTGATATTCAGAATATCACAACGTGATATTCAGAAAATCACAAAGTGATATTAACAAAATATCACTTGTGTTTTTCAGAATATCACAAAGTGATATTCAGATAATCACAAGTGATATTCAGAATATCAGAGAAATCACTTGTGATAGTCAGAAACGTATGAAAACTTAAGAAAATGGACGAAAACGTAAGAATACGGACGAATTCGTATGAAAACAGGCGAAAACGTATGAAAAATGGACGAAAATGAAAGAAAAATGATGAAAACGGGCGAAAACGGATAAGAACGTATGAAAACAGATGAAAACGTATGAAATCGAAGAAAAAAATAACACGAATAAAAAAAAGGCGAAATAAAAAAAAAATAAATAAAAAATAAAAAAATTAATTGAGAAAAAACGTGAATAAGAAAAAGAAAAAAAAAAACAAAACAAAAAAAGAAAGTGAATAAAAAAGAAAGACAAAAAGACAAGAAAAAAAACATGGACTTAGGTTTATCTACTAAATCTTAGGTTAATCCCCACCATTAGATCAAACTAGATGGATGATGAGGATTTGTCCCTTGGTAAGCATGAATTTATGAGTAAGCAAAATAAAGTGCCTCAACTAATGACCCATATAATTGAGAACACCATTCGAATCTTTCTTTTTCATATTATGTTGTAACTACTTACTATAACTATATTTTCATCTTCTAGAAATCCTACGTATGTTTCTTAAACTTGACGGAACACCGAGTTGAATAATACTTAATTAATGATTTGAGTTTTTAATATCGATAAAGACAAAATTTATCATTAATCTAAGATTGAAATAACAAAATGTGATTTGCGCAACATTAGGAATCAGTTCTTGTATCATCAGAACATTTTACAACTACAATTTCACTCTTACTTTTTGGTATATCTTTTCTTGCGATAGTATTGTATATAAGTTTGTAAGATTATGATATGATACAAATTATTTGCAAAATATAGCAACGAGATGACTCGGTAAAAACAATGTCTAGCTAGCCAACGAAACACAAACAAGTGAATTGAAACTAAAATAAGAATGGGCATGTCTTATCCGAGAGTAATATTAAAGTCATCAACTAACGCAACTTGCAACATATATAATATTATTTCTTTTTGAACAACTTGCAACATTTTATCACATGTTTAAAATCCCAATATCATTAATCATATAATCACCTTCCATGAAACATCCATTTTCCTCATGTCAAACAAAGTTACAAACAAATACGGAGTATTATAATTTTAATATTTTTTTAAAGAATTATCCATAGTAAGTGCATGCACCTTTTCTAATTGTCACACCTATATATATCTTTCCTAGCATTTCATTAACCGAAAATCTCCTCATATCTCACAAAAATTACAAAAACCAAGTGTCATTGTTTCTAGTACACAAGCCAAAAGACCGTCTAGCTCGTTTTTCTTACCGAATATATTTAAAAAATGATGAGAAATAATGGGTTCGACTCCGATTTTGCTCTTCTCGAGTCAATACGTCGTCATTTACTAGACGACACTGCTCCGACAATGTCCTGTCGGAGCAACAACTTTTTGTTTCCACATTTATCAGAAACATGGGGCGAATTACCCTTACAACAAAACGACTCCGAAGACATGCTGATAGCAACATTCCTTAGCGAAGCACTAGCCTTCCAACTTCCACCTTCACCGGAGATGACGTCATCGCCAGAAAACACCATGGTTGTCAAATCTGAGCCTGAAACTTCTAGCTTTGAGCCAGAATCACTTGGAGCGCAAAAGGGTAAGCATTACCGTGGAGTACGACGGCGGCCGTGGGGTAAATATGCGGCGGAGATACGTGATCCGGCGAAGAATGGAGCTAGGGTTTGGTTAGGGACATTTGAGACGGCGGAAGATGCGGCAGTTGCTTATGATATGGCGGCGTATCGCATGCGTGGGTCACGTGCTTTGTTGAACTTTCCGTTGAGGATTAATTCTGGAGAACCTGAGCCGGTGAGGATTACATCGAAACGGAAAATGACGTCACCATCGGAGGGTTTGTTGGTGAAGAAGGTGAAAGTAGAGTCGGAAATGGTTTATGGATGCTGACTATGATTTTGTTCCACTATTATTTAATTTTTTTTCATTGGGTGGAAAGAGTGATTGATCTTTTTGTGCATAAATGATACGTAGTAAATTTCTTATTTCCTATGAAAATGTGAAATGTAAAGATTGTAAACCCGCGAGCGATTAGTTAGTTGGTGAAAAACATCTAAATTTTTTAGGAAATGCTTTTAAGAAAATTGGAAAAACTGAAAACTTGTTTAATTACACTACTTTCTAACAATGTTAAAAAAAATTCCCACTTTTCAAATTTTAGCTATAAAAATAACAAATCTACAGTTCTTCGCATTTTTTTCTAGATAAAAAAAAGACGAAAATTTTAATCTAACCATTCTTATTTTCTAAGTAATAAGAAAACACGGAAAAAAAATCTAGAACTAAACATTACCTACATGATGATATAACTATGGTATATAACATAAATGACTCTCTGTAAGAAATACTATAAAATTATTACTATGTTGCCAATAATTCAGAAAATAAATTAGCTCTAGTGGAAAGGGGTTGATATGCACAGTACTAAATGTGATGTGTACACCACCAATTATGTACAGCGGTGTTGTACTATGTGCATCAATAGTAAAAAAATCAAAAAGTTTGGTGTGCATATCAACACTCTAGTGGGAAATGCTTGAACAAAATCTGAACTACCTATTATTCTGTAAATGTTTGTGTAGTATTAGGAGTAAATTTAAACATAGTTTGAGGTTTTAAATTTACATCATAATTTGGATCAGGACTAAACGATAACTAGGATTAGTTAAGCTTGCCTTGCAAGGAAAGAAAATGTCTTTTGGTTGGCTCCTTTAAGATCGGTTTTATGGGAAGTTTCTTATTCGACTTAGAAGCAATCAAACTCAACCCATCAGGAGTATACGCAACCATAGGGACATCGTGGAACTTCACCCATACGAGAACACAAGACAAATCTTCTTTAAGAAGACTTACTGATCGAGACCACTTGTTGAGAAAGATGGGAATTTCACGAATCATCCAAGGTCCATCCCTAAGAATAGCCTTTGCATCCTTTAGAGACGGGAACTTGAAGAAAAAGAAACCGTTCGCATTTATTGTAACTTTTTAAGACCATATTTACCCCAATTATTACGCACAAACCATTTAACCATAAGAAATGCAAGCCTTTCCAAATAAAATACCCATAAAGCAAAATTTTCGTCCGCTCATTAACCTCCTAAACCAAACCAATGGGTAAACCCACATCATAATCAACATCCTTAGGTACTGTCTCATCCATAAATCGAAAATTAGCTCTATTAAAAGACGAAGGGCTAATTTTAGAAGCATAAGTCAAGGGGGCATCCACATTAGAATTAGTTGCAGGTGTTTTATCCACATTTTCATATGAAGGTATGGATGCATTAACATCAGAAACACCACGAATTGCCTCTTCAAAACTCGTACACGCAACTTTGGTAAACGAATCCATAGTCATATTCGTAACAAAATTTTGTGACTTAAAAACCACACCAATAGATGTATTCCAAGAAGCTAACGTCGTATCGATAGTTGTAGAACCTGTACTAACCTGCATATCTTTGCTTGTAACAGCACATGGAACCGGATCCACGTGTTCTGTTACAACAGTTTCACTACCTCCGCTCTAATTACGAACCCTAGCAGCTAGATCGCTAAGCATAAGGGAAATTAGAATCCATCAACGAAGGATCTAAGCTATCACAACTCGGATCATTATCGTTTTTCTTACTCCTCTTTTCACCTCCTCCACCCGAATCCAAATACCCCGATTTCAACATCACAAAAAAACAAAACGAAAACACAAGAAGAACTAGTAGCGTATAATATTGAGTGACGCAGAAAACCCTAATAACAATTAGGGTTTTAAACTCGGAAGCTCACAACCTCGTCACATGTTTAGAGTCCAGGAGTAAAGTAATAATGAAGCAATAGAAATCAATACTCCAACCATAAATATAATCGTTTAGTTATCCAACGATTAAAATTAAATATCACAAAACCAATCTGATAAGATAGTTAAAATAAGGGCTAATGACTTAAAAAAGCATCGAACTTGTCCATTTTTACCGTTCTGTGTAGCCATCTTTTTTTTGTTCCTATTAAATCACTAAACTTGGTGATTTCGTACATTGTGTGTACCGGTGACCTGCTTGACCTGCTGGAGCAGGTTAAGCTAACGATCGTTAGGTTTATCATTGCAGTGTTAGTCCTTTAGACTAACGATCGTTATCATGGCTACATACAATGACAAAAAGTGTCAAGTTAGATGACTTTTATTATTTTTAAAATTTATATACGTTTTTTACACGTTTTTACACCCATTTTTATACACATATTTTTACACACGTTTTATACACGTCTTTATACATACGTTTTTACACACATTTTTATACACACATTTTTATATACATTTTTTACACAGTTTTTAAGCTTTTTTTACACGTTTTTATACACTTTTTTACACACGTTTTTTTTACACACTTTTAATTTAATTTCTTTTACACATTTTTTTATATACGTTTTTAACCACGTTTCCATACACTTTTTTTTTTAAACATTTTTTACACGTTTTTATACACCTTTTTATGCATGTTTTTATATACATTTTTACACACGTTTTTATACATGCTTTTAATTTAACTTTTTTACATGTTTTTTACACATGTTTTTATTTACGTTTTTACACACGTTTCTAACTTATCTTTTTACGCTCTTTTATATACATTTTAATACTTTTTTACATGTTTTATACACCCTTTTATGCACATTTTTATATACGTTTTTACACACGTTTTATACACACTTTTAATTTAACTTTTTACACGTTTTTACACATGTTTTTGTACGTTTTTATACACATATGTTTACACACTTTTAATTTAACTTTTTTTTTACAATTTTAATTTAACTTTTTTAGACTTTCTACACGTTTTTATATACGTTTTTACACACACTTTTAATTTAACTTTTTTTACACGTTTTTACACACATTTTCATATACGTTTTTATATATATTTTTACACACGTTTTTAATTTATCTTTTTTTACACTTTTAATTTAACTTTTTTTACACTTTTTTTACACGCTATTACATACGTTTTTAACACTTTTTACACGTTTTTATACACCCTTTTAATTTAACTTTTTACACGTTTTAGACACACTTTTAAATTAACTTTTTTTACACGTTTTTTACACACTTTTAATTTAACTTTTTTTACATGTTTTTACACACGTTTTTATACACGTTTTTTACATACTTTTAAATTAACTTTTTTTTACTTTTTTTAATTTAACTCTTTTACACGTGTATAAAAACGTATATAAAAACGTGTGTAGAAAAGTGCATATAAAAATCTGCATTAAAGCATGTATAAAAATGTGTAAATAAAATTTGTGTAAAAACGTACATAAAAACGTGTGTAAAAACATGTAAAAAAAGTTAAATTAAAAGTGTGTAAAAAACGTGTAAAAAAAGTTAAAGTAAAAGTGAACGTGTGTAAAAACGTGTAAAAAAGTTAAATTAATAGGGTGTATAAAAACGTGCAAAAGCGTGTAAAAAAGTTAAATTAAAAGTGTAAAAAAAGACAAATTAAAAACGTGTGTAAAAACGTATATAAAAAGGTATATGAAAACGTGTGTAAAAAGTTAAATTAAAGTGTGTATAAAAACGTGTGTAAAAACGTATATAAAAACGTGTAAAAAAGTGTAAAAAGGTTAAATTAAAATTGTAAAAAAAGTTAAATTAAAAGTGTGTATAAAAACGTGTGTAAAAATGTGTAAAAAAATTAAATTAAAAGTGTGTATAAAACGTATATAAAAATGTGCATAAAAGGGTGTATAAAACATGTAAAAAAGTATTAAAAACGTATATAAAAAAAGCGTAAAAAGATAAATTAAAAACGTGTGTAAAAACGTATATAAAAACGTGTGTAAAAAAAATTAAATTAAAAGTGTGAATAAAAACGTGTGTAAAAACGTATATAAAAACGTACATAAAAAGGTGTATAAAAACGTGTAAAAATGAAATGATGAAAAAAAAAAAAAAAACGTGTATGGAAATGTGGGTAAAAACGTATATAAAAAAACGTGCAAAAAAATTTAAATTAAAAGTGTGTATAAAAACGTGTGTAAAAAATGTGTATAAAAACGTGTAAAAAAGTGTAAAAACTGTGTAAAAAAACGTGTATAAAAATGTATGTAAAAACGTATGTATAAAAACGTTTATAAAACGTGTGTATAAACGTATATAAAAATGTGTGTATAAAAACGTGTAAAATAGGTGTAAAAACGTGTAAAATAGGTGTAAAAACGTGTAAAAAATGTATATAAATTTTAGAAATAATACAAGTCATCTAACTTGACACTTTTTATCATTGTATGTAGCCATGATAACGATCGTTAGTCTAAAGGACTAACACTGCAATGATAAACCTAACGATCGTTAGCTTAACCTTCTCCATCAGGTCAAGCAGGTCACTGCTACACACAAGGTACGAAATCACCAAGTTTAGTGATTTAATATGAAAAAAAATATGGCAACACAGAACGGTAAAAATAGACAAGTTCGATCTATTTTTAAGTCATTAGCCCGTTAAAATAATGGCCGCTTGCAACCCTACCAATAGTAATAAATGCGCACAAGAATTAACAAACCGAAATAATGACTAGCACAATGATTGTAACAATTAATAATATATCCCTCGGAGAAACAACACACAACGATCAGTTTATAAAACTCTAGAACAAAACAATTAATTACTATGATTATATGAGAGTGGGTCATAAAAAAGTAGCAAATTAATCACGGTTTAGAGTTCTTGAAAAATCCCCCAAACGCCATGTGGTTCAAGGGTACCTTACGTGTGCATATTATCAATATCCTTGCTTGTGTGCAGTTTCTTGTTTCTCTTATTCAATCATCAAAGGTTTTGGTGTTGCAACTGTCGATTGTCCTTAAGGTTATACATTTCGCGTTTCGATCTTTGGGTTTGCTGTTGATGTTTATCCAATAAGTGGTATCAGAGCAAGGTTCGTCCTTTTTCCGAAGTTCGGGTGCAAGTTCGAGGTGCCGAGTTCGTTCGAGGTTCGAGGTTCGAGATTTGGATCGTTTCTTGGAGTAGCAGTGGTGACGAAAGGTAGAAGAAGGTATTAAGGTGACAACGTGAGGGATTTCTTTTTTAAAACCAAATGTGATTAAAACTAAAACTCACATCTCACACGTGATATACTACAAAAGGTCAAACAAAATGTTTTTGTTTGTCAAAATGATTCAAGTATTAATTTAAAACTCAACTTCGGTAGTATTTTTGGTTTTAAAATCTGATTAAAAAGAAGGCGTTTGTTGTTGCGAGTTTTTTCTTGTAGTTCAAGTTTTTGATCGTGGTTTGCTTGAGCTTCAAGTTTACGATCGGGTTTGCTTGTTCGAGATCGAGGGTTTAGGGTTTTTCTAATTAATTCGATTTGCAAGAAGGATTTTTAGCAACAACGGGTATATTGCACACGACTTGTGAGGCTTGTCGGTAAAGTTGGTCAAGAAATAATTTGACAATGTTTTTTCCAACCATGGAAAACAATAAAACCTCAAAATAGGAATGAGAGGGTCAACACGAACTCAAAGGATCCATATTACCTTGTTTGAACGAAAACCCCAATTGTTCACGTATGATATGGACCGCATTTTCCTCATTGATAGGACCAAGCCGATCCAACTAGGAGTCTTGGTTTTAAGAGGCCAAACCACCTCCAATGATTGACTTCATATTCTTCATCTTTGGTTTCTTCTTCTTTCTTTATGATGGCACATTTGATAGTGTTAAACGAGAATGATTGTTTCTTTAAATGAATAAGAAGACCAGAATTTAAATGCAAGGGAAATAATTGATTAAGATAATTTTATCAGTGACAAGTCATTTTTGTGAAAATAATCTGTAAACACTCTGTGAATGTTGAAAAAAAAAACTTATCACGCCTAATTTATTTACCGATTTAGTATGGTGTTTGAGAATAAAAATCAAATAAGATAAAAAATTTTAATAAGTAAATAAAAAGAAACAGCAAACACAAATTTCATATGCATATCCTATTAAAAGTATAGCTAAAAGTGTGATTGTTTCTTATTTGAAAAGTATAGCTAAAAGTGTATTTTTTTTGTTTTTTTTTCTTTTTTTTCTTTTTTTTTTTAATTTTTTTTCTCATTTTAGTTTTTGTTTTCCCGGATCTCTTTCCAAATGTTTGATTCTAACTTATGTGTTTTTTGTATCCGTACGATAAAGCTTCTAGAGTTTTGATAAACATGCCTACTAAACAAGCCTAATAATAAGCCTAATCATATAAATGTGACGCTTGTCCACATTTTATTGATAAACCAGATTTTTAGTATTAATCCTAATTTACCCTTGACTGCCTCATTTTAAAGAATTATTTCTCCCATTTTTAAATGTCTTTTTATGTTTGACGTTTCCTACCATCTGATTCCCTGCGCACAAACAATTAAACATCTTTCATCCATTTAAGCCAACTGTTAATATGTAGAAAATTAAACTACTTTTTGTGTTTGACGTTTCTTACCTTCTGTTTTCTTTGTTTTAAAAGATACTAGACCAGGATATTTTTTCATGCTGCTCACGAGTCACGATGCATTGGTTTCACACTCCAAATTACACGATGAATTAAAAGTAATTAATATATGCAATTAAAATTGTTGGACTCCTTTGTTGCTTACCACAAACACCTATAATTTTGAACCATCAACATGTATAGCTTTGAACCATCAACACGGTAGAAATTTTGCTATCAAAGTGGCGAGGGTGGTTCTAATGTTGGGCTAAGATGTAATGCAGACAGATGGAGAAAGCAAATAACATAATAAATAAAAAAGATTGATTTGTTTTTAATGAAGGATATATTAGGAAAAACTTAAAATGTTGACGGAAGTTTTGAATTTGTATATAAATGTACCAATCAAGTTTTTAGGTTTATTTTTAGGCATCTTAATAAGGCTTAACTATCATTATTCAAGCTTCTAACATATCGAGGGGGGAAAAAACACCTGGTTTTAAAATGTTTGATCGTTTTCCTAGAAAGGAAAAGTTCATACAAAATTTATTTACGTGTGAACTTGAAAGAGTCAGTCATTATATTAAAAGTCTTGGTTATATACACCCTTGTCGCCACATCGATCCATTCGTGTGCATTGCATTTACTCCTTGCACGTTGCCGGTTATTGGTCCTAATTTTATCTCTTTGGAATATATAATTGAGAACACCATTCAAATCTTTCTTTTTCATATTATGTTGTAACTACTTACTATAACTATATTTTCATCTTCTAGAAATCCTACGTATGTTTCTTAAACTTGACGGAACACCGAGTTTAATATACTTAATTATTGATTTGAATTTTTAATACGGATAAAGACAAAAGTTATCATTAATCTAAGATTGAAACAACAAAATGTGATTTGCGCAACATTTGGAATTAATCAGTACTTGTATCATCAGAACATTTTACAACTACAATGTCACTCTTACTTTTTGGTATATCTTTTCTTGCGATAGTATTGTATATAAGTTTGTTAGATTATGATATCATACAAATTATTTGCAAAATATAGCAACGAGATATTTCAGTAAAAACAATGTCTAGATAGACTCGATCTTCAATCGATCGAGGAGTTGTTCGATCGATCACCCAATCGATCATGTTCCTGTGGGCATTCAATCACCCAATCGATCATGTTACTTTCAGGAGGGAAGTGATCGCATGAGAGATCGACTTCAGGTTGGTTTCTTTTTGTTTGTGTGTGTATTTAATGAATATAAAAGGTATATTTGTGGAGTATGTTTTTTTGTAGTGTAGTTACTGAAGCACCTAATCGCTAGAAAAAAAAAGCTGACGTGACAATGAAAAGTAAGGGGATTGAATCCCCTTACTGCTGGCAGCCCAATATTAAAGTCATCAACTATCGCAACTTGCAAGTTGCAACATATATATTATTTCTTTTTGAACAACTTGCAACATTTTATCACATGTCTAAAATCCCAATATCATTAATCATTTAAAACCTTCCGTGAAACATCCATTTTCCTCATGTCAAACAAAGATAGAAACAACTATTATTTTTAATATTTTTCTAAAGAATTATCCATAGTAAGTGCATCCACCTTTCTTAATTGTCACACCTATATATCTCTTGGGCTAATTCTCTAAATGTCCCATTTGCCCAATAAATTTACCTCAAATGACTCAAAATTTTTTAAATTCTTTAAATACCTCATGGACAACTCTCCAATGGGCAACTCTCCTATATAGTTGACATGTGTCCCTATGTTTGGGTCCACCTTGTACTTTCATAGTACAAGTGTCATAGGTTAATTCTTGGGCAACTTGGACCTACTTTCTTGAGAAACTGACATATTTTTGTCTTTTATTAAAAAAGTATAGTCTTTTTTATTATTAAAAAGTACATATTTCTTGGGCAACTTGGTCCCATACATATATATTTTTGAGCAACTGATTATGTAGAGAGTACACTTTTATATTTTTTAATATATAGATATTTATCTTATACTTTCAAATACAAAATACCTTTAATTACTAAATACACTTTATATTTTTTATATATACATTTACAGTATTTTTTTTCACATACATTTACATATGTATAAAGCATTAAAAACACACACACACACTTCTTCCCCCACTGCGCTACCCAGATTCAACACAGATCCAAACCATCAATCAAACGATCATCATCGATCAAAAGATCACCACAGATCCAAACCATCAACGATCATCACCGATGAACCAAAAGACTGAACCGGTAAGAACTGAACTACCTTGTGTTTTGTATAATGGTTGACTTTGTATTGTTATGTTTTGATTGTATTTTTATCCTCATTTGTAAAGATTGTGTTTTTTTACTTTGTTTGTTGTTAGCTAGTTTTGGATTTCTTTTTTTTAAGTAGATTTATGTGTTGGAAATTGGAATTGCTTATTTAAACCAACGCCACACATTTTTCCGACCAGTGACAACAATAATAACCGTAACTGTTTATCTCCACTAGCAGTGGAAACGACAAGCTAGCAGTGGTACCCGATACCACTAGCAGTGGTTTCGAGAAGCCTAACAGTGGAAACGAATTAAAACTAGCAGTGGTTTCGAGAAGCCTAGCAGTGGAAACGAATTAAAACTAGCAGTGGTTTCCATACTTTTCACTGTGATAAAAAAAGTTTTAATAATACACATCTTGGTGTTTTTATTAATGTTACTTACTGTATGTTATTATTTTACAGGTTCTTGCATCTAACGTTATTGCGTTAGTGTGGAATGTTATCCTATCGTATAAAGCTCACAAAGTAGTAGCAAAATAGGTATGTGGCATCTCCTTATTTTATCTTTTCCGCTTGTTTGTTCCTGCAAAAGAATAAAATGCTAACCTTGGAATTTTGTAGCAGTAAATACTAAATAGCTTTATGGGTATGTTGAAATTGAATACTTGTGTTTGCCTAAAAGTTAATGAAAGGTTAGACTATCCGTATAGTCTTCCAGGAGTGTTTTACTGCCATTCATATATTGGAAAAGTATACGGATATTAATTAATAGCACAACTAATTCATGCAGGGCATGCGAAAACCAAAGGTGTTTTGGGTATCAGCAGCAGCTCCATTGGTCTCAGTCATTCTGTCGACCCTTTTAGTCACTCTCTTCAGATCAAAGCTTCATAGCATTGCAACAGTAAGACCCGTTGCTCAAGATTATTAAAGATTGAGTTGCTTTATCGACATTCTAAATTGTAAAATTTATCAAATTTTTTGTTTGCCAGATTGGTCATTTGGAAAAAGGCTTGAACCCACCATCATCAAACATGCTCTATTTTCATGGAAAATATATAGGTCTTGCTATCAAGACTGACATCATAACTGGAATATTATCTCTCACTGTGAGTTTCGTCTACACTTGGGCTGTACTATACAACTCCACATTGCATCAGACTGGAAACTGATTATAAGGATAACTTGCAGGAAGGGATTGCAGTAGGACGAACATTTGCTGCTTTGAACGATTACCAAGTCGATGGCAACAAAGAAATGATAGCCATTGGTCTTCAGAATACGTGACTACAGGTAACCAATTGTTAGCAATAATTATTCATAATGTATTATCTCTAAGTATTTGTTTAATGATTTTAAATAATATTTGCAGGCTCATTTTCACGATCTGCTGTGAATGCCAATGCTGAGGCTAAAATCGTGGTGTCAAACATTGTAATGGCATCAACCGTGCAAGTTACACTCCTGTTCTTGATGCCTCTTTTTCACTACACCCCTAACCTCATTTTGGCTGCAATTATCATAATTGCTGTGATTGGGCTAATCGACTACCAGGGTGCAATTCGATTATGGAAAGTTGACAAACTCGATTTCTTGGCATGTTTATCTTCTTTCTTTGGTGTTCTCATGATTTCAGTCCCCATTGGTCTTGCAATTGCGGTAAGTTTTCAAACATGACTTACTTTTTTTAGGTTATTTATACTTGGTCTAACAAAGCCCTCTGTTTCAAAATAGGTTGGGGTTTCGGTTTTCAAGATTCTATTGCATGTCACAAGACCAAACACGGGTGTTTTAGGAAACATTCCAGGGACTCAAATTTACCAAAATGTGAATAGATACAGAGAAGCAAGAAGGCTTCCTTGTTTTGTAATACTTAGTGTCGAGGCCCCTATCTACTTTGCCAATTCTACTTATCTACAAGATAGGTATGGTGTATGACTCCTTAATGTACAGAGATGTACATGTTGCAAATGTGTTTCATTGTCGTTGAAAATTTAATTTTTTGTTGCAGGATGTTGAGATGGATAAGAGAAGAGGAGTGGTTAGCAGCCAACAACAGCAGTTCTTTAAAATGTGTAATTATTGACATGACTGGTTAGTTTGAATTTGAAATGATTTTTTCAGCACCCTATAATTCACCAAATTATTCCATAGATCATACATATAAAGCTTATTATTTCAAACTTTTGCAGCTGTTACTGGGATCGACACAAGTGGTCTCGCAATGGTGAAAGAGCTAAAAAAGATACTAGAGAAGCGATCGCTTCAGGTTAGCCCTAAAGCCTATGACTTCAACTACAATCATTTTTTTTTGTTGCAAAATCTAATATTACCCTTATAACTAAAAATCCAGTTGGTATTGTCAAACCCTGGGTTGGATGGTGTGTACCTGACGGTTGATGAAGCCGTGGCAGACATATCATCAGCATGGAAAGCTGAGCCATGAACATGAATTTAGTAGACAAAGAGAGTAGCAGCAGAAACCTCAAATCAGTTTCATTGTTTTTTAGTTTGCAGAGTAGGAAGAGAGAGTCGAGTCCAGTTGGTGTAAACCAAGAGAGTCACTGCTTTATGCTCAAGTGCGCCATGTAACAGTCACAAGCTATAAGCTTTTTGTCTATCAAGAAACAATTATCTTAGTCTCAGTTTGTCCTCCATCTTTAATTATTGCTCGTAAACGTATAGCACCCATCAACTTAAACCAGCAAACATAAACGGGTAAATTGTTGAGTTTGATGGTATAAGATGGGTTATTATTTATAACCTCGATAATAAAAATACTGATCATTGTTGGAAAGAAGTGAGGTTAGATTGCAAATTGCATAAAAGAAGAGACTGCAGGTCTGCAAACGCAGACAATAATTATAATGGGCTAGATGAAGTATTAACAAATAGGAAAAGTTACAAAACAAGAATTGCACAACAGGTAACAACAAACTAAAAACACGCATCAAATTATGAATGTTAATTTCAATGATAACATCTAAGAAATGAGCTTTTGTCTCTACTAAAGTTGTATCATTTGGTATGTTCAGTATGCAGATTACGTCCATTCAATTCTCTAATTTCCTAAGTCACCATCTTTAGTCAACGTTGCAAACAGCTACACGTTGTTAAAAACTGTGCATGCGTCCCGAGACTACATTAAAGCCATGAATATGTTGTTTAATATGACGAGCCATAAGAAATTGTGGCTTTTGTAGCTCATGCTTTCCTGGGTTTGTTTTAGTCTTTCAAACACCTGCAAGTCAACACCATCAGAACTAATTATGCGGGTTGCATTTAGCATATAAAAACAATTTATAAAACCAGCAGGAAATAGAATAGTAAATAGCAAGGAGCAACGAATATAACAAAAAAGTAGCAGATAGTTAATAAGCATTGTATAATCCCTCCATTTTAATGAGAATTTATTCTTTAAGTAAGCATTTATCTTTGCATCTTCCTTTACCTGGTTATGCTTATGGAATTCATATGCAGTGATTTTAAAATTAGCGTATGTACGTCAATATTCTAACTACACAAGTTGCCTTTAATGCGGCAGCCAATTGTAGGATCGATATATTATTGTGTTTGATGATTCGGGTGGTCTTGGATGATCAAAATACATGTTAGACATTTTAGAGAGAGAAAGTAGAGAGATGGTGTTCTTGGTAGAGAGTTGTAGAACAAAAATATGAAAGGTTAGATTGCCAAGCCACACCCCTTCCATGGATGGAAGGGGTATTTATAGTTACAACCTTAACGTCCTCCTGTCGGACTGTGGATCAGGCATACAGTGGGTAAAGACCCGTCCTTCCTCCACGGTATTACACTACGCTAAACTAAACTAATAACTAACTAATAAACTGATAAATAACGTAACTAACGATATGTCTACGAGCTAACTTATGCTAGATTATATTTGGGGTGACCGATACTTTACTTATGGAATTTCCAATTCCTAACAATCTCCCCCTAAGGGAGGTCACCCCATGATTTACATTTTGAATCCTAGCATTCTTTCTTTGTCTTTAGTTCCAAGCTCGTAGACTTCAATTCTTCAATTTCCGTAAACTTTGTGCTTTAGTAGCGATTCTTCAAATTCCGCATTGATTTGTTCTTTTAGTGGAGGCCTTTAACTGATCCACATCTTTGATGATCTTCGAGCTTTCATTGAGATCATCAGCCACAGTAAATCTCTGGATCACCCTTTATTGTGTTGCCATCATGTGAAGTTGTGACTTTCGGACCGACATGCTCACACTTTTGAATCATGACATCTTTCCATCAGAGTAGCGGAAGCTTTACTGGTTCATGATATTTGCAGCAGCGTAGCAGAAGCATAGTATAAAATATCAGAACCAAGTTATGTAGATATGCACCAGTCATGATTTCTTAAATTAAGTGTGGATGCTGTGAGCATGCGGCTTTGGAATGACTCCTCAATTCTGATCAGCTGCAACCGTCCAAATGTACCTGCAAACAACAGTTAGCAATAAAACACATGAAAGTATCTTTGATCACTTTCGTTGAATTGAGGTACACGGCCCACGGTTCCCCGTTGATCAGTACAAGTACTGCCTGTGATCAGGTAGGATTCCTAAGAATCTCCTTGACAGGGTTTCGCAGCTGCACTAGCTGTTCTCAAACCGGAACGTCTCAAAGAAGACAACACGGAGTGAGTGAACCAGCGAATTGAGATTCACTGATTGATGAAAAATGATTTGAAATACAATCGCGTATTGCTTAGAAGAAAGAGTTTTGCAATACGACGAAGGTTTTATGAGAAAGATCAATTTTCAATCATAAATACTTTTTATATTTGAAAAGAGTACACATTCGATGTGCTAGATAAAAGATGAGATTTACACATCGAACGGTTTTTCTAAAAGTATTTTTCAACCAGATATACTTTTTGTGTTTGAAAATGAATACACATTCGATGTGCTAGAGAAAAGAAGATTTGCACATCGAACGATTTTTCCAAAAGTATTCGTCAATTCATTTCCTGGACCATGGTTGATTCAAGACTGAATCGCCTCATTGTTTCTATCCAGTTATCACAAGCTTGATCTTTTTCAATATTTCACATGTCACCCACCAAGAGCTTGTTTGACGTTGGCTCTAGAAGGATTTCCATCTTCATAGTGAATATTTTCATATCACTCGGATGTTCTGGCAATACCACAAGGATAATGCGTAGGACTCTAAATATATACTTACTTTTCACATTGTGTGAAACAGCAAGTCTTCATTAATTTTGTGTCCTAATGAGATATTGTGGATGATCTCTTGGCTCTAGACTCAATAGTGCACATTTGGTTCCTATGCCGGAGACTAGGGAGAGGGTCTCCTTCTTCAATATCAACAATCTCTAAGAGAAAGTCGATAGATAATGTAGGTTCCCCGTGAGAATGAAACAAGCCCTTTTAAGAGGAATTTGAGTATCTTGGGAAGTTGTAGTGCAGTGCGTCACTGGGTCCATAACGTCTTGTCTTCAATACCGGCGTTACCTTAGTAACCACCAGTAGCATATGTATTGAACCCGGTGTCTGCCCTAAGGTTGAATTATTGGAGGGCTATTTCTTTTCACCCTTTTCACATTCATTTCTTTTTCATTCTTCAACCCCTTCAGTGCTTACCGAGACTTCATAACTAGAACCTTGTTGGGTTTATTCCAGTACATATCTCACTTTTCTCCTTTTTTCAATATACCTAAGGACTCTACACTATCTAATGGATTGTCCCTGGGTAGATCCCTCCGGTTCTGGCGGATCGTGAGAACTAATACCTAACCTCACCATCCTTATAACTCCATAAATAAAGTAAAATGGTCGGTCTTTTGGTACAGTTCATTCTTCCTTGAAACCAATTGAAAAATCATTTGGAAAAACAATCAAGGTACTTGTGATACGAGATCAAAGCATTTTGTACCTTAATAGTTTTGATCATTTAGAAAACCTCCCCCTCAACATGTGCATATGATTTAGAAATTGTTTATCACATGGAGGCAAGAGGACTTTGAAATATTTTCTTTGATCACAATTTTCATAGAAAAAGCCATTTGATTTTCTTGGTAAATTTTCTTCCTCAATATGTGCATAGGATAAGAGAAATCATTTTAACACATAGAGGCAAGAGTTTTTTTGAAGCACATCCACGAACACAAAAGCCATTTAAGAAACCATTCGCTCCCCCTCAATATGTGCTTCGAGATTCGAAAGCGTTTAGCACATATGAGAGAGCAGCTTGCACATTTGAATCAAAACGATCACCTTTAATTAAATTTCATTATTAAATCACAAATTCTCCCCCAATCAAAAATATCAAACCCTTTGAGATTTTGGATCCCAAGTGATTTAATAAGGTTTAGAAAAACATGGGAGAAAATGTGCCTGATTTAAAAACTCATATTGTTTTTGGATAAACCCTCCTCCTCAACATGTGCATTGTATATTTGAAGTCATTTGGCACATGGAGGTAGGAGTGCCTTTAAAGGACTAAAACCAATTTCATTTAAACAGATTTGAGATTTAAATCACGATCTCTCCCCCGATCAAAAATATCAAACCATTTGAGATTTGTGATCCCATCTGATTTAAATCATTTAGAAAATTTTGGGGAAAGACATGACAAGATTTAATTTTGAAAGATGACAGATAGGAACAGATTTAGACATTAAAGATTGTTAATGTCAGGTATGATTGTTTTAAGAGATCTTTTAGTAAAATAAAACAATTTCACAATCAAACAAGAACAGAAAAAATTTCATTTTGACAGATCTTTGAGTTTTAAAGAAAATCATACCATGACATAACATTAAATCTTTAGATCACCACTTATTATTGTACAAACGGACTTTTATGAAGAAATATCGTTCGAAAATATTTAATTTTAAATCACTCTCCCCCTCAATCGATGACCGTAGTCGATGATTGAGTGACATAGATTTTGATAAAAATGAAGTCCGGTGATTTTCAAAATTTAGTCCAATTTATTTTCAAAACAATATTTTTCCATTTTTCAAAACAATATTATTTGAAAATT
This sequence comes from Chrysanthemum seticuspe, assembly GCA_019973895.1. Taxonomy (NCBI): domain Eukaryota; kingdom Viridiplantae; phylum Streptophyta; class Magnoliopsida; order Asterales; family Asteraceae; genus Chrysanthemum; species Chrysanthemum seticuspe. The sequence continues at coordinate 85,641,134 of BPTQ01000001.1, read as the reverse complement.
GTATTTAAAAAATGGTATCATCACTATTATCCTGCACAAAGATACGTTAGGTGGTTGAGAAGCTTCTGTTGTTGCTGTAGGGCCGGAAGAAAACCGTCTGCTGATGCAGTGAGACTTCTTACGTTGCATTTTAATGCCAACTGAGGTCAAATTAAGCTCCGTTTCTTCAATCACTTTGAAGAAAACCATCTGCTGATGCAGTGACACCTCTTACGTTGCATTTATGCCAACTCTCCATTGAAGTCCAATTAAGCTCCGTTTCTTCATTTGTCAACCCAAGATATAGTTACCCTTTCCTTACGGCATCCAATCATCATCATTTGTGGGATCCGGATCGGGAACATTCTTATAAACCATGATATCTGCATACGTTAGTGAACATACATACATATATATGGTGGTCGACATCACCCAAACATCAATCGACTAATAAAATTCAATTCAACATATCAATCAGATCATAAAAGGTATGGGAATAATGTGTTCATCAAACTATAATCATCTAATCCTAACAATCACATCCTAGAAACCTAGTCCTTCAACATAGGCAATTATATTTTACAGATAAGCACATAGGATGATTAAGAAAGTCCGTTAGATGATGTAAATTTGAAAAAATTCTCCCCCTCAATCAATGACTCATTTTCTGAAAAGTTTAAAAGCGCTGAAGTTATTGATTGAGTTTTCAATTTTTGCGAAAACTCTGAATCTGATTGATTTAATAGCAACTCATTTACCACCATTTTGAAAACAACAAATATTTTTCTGAAGAATTTTAGACGGAAAAACATTTGTGTAGGAACAGCAGTCCTTCGACATACTTTCCTCAATATGTTTTTAGGATAAGTGCACGAAATATTTGAAAAATGGTTTAGCGCAATACTTTCCTTTCTTGAAGAACGGGTTGCTATCTGAAATAATAGCAAACCATGGTTTTAAGCACGGGTTACAGTCTGAAGTAACTGCAAGCCATTATTTGAAGCCCAGGTTACAGTCTGAAATAACTGTAAGCCATATTTTTGACATGTTTTGGAAAAAGAGTATTTACACCTCCTGCTCGAACTTCATCTAAAGTCCCGTGCCATTATTGAATGACATTTCTAAGACCGTAGATGTTATCGATACCAGAAGACATGTATTGAGAAAACATATTTTTTGGTATTTTTCAATTTTCTGATTTTTATGGGCTTTTGTTGATTTTATATTTTTCTATTTTGTTTTTGTTGGTTTTATATTTTTGTATTTTTCTTTTCTGAAAAATATATACAAAGATAGAATAGATGATATAGTTTAAGAAGATGATGATACGAGTACCGAGATAAGGATATCAAGCAGCACGTCGTAGAAGATAGAATTCGTCATCTCTTAAACTTCCACCACCAAAGCTTCCGAGGCTCCAGAATAGAAGATAGAACACGAGCCTTTGAGAAAGAGAGACTTTGGCAGCTTCCCCCCAAACCGAAAATCTATTAGATGAGCAGATTCGAAGCTCTATTTCAAGCTTGCCTTAGCCAAGTGCACAGAGAAGCACACCATTATCATAAATCCCGCTGCTCCATTTAAGAACGATAATCGAGGATCTCCATTCGGGGTTATATCATCAAGATAGATCAGCAAAGAATCATCCCACTCTTTAAATTTCTTCTCATATTTCATAACCACTGAAGTCTGACGCAATCCATTCCAAAAGGTGTCAAGAGAACACTTCCCCCAAGTAGTTGAATTGATGCAGTTAGCCTCTTTGTATAATGCTCAAGAAATCTCCCGAATACACTTCATGAGAGGAATGAAAACACCTTCCCATGTTCACATTTTTCTTCCCTGATGAACATGTATGAAGCTCAAGAACCCGAAGTACACCAATATCCAAGAACTCTCCCGAATACACATCATGCCCGGAGAGAAAACACCTCCCCAATGTTTGTGGAAAACAATGGATTTCTTCCCTGATGATCGTGTATGAAGCTCAAGGACCCGAAGTACACACATTCCCTCAAGTGAGAGAACAACCGATAACATTGAAGAAGCAGGCCGAATCACTGATTATCTCTGCGGATGACAATCTCTGCGGATGTCAACTCCGGAATAAGTGATTATATCTCTGAATCACTGATTAAGCCCTCAAGTGAGACAGCAAAGCGCCCCCAATGTACACAATTTTCTCTCCCTTGATGATTGCGATAACATCAAGATCATCACACACCAGTGTACCTATTATATCTTCATAAACTTTCTCTAACATCTCTTCCCCCACACAGTTGGAATAAGAACACTAAACGCCTTGATGAGTAAAACCTTGAGTTTCTCTGCAGTCATGACATTTGTTTTTCCGAGATATCTTCAATCACTTAGAAGAGTTAAGTTCATCAAGTTTACTCGCCATGAGTCAAACCTTGAGTTTCTCTGCGGTAATAACATTTGTCTTCCCGGGATATCTTCAATTACTTAGAAGTATTAAGTTCATCAAGTTTACTCGCGTTTAGATGCTTGTCTCCTTCCCCCTTGCTGGTTTTGATACTTCAGAATCAGCAACATCTTATCATCCCAAATACTAGAAATCTGTTGAGAAGAACGCTTGAAGTCTTTGTGAGAATCAACATGCTGAAGTAGAATATGAGCAAGTCTAATTGGGGATTAAATCTGACATTTCACCCTCCCCCAATTAGTGCTCTCCCCTAAACCGACAATCTTTATAATGAATGCTTGAATTAAGAAGAAGTATTTAGATCGTTAAATTGCAACTCGTCTTTAGTCTTCTATCATGTAGCAGAAAATGTAGAACAGACTGTAGACTCGACCTTCTTCAAGATTGTCCAGTTGGGGAATAGATAGTTAACATCTTCAACTCACCAAAAACAAGAACATCACCAAAAAGCATCCCAATCAACTTACATCTTGCAAATCCCCTTAACTAAAATCCCTCCCAATCAAACAAGAACAGAAAGATGTTCATCAAGGAAATCAGCAATCAGGCCGCACCGAATACACTAAATGGTAACACCAAACTACCAATCATATCAAACAAGAATAGAGAGATTGTTCGGAATCATCATGTTGATGTATACGTGAAGCATTAACCGGAAGCACTTTGTCGATAAACTCATCAATCCGAGTGAAGATGTCAACCAACGGCTCTTAGAAGAACAACTCCATGTGAAGATGACCCGATAAGAAGAAGCTCGGTTCTTACATGAGTTAGGAGCCGTGTGACCATTTGTACTCAGAAATCAATCAACCATGCAGAATTATCATACTTCTTCTCCCCCTCAAGAATTGCATACGGAGTTGCCATTCTTTGATTAAATAAGTGAAAATCATCCGAATGTTCTATTCACACTTCTCTCCCGCAAAATAAGCACATGATGTCGCCATCTTCATTATAATCGAGCAAGTGGAATGAGAAAACAATCAGTGGTAGCCCGGTTCACTTGATGACTGAAGCGCATGGAAAAAGTATGAAGCATGTTGATGAGAATGGTCATAATAAGAAGATTTCTCTTCTTCAGAAGATAAAGCGCACTGACACGTACACCTTTCTTTTTTTTTCTTTTTTTTTGAGAACGAGGCATGAACTGTTGTGTTCATACGTCATAAGAAGATTTCTCTTCTTCTTGAAGATAAAGCGCACTGAGACGTACACTTTTCTTTTCTTTAGAGAACGAGGCTTGAACTGATGTGTTCAAACGTCGTAAGAAGATTTATCTTTTTCATAAGATAAAGCGCACTGAGACATACACTTTTCTTTTCTTTAGAGAACGAGGCATGAACTGCTGTGTTCATACGTCATAATCTCTCTCTTATCCGCTCTCTTAGCAAAACATGTAATCATCCCCATTATCATTCTGTAGGCTCTTTGTCGTGACAGCTGATAGAGAAAACCCAATATGATGAATTTGACCGTGAAAAAAACTAACCCGAACTCGTGACTTAAACTTGCACATATGTAACAAAGAGCGGTGTCGAGACTTCATCCTCCATTGAATCTCTAAGTACTCTATACTCTTCAACCAACCAACCATCAAGTATAAGACGTACATCACCTCTTGAAAATCCACAATTGAATGTGACACTGAGCACTACAACGTAACTCCTTAAAGTGATAGTTATTTTGTGGTGATAAGAGCCCAATTTCCCCTCGTGGTAAAAGAAAAAGACTCCCAAAAATAACTAGATTTCCAAGTCTTCGTTTTTGGAAAAAAAAAGCTCGAACAAGGATCTCGAAGAATCATCATCCACCCATCCCCGATACCTTCAGATACTATGTACACTCGCCCGTGATATTTCACTTCAACCTCAAATAAATAATAGTGAATTCACCCCGTTGTCACATCTTCTGGTTAAAAGCTCAACTCTAGCCTCCTTTGACGTTTTAAGTGAACTCTGATAATGGTTTCATCCCAACCATGGTCAAAAGCACATAACCCCGTAAAACCATGTAATAACCAAACTGCCATGACGATATCCAATCACACATCCAATTCATGAAGTACACCCTTTTATCTCTTCTTTGAAACAGAAACCGTAGCACCAGCATCAAAAGAGATCTCGAAATACATTTTCCTTTCTCCAAGATGGTTCCATCATTACGGGATTTTACAATTCTATGGTTTAAACCGAGAAATAGTTTCTTTCGCGGGATTTTACAGAACCAAGAATAAACCGTAAGATAGATCCGGAAATGCACTTTACAATTACCAGGATGTTTCCATTGTCACGGGATTTTACAAGTCTATGATTTAAACCGAGAAATAGATTCTTTCGCGGGATTTTACAAAATCAAGACAAAACCGTAAACAATGTTAGCTTGAATGAGTTATGACAACTTTGGTTTCGGTGAATGTCTGTTTTAGGGGAACATGCAGTGGTTCATCAGCGATTCATCATCATCATCAACAATTCTATACCCATTTGTAGACAACTTCACAAACCATACTAAGTCAAATAGTATTAAACTCCTTTTCCCTGGAGGTTAACCGTAAAACATCAGAGTACACGTTTCTCCCCCATGATGGTTTCAAACTTTCGAAAGCATCATAACGTGTACGACCATTTGCACGAGAAGTTCTTGTCATAAGCAAACATCTTGAAAAATCATAACTGACGCTGAAGATTCTTGAAAGATTTTGCTTAGACTGTGAGGTATCATTAACAAAATGTGGAGTCGAATATCTCATGGGAATTGCTGAAATTGAACCTCCATTGATTCATCGGCTAATAGTAATGACCACATATGGAGATAACCTCACTTCAATAATACCGTACAAAAAAAAAACCCCGTAGTCATTTTTCACTTTTTCGCTCAAGCCGTGAATTTTGTATCATTCCGTAAAATTAATAAATACCAAATAAACCATTATCACTAAGCAAGACCATGTAAAATCAATAATGTATCCAAAAGATAATTTTCGGATAGCATATTGCTTACAATTTAACCGAACCATAGGACAAGACCATTCCTCAATTCCAATCATTTAATCTAATATTTAGACCAAAGTCCAACATGAAAGCCACGATCCATAAGGTCATATCTTTGGGCCTAGTCCATATCAGTCCATAAAGCCAATTAGAGAAGTCCTACAAATCCGACCCACATCCCACTTGAATAAGCACAAGTAACCGGTTATAAGAATTTGATCACAGACCTAACCCTAAATAATAGGATATAAATACCCTCTTATAATAACCCATCACAATATACTAACCCTAAATCACTCTTAAAATTATACGCCTCCTTTTTTTCACATATCTGCTTTTTCCAAAGGTAGTTTCCATCATCATTAAACGAGTCTCAATCCCACTTATCATTTCTCATTTCATCAATAACAACGAATACTCAACATACCAAAAGAAGCTCCCTTCTTTCTTTCCACGGCTGAAGAACAAGAGTAATAGACACTTCAAGATCTTTGTTGTAAGGTCTCTGGTAGGTCCTATGTGTTGATTGTATTGTTGTTTGTGTTTAAACCGATTCAAGGAAAAGATTATAACAACTTTGTTATTAGTCTTTTCTTTTCATTCGGATATTATTGAAGGTTTTCTTCAAAAATGGATCGATGAGGATTAGATTTCAACTAAAAAATCTGTAAAAGATTGAAAATAAAGTTGAAATTTTCTGAGATCATGATTAAGTTACTTTTCGTTTAATGAGTCTTGATGAATGGAATAAGGAGATGGATTTTAATTGATGGAGGATGGGATTTATTGTATTTGAATTTGAACTTGTTGGCTGTTTGATTAATGTATGGATCTGTTAAAAGTTTATCAATGGACTGATGATGATATAGTACTGAGGTCGGTGGTTTTGGTATTTGGTATATTGTGGTCTGGTCATTTTAGTCATTTCTTCTTCTTTTGACAAGTCGCTACGACATATTTCAGTTTGACTCAAAAGTCAAACCGCCACCAAGTCGCTAACATTTCAGTTTGTCTCAAAAGTCAAACCGTCACCAAGTCGCTTCATTTTTTCTACCACAAATCGCTAGCTTGTAAAGACAAGTCGCTATCATTTTTGACCCAAGTCGCTACTTTTATTCTGTCACAAGTCGCTAGCTTGATTATAAGTTTTTCTGGCGAGTTATTCCGACCACTTTTCTGACCATCTTCATACAAACCCAGAAAACTGCATATGAATATCATTTTTACCGTTTTGACCATAGTATGAATAAGCAAGGATGACCAGATTAACATAACCCAGAAAAAAACATCATAAGGACTCATTATTTTTGACTTGTTGACCAAGATGATATATCATATGACCAGTTTAGACTTCATGAATCTGACATATTGACCACAAAAAGATGCACAAGATGATATACCATATGACCAAAGAAAAAGATACCAATACTTTGTTAAAAACAGTTAACACCACAATAATAGAAAAAAATATTATCTGACCATCAAAAAGTACCAAACCAGATTGAAACAAGATTCTAAAACAACCATAAATCATCAAAACACAAAAAACCTCGGCTCTTGATACCATTTGTAGGATCGATATATTATTGTGTTTGATGATTCGGGTGGTCTTGGATGATCAAAATACATGTTAGACATTTTAGAGAGAGAAAATAGAGAGATGGTGTTCTTGGTAGAGAGTTGTAGAACAAAAATATGAAAGGTTAGATTGCCAAGACACACCCCTTCCATGGATGGAAGGGGTATTTATAGTTACAACCTTAACGTCCTCCTGTCGGACTGTGGATCAGGCATACAGTGGGTAAAGACCCGTCCTTCCTCCACGATATTACACTACGCTAAACTAAACTAATAACTAACTAATAAACTGATAAATAACGTAACTAACGATATGTCTACGAGCTAACTTATGCTAGATTATATTTGGGGCGACCGATACTTTACTTATGAAATTTCTAATTCCTAACACCAATTTAGCAACAGAATAAATGTCCACTATATCTTTATTAATTTCCTCATTCTTAGCTTTTCTTTTCTAGAAAAAACGGTGCAGACTAGTACCAAAGACTGTAGGTGAGGATTAAAGGAATCATTTTAACTATATATGTATATTAAAAGAAAAACGGTGCAGACTAGTCTACTCATTTTTTTCGTACCATTAATATATTTGGAGCCCTGACCGATCAGAATATCCACTTTTTCCATTTTCATCTTGATCGTTTATTGATATTCACCTACCATCACCTTGCAATTCCTCATGGTGATTGTTTTGATTCACAAAACCCGTATTTAGTCATATTTTTAAAGATCTTCATAAACATTTACTTATCCTAAATTAGTACTCGTACATGTTATGTCAATCGTGTCAATTCCATGGAAATGATCGTTTTAGATTATGCAATAGATGAGATAACCAATTGAAGATGCAGCTTTGAAGTTTTACAGCAAATCGGAAACTTAGTACTACAAAAATATCCTTTTATACAATCCACATACCATAGTTTTGTAGATTTAACAAATTATAATGATGGTCCTTACGGTGTGTTTAGACCAACAAATTAATGGAGAGCACATTTAGTGTTGTTGTTCTAGTAACGAGGATAATGATTGTAGCCAAAATGCAAAATAATAAAAGAGCCATAGTAACACAAGTGGCCTAAAGGCTTGTCAATGGATAGTAGTACCTAACTTAGGAATTATAATTAAGGGTGTGTAATCGAGTCGAACCAACTTATGAGCTACAGAGATCGACTCGAAATCAATATAGTATAAGTTAACTCGAGCTCAAGCTCGAGCTACTCAAGTGTTAAGTCGAGTTGAGCCCGAGAATAAAAATATGCGGCTCATAAAACTTGCAAGCATTATGAAGCTAGTACCATTTTACATAATTACCCTTTTCTACATATATAATTACATAATTATCGTACTATATAATCAAGTCGAGTTGATCCAAGCTTGAAAGTATAGAGTCGATTAGTTCTAAGCTCGACAAATATAACTTATTAAAAGTTTAATACAGACAACCGAGTCGGCTCAAGCTGAAAGTATCGGTTAAAAACTCAAGCTCGAGCTAGACGATTCAATCAACACTTCTTATCTTAGCTTAACAAGACTCGATTATCAATATTGAACTTGTAAAACAAAATTGAGGTCAGTAAGAATTGATATACATTTGCCATAAAACGATGGGATAGTACAGTTAACATGTAACAATACATATACCAAAAAGGGTAAAAATGTACAACAACTCAAGCTCAACAAGGCTTGTAAGCTTTACAAGCCAGTGTAGGTGATTAGCGGACTCGATTCAAAAGCCTACTCGACTAGCTCATGCTCGACTAGACTCTACTTATACCTGAGTCGATCTCAAGTATTATTTGATAGAAGCCAAACCATGCACTCTAGTTATGATCCCAAGGAAACAAAGAAGAGTAATATAATGTTTATGCTAGATAAATAGATTTTGGGCAAACATATGGAAAGAACGTTTCACCAGCTTCAAATTGAATTACATGTACTTACTTGGTCGGAGTCTTGATATGGGAATATCTCGCATTTCACGTTGTATACACAAATATTCTCCTAACAAAGCCGTAATCGCCAATCCAGTTCTGTTGACAACCCACCATGTTACTAATGAAGGCCAACCTCCATATAAGATGCATATGCATAGATGGATGATGTAAATGGTGGCTGCAAAATCTAGGCACCTCTTCGCTCTCTCAATCAAATAAAGCAGGAAACCAGCTCTGTTTAACATCAAAAACAAATAAAGGTTAAACCAGGTTGCACGGAATCCTCATTAGTATTTCGCATAATGATTTCAAACGCAATATTGGCAACTATACTACGACTGCACAAAGCAATCAGATAGTCTTTTTCTTCCTGAATTAAGAGTAGTTACACCTATGGCCATTATCAAGGCTTCTAAATTGCAACGGCAGGTTGTACTGCAATCCCTTTGGTAGCATATATTGTTCCTACAATCTGCTTAATTTGCCACAATACCCTGTTTTGATCTTTTGTTTAATTAGCATATAACATATTAACATTTTTGCAAATAGTTGATATAGTGGACTTGATCAACATAGATCATATTATAAACATTATGAATTTGTCGTCAATATTATAACAGGACATAAACATCAGTTAGAAACAAGAGTACCAAAATTAGATTTTTCAACATAATGTATGGCAGGGGAGCCTGTGGAAACAAAAATAAGGCCACGTATTTCAAGCTATAACCATGAAGCACTAAAAATTTATATGTATCATAACTACAAAACTTATATAAACCAGTCTATATTGACAAGTTCCTTCTTATGGTAATACTAGTCGTGATAGCGTGATCAAAATAAATAGTTATGTATCAGACAAAGCTACTGTTTTGAGACTAGTTCTGATAAAAGTAAGTCCATTAGAGCAACATTACCATAGCATTTAAGATTAAAGCTGGATATTATAATCTAAGATATGAAACTTATGAGGCACTAAGATAAGATCTATACACATAGATCTTCAAGTGCACTGAAGAAGCAATCTAGTGGTACGTGACTACGTGTCATATAAATATTAAAGCCGTTTAGTAGACCATAATCATAAACTAGACCAACCACGAGCTAATTATAAAAATGATTAGACAACACAAGGAATGACAAACTGGACATCATAGACCTCAAACATACACTAAAGCAGTAAAGCTATAGCCCAAAATCCTAACTGCAGATAAGGGGATGCTAATTATTCATTATTCTTCCTCGTTGTAATAGTTTTATTATGTGTTTTAATAAAGGTTTGGTTCAAGTTTTTTTTTTTTTTTTTTTTTTTTTTTTTTTTTTTTTTTTTTCGTAAAAGGGTTACCCCCAGTAAAATATTGTTATTCCAAAAAAATAATTAAGTATAACGTCAGCCCAAAAAGGCAAACCAAACACACTTACAATGCTTAAGACCTAAACTGGCATAAGAGAGACAAACCAATCTTATGAACAACTACTATAAAAACAAGAAAAAAGTCTAATGTTTAAACTGAACACAAAGATTTATATCCATCACATTACAAAACGCGCGATGTTCTGGAGTTAAACCTTGAAGGTCATAAGTGCCATATAGATTATAATCTTCATCCTCATTTAAGCTATCATCATATGCACTTCAACTAGTCATGAAACGAGAAGTCTCATCATAAACATCTTCGACTTCATCATCATTATAACTATCCAAAATAACCAAATTCACAACCTTAGAAAACATATTACCTACCTTTTCCCCCTCATTAACCATATTAGGTGTACTATTTAAAATAACACAAGGAGCAGCATTGGATGAGTCAGGGGTATTTTCATTGTTATCCACGTGCCCCACATTCGCCTCCTTTTGCATATGAAGCGACTTCCCATTATCACCCAGAAGCATAAGTTTCCCCTCGATTCTTTGATTTTCTAGCTTATTAATCTTTTCAATGAGAGAATCTTTACTAACATGATCTCCATCAACAGTGGTAGTAGTATTCACGTTACTTGAAGAAATGTTAGCACTAGGTTCTACATGAAAACAAGGATTCTCATCCAAATTACTAAGAACATTAAAGGCATTAGACGTGTTAACCACTTTAGTATCCTTACTTGGTTGTTTAGACGTAGACGCCTCCTTGATAGAGTCTTTAGGAGGATAATTCTTTGTATTCTTAGGAGCAACCGAATGTGCTCCATTTTCTTGGTCTTTGAAACACCAAGAACCCGCTTATAAGTGGGACCTTATCGCTTGATAGTAGTAAACCCATTATTCAACACCTTGTTAGTAGCTCCTAACCGGACCTTTGCCTTTATTACCCATCCCATAAACCACACGTTTAGGAGTGGCTTAAAAACAATCATTAATAAAATGACCATAAAGCAAACTTGTACCACACCGAGGTGATTCCCACTTGTATTCAATGCGAATAGTTTCCTTAGTATACCCTTCACCTACTAGTTTAGGAACTGCCAAAACTAAATCGTCACGAAAATCATTGGAAGCATTGATTTCAATCAAAGCTCTCGCATAACTACTACGTCCCATGACTCCAAACACATGGTATTAATAAAAGAATCAAGCATTATAGGATTACCAATTTTAGAAGCAATCAAACTCAACCCATCAGGAGTATAAGCAACCATAGGGACATCGTGGAACTTCACCCATACGGGGAACACAAGACAAATCTTCTTTAAGAAGACTTACCGATTGAGACCACTTGTTGAGAAAGATGGGAATTCCACGAATCATCCAAGGTCCATCCCTAAGAATAGCCTTCGCATCCTTTAGAGACGGGAACTTGAAGAAAAATAAACTGTTCGCGTTCATTGTAACTTTTGAAGACCATATTTACCCCAATTATTACGCACAAACCATTTAACCATAGGAAATGCAAGCCTTTCCTAATAAAATGCCCATAAAGCAAAATTTTCGTCCGCTCATAACCTCCTGAACCAAACCAATGGGTAAACCCACATCATAATCAACATCCTTAGGTATTGTCTCATCCATAAATAAAAAACTAGCTCTATTAAAAGACGAAGGGATAATTTTAGAAGCATAAGTCGAGGGGGAATCCACATTAAAATTAGTTGCAGGTGTTTTATCCACATTTTCATATGAAGGTATGGAAGCATTAGCATCGAAAACACCACGGATTGCCTCTTCAAAACTCGTACAAGCAACTTTTGTAATCAAATCCATAGTCATATTCATAACAAAATTTTGTGACTTAAAATCCACACCAACAGATGTATTCCAAGAAGCTAAAGAAGTATCAGTAATTGGAGAGTTAGTTGTAGAACCTGTACTAACCTGCACATCTTTGCTTGTAACAGCACATGGAACCGGATCCACGTGATCTGTTACAACAGTTGCATTACCTCCGCTCTTATTACGAACCCTAGCAGCTAGATCGTTAAGCATATGGAAATTAGAATCCATCAACGAAGGATCTAAACTATCACCACTCGAATCATTACTGTTTTTCTTACTCCTCTTTTCACCTCCTCCACCCGAATCCAAATACCCTGTTTTCAGCATCACAAAAAACCAAAACGAAAACACAAGAAGAACTAGTAGCGTATAATATTCAGTGAACACAGAAAACCTTAATAACAATTATGCTTTTAAACTCGGAAGCTCACAACCTCGTCACATGTTTAGAGTCCAGGAGTAAAGTAATAATGAAGCAATATAAATCAATTCCAACAATAAATATAATCGTTTAGCTATCCAACGATTAAAATTAAATATCACAAAACCAATCTGATTAGATAGTAAAAATAATGGCCCCTTGCAACCCTACTAATAGTAATAAATGTGCACAAGAATTAACAAATCGACATAATGACTAGCACAATGATTGTAACAATTGAATAATATATCCTTTGGAGAAACAACACACAACGATCAGTTTATAAAACTCTAGAACAAAACAATTAATTACTATGATTCTATGAGAGTGGGTCATAGAAAAGTAGTAAATTAATCGACGGTTTAGAGTTCTTGAAAAATCCCCCAAATGCCATGTGGTTCAATGGTACTTTACGTGTGCATATTATCATTATCATTGCTTGTGTGCAGTTTCTTGTTTCTCTTATTCGATCATCAAAGGTTTTGGTGTTGCAACTGTCGATTGTCCTTAAGGTTATAGATTTCGCGTTTCGATCTTTGGGTTTTTTGTTGAGGTTTATCCAATAAGTGGTATCAGAGCAAGGTTCGTCGTTTTTCCAAAGTTCGGGTACAAGTTCGAGGTAAAGAGTTCGTTCGAGGTTCGGGATTTCGAATCTTTTCTTGGAGTAGCAGTGGTGACGAGAGGTAGAAGAAGGTATTAAGGTGACATACGTGAGGGATTTTTTAAAAACAAATGTGATTAAAATTAAAACTCACATCTCACACGTGATATACTACAAAAGGTCAAACAAAAGGTTTGTGTTTGTCAAAATGATTCGAGTATTAATTTAAAACTCAACTTCGGTAATCGTATTTTTGGTTTTAAAATCCGATTAAAAAGAAGGCGTTCGTTGTTGTTGCGAGTTTTTTCTTGTAGTTCAAGTTTTTGATCGTGGTTTACTTGAGTTTCAAGTTTACGATCGGGTTTGCTTGTTCGAGATCGAGGGTTTAGGGTTTTTCTAATTAATTCGATTTGCAAGAAGGCTTTTTAGCAACAACGGGTATATTGCACACGACTTTTGAGGCTTGTCGGTAAAGTTGGTCAAGAAACAACTTGACAAGGTTTTTTCCAACCGTGGAAAACAATAAAACCTCAAAATATGAACGAGAGGGTCAACACGAACTCAAAGGATCCATATTACCTTGTTTAAACGAAAACCCCAATTGCTCACGGATGATATGGACCGCATTTTCCTCATTGATAGGACCAAGACGATCCAAATAGGAGTCTTGGTTTTAAGAGGCCAAACCACCCCCAATGATTGACTTCATATTTGTCATCTTTGGTTTCTTCTTCTTTCCTTATGATGGCACGTTTGATGTTAATCGAGAATGATTGTTTCTTTAAATGAATAAGAAGATCAGAATTTAAATGAAAGGGAAAGAATTGATTAAGATAATTTTTATCAGTGACAAGTCATTTTTGTGAAAATAATCTGTAAACATTCTGTGGATGTTGATAAAAAAAAAAACTTATCACACCTAATTTATTTATCGATTTAGTATGGTGTTTGAGAATAAAAATCAAATAAGATGAAAAATTATAATAAGTAATTAAAAAGAAACAACAAACACAAATTTCATATGCATATCCTATTAAAATTATCATTCTTATTTGAAAAGTATAGCTATTTATTATTATTATTATTATTATTATTATTATTATTATTATTATTATTATTATTATTATTATTATTATTATTATTATTATTATTATTATTATTATTATTATTATTATTATTATTATTATTATTATTATTAGGGAAAATGGCATAAAAAGGCATCAAAGTTAGGGTCCATTTCCAATTAAGGTATTATACTTTTTTTCTTGCATAAAAAGGTACCCAACAAATTTTTTTGGCGGATTTGGGTTTTTTACTAACGTCCGTTAACCCACTTCGTTAGTATATTACATATTTGGTCCTTGATTTTGTAGATTCATTTTATGCACCATCCTTCCTCCTCCACCGTCCACCACCACCCTACTCCTCCACCAACACCGTCCGCCACCATCACCTGCTAACACCACCCGCCACCACTACCACCGTCCACCACCAACTTGTAAAAACCAGAATCAATATGACAGTTATTACCTAAACACACACACGCACACACAAAATATTTAAAGGTCAGTTTCTTAATTCAAATTAAATCTTTTAATATTTTCTTACTTCTAATTATCATAGTTCCAAAGTAAGGAACAAAAAAAGGAAGTTGTTAGGTTGTTGGAACTCGAAAGCTATCACCAGCTGTTTGATGAAATGATTCAGAAGGCTTCCAGATGTTGTAATACGTCTTCTGGTAGTGTGACGTCCACTGGTTCATCGCCTCCTACGACTCCTGCGTCTGTTTCTGGTGGAAATGTTGGTTTGAGTATGCCAAGTAGTGTGAGTGTGTCTACGGGGTCTAGTTCTAGTTCTTCGTTTGATAAAGAGGTGGTTAGAAGGTCGCAGTTGGCTATTAGAGATGATAGCTATGTTAAGAGTTTTGCTAATAATGAAAAAGTTTTTATTTCCTTACTATTTTTCCTTACTCCTTATTTTGCTAATAAGCACTTAAGTGCTTATTAGCTTATTGCTCATTATTTCTCAGTCCTAAGTTTCATTTTAAGCTGTTAAGTAAGTTTAGTAAGTAAAAATCCAATGCTGTTTTTTTTAAAATCAATTTTCACAGTTTAACACCCCATTAAGGGGTGTTTGGCACAAACATTTTTCTTTAGTTAAAACTTGTTTTTGACCAAAAACCTAGATTAGATTAGCCTTAAATCCTAGTTAAGTAGTTTTCAAGTAAATTTAATCATTTTTCAGTTAGTGTTCAAAAGCTTTTGAATAGTTTCTAAAACATTTTCTCTTAAACTGTTTTATTAAGTAAGCTAGGATAAAAATTAGATTAAGCTCCTTTAGGTGTTGGAACTGCTTCTAAGTAGCTCACTATAGGTTAGAACACATGTTGTGAATCTGGTATTGGACTTTTATAGGTTAAAAACCAAATTTACCCATTTTAAAAAGAATTTGCATTTGCCAAAAATTTTGTCTAACAACCCTTTAATAATTTTGATTTTTCATTCCTTCATTTTGAGTCCTTAGCTCTTGTAACTTGGCATCCCCATTATTTAGTTGCTCATCTAGTTGAACATATTTTTTATAATTTTTATTAACAGCTTATAGATAGCTTAATTTGCCCTTGAAAAAGCCCCATTAGGCTGTTTTGCTGTTGCAACAGCAACCTAGGTACCAAGTTTTTTAGCTTATCACAGGTTAGCATCAGCTTATATAGGACTGTTAGAAGCTTCTTAGATAGAGTAGATTAGGATTCCTTAGTCTTTAGCTTATTTAGTGCTTATTTATTCATTTTATGCTTATTTCCATTGTTAACTTAGGAGCTCCAAAACTGCTTAATGCTCCCCATTTCTGCTTATTTCCTTCCCTTTTAGCTTATTTAGGTATGTTAGATTAGCATTGTCCCTTAAAGTAGCTTATTGGTTTTTTTTAGTATCTTATTTATCCTCTTGTTCTCCTTAGCAGACCCATACTCAAACCAAACACAACCGTATAGCTGCTGCTGCTATAAGCTGTTCTAACAGCTTCTTTTTAAAGTTTTAAAAAAGCTCCTTCATATACATGCTTAAACCAAACATATAATCATTTATTTGTTTTTATCATACAAGGAACTCAAGAAAGTTAAGTGAAAAGGCATATCATCCGAAAGATTTAATCTAAAGAAATAGCGATGATGGTGGCAGGTGATGGTGGTGTTAGCAGGTGATGGTGGCGGACGGTGGTAGTGGTGGCGGGTGGTGTTAGCAGGTGATGGTGGCGGATGGTGTTGGTGGAGGAGGAGGGTGGTGGTGGACGGTGGAGGAGGGGGGATGGTGCATAAAATGAATCTACAAAATCAAGGACCAAATATGTAATATACTAACGAAGTGGGTTAACGGACGTTAGTAAAAAACCCAAATCCGCCAAAAAATTTTGTTGGGTACCTTTTTATGCAAGAAAAAAAGTAGAATACCTTAATTGGAAATGAACCCTAACTTTGATGCCTTTTTATGCCATTTGCCCTTATTATTATTATTATTATTATTATTATTATTATTATTATTATTATTATATATATATATATATATATATATATATATATATATATATATATATATATATGTATATATATATTCAATAATAATAATAATAATAAACATCACTTTATTAGAAAATCACAGGATTTACATGAAATTAGTAGGGAGCCGAGATACTAACTAGGCCCCTACTCCTCTAGCTATAGCGAAGCTAATCCTACTAAAAATATGAGCAGCAACACGTGCTCCAATATCTTGAGTCACCGAGAATCTTCGGATACGCTTTAGTAAGGTCACCGCATTCTTCTCAAGTTCCCCAAAAGAAGAGAATGAAAAGGGGAGAAACCCATATCCAATATCCGCGCATTTAGCCTCGTACCTGACGCGTTTATGTTGTGCGGCTTCAATCACCGCACGACCGGGCACAAAATCAACCATACTAGATTGCGTCAAGGGTGATGACCCTATCAGATCAACACATACATCAAGCCCACCATCCCACGAGTAAAGTAAAATATCAAGCCCACCACCCCACTAAGTCCAATATCAACCTCCTTACGAGCCGAAACCCCTGACCGAGAACATATGTCAACAAGAACATCACGAACCACGTTATGCCGATGTTTAATACCAATAATACCCGCGCACGATACAACATGGTCCCCATAAATATCCCCTGTGAAGACCCTGGAACAAGCTGAGCACGACATCTGAATAGAAAATAAAGGAACACCAAGACGATAACACAACACACATCGGTAAGTCCTAGCGTTCATAGTCTGTCCCAACCCAGATATCGGAACCACCCTAAGCTAATCTGAAATGTAGTCCTCCTTTTGCGAACTCCATAACGCCATATGTCTAGTAGATAGGCGAAATGTAGATTCAACCATTTGGGTAACACGTTTGAAATGTATATCTGCCAATTTCTTCATGAGTTTGGGGGCAGCAATCTCACTTGGGTTACTCAAAAGGTGAATCTCCATTTTCGCATTAAAAGAACACAAGGCATCATCAAAGGAAGGCCCAGAAGTCACAATACCAGAATGTCGAAGGAGCTTAGTCTGTAAGCTAGCAGATTGAAGTCTAGAAGCAAGGAATGCATAGTTCAAGACATCACCTGCAGAATAAACACCAAGTCCCCCAAAAGCCAAGGGTAAGGTAGCAAGCCGCCACTGCCAATCACCAAAACCAGGTCCAGAAGCAGTGACAATACGCTCCAAAGAAGAACGAAGAGCCGCATCAAAAGAAACCTGAGCACACTCAAAGACCCGGGGAGAACATGTGCTCATAGAAAAATATAACTTGGAAATACCAGTACATGTACGAAGCAGCAACAACTCACACTGAGGGTCATTAAGCTTAGCAACAGCACCCATAAGCTCAATGGTTTTTGCAACCCTTTACATAACAAGCTCACTACTAAACTCAAAGTCCACACTAGCAGGTCCACCCAGTAATTTAACACCATGCAAAGGTCGAGAAATATTAGGTGGAAAAACACCCACAAGCCTGCTTCTAGGGTCTTCCTTTGGCCAGAAAACCTCAGTTTTATCAACATTGAGGTGCAAACCGCAACGAGGCCCATCCATCATGATAAGCTCTAAAACCTTTCCCACAACCAAAGTATCTCCAATAATAATACAATCATCTAGATACCAAGCTTGAAGGGAAATGCTAAAAGAGTCTCTAATCTTACATACCAAAGGATGTAAAACTAAAGAAAAAAGCAAAGGTCTAAGTGGATCACCTTGTTGCACACCTTGGTGGGACCATAAAGTGTGTTCCCCATAATATAATCTAGCTGGGTTAGAGTAACAAAATTCCACCCATCGTGAAATAGCAGGGCAACGAAGACGAACCTCATGTAGCATAACCTCACGATCAACCAAATTGAAGGCATTTTTGAAATCCACCAACAACATCGTAAGACCCACGTCATCCCCACGGTCTTCAATCATCTGATTCACGGCATGAAGAATAGCCTCTCCTTCTCCAGATACCCCAACACCAAAGTGTAGATCATTTAAATAACCATCCAAAGAATGGCCAACCATAGTAGCACTAACCTTGGAAACTAAACGCCTCCAAACGGTTCCCACAACAATAGGACGGATACCACCCCCAGGCTTGACCAACGGTGTGAGAGGAGCACTAGCAATAAACTCACCCAACGATCTAGGGCATTTACCATCTAGGAAAAGATTCACCACTTGGGTGATAGAAGAAACTAACTCATCAGGAATAGCAACAGCATCACCACTTAAACAATCCAAAAGGTGATGAGCACGTAACCCATCCCGACCACAAGACGTACCACGAGGGAAACTCTTAATCATATCAAGAACCACAGCAGGAGATGCAACTAGGTGATGATGATCAATAGGTATATGCGGCAATGGGGGAGCAGGTTTGAAAGGGTGCTTAGCCTTTAAATCTTCAAGAGTAGCATCATTATAAGGAGCAACACCAGAAGAAGAAAGAACTCTAACAGCCGTAATATAATGGCCATCACAAATCTTCTTCTTACACTGTTTGACATTACGCTCACTCAAATCCAAATTTTCTTCATCAATATTAGACCATGTTGGGGAAGATTCAGCTAAAACCTCTTTCAAAAGCTGCAAACTACCACCAGGCATACCCCAAGATCGAATGGAATTAGCAATAAACTCTTCCTGGCGCTGACGCTTAATAGCAGACCTACACTCGAGATTACTCCTCGGGCAAAAGGTTTTAAGGAGACAAAGAGGCAAGACTAGTAAACTAACCCAACAAGAAATATCATCAGGCGTGCAGATCACCTTATCAAGAGCCCCTTTCAAAACCAGATAGAACCCCAATCGACACTTGGGAGGGATAGATTTGATAGTGCGCAATCCCTTAGAAAGCAAAGTGTCAAGGAGAGGTAAATCGAAACCACCATGTTCGTCTAGAACCAAATCTTCAACTGGGGCAAGTTGAACATAAGAATGAACCTGTGGTTTTGTGAGATCATACAATACGAACCTAACCACACCATCACCACAATCAGGGGGAGACACAAAATTATTATTATTATTAGAGTAAATTGCAAAAATCGTCCCTAAAGTTTGGGCAAATTGCACGTTTCATCCCAAACGTTTGGAAAGTGCAACGATCGTCCCTGTGAGAAACTTTTGGGGCAAAAATCGTCCCTGGCCTACATTAAATGACTAAAATACCCTTCTCTCTATATTACTTTTCAGTTTCTTGCACCAATGGTCCCTGTGTTTCGCCAGATTTTGCAAATTTAGTCATTTTTTTTTTTTTTTAAATTTAACTTTTAGTATTAGTATTATTTTTTTATACGTTTTCGTCCGTTTTTTTTTTAAAGTTTTTGTCCTTTTTTCTTACGTTTTTGTCCGTTTTTCTCAAGTTTTTTCCGTTTTCATACGTTTTTTTTGTTTCGTTTTTGTCCGTTTTGTCCATTTATTTTTATGTTTTTGTCTGTTTCGTACGTTTTTGTCCGTTTTTCTCACGTTCTTCCGTTTTCATATGTTTCGTTCGTTCTTTTTCCGTTTTTTGTATGCTTTTCTCATGTTTTTGTCTGTTTTCATACGTTTTTGTCCGTTTTGTCTGTTTTTTACGTTTTTGTCTGTTTTTCTCACGTTTTTTCCGTTTTCGTACGTTTTTGTCCGTTTTTCTTACGTTTTATCCATTTTCATACGTTTTTGTCCCTTTTTCTTACATTTTTTCTGTTTTCATACGTTTTTTTCTTTTTTATACGATTTCGTTCATTTTTTATACGTTTTTGCCCGTTTTCTTACGTTTTTATACGTTTTCGTCCGTCTTTCTTACGTTTTTATTTTTTATTTTCATACGTTTTTATACGTTTTCGCCCGTTTTCTTACGTTTTCATCCATTTTCATCCATTTTCGATCGCTTTTCTTACGTTTTTGTTCATTTTCTTACGTTATTTCCGTTTTCATACGTTTCACCCGTTTTTATAAAGGGTGACACGTATGAAAACCGTTTAAAAACGGGTGAAACGTATGAAAACAGAAAAAACGTAAGAGAAACAGACAAAAATGTAAAAAAACGAGGCGAAAACGTATTAAACGGATGAAAGCGTAAGAAAATGAACAAAAACGTAAGAAAAACGGACAAAAACGTGAGAAAACGGAAAAATTGGATAAAAACAAACAAAAACTAAAGAAAACGAACGAAAATGGATGAAAACGTAAGAAAACGTATAAAAACGTATGAAAATGAAAAAAAACGTAAGAAAAACGGACGAAAACGTATAAAAAATGGACGAAAACGTATAAAACGGACAAAAAAGTATGAAAACAGAAAACACGTAAGAAAAACGTATGAAAACGGAAAAACGTAAGAAAAACGAACAAAAACGTACGAAAACGGAAAAAACGTGAGAAAACAGACAAAAACGTGAGAAAACCAGACAAAAACGTAAAAAATAGGACAAAACGGACAAAAACGTAAGAAAAACGGACAAAAAGTATGAAAACGGACAAAAATGTAAGGAAAACGGACAAAAACGTAAAAAAGTCGGACGAAACTTATGAAAACGGAAGAACGTGAGAAAAACGGACAAAAACGTACGAAAACGGAAAAAACGGACAAAAACTTGAGGAAAACTGACAAAAACGTAAAAAATGAACAAAAACGTAAGAAAAACGGACAAAAACGTATGAAAACGGAAAAAACATGAGAAAAACGGACAAAAACGTAAAAAACGGACGAAAACGTAAAAAAAATAGTACTAATATTAATAGTTAATTTAAAAAAAAAAGAAAAAAAAAAGTACTAAATTTGCAGAATCTGGCGAAACACAGGGACCATTTGCGCAAGAAACTGAAAAGTAATATAGAGACAAGGGTATTTTAGTCATTTGTTCTAGGTCAGGGACGATTTTTGCCCCAAAAGTTTCCCACAGGGACGATCCTTGCACTTTCCAAACGTTTGGGACGAAACGTGCAATTTGGCCAAACTTTAGGGACGATTTTTGCAATTTACTCTTATTATTATTATTATTTTTGTTTTCATCGAATCTCTCTCCAGATGTTTTGATTCTAAATTATGTGTTTTATGTATCCGTACGATAAAGCTTATAGAGTTTTGATAAACATGCCTACTAAACAAGCTTAATAATAAGCCTAATCATATAAATGTGACACTTGTCCACATTTTATTGATAAACTAGATTTTTAGTATTAATCCTAATTTACCATTGATTGCCTCATTTTAAACAGTTATTTCTCCCATTTTAAGCGTCTTTTTATGTTTGACGTTTCCTACTGTCTGTTTTTTTTGTTTTAAAAAATACTAGACCAGGATATTTTTTCATGCTGCTCACACTCCAGATTACACGATCAATTAACAGTAATTAACAAGGTTTTGATGGCCGCGCTTCGCTGCGGTGCATTTTGTATAGACCGTTACATATATAAATGTCAACCAAAATGCATATTTTGAACAACTATTAGGAAGGTGCGTCACTTCATTGTAAAATGATTAGAACATGCAGTAGCCACAAAATCTAGTATTTAGTACCATTAAACAAATACAAAATATCCCAACTAAAAAATGTATGAGTTGTTCCTAAAAAATGCTTCCTTGATTCCTTCCTTGGATGTGTAGGAGAGGTTAAGACTGAACCTTGTTTGGAAGATGAGTGACTAACACATTGTTCAAATATGGGGTTGTATACGGTCAGAACATGTTTACGATTTACAACCTCTTTTTTGAGAAATACTCACCAATCAACTCCTTTGTCTGAATGAACCAACACTTATGTATTAGTAAGTAGGTGCACGTGTAATACATGATATGCTGCAGTAATGAAAAATAAGTGCGTTGCATATGGGAACACCCTGATAAGTTGAGGGAGTATGAAGTTACCTGATTGCCAAATGTGTATCCCCAGGAAATAAAGTGCTAGAAGTTAGGAGTGTCACTGATTTCTCTTGTTGCAACTGCATCTGGAGTTGCTTGATCTGTATACGCATTTCTTTTTTGTATTCACATGTTTGTTGTTCATTGCATTCATTTCATTTCGAAGCTGTCACATGAATCACTTATACATGAAGCTGTGGCATGGATATATGGTGTGGCATACCTGTTGTTGGCCCTCATCCAGCTGTAAACTCCCCACCAACTTCGGTTTCATCCCAATCTCCACTCCACCGGCAGATATTTCACAAAAACGTTTGTCTTCCGGCTCCAACCCAGCCTGACCCCTCTCCACCATCTTCTACACCAGTTGCGACTTTCCCATCGCATCCTCTTAATAATCCTACACACACGTATTAACATTACATCACCAATTCCTGACCAAACTTACATTTTCCGAATAACAAAGTTAAAAAAGTTAACCTCAGATTTGGCAGCAAGTTCCATTTGTTGTTTCATGAAAGCATAACTCTGACTCCTTTGAGCTCCAGCACCACTGTCACGATCCAACTTGTTACCTTTCAGCCAAAGCATATAACATTTCGTCAAACACATTGTAAGCACCATTCAACCCGACATCAAACAATTATATTTTGTTAACATCCTAAATATTATTATTACTTCAATACAAACCAAAATCATCTAAATTACCAAAATAAATAGAGCCCAACTAAATTGCAAACTGTATAAATCAACACAAATCCGTATTTCAATGTTTTTTTTTTCTTTGCTTTTTCGTTAGCTGAAAGTCTAGTCTCAAATAAACTCTTTTCACTCCTGAAAACTAACAACCCAACTCATCAATCACACAGAAAATACAGAAGAAAGAATTAATGAGTACCGCTTCTATAATCACTTGCTCTTCTTCATCCTCTTCCATTTTTTCAACAGGTCTATGATTAACAGTATCAAACGGTCCTTTTTTTTGCATACAAATTCATAATTATTATTATTATTACTAACCTTAAAACCCAAATCAAAGAACAATACTCGTGTGGCATTCCAAACAGTTTTTTCCGGGGTTTGGGGAGTTTCCTCTTCGATGATTAGGTTTGACAGTTGTGATAAGATTTGAAGACTATCTTGAAAAGGAAGTAGAAGCAAGGTATAGAATTTTCTAGTAAGTGGAAGAAAGGCGGTGGAAGAAAGGCGGTGGGAGTGGTAGATTTTGTATCTGTAATGTATGCACAGATTTTGTATCTGCAATGT
Organism: Chrysanthemum seticuspe; assembly: GCA_019973895.1. Lineage (NCBI taxonomy): Eukaryota > Viridiplantae > Streptophyta > Magnoliopsida > Asterales > Asteraceae > Chrysanthemum > Chrysanthemum seticuspe. The sequence continues at coordinate 85,617,313 of BPTQ01000001.1, read as the reverse complement.
ATACATAGAGTGAACAGTGAAACGGGCACCACACATTAGCCAATCATAAGGCGCCACAACTTCTTTTTTTGTGTATAAACAAAGAATAGATCAATCAAAATTTGACAACAAAGCATGTATACACACTTATCCTATACGATCGCAAAACGGCTATTAGGATATATAGATAATATATGCAATTACAATTGTTGGACTCCTATTGTTGCTTACCACGAACACTTATAATTTTGAGCCATCAACATGTATAGCTTTGAACCATCAACACGGTAGAAATTTTGCTATCAAAGTGGCGAGGGTAGCTCAGATGTTGGGCTAAGATGTAATGCAGACAGATGGAGAAAGCAAATGACATAATAAATAAAAAAGATTGATTTGTTTTTAATGAAAGGTATATTAGGAAAAACATAAAATGTTGACTGAATTTTTAAATTTTTATATAAGTGTACCAATTAAATATTTAGGTTTATTTTTAGGCATCTTAATAAGGCGTAACTATCATTTTTCAAGCTTCTAACATATCGAGGGAAAAAAATACATCACTAATACAAAAAACGTCATAGGGCCCTGTTGAAAATGGTCATAAACCTGGTTTTACATACAGGCACAAAGGGGAGGGGACTCTATTGGGGATGCAAATAGAGCCCGGTTTAAAAAACGGGCTCTATTCCTTGTTATAGAGCCCGGTTTTCTATTAAAAACATGGCTCTATGTGGAAATATATATATATATATATATATATATATATATATATATATATATACTAGTGTCAAAACCCGTCCGATGGACGGGTATGACTTGTGGTTTTTATTTTTAGGATTTTGTGGATTAAATATATACTAAAAAGTAATTAAAAGTTAAATTAATGTAAACAAAGAATAATAATACTCTTGAGTGAGGAATAAGAAAATAGTTAAAATACCCCAAACAATGCAATTAAATTAATCGGATAGGAATTAATAAGGAGATACTTTCGTTGTGCTAATGCTTTTTCTTTATATATAAATATCCAAACCCCAACCCGTTTTAACATGCCATAATGCTCGTTGTTGGCCCAACCGTTTTGACCAGTTAATTAATATGCATCAAGTATCGAGGAAGGGTGGGGGGTTATAAGCCTTATATATGGTGTTGTATTTTTAAGTATACTTTTTACTAATAGGAACGGTTGTTGATGAAAAAGTTGGAGAGGTGAGAATCACCAGTGGGAGAGAACACAGTATGAGGAGTAGTAGTGGCAGTTTTAACGTTTTAATCAAACCTCCGGTCGCAAATAGCAAGATGCATCAGCATCATGAAGACTAAAAATTGATATAAGATCATCTCCATCAAACACCAATTGTCTGGTTTCCAAGACCAGAACTATAGCCATGTATCCCGCCATCTCTGTAAATTGGAGAAAAAACCATAGTATATTTTATTGCTAACATCTAAATGATAAAGTTAAAAACTTGACTATTTAGTATAATAAAATTTACTGAACTGGATATTTGATTAATAAATAAGCACGGGATTGTTCATTTTGAGGTTGTGTTACGTACTTTGTCATGATCATGGAATCTATAGTTGGAAATGGTTACGCCTGTGCTACCAACAGTGACATCAAGAAGCCCATCTAGACCTTTACTCATTGTGCAATGGCCAATCCATACTTTAGTACCAGTTTTAAAAGCGACTGCATCACCATCACAACCTGATCTAGCATTGAATCCATTTGTGACTTTAACATCTATCAAACTGAATAATTGTCTATTTACTTTATTAAACAGATGTATTTGTTTAAGAACCTGATATTGCTTAAAATTGGTATCCCACGATCCCATGAGTCCTGACATAATGTTTCAGTACACATCATTTCAACATGCCTTAATCACAAACGTGAACATACATAATCAATAAATTCAAAATGTACTAACCTCCAAGTCTTCCAGTGTTAAACGCCTGTTCTGTGACTGGGTTTCCTGCCTCTTCAAAGCATATTCAGCCCAAACACATTGTGAATCAATGAACTTACTCTCCCATCTCTGTTGAATACCAACAAAAAAAAATCAGGAGACAAATGACTTCATTTAAATGGTTATGCATTATACTAATGAAACTAACCTGGCAATCATCATTTTTCTTAACTATCGATAAATTAAAACTATCAGTGGAAGAACAAATAAGCCAGTAAAAGATTGGCTATCTAAATTTAAATGTTAAGCATGCATACCTTCTTAACACAATCATGTCTAATGTATCATTACTCCCAGTGGCAATGACAACATCCACGACCAACTTTTCAAAAAGTCTTTCTCTCCTCCAATTAGCTTTGATGAAAGCGTCGTATCAGTACATTTTAAAAACTTCCCCACTTGCTTTTATAGCCAATGAAGAGGTGCTTCGTGTACCATAACGTCCCTGCAATTCTGCAAAACAGACATTTTTAAGATCAAATATCATGAGAAAATAAAAAAAGGCTAAAGGTATCTGGAGATAGTTTTACTTTTGCAGATACTCCGTCAACAAATACAGAGCTCATCTGGTACTCATACTCTGTAGAGTTGATGTGAGGAAGCTTGCTAAGGTCATTTTTGTCACCATAAAGATTCAAAAAATCTCTAAAACCATGCTCCAATCTTTGAGCCTGAGCGGATAATATTCAAGCATATATTAAAGAACACATCTAATTAAACATTAATATTGTACTTTTGTAAAATTTTGGTCACATTCACTTGTTAACCTTAGGCAATGGAGTGTCGAGACTTGCATTTGATATCACATAGTCATTGTTATTACTCATGCTATCAAAAGTAGATGATCCCGTGTTGGCATTGTCTGTGTATCCATAGTCTTCCATCGGCTCTCTAAGCAAATACTCCGTTTCTTTTTCATGTGAAGTACTTTGCAGCCATGGATGCTTTTGTACCATTGATGCCAATATTCCTTCCAGCTTCAATGCCACTTCCTTCATGGTAGGCCTTTCATCTCCGTTAAGGCGTAAACATCTTTCTACAAGCCTTGATACTTGAATGATCTCATTAGGAACTTCATTCAACTGCAATTTTTCATCAATAACTTGTAATAGTCTCCCTTCTTTTTAATGAAGACAAGAAAAGCATAGCTAGGTTCCATTCGTTCTCTGGCCTATCAAAGTTAAGAACCTTCTTTCAAGTAAAAACTTCCACAAGTACTACTCTGAAACTATAAACATCACTCTTATCAGTTACTTGACTTGTGTGCATGTATTCAGGATCCAAGTAACTTAGCGTTCCTTGTACTATAGTGGTCAACTCAAGCTGATCCATTGGAATTAGCCTAGAAGCTCCAAAATCAGCTACTTTTGCTATATAACTATCATCCAAAAGTATATTCATTGGCTTGACATCTCGATGCATGATTCGGATAGTCACTGCTGAGTGTAAATATGAAAGTGCTCCAGCCGTCTTTGTTGCTATTCTGAGTTGGATGTCCCAAGTAATAGTCAGTGACTTGCTTTCGTTGTGGATGTGATAAGAAAGTGTGCCATTTGGAATGAATTCATAGAACAATAACGGGACTTCAGTTTCCAGGCAACATCCAATCAGCTTCACTACATTTATATGATTGATTTACGAAAGTATAACTACTTCATTAATAAAATTGTTCTATCTAGGATTCACTCTGATATGCTAATTTGGACTTCTTTAAGGCAACTATTCGGTTATCAGATAGAACTCCTTTAGGCACTGTGCCATATCTACCCCTGCCAATAATCCTACTTTCATCACAGTTATTTGTTGCCCGCTTAAGCTCCTCTGCAGTGAAGACTTTCGCTTGGTCATGAGAACATCCATCGCTAGATATTCGTTGCTGCAGCATTATTCCACCGTTTTGCCTAAAGAATTTTTCTCGAAGAATCATAAGCTTACGCCTCTTGAGTCCCAAGTACAACCAGGTCACAAATATAAGAATAAATACGGCAGTGGCTGAGGTAGCTGCAAAGAAAATAGTTTTTTTTGGCAATGATTCAATTTTTCACATTAGTTCTCCATAACCATAAAAAAAATCATAGAATACAAACGTACTTTTACTATATGAAAGTATGTCGACATTTTTAGAACAATATCATATAAAGCTTTTTCATAGCTACAAGCTTTTTATTTTGAAAATAAAGCTTCAACAAAAAACAAACCTTGTTTAGATACAATGTAATTAAAAAACTCCAAATTTGAACGCTGCTTTTGAAAAGTTGTAGATTTTGTGAAGCTTTATAAACCATTGACTTACCTAAATGGCCTCCTTTATAGCATGTTGCTCCATGTTTCCTTTTGTTTTTCTTTCTAGTTGAACTATTGAACCATGACTTTTTTTTATGTGTTTTTGTCCTCTCCTTCTGAGCTATCCTATATTTATAGAATAACTATGCATGCTGGTTTACTAAATTTAATGTTCAATGTCCATGTGACAATTAATTGAATATTGTTGGCATTATGAAAACATGGATGATATTGGATAAATATCAGAGAAATGTTAACCTCTCAATCATGCTATCACCCTCGAAACCAAAGAAAAGGATAAATGGAATTTGTCATGTTTGAAAAGAAGTCGAAGACGAAATGGCTTAAGCTTAGGTTAGCATTAGCATCATTTTAAGAAGTACGGTTCTCTGAACCTAGATTATCTTTAACAGAAATTTAGAAGTTGTTAATGCTTTTCTTACTAAATATAGCTAGCTTAAAAGTTACTGGTTAAGGTTTCAAAGCTACATGTGTTCTCGTTTGATGTGAAATGAATAAATTTCGGAATTAGAGTTGATTGGTTCTTCACAAAAATATAAATAACCTTTTATCACGTAGTAAAGAAAGTACCTGCCATTTGCATCAGTGAAATCTCGGATACCACCACCAACTGTTAGGAGGTATAAACACATTTTCTGATGTGTACTTTAGTATCTATCAAACAATAAACAATACTTAAGTATTGACAAAAAATAAAAAATATAAGAAATCTATAAGACTATAATCAATGCAAAAGCTAGTTTTTATTAGGAGACATACTTGCAGCATTGGCAAATCACTGAGAGGGAAATCACGAAAACCGGTTATATTCGAAAAGCTAACCTGTAACGCATCGTTGTACATTAAAATCTATGTATAATTAAAATTAATTAGTAAGAAAGATTTTAATACCTCGTCGGACCTTTAATACCTCGTCGGACCCATCTAAGTAATACTGTCCAGCAAGTTCAACTGGCTTGCCAAGGTTCCTCACCTATAAAAGATAACAGTATAAAGTATCATTTACGAACATTTTGCCTATAAAATAAAAAACTTAGATTAAGTAGCATATTTTCAAGAAAAATGCTACCCATTTTATGGATACTTTAAAATTTCCACCATAATAATGCAAACTTAGAAACTTGTCAAGTCAAAAATATAGCTAGGTTTTGATTTTGGCGTGCTGATGCATTGGTCATTTGGACACATTTAGTGCATTTTTTTTAGAGTTTAATGCTTTCTTAATTTTATTCATTTCATTGGTCTGACCAAGTTCTTAATGAACAAAAGAGGATCAAAATACCTCGTTCTCTTTTGTCTGCTCTCTCACATCATACTGGTCTCCTTTTGTAACAACAAGATCACCATTATCATTAGTCCTCACATCAAGGCAAGTGATAACCTGCAAGTACCATATTACTTTAGCATTATCTCAAATGTCTAGAAAATCATTTCAAAAGTATTACAAATATAAGATGGATGTTCAAAGAAAACATAACTAATTTTCAGAACATCAGTTATAGTAACTTTGGCTAATGAACACAGAACTCACCCTCTTTGCAAGCTTTGTAGCCTTTCCTTCAAATGGCTTATGTCTTCACATTACGGTGTTAGGTTGTTAAATAAACAGAAACGCATGCCAATATTATATCTAAAAGCTTATAGGCTACCTTAGTCTTTGAAGAATTTGGTAACAAGAACTTCCTCAATATTGAAAGACCGACATCTGAGAAATTTGAAGCCGTTGATTACATGTGTCAGAAATAGAACTTACCCTAAGAAAGGCGAAGATTCTGGGCTTCTAATGTTAAAATGGCTTTCTAATAAGATCATTGAGTTGAAACTTAAAACCCAATACTTTCTATAACACGTAAAAGAAAACTTGCATCCAATCTTTTCGGGGTGAAATTGAACAGCATGCACATTTCCCCTTCTAATAGATGAAATGAAGTCAATCCCGTAGTTGCAGCTGGATGAAACCGACTCTTCATTTTCTTTTGACTATATGCAAACCAAGGTCCGATCGTTAGTTATATGTCAGTGAAAATAAGACAGATGAGAAGAAGAAATAAGACAAGCAAACATACCGGAACAGCACGGTAAGAATAACAAAATATACATGGCGGTTTGCAACATCATCTAATATAACTGAGTCTTTCTTGGTTTGCAAAGCATTCCATCCAATATGAGGCACTCGGCAACCATTTGATGAATCAAAACGTCCAACCACCCCTGGAATCAAACCAAGACCTTTCACTGAGAACGCAATTATTCAATTAAGTTGACATACTTAAGCTTAACGAATGCAAAATTTTCAAACATTATTTGTAGCCCTCATTTAGCAGATTTTTGGTTTTGCCTGCCAGATGACAACAATAGAAGTTAAGGGTAACAATGCACAGAAGATCTTATTACTGTCCAAGACCATATTTCAATGATTTTCTTTATTAACCATTTTTATTTTTTTAGCACATTTCATAATAGATAAGAAGAAGCATTAAGTGAAACATATTGACACAACCCACCAGGTCCATTTTCTTCCCTTGATTCAAAGAGTAGCTGCAAACCAAGACAAATGCCTAAAAATGGGCGATCCTTCTCAATGTAAGTGCGAAGAGCATCAGCCATCCTAAAACATCATAACAGAAAATGATAGTTTCAGTTTTATTTTATTTTCCAGGAAATCGTTCACAAACAGGCGCATGTTACACATAAAGTAGCAAAAAGAAGAGACAGGTCATTGCTCCCTAGTAGTCTAAGTCAATTGCAGAGTTCTTAACGGTCTCACTAATACTTTATTCCACGTGTTCTTGTTCTACTTTTTATTTTTACGTGGTCAGTCCTTTCTTAGAATTCCTAATCTCAGAAATCTACTTTTGCAAAGGTGGAGTTGACAAGAATTGAGTACGTGGAATTATCAAAAAATACCCATTCTGGTTTATCACGTCCACCATTGCAGCAAATGCTCCAACCCCGGGAAATATAAGACGCTTTGCATTCAAAATGTCCTCCGGTGTTTGAACCTGGAACATGGGAAAGTTAAACTAATTTACCGGTGTAAAACAATATATGCACTACCAAATAAAATCACAAAGTAATATATGCACAAAGATGTAAAAAATATACGATACTCAGGTTCAACGAATAACCAACCGAATATACAGTATCTAGTATAGTAGTATCGACAAATATATATTCTTTCAGTATTGAAACTTGCTTGTTCCTACAAGTTGAATTCACACAGGCAACCGAGGAGTAACACTCTTTGCACCAAACTTCTGTTTTCTTATTGCACTCGCCAGCTCTCCAATCAAGGAAGCAACCTCCATGTTGAGAAAAAAATAGAAGGTAATAGAATAGATTGTCAGCATACAAGCTTACACTACCATATACCACTTGGACCTAAAAACCAATTGCACTATACTTACCTGTCACGCCAAAACCCTGTCATGTGTGTGTGACAATAAGCACTTTGGAAGTTTGTATGTAACTATTTCCCTATAAAGTGGCGATAATCCGTTTGATATTTCTCTGGCGAACTAAACTTTAATAAATTTTAATAGCAAATATTTCTCTGGAAGTTTGTATGTAACGTTTGATATACTATGAATAAATTTTAATAGTATTTGATGACTCTTTGGTGAACTGCTTTTTGAACCTAACCCTGATGACGTTTCCTTCACGTCCCGCTCCCTATGACTACTTGAAGCAACACCCCTGTCGCCTAAATCCGCTAATTCATTCACAAACATGGACTCGAAAACAGAAGTGAAGTAACCGGATGTCAAATGTTCCCACCACCCAACTGACCTATACTTAAATTCTCCTCATTTTCACCAAACTCTTCGACTTTACTGTAACCCCTTTTCCTCTTTGCTCGAAAGAACTCGTTTTAATCATCTTCATATAGTCTTTTAACCCCTTGTTACTACTGTTATCCCAAATATTAGTATGTAACTAAGAAGGATAAAGCTGACTAAGCAACATTTAACTCACTTCTCTCTTAGGCGACAGGTGCATAGATAATCGTATAGATACAATATTTGCTGCAACTGATCTTCATCCAGGGACAAAACCTAAAATAGTGGCAACATGTCAGTTAGTATGCGTAGAGAACGATTAAATGATTAAAACATTATGAAACTAACCAATCCAGATAACTCGACATCGACAGAGTATTGTGCCGCATTATTCTCGAGCCTCTCGGACCTGTTCACCTGTAATAAAACATAAACTCTAACTAATGGTACAAACCAACCATAAATTAAACTATTCTTAGAAGAAACTGAACCAGGTTCAGTACCAGGAGTTGCCACGTTTAAGACTAATTTTCTGTCACAAATTGAAGAGGGAGCACGTCAGCTGCGACTATTATTCCCTCCACAATACGCACTGATTTCAGACCTAAGTCGTGTTCCAGTGTCCCGCCTTTTCTATCCCTCTCTCTCGTTTCCAGCTGCATGAACCTACCCAGATGTATCGACCCTCAACCAACACGAACAAAGCCATTACTTGATTTAAATAGTTCTTGCTTCATGGAGGTCTTGTCCAACATAACAATCCACCTTCAGAAACTGCAAAATTGATAAAAGAAAAAACCAAAAGAATTTAGTATGCCAAACCTGATGATTTAGGGTTTTAGTTTGATAATATTGTGTTTTATGTTTTTCAAAATTAAAAAACTCATAGCAGCGATGAATAGGATAAAGATGGGATGATTTCAAAATAGGCTGTGGGTTATGGAAAAATTGGCGAGATTTGTACCCATTCATCCATGCCTTTTATTAATTTTGCTTTTCAATGTCTATCACAAAAACAAATCTGCTCTAGTGGTAGGAGTGTTGGTAATATAATGGTTGTAGGGACCAGGGTTCGAATCTCATGCAAGATAAAGTTTTTTAACAATTAACGAAAATTGTTTGTGTTTAAATAATTAACGAAAATTGTTTGTTCTTAGTTGGCATTAATTGTGATGACAAGTGGCATTTTATGTGGCATGCCTCCTCTTATATATAATATATATATATATATATATATATATATATATATATATATATATATATATATATATATATATATATATATATATCTGTAAAAAGACAAATATCCAAAATTCCAAAAAAATCCGTAAAAAGATAAAAAGATTTTTTTTTCAAAAACATTTATCGAAAAATTCCAAAAAAATTCCACGTGATCGGGTATGATGGTGCATGAAAAAGTTGTGAAGGAATTTTTTCTAAAAGTTGATATTTTTTCAGAAAAAAAATTATGAAAAAATACGTTTGTGCATTAAATCGTTTTTTTGTGCATCAAAAATTGGTTTTTGCACCCAACTTCTTTTGAATTTTTTCATCAAAATAACATTGCGCATCTAACCAAAACAAGTTGAAAATTTTGTGCATCAAATTTTTTTTGCGCATCAAAATTCGTTTTTTGTGCATTAAAAAAAACGTATCAAAACTCAAAATTATAAAAAATGTTTTCACAAAAGTTTTATGCACCAACATACCCGATCATGTGGAATTTTTTTGGAATTTTTGGAGAATTTTTTAGAAAAAAAAATATTTTTATTCTTTTTACGGATATTCCAGCCATTAAATCTTATCAGAAGAACAAATGTTGTATTGATTCAAATCAAGAAGATTCTCTCAGGTTACAACACTATAATTGACTTTCTATTAGTACATTGAGATAAATCTTGCATAGCATGTGACTACTCTTAATAGCTTCGCGAGCAACCTCAGCTTGTCCAGTAGCATCATGGTGCTCTCTACCAAGTCTACTTGCCTATTTCACTGCATTAACAACATCCCCATAGGCAGCTAGACACCAGCGACGAATTCTAGGAAGCCTTTCGAATGATTGCACGCTGTTTTCCCGTCTTTGCATCTGAATATTTGAAAAGCAGTCAAATATAGGCATACTTTCAGTGTTTTAGTACTAATTTATCTTATGGAATTAGGTGTACAAGTAAGCAGTAGAAAAGCGATTCATTTACAAATATACTGTTATCCTATATTTTTATTAACTACAAAAATATCATGTTAATTTCTTTTTACCACAAATGTGAGATGATTATCCCAAGTATAAAGCGGATCAAGTATTCCACTATGAACTAGAACTCTAAAGGAATTTCTTTCTTACCATATACGAATCACTTACATACCATATTTCTCAAACAATAAATACCATACCATAATTGCAAAATCAATAGTCGATCTAAGTATATTTTGTGCCAAATGAAACTGACACCCATCAGCTTAGTTACATACTCACCCGATGACTAAAACTTCTCTCGTTTGCTTAAAGGTACCTACCACTCTACCAGTGCCGTTCACAAAAAAATTGTTTTTTTTACAACATTACAAAACGGGTATATAGTTGTATTGTATCATTTCATGTCAATCCAATGAAAATTGGAAGCTTATATTCCTGAAGTATATAAAAAAAATCGACATACTTGACCCATTTAACATGTTCTCTAATCATATTTTATATACTTTTTGCTAACCCTTTTGACCTGTTAAAGCTATAAGGCTATAACATAACCAAATCTAGGATGAACAAGTGTACCTGGTTAACAACGAATCCTTTCAGCATGCCAAAGAAATCATCATGTCTTTCTTTGTCCAGTCTCTCGAGCTCATTTTTATTATTCTCCTGCATTAGCATTTTGTCGTTAGATACTTCTCAAGGAATTATGCATTCATTGACAGATGGTTCTCGAAGAACAAGATTTATAATCAACAAGAACAATCTTTAAATCTTGCTCGTTTACTACAAAAAGTAACAGATAAAACTCGCTGTACAATTACACAGCATGGCCAAAACATACTCCAATATTAAAACTGGAGGTGGATTATGTTACCTTTATACGTTCATATTCTTTAACTGCACAGCTTTTAGCATCTTCAGTAACTTTCATTGTTTCTTTCAACTCCTCAATTTTTCTAACTCTAGACCTGTCACCACCGAATATCTTGGATGCAGCTGCTTCAAGCTTTTCAATCCTGGAATTCAAATTTGATAGCTCTGATAGAAGAGTCTGTACAGTTAACAAAGCATTTAATCGATCTGCATATGCATTATTCACAGCCAACATCACTCCAAGGTATTCATGAAGCTTATCATGAAATAAGTGACACAAGAAACCAATTATTGAACTTGATTGAGGCTGAGAGAAGGAAGCATCTTAAGGAATTTATGCATTTGTGTTTTAGATCTAAATACGTGATTATTGAGACTTGAAATCAACATAATAAGTTTTTATATCGTTTTCTGATTTTTTTAGAATCGGATAATGATATTTGACTTCATACCAGTTGCAACAAACTTCATCATCTAAGGGGCAAAACAAAATTACCTATTTCGCGTTCCTCTAAAGTGATTTGATAAGACTTTCTACTCTCATTTCAGCAAACATCTCTCCTTTTTTCACAAAAACTTAAACTATTTGGTCATGTTATATGATAATTCTATAAATAACCCGAATTTGCCAAACACTCGGGACATATGATTATCTGATAATTACAATTTCAAGCAGCAGTTTAAGATAACAAACAGGTAGGAGGTACTCTAGATTTCTAGTGATGCATGAAAGTCACTACAGCTAGTATCATACTTGGTATAAATCATATGCCGAGTTTAAAATGAAAAATGGTGATGTGATGTACTTCAACAAGTACTGCAGATGAATGACGAGTGAAATATAAGTACTAATGATTCTATGGAATGACAGTTGGATGCTATATCTGAATTGGTTCTGGATGAAGGTGTTGAGATGGAAAATGGATGTTTGGGCTAGCAAATAGATGATGTCCGCCTTTGAAATAGTTATTTTTATAGGTGATGATGAATTATATAAACAAATAAATGCAGCGGAAAACATCACCAACAACGGATCCATATAGCCATATGATCAATCAATAATTAATATAACAATAATATACCTTTGTAGCGTGATTTGCGTTTCACCATCAATACTAACACCATGAATAGATGTGAGAAACCAAAAGATCAATAAGGTTGATCTTCTCATATGTATGAAACACACTACACGTCACGGACCACCACCCGATGCTAGTCTAAACCCCATAACACGCGATCTAGCCTTGAACTACACTAGAATAAGGTTAGATGGGATCAAAAACACAAAACCCTAATATGGGTGTGTTTTATTTCGTGGCTTCTAGGGGGAGGAAGGGAAGAAACCTTACGGTAAGTTGTTAATGTGATAAGTCATAATCAAAGACCAAATCTCATTTGAACTTATCATGATCAAAGTTACACTTAGCACCTTGATCTTTCTCCCTTGTTCCTTTCTCACCTAGACTTGCCATGGGGGCCCTAAATGGGATTGCCCAATTATTGGTCTGTCACACCCCCAAATTACCTGTTTTACAGCGGAATGGAATACCTTGGGGAGGACTGTCATAGCATCAAAGTTACAGTTATATCGAACGACCTAAAGTGTCATTTTGAAAATATCGTTTGATTCATTAAAATAATCAGAGTTTACAAAGATTAGGTCCCAAATATTTCCAATATATCAAAATGAGTTTGTTACAATCAAGCGATAGTTAAGTGCATAAAATATATGTGAGACGCGTCGACACCGCGACTCTATGATAAGTCCATATGCATGCCATGAAGTGAATGCCTTAGATACCTGAGATAAAACATGCTAAAAGTGTCAACACAATGGTTGAGTGAGTTCATAGAGTTTGGTTAACAAGTAAAGCTTTTAAAGAGCGTTCATGCAACAAAGGCAAAGTTTTTGGTCATTTAGAATAGTCCACAAAGCAAAGGCATTGTAAATCCACTCAGCTCCAAGTTCCGCCCATACAAAACTTGCAACCTGTGTGTTCACAACCCACTGCCAAAATATGTATGTCTAATAGTCAAGTGCACATTATCATAATGGTTCACAAAGCAAAGGAATTGTGAATCCACTCAGTTCCAAGTTCCGCCCATACAAAACTTGCAACCTGTGTGTTCACAACCCATTGCACAAAAATATAGTGTGTCTAGTAGTCGAGTATAAGTGGTCATAATAGTTCACAATATAGTACCACGTATATAATAATGTATGCCAGGCAAAGCCCCTAGAATAAATAATATGCGTCCCGTAACATAGTGGACGAGAGGTTGGCCGACCTCTAATAGCGCTATCCATACTACCTACTAATAGGAGACTAACAATGCGAATGTACGAACAGTACATCATACAACTATTAATATACAATTAAGAACACTCCAAACATAGGAGAATTTGCACTGCTCCGAACAGGGGAGACTTTAGATTGAGAACGCTCCGTAACATAGTGAGACGTTCTGCTCCGGACCGGGGAGGCTTTAAGATTGCTCCGAACAAAGGAGACTTTATAGTGATGCTCCGAACATGGGAGACTTTATAGGGATGCTCCGAACAAGGGAGACTTTATAGTGATGCTCCGATCATGGGAGACTTTAGGTCAAGGTCATAACACGTACGATTCAATAAGTTCAAACAAGTCATAAGTTTGTATTTAAGTTCAAGAGTTCCGTTCAAAAGTTCGTAATTAAGTTCAAAGATTTAAGTCGAGTTCAAAAGTTCAGAACAGTCAAAGATTTCGAATAATATCAAAAGGTTCAAGATAGTCGAAGCGTTCAAAATCACGTCAAACAAGTTTAAAATATATCAAAAGGGTCCTTGTACAAGTTAAAAGAGATCAACTATATGTCAAAAAGTTCATATCAAGTCCAAAGTGTTCACTTATATGTTAAAGGGTTCGAATCAATTTAAAAGAGCTCAAATATACATGTCGAAGGGTTCAAAATAAAGGAAAGTGTTTCAACTAATAGCGTTCAAAAGATAGTGATCAATTTAGTTCGGGCATAATCTACTTACGCGCACATAGAGTGAAACAAAAGATACTTAAGTTCATATAAATGTAAAGTAAAAGCAAGTAGTTGAGCATGTATCTCCCCCGAAGAGTTTATAAAACAATTAAACGAGTAAAAGTGGGGCTACGAACTCACCTGTTGCAATAGTTATGATGACAAAGTGGATGCACATAAATGAGACGCAACTCTCTAACCGCGACCTAATATGAATGATATGCTCTAATATAAGTCATGAAACAATGTCGTGCATGAAACTCATATGATATCCATACCACTTGTACATTTTGGAAAATATAGTTTATCGTCGAAATATATGTTTATGACATATTGTCAAGTTACCAAATACTTTACAAGTATTTACGTTGAAATGATATCCTACGATAATCATTTAGTGATTTATTATGAATCTATAACTTTTCGTCGCAAAATAATATAATTTGACAAGTCATGAAAGTGACTATATGGCCTCGGAAAGCTAGTCGTAAAATGATGCATATCGAGTGTTAGGAAACGAACTCAACAGTTTTGGAAAGTTTGTATCATTATCTCAAAGTTTTAGTGTTTAAGTTCCATCCTAGAGGTCTAGATCACAAAGAAAAATATAGGTTAAGTATAGTACTTTAGTCCAAAAATATAGTCTAAGGGTGGTTTTCGGCCAAGTTTAAGTGACCGTATTTTATTCGTTATAACTCCGCTAGACAAACGGTCGGACATTTTGGAAAATATACTTGGCGAACTTACTTTTACTAGAAGACATCTCTTTATAAAAAGTTTTACATCAATGTTAAAAACGACCTCCAACATGGTGACTTGTTTTGCCGTAACACTTGTCTATTAGAAATAGTATAGTTTTTCTTATATAATAAAATTACGGCAACTTTGTGTAAACGTGTATAATTTAATCGTTACAAGTCCGTTTTCTACGTTTTATATGTCCTTAGCTTTGTATCAAAGTATACTAATATATTTTTGATAAGTCGACACAATTAATAACGCTTAAGTCTCATTTTTGACTCGTAAAGGGTGACATTTTCATGCTGAAATTTCTGGAATTATTAGTTTTCGTTGCTTAACTTGAAAAATTCATAACTTCTTCGTTATAGCTCTGTTTTAATCCGTTCAAGCGGCCACGTTTTCGTTTTAAAGTGTATTTTCTAAATATCTAGCCCAAAATATTATCCCAACTGTCGGATTTTCCAGATTTTAAAAATAAGGACAGACCCTTTTTAAAACGTGTCGAAATGAGTTTTTCTCGCGCCAAACCTATTCTAACCCATTCAAAACAACTCCGAAGCTATTCTAATCCTACCATACACCTTCTTAGGGTGTCATGGGTTCCTAGACATCACCAAAAATAATATATAACAAGGAGTAATTATAGGATGACTTATATATACATAACTCTTAAAATCAATGAAAAAGTGGTATAAACATCTATGAGACTTGCATGTTTTCTCAAATATGATGAAATGAATATAACAATGAATATGAAATATGATCATGAATATGGATGCTTACTAGTAAACTTGATGAGGTTTATGAGAACAAAGGGTTTTTCCTAATCACCCAAGGTTTATATTGCAAAACCTTAACAAGAGTGATACTAGTGTGTTAAAAACCTTGTCTTGAAAATTTTGGTGATCTCCTCTTGAACCTCTATGGTGGCCGGTTATGGTGTTTAGAGAGAAAAGAGAATGGTTTTTGCTTTTCACTTTGAAGATATGAATGAGTATGTGTAAGGTTAGGAGTATAATACATTATAAGTGAAAGATATTTTGCAACTAAATGACTCACCCATGAAGGTGTCGACATGTATATAAAAAAAGAATCAAGTAGTAGTTTGTACTAATTAAATGTATAAGTGAAAGTAAATGTGTAGTTATTTAAGGATAGTTGATAACTTGTATATTTATTTAAGCATTTAGGGTAACGTTAGCTAATAATAAATTTTAACGGGTCAAGATAAAATATATTGAGGTCATAAAAATTATAAAAATACATTTCTTGAAAGATTTGAGTGAATAAATATTTATCGGGTTGAATTTAAGAATACCGTCGTAATTTATATAAACATAACAATTTATATACAAAATAAATTTAAAACACTGGGTAAACTCATAATATTATTTTTATAATCTTAATATGAGTATTAAAATATATCGGGATTATTTTTGGAAGTGTCGGATTAAATGTTCAAATAATGTTTACGCGATAGCGTTTATTTAATAAGAAAATAAACGTTTAATGTAAAATGCAAAACCCATGCATAAATTGATATGAAATGATGAATATGGAGTTTGAGAAATGACCGGAAATTGAGAATTGTGACATTCTTCCCATGTCAGCGGAATCACGTCCTCGTGATTCGATTAATGATACTATGGTCCGAACCTCGACAAAGGTTCTAAAAGTTTGTGCTCGTGTATGGTCTATATGATTATGTCAATGCTCATGCATATGGGTTCCTTGTTCAACTAAAATACGTTCTCGTGCTATCGTGAGCATTTTCCGTCCTAAATACATGCTCTCTTATGACTAGGCTTGATGAGGCAGGCTTTCCCATTCTCGAGCGAAACCCTCAAAAGATTTTTAGGTAACCGATTTTTACTTAATCTCACAACTCATCAAACAAGAACTGTCATGAGATTAGGCTAAATCGGTTTGAGCAACAACTTGTTTCTAGCTTGATCTTTGCAACTCATCAAACAAGAATTGTCGCTCGGATCAAACTGGAAACAAGTGGTTTGAAGAAAATCTTTTGAAAATTTGGCTCGATTACAGAATTGCTTACACATATGAGACTACTACTCCCTTCATTGCATGATTCTTCCTGGATTAGACATAGGTGATCAGGCTATGTATAATTTAGGAGTAACTATGCAATGCTTGGACTAATCGTCTCATATGATGTTTGGTGTTGAGTCATAAGTTCGCATGTATAAGGAGTATGCACTTATAATGATATGATGAGATGCTATGATGACGTAGTTATAGTCTAGGGTCAATGATGCAACCTAGTTCTCTATAACCGACGCTCTGATACCAATCTGTCACACCCCCAAATTACCTGTTTTACAGCGGAATGGAATACCTTGGGGAGGACTGTCATAGCATCAAAGTTACAGTTATATCGAACGACCTAAAGTGTCATTTTGAAAATATCGTTTGATTCATTAAAATAATCAGAGTTTACAAAGATTAGGTCCCAAATATTTCCAATATATCAAAATGAGTTTGTTACAATCAAGCGATAGTTAAGTGCATAAAATATATGTGAGACGCATTGACACCGCGACTCTATGATAAGTCCACATGCATGCCATGAAGTGAATGCCTTAGATACCTGAGATAAAACATGCTAAAAGTGTCAACACAATGGTTGAGTGAGTTCATAGAGTTTGGTTAACAAGTAAAGCTTTTAAAGAGCGTTCATGCAACAAAGGCAAAGTTTTTGGTCATTTAGAATAGTCCACAAAGCAAAGGCATTGTAAATCCACTCAGCTCCAAGTTCCGCCCATACAAAACTTGCAACCTGTGTGTTCACAACCCACTGCCAAAATATGTATGTCTAATAGTCAAGTGCACATTATCATAATGGTTCACAAAGCAAAGGAATTGTGAATCCACTCAGTTCCAAGTTCCGCCCATACAAAACTTGCAACCTGTGTGTTCACAACCCATTGCACAAAAATATAGTGTGTCTAGTAGTCGAGTATAAGTGGTCATAATAGTTCACAATATAGTACCACGTATATAATAATGTATGCCAGGCAAAGCCCCTAGAATAAATAATATGCGTCCCGTAACATAGTGGACGAGAGGTTGGCCGACCTCTAATAGCGCTATCCATACTACCTACTAATAGGAGACTAACAATGCGAATGTACGAACAGTACATCATACAACTATTAATATACAATTAAGAACACTCCAAACATGGGAGAATTTGCACTGCTCCGAACAGGGGAGACTTTAGATTGAGAACGCTCCGTAACATAGTGAGACGTTCTGCTCC
The DNA here is from genome assembly GCA_019973895.1 of Chrysanthemum seticuspe. Lineage (NCBI taxonomy): Eukaryota > Viridiplantae > Streptophyta > Magnoliopsida > Asterales > Asteraceae > Chrysanthemum > Chrysanthemum seticuspe. Next base: position 85,599,178 of record BPTQ01000001.1, on the reverse strand, counting down.
GGACCGGGGAGGCTTTAAGATTGCTCTGAACAAAGGAGACTTTATAGTGATGCTCCGAACATGGGAGACTTTATAGGGATGCTCCGAACAAGGGAGACTTTATAGTGATGCTCCGATCATGGGAGACTTTAGGTCAAGGTCATAACACGTACGGTTCAATAAGTTCAAACAAGTCATAAGTTTGTATTTAAGTTCAAGAGTTCCGTTCAAAAGTTCGTAATTAAGTTCAAAGATTTAAGTCGAGTTCAAAAGTTCAGAACAGTCAAAGATTTCGAATAATATCAAAAGGTTCAAGATAGTCGAAGCGTTCAAAATCACGTCAAACAAGTTTAAAATATATCAAAAGGGTCCTTGTACAAGTTAAAAGAGATCAACTATATGTCAAAAAGTTCATATCAAGTCCAAAGTGTTCACTTATATGTTAAAGGGTTCGAATCAATTTAAAAGAGCTCAAATATACATGTCGAAGGGTTCAAAATAAAGGAAAGTGTTTCAACTAATAGCGTTCAAAAGATAGTGATCAATTTAGTTCGGGCATAATCTACTTACGCGCACATAGAGTGAAACAAAAGATACTTAAGTTCATATAAATGTAAAGTAAAAGCAAGTAGTTGAGCATGTATCTCCCCCGAAGAGTTTATAAAACAATTAAACGAGTAAAAGTGGGGCTACGAACTCACCTGTTGCAATAGTTATGATGACAAAGTGGATGCACATAAATGAGACGCAACTCTCTAACCGCGACCTATTATGAATGATATGCTCTAATATAAGTCATGAAACAATGTCGTGCATGCAAACTCATATGATATCCATACCACTTGTACATTTTGGAAAATATAGTTTATCGTCGAAATATATGTTTATGACATATTGTCAAGTTACCAAATACTTTACAAGTATTTACGTTGAAATGATATCCTACGATAATCATTTAGTGATTTATTATGAATCTATAACTTTTCGTCGCAAAATAATATAATTTGACAAGTCATGAAAGTGACTATATGGCCTCGGAAAGCTAGTCGTAAAATGATGCACATCGAGTGTTAGGAAACGAACTCAACAGTTTTGGAAAGTTTGTATCATTATCTCAAAGTTTTAGTGTTTAAGTTCCATCCTAGAGGTCTCGATCACAAAGAAAAATATAGGTTAAGTATAGTACTTTAGTCCAAAAATATAGTCTAAGGGTGGTTTTCGGCCAAGTTTAAGTGACCGTATTTTATTCGTTATAACTCCGCTAGACAAACGGTCGGACATTTTGGAAAATATACTTGGCGAACTTACTTTTACTAGAAGACATATCTTTATAAAAAGTTCTACATCAATGTTAAAAACGACCTCCAACATGGTGACTTGTTTTGCCGTAACACTTGTCTATTAGAAATAGTATAGTTTTTCTTATATAATAAAATTACGGCAACTTTGTGTAAACGTGTATAATTTAATCGTTACAAGTCCGTTTTCTACGTTTTATATGTCCTTAGCTTTGTATCAAAGTATACTAATATATTTTTGATAAGTCGACACAATTAATAACGCTTAAGTCTCATTTTTGACTCGTAAAGGGTGACATTTTCATGCTGAAATTTCTGGAATTATTAGTTTTCGTTGCTTAACTTGAAAAATTCATAACTTCTTCGTTATAGCTCCGTTTTAATCCGTTCAAGCGGCCACGTTTTCGTTTTAAAGTGTATTTTCTAAATATCTAGCCAAAAATATTATCCCAACTGTCGGATTTTCCAGATTTTAAAAATAAGGACAGACCCTTTTTAAAACGTGTCGAAATGAGTTTTTCTCGCTCCAAACCTATTCTAACCCATTCAAAACAACTCCGAAGCTATTCTAATCCTACCATACACCTTCTTAGGGTGTCATGGGTTCCTAGACATCACCAAAAATAATATATAACAAGGAGTAATTATAGGATGACTTATATATACATAACTCTTAAAATCAATGAAAAAGTGGTATAAACATCCATGAGACTTGCATGTTTTCTCAAATATGATGAAATGAATATAACAATGAATATGAAATATGATCATGAATATGGATGCTTACTAGTAAACTTGATGAGGTTTATGAGAACAAAGGGTTTTTCCTAATCACCCAAGGTTTATATTGCAAAACCTTAACAAGAGTGATACTAGTGTGTTAAAAACCTTGTCTTGAAAATTTTGGTGATCTCCTCTTGAACCTCTATGGTGGCCGGTTATGGTGTTTAGAGAGAAAAGAGAATGGTTTTTGCTTTTCACTTTGAAGATATGAATGAGTATGTGTAAGGTTAGGAGTATAATACATTATAAGTGAAAGATATTTTGCAACTAAATGACTCACCCATGAAGGTGTCGACATGTATATAAAAAAAGAATCAAGTAGTAGTTTGTACTAATTAAATGTATAAGTGAAAGTAAATGTGTAGTTATTTAAGGATAGTTGATAACTTGTATATTTATTTAAGCATTTAGGGTAACGTTAGCTAATAATAAATTTTAACGGGTCAAGATAAAATATATTGAGGTCATAAAAATTATAAAAATACATTTCTTGAAAGATTTGAGTGAATAAATATTTATCGGGTTGAATTTAAGAATACCGTCGTAATTTATATAAACATAACAATTTATATACAAAATAAATTTAAAACGCTGGGTAAACTCATAATATTATTTTTATAATCTTAATATGAGTATTAAAATATATCGGGATTATTTTTGGAAGTGTCGGATTAAATGTTCAAATAATGTTTACGCGATAGCGTTTATTTAATAAGAAAATAAACGTTTAATGTAAAATGCAAAACCCATGCATAAATTGATATGAAATGATGAATATGGAGTTTGAGAAATGACCGGAAATTGAGAATTGTGACAGTCCAATCCAATAAACTAAGTACTAGCTTAGTTATTAGTAGCCCGTTATTGATCCCTAGTTACGAAGGTTAAATATAACGTAAATACGATAGATACGATATATTAAATGGTATCTCTGTGTATAAGTGTGTGACCCCATAGGCTCACATATGTCTAGCCATATAATTATTTATTATGACGCGATCATACTCCAACAAATCCCACTTGCGACGTCATAATAGTCAAGCAATTACACAAGCAAAGGTTAGCGTCTAGCAACACGCCAATGCCCCTAGAGATATTTGAGGTTAGTTTCTTAAACATCTGATAAATGGTTTATATGTCATCAATCCCTTTGTTACAAATACCATGTTGAACATTAGACATCGATCAAATGTCACTCTAATTGTTCAACTATTATGTTCTCGATCTTTATATTGAACAAGATTACCAAGTGAATTAAGATTCATCTTAATTTCATTTGGGTACGGCCATACAAACATATGTTCAATTCATCGAGGGGCCCAGTAGTATCTAACTCCAAATCATGTGGAGGAACAAATCATATTTTGACTACACGTGTCATTCATGTGCTTCAAATCACTCCTGAAAATGGCCTTTAGAACTACCTTGTTCAAGACAGCGTTTAACCATATCAAGGAATAAAATTCCACACATGCAAGACCTGCTTGCATCTCAAGTCTAAGGATAAGAGACATAACCATTTGCGAGATTCACTATTGACGCCGATCCATGCAGTGAATACTCGTAGGTTGGGTCAGTCCATTGTTCATCAGAATGAACAATATGTGAGTTTGGCAAATAATCACCAACACGCTCACACTTGCCTTAATTCGATGATACTCCCGTATCGTCAACCGTCAATGGACAATTTTAGAATAAATAAATTATTCATGGATTAAACATGAAAATATAGAACACAGTAGTATGAATGAAGACGATCATACCAGGTATGTCAATTCATTATATAATACGACTGCTTACAGTTCCATTATCCAAATACTAAACAAAATAGATATGCATAAGACTACTTATAGGTCGGAATTCGATGTTCCCGCTATGATCAAATTATGTTGTACAAGACAACAAGTAGTCATCTGAGTAAACCTTGAGAATACTTGTTTCAAAATCCATGAAAGGTTTGAATGATGATTGTGCTTTTGTATGTGTGCATTCAAGTACAATACGAGTATTGCAACAATACATTCCATAGGGTGTTTGCAGCTAGCAAAACATCTACTTTAGACATTCATCTAAACAGTTTCTCAAACTGTAAAGTATTCTTATTCTTTTAATGTATAATGCATTAATGCTCTCAGTCAAGCACATCTAGTCAGCAATGTCATCATTCATGATGACATCCTACAATGACTAGGGTTGAGCATCATCTCAATTTAATAAGTATCAGTGTATGCAAACAAAACAAAGCTCCTCAGATATCCGTAAACGTTGAACATTTATTTGGTCCTTTGTAGGTCCATCAGAATGTTCCTTTAACAATTATCTAATGACTTTCACTTAGATATTTTTTGTTATCAACTCATCTTGCATTCATGCAAATAATATAAATAGTCCAATGCATAATACGATATACATAATGAATCCTATAGTTAAACTTAAGGTTTCCATTCATGCTTTCAATCTCATCAGGTAAGATTGATTATTGAGACTCCCCTCAATAATGTGTCATATTGTGTCAGACTTAATAACCGCTTATGTTTATTCAAATAGACATATAACAAGGTTGCATGTTTTATTTTCTAAAACTCTCAAGAGAAACTTCATTCCAAACTAAGGAATAAAGTCTAGCTTAGATGGAATAATGTTTCTAATATGTTATCAACATAAGAGATTTAAGAAAATAAATACAGTGCTCCCACTTGCTCTTAGTGTACTTAGGAGTGATCTTATTTTAATCAAAATCAAATTAATGATTTTATGGTAAACTAAAGATCCCAGCTCGTAGATGCATGATCTAATCTACAGTTGGATTCTTATATCTTGTAGACATAATAAAGATTATATAGATTCATAAACCCTTTTGAATACACATCGTCCTCGCAAATGTATTCAATAAGAAAAGAGTTTTGAAATCCTATTGTCATATTTCATTTACATGAAGACAAGTATGATAATTCATCATCTTTATACATTTAATATTTGCAGGTAGGAAGATTTAATCATAGTCAATTTCTTGAGTATGAGTAACTCCTTTCACAACACGTGAATTAAATTTGTGTACAAGTTTGTCCTTTTGAGTCTTCTCATTGAGAAACTCGTTTTTAACCTCACATTCTAACTGATTGGTAAGAGATCAATCAAGCTTCATAAGCGATTGTCTTCCAAGGACTGCATCTTAACATTCATAGTTTTGAGCCATTCATCAGATTCAAAATCTGATAATGCAGCTCTGTAGTTAGCAGGTTCACAATGACCCTCTAACTTATATCCCTTAGCATTGATATAAAACTGTATCATTCAGGTGCAAGAGGTATCCTTGCGGATCTATGAATGAGAGATACCATACTGTTGTTTAACATATGCATGTTCAACCTTAGTATGACATCAGCAAGTGTACCTAGAAGTTTGTGTATATTAGTTCTTGAATAACTTCAAGATCTAAAGGTGCTCCCACTTGCTTTGTAAATAAAGACTAATCTCTAGATACACAACATCTTGAGAAACAATAAATTGTTTTCAATTGGGACATCCAAATTACATTAGTAGTTCTTGACTCCAGTTTGTTAATTACTTACTCTAAGGTATTTAACAAATTCAGAACTTCAATCAAGACATAATGGGATTCATCCCATTCCATAACACAATGGCATCTTAAACACCTTCCAGATTGGAACCATATTGAGTGTACCCATGGCATATCCAATTTTCTAACCTTGATAACTTTGGTGGTAAGAGAGTTTAAGTCATCAAAGATCAAACAATATCAATAGAGTTTGATTTTCCATGATGGACATACCATAATGTTGTGGTATTCCATGAGGATTGATGTTGTGAGACTATCCTACAACTCATTAGATGGACTTATACTCTTCGGCTTACGTATCTGCCAACCAAGTCAAACCAGATGGCATCAATAGTGTTTCCAGCCTATTGCATACTTAATTTTATAAGTTGTTGACCAAGTCAATGACTTCATGTGCATGTTTTGACTAGAAAACATAAACATTTAATATTTTACTATACGTCATTTATAATTTAATGACTTCATGTACATGTATTTAACAAGAATACATAACAAGTTAACGTCTTACTTTACGTTATAAGTCTTTCAACAATTAACAGACTTGATGTTTAAGTCTTTACAAGAGACCTAAACATATTCAAGTAAAGCAATTTAGAGTGCCGACTCTTGGCCTCAATAGTAATTTCAAGTTAATTTCATACTTCAAGATTATGACTTTACAAGAATACATAGTCATATTTATTGAACAATTCGGTGAATATGTTGAAGTAGCTTTTCATATTATCTTGACATTTGTTCTAATTAGGGCAACATACATTTTATGTGTAGAAGTCCTAGTAGAATATTAGTTTTCTTACCTTGCAGTCAAGAAAAACTATTATTCATATTGTTATATGTTGTACCTTGCACGCAATGAAGATTTCTCCCACTTGTGCACGACACAACATCATGTGTAATATGACAGTGCCACAGATAACATATAATTTTAGTCAAAATCAAACTATAGATATGTAGAACTTAATTGTTTTAATAACGAATCATGCATAACAATTTATTGATAACATTTCATAAAGCAACATCAGGAACGCGACATGTATCAAATAAAATTCATGCAATGGTTCTTATATAAACAATGATGGTTCACATGTGGAAAGTAATGTACTATTTCAAGACAATCAAGAAATAAGATGGGCAACCTGCAAGGTAATAAAGCTTACAGCTCCCACTGGATTTGACAACATTACATGTGTTTCATCACCAGTAATATAGTCACCTAGCTCCCACTGGATTAGACAACATTATAAGTGTTACGTCACCAGTGGAGAGTGAGTGTCGATTTGATACTTTCCTTATTTCTTTGAATATCTACACATCATTGCTAATGTGAGTCACTTGGACTAGTAAACATGTACTTAGATATTCAATGAAGTGCATCAAGTTCTAACATATAGATGACGGGCTAGCCATCATTGATATTTTAACTTGAAAATAGGCATGCATTTCCTTCATAAGGTCTACTTTACCACAAGGGTGTGTAGGACCTTAGTAGGTTTATTGGGTTACGATAATTGCTAGGTAATCATGCTAGTAATTGTCTTTACCACTTTGCGGTTTATTGATATTTCCGTCTTGTAATTATTAAAATTCATATTATTTTGGTAGCTATAGAAAACGTGTTCTCTAGTTATCCAAATATCTTATCTTACTTGAAGGTTTCAAAACCAGAACTAGGGTTATAAAACAAACTTGAAAGAATAAGATGTGCAACCATACTTAACCGTTTTGACTTTTGCAAGACATCACGATTTCTAGAGTAGGTGTGCTTTGAGTTTGATTAGAATTAGGACAATTCATATATTCCTATTATGGCATTTCCTCATAAAGAAAACAGATAGGAACAAGTCTCTTTCTTACAAGGAAAGAAGTACTTAGTTTGTCTTTTTAACTAGAAAAGAACAAACTTTTGTTTACGGTTGTGTTGCATTATATCATTAATTTGAATTTACAAAGTTCAATTTTAGTATTTTCGATAATTATCCTTTTATAAATTACTTACCTCATGTTTACAATTTAAAACAATTAATTTATGAAAAAAAGGCTAAGATCCACATTGTGCTTCTACTATCACATCAGTTGATCTGCTAGCAATAGTAGATTCAATTGGTAGGCGACGATCACCAATTGCATTACATGTGCAACTCTTAGATCCTTATGGGACTCATGACACTAGTGAACAAGCATCTAGTGTCAAGTAGGCATGTTTAGTCCCATCCTTGCCTCGGGTCAAGGTCTCACCGCTTAACTCGATTAAGTCATCCAATTTTAGAACGTGCAAGAATATATCTAGGTCCCACGCATAGACAATAATCACTTTGGGTTACAATTCAACCTAGGTCCCCACATAGGCAAAAAGTAGAAGCCCATTTTGCACATGAAAAATGAATCTGCCAGCCCAGAATTTCTGCATTCGGAGGCCCAAAAGGCCTAGAAGGAGTCATCCCCGAGCTTAGCACCAAACTACAAAGTTGTGGCCCATGATTTGTGAACCTGCAACAAAAAGTTGGTTAAAATCACCGGGAAAGTCCGTTTTACTGCAGCTTGTTCTAGCAGCCATTTTCCGTCTTACTGTCTTTAAGTCTTTTCCATTTCATTCCAAGCTTCAATTACAATGTATAGAAAGTAAAATACAACTAATTTACTATCTATCTACTGTAAAATGCCCAAACAATAGCAAAAACCAAATTAAAAATTTATACATAAAGGCCGAAACAATGGCAACCCCAAAAACAAGAAATAAACGACAATCACAACCATTCATTGCACAAGTGGTCTAGGTTTTCATCGGCTTTGCATATAAACAATAATACCATAAAATTATGAACATTAAAAGGTGTTGGCTAATTCCATGGCCAAACATGCATGTATTTTCCATGAAAACAAATAACTAAACAAGAATTAAATCATTAGCCAATGAAATCGAAGAAATTAATTAACAATAATTAAAACCCCGATTGGTACGCGTGTCAAATGACCTTAGGTTTAAAACCCACTGATATTATGTCACACCCCCAAATTACCTGTTTTGCAGCGGAATGGAATTCCTGGGGATTGACTGTCATAGCATCACAATCACAGTTATATTGAACGACCTAAAGTGTCGTTTGAAAAGAACATCGTTTGATTTAATAAAACAATCAGAGTTTACAAAGTAGGTCCCAAATGAAAATCAATTTGTGCGGAAATAAGTTTGTTACAATACAAACGATGTTTTTAAGTACGTAAAACCCAAGTGAGACGCGTCGTCACCACGACTCCATGATGTGTCCCAATGCGTGCCATGAAGTGAATGCCTTAGATACCTGAGATTAAAACATGCTAAAAGTGTCAACACAAAGGTTGAGTGAGTTCATAGAGTTTGGTTTGAAATGTAAAGCCTTAAAAAATATCGTTATGCAGCGAAGGCATTGTACATCGTTGAAATGTAAAGACTTTCAAAATCGTTTATGTAGCAAAGGCATTGTAAATCCACTCAGTTCCAAGTCCCGCCCATACAAAACTTGCAACCTGTGTGTTCACAACCCACTGCCAGAATGTGATATAGTTTATGTTCAAACACACATCGTCAAATGAATTCACAAAATAGTGCATGGCCCAATGTATCGAAATCGTTTATGCAGCAAAGGCATTGTAAATCCACTCAGTTCCAAGTCCCGCCCATACAAAACTTGCAACCTGTGTGTTCACAACCCATTGCCAGAATGTGTATAGTTTATGTTCCAAACATATGATTTCAATGAATTCACAATAGTACCAACTCGACGTAGAACAATAGCACTTAATCCATAGCACATAAGCAATAGCACATAAGCAATAGCACATAAGCAATTGCACCTAACTCAACGTATCAGTAGTCAACTGATATAGTACTTTATTCGACGTATAACTATAGCACGCAAACATGAACAATTTATATAGTACAACATTCGGTTTTGAAATGATGTAATCGTGATAGGAGTTATCCTTAAGAATATAATGTACTTGTGAAAAATATAGTTAAGCATGCATCTCCCCCAAAACAGTTATGAAAACAAGTAAAAGTAGGGGCTATGAAACTCACATGGTAAACAGGTGATGACAAGAGTGAGTACACCGAGGTATAATGTGTTGTGTTAACCAGGACCTATTACCAATGATATGATATGCAATGAGTTGCAATGTAATGCTATGCATGCATTACGTATGTTATTTATACCATTTACGAGTTTTGAAAATATTACTCATCGTCGAAAAATACTCTTTTGACGTCTTGACCCTTCAAAAATGACTTTACATGTTTTTACGTCAAAATGTCATCCTACAATGATTTTATAATGATTTTTGGTGAAATTACCACTTTTCGTCGCAAAACAATGTCGTCGGAATTTTCATGAAATCAACAAAAATGGCTTTGGAAAACTAGCCGTAAAACGGTGTACGTCGATCGTTAGAGAACGAACTTGACGGTTTTGGAAAGTTTGTATCGATATCTAGAAGTTTCAGTTCAGGAGTTTTCGTCCAAAAGGTCTCGATCATAAAGATATTAAAGGCTAAAGTTGGTGATTTTGTTGAATTGTGTGCAGAAAATAAGTTTCGGCCAAGTTTGAACATCCGTAAATAATTCACTAAAACCCCGCTTTACAAACGGCTTGTTGTTTTGAAAAATATGACCGGTGAACTTGATTTTACTAGAAGACATTTCGTTCTAAAAAGTTTTGCATCATAGTTAAAAACAGCCGCAAACATGGACGTTACAGCTACTAAAATACTTGTAACGTAAAAAAATAGTATAGTTTTTCAGAAAATAATAGTTACGGCAACTTTATGAAAACGTGCATATCTTTGTCGTTTCAAATCCGTTTTCTACGTAATATATGTCCTTAGCTTCGTATCGAAGTAAACTAATATATTTTTGACTAGTCGAAATAATTTGTGAAGCTTAAGGCTCGTTTTTGACCCAAACAATGTAAAAACAGCAAGCTGAAAATCCTGAAAATAATACGTTTCGTCGTCAAACTTTAAAAATCCATAACTTCTTCGTTATAAGTCCGTTTTTATCCGTTCAAGCGGCCACGGATTCGTTTTAAAGTATATTTTCTAAATATCAAGGCCAAAGTTTCGTACCAACAGTAGGTTTTTCCAGAAATTCGAATTAAGGACAGAACATAAAATATAGTTATCGAAAATAGTTTTTCTCGGACAAAACCTATTCTAATCCCTTCAAATCAACTCCAAAACTAATCTAATCCTACCATACACCTTCTTAGGGTGTCATGGGTTCCTAATCACCATCAAGACCAAAGAATACCATGGGAATAATTATAGGATGACCAATATGTATATATAACTTCTAAAATCATGAAATAAATGGTATAAATCACATAACATGCATACTTGCTCCAAAAATGAAAAGAAACATATGAAATGATAGGGAAACATGAAAATGAAAGAAATATGCTTACAAATGAGTATGATGAGGTGAAAGTAACAAGGATTGTCCTAAATACTCTTGGTTTTTATTTCAAAACCATATAAAGAGTATACACTAGATTGTAAATGACTTGATCTTGAAAATTTTGATCCCCTTTGATCTCTTGATGTATGGCCGGTTTTAGAAGGAGAAGAACAAGAGAGGAAAATGATTTTGGCTACTATGTGAATTATTGAAAGTGAAATGAAAATGAGATGAATATCTTTGAGTAAAAATCTATACTATCAACTCATTTAATGCCTTGCCCCCCCACTAGACCGGTTTTAGGGGACTTTTGTCTCTCAATTATATATATATATATATATTTTTTTTATAAAATGTTTAAGTATAGTTTGTGAAATTATTTGACCAAAAGTGTAAGAAATATGTAAGTATATAAACACTTGTAAGGTAAATGGTAATTTTTGGTGCAAGTAAGTTTTTAATAGTTCAAAATAGAATGTATTGAGATAATAAAAATTGTAAAAATACATTCCTTGTGAAAATTGAGTGATAAAATAATTATCGTACAATTTTTAAGAAAAACGACGTAATAATTTAACTTTAACGATTTAAGTACCAAATAAATTTGAAACACTAGGAAAACTAAAAATATAGTTTTTATGAACTAAATGTAAGTTTAAAAATACATCGGGATCATTTTTGAAAGTAACGGGTTAAATGTTAAAATAATAACTCACGCGATAAAGTTTATTAAATATAAAAATTACGCGTTGAAGGCGAAATGAAATGTCATGAATGTACTAATGAGATGCACATGATGTCAATGAAATGTAGACTAATCTTAGTCCATATGAAATGTACGTGATGTCATGATCATGAATTCGCCGCTAAACCTTCAAGGTTACGCGAATTTGAAACAAGTAAACCAAGTTTACTATAATTGTTGAAATAATGAGACATGAATTGTGCCGAGAAATGACCTGAAAGTACGGGTTGTCACATTCGCCCATCCAAAAAGGAATTCAGTCCCTGAATTCAGTTCGTGTTAGTCTATCGGGTTTAGGGTTTGATGTGGCAAACTTTCCCATTCTCGAGCAAAACCCTCAAAAGACTTTTTGGTAACCGATTTTTACTTAATCTCACAACTCATCAAACAAGAACTGTCATGAGATTAGGCTAAATCGGTTTAGGTAACAACTTGTTTCTAGCTCGATCTTTGCAACTCATCAAACAAGAACTGTCACGCGGATCAAACTGGAAACAAGTGGTTTGAAGAAAATCTTTTGAAAATTTGGCTCGATTATGGAATTGCTTACACATATAAGCCTACTACTCCCTTCATTGCATGATTCTTCCTGAATTAGACATAGGTGATCAGGCTATGTATAATTTAGGAGTAACTATGCAATGCTTGGACTAATCGACTCATATGATGTTTGGTGTTAAGTCAACCGGTGTAAAAATTGTGATAGGGAATGACAGGGCATCCATGTGACAATCGATATGACATGAAAGTAAATAACTCGAAAAATGTACGTATAAATCGTATGCAAAGTGAACATGCACTTGTGATGAAATGATGAGATGCTATGATGATGTAGTTATAGTTTAGGGTCAATGATGCAACCTAGTTCTCTATAACCGAAGCTCTGATGCCAATCTGTCACACCCCCAAATTACCTGTTTTGCAGCGGAATGGAATTCCTGGGGATTGACTGTCATAGCATCACAATCACAGTTATATTGAACGACCTAAAGTGTCGTTTGAAAAGAACATCGTTTGATTTAATAAAACAATCAGAGTTTACAAAGTAGGTCCCAAATGAAAATCAATTTGTGCGGAAATAAGTTTGTTACAATACAAACGATGTTTTTAAGTACGTAAAACCCAAGTGAGACGCGTCGTCACCACGACTCCATGATGTGTCCCAATGCGTGCCATGAAGTGAATGCCTTAGATACCTGAGATTAAAACATGCTAAAAGTGTCAACACAAAGGTTGAGTGAGTTCATAGAGTTTGGTTTGAAATGTAAAGCCTTAAAAAATATCGTTATGCAGCGAAGGCATTGTACATCGTTGAAATGTAAAGACTTTCAAAATCGTTTATGTAGCAAAGGCATTGTAAATCCACTCAGTTCCAAGTCCCGCCCATACAAAACTTGCAACCTGTGTGTTCACAACCCACTGCCAGAATGTGATATAGTTTATGTTCAAACACACATCGTCAAATGAATTCACAAAATAGTGCATGGCCCAATGTATCGAAATCGTTTATGCAGCAAAGGCATTGTAAATCCACTCAGTTCCAAGTCCCGCCCATACAAAACTTGCAACCTGTGTGTTCACAACCCATTGCCAGAATGTGTATAGTTTATGTTCCAAACATATGATTTCAATGAATTCACAATAGTACCAACTCGACGTAGAACAATAGCACTTAATCCATAGCACATAAGCAATAGCACATAAGCAATAGCACATAAGCAATTGCACCTAACTCAACGTATCAGTAGTCAACTGATATAGTACTTTATTCGACGTATAACTATAGCACGCAAACATGAACAATTTATATAGTACAACATTCGGTTTTGAAATGATGTAATCGTGATAGGAGTTATCCTTAAGAATATAATGTACTTGTGAAAAATATAGTTAAGCATGCATCTCCCCCAAAACAGTTATGAAAACAAGTAAAAGTAGGGGCTATGAAACTCACATGGTAAACAGGTGATGACAAGAGTGAGTACACCGAGGTATAATGTGTTGTGTTAACCAGGACCTATTACCAATGATATGATATGCAATGAGTTGCAATGTAATGCTATGCATGCATTACGTATGTTATTTATACCATTTACGAGTTTTGAAAATATTACTCATCGTCGAAAAATACTCTTTTGACGTCTTGACCCTTCAAAAATGACTTTACATGTTTTTACGTCAAAATGTCATCCTACAATGATTTTATAATGATTTTTGGTGAAATTACCACTTTTCGTCGCAAAACAATGTCGTCGGAATTTTCATGAAATCAACAAAAATGGCTTTGGAAAACTAGCCGTAAAACGGTGTACGTCGATCGTTAGAGAACGAACTCGACGGTTTTGGAAAGTTTGTATCGATATCTAGAAGTTTCAGTTCAGGAGTTTTCGTCCAAAAGGTCTCGATCATAAAGATATTAAAGGCTAAAGTTGGTGATTTTGTTGAATTGTGTGCAGAAAATAAGTTTAGGCCAAGTTTGAACATCCGTAAATAATTCACTAAAACCCCGCTTTACAAACGGCTTGTTGTTTTGAAAAATATGACCGGTGAACTTGATTTTACTAGAAGACATTTCGTTCTAAAAAGTTTTGCATCATAGTTAAAAACAGCCGCAAACATGGACGTTACAGCTACTAAAATACTTGTAACGTAAAAAAATAATATAGTTTTTCAGAAAATAATAGTTACGGCAACTTTATGAAAACGTGCATATCTTTGTCGTTTCAAATCCGTTTTCTACGTAATATATGTCCTTAGCTTCGTATCGAAGTAAACTAATATATTTTTGACTAGTCGAAATAATTTGTGAAGCTTAAGGCTCGTTTTTGACCCAAACAATGTAAAAACAGCAAGCTGAAAATCCTGAAAATAATACGTTTCGTCGTCAAACTTTAAAAATCCATAACTTCTTCGTTATAAGTCCGTTTTTATCCGTTCAAGCGGCCACGGATTCGTTTTAAAGTATATTTTCTAAATATCAAGGCCAAAGTTTCGTACCAACAGTAGGTTTTTCCAGAAATTCGAATTAAGGACAGAACATAAAATATAGTTATCGAAAATAGTTTTTCTCGGACAAAACCTATTCTAATCCCTTCAAATCAACTCCAAAACTAATCTAATCCTACCATACACCTTCTTAGGGTGTCATGGGTTCCTAATCACCATCAAGACCAAAGAATACCATGGGAATAATTATAGGATGACCAATATGTATATATAACTTCTAAAATCATGAAATAAATGGTATAAATCACATAACATGCATACTTGCTCCAAAAATGAAAAGAAACATATGAAATGATAGGGAAACATGAAAATGAAAGAAATATGCTTACAAATGAGTATGATGAGGTGTAACAAGGATTGTCCTAAATACTCTTGGTTTTTATTTCAAAACCATATAAAGAGTATACACTAGATTGTAAATGACTTGATCTTGAAAATTTTGATCCCCTTTGATCTCTTGATGTATGGCCGGTTTTAGAAGGAGAAGAACAAGAGAGGAAAATGATTTTGGCTACTATGTGAATTATTGAAAGTGAAATGAAAATGAGATGAATATCTTTGAGTAAAAATCTATACTATCAACTCATTTAATGCCTTGCCCCCCCACTAGACCGGTTTTAGGGGACTTTTGTCTCTCAATTATATATATATATATTTTTTTTTTATAAAATGTTTAAGTATAGTTTGTGAAATTATTTGACCAAAAGTGTAAGAAATATGTAAGTATATAAACACTTGTAAGGTAAATGGTAATTTTTGGTGCAAGTAAGTTTTTAATAGTTCAAAATAGAATGTATTGAGATAATAAAAATTGTAAAAATACATTCCTTGTGAAAATTGAGTGATAAAATAATTATCGTACAATTTTTAAGAAAAACGACGTAATAATTTAACTTTAACGATTTAAGTACCAAATAAATTTGAAACACTAGGAAAACTAAAAATATAGTTTTTATGAACTAAATGTAAGTTTAAAAATACATCGGGATCATTTTTGAAAGTAACGGGTTAAATGTTAAAATAATAACTCACGCGATAAAGTTTATTAAATATAAAAATTACGCGTTGAAGGCGAAATGAAATGTCATGAATGTACTAATGAGATGCACATGATGTCAATGAAATGTAGACTAATCTTAGTCCATATGAAATGTACGTGATGTCATGATCATGAATTCGCCGCTAAACCTTCAAGGTTACGCGAATTTGAAACAAGTAAACCAAGTTTACTATAATTGTTGAAATAATGAGACATGAATTGTGCCGAGAAATGACCTGAAAGTACGGGTTGTCACATATTAGGACCTTCTTAACATAATTTTATCACAGAAAACTAAGCCATAGGGGCTGATTTGAAATCGTTTCACAAATCGATCAAATTAACGCGTTTTAGGCCATTTTTCATGTACCCGATAAGTATACCAATTAAAATATGCGTAAAAAATGACTATGAGATCAAAAATCACATATCATAATACCCCTCGTGGGTCGTTCATATGTGAAAATATTGAGCCCTAGGGGCTCTTTTAAACATGGTTTCAAAAATCATCAAAAAACACCCGATTTGGCCATTTTTACGCATACCCGATAATCATATGACACATATGATGGCTCGTGATACCACTATAGGTGATGATGAATTATATAAACAAATAAATGCAGCGTAAAACATCACCAACAACGGATCCATATAGCCATATGATCAATCAATAATTAATATAACAATAATATACCTTTGTAGCGTGATTTGCGTTTCACCATCAATACTAACACCATGAATAGATGTGAGAAACCAAAAGATCAATAAGGTTGATCTTCTCATATGTATGAAACACACTACACGTCACGGACCACCACCCGATGCTAGTCTAAACCCCATAACACGCGATCTAGCCTTGAACTACACTAGAATAAGGTTAGATGGGATCAAAAACACAAAACCCTAATATGGGTGTGTTTTATTTCGTGGCTTCTAGGGGGAGTAAGGGAAGAAACCTTATGGTAAGTTGTTAATGTGATAAGTGATAATCAAAGACCAAATCTCATTTGAACTTATCATGATCAAAGTTACACTTAGCACCTTGATCTTTCTCCCTTGTTCCTTTCTCACCTAGACTTGCCATGGGGGCCCTAAATGGGCTTGCCCAATTATTGGTCCAATCCAATAAACTAAGTACTAGCTTAGTTATTAGTAGCCCGTTATTGATCCCTAGTTACGAAGGTTAAATATAACGTAAATACGATAGATACGATATATTAAATGGTATATCTTTGTATAAGTGTGTGACCCCATAGGCTCACATATGTATAACCATATAATTATTTATTATGACACGAGCATACTCCAACAATTTTTGCCAAGAATGTGAGGAAGAAAGCTACAGTATGGGTACTTAATAGCTTTTCTCTATGTGGGAATGTAGTCTATGTAGCTTAAGATGATGCCCTCCCGTGTACATATCCTTGGCAATTTGTGAGGTTTTGGAGTTCTGCAATTTGTCATTGGTCTTTTACATTGCTGGGGGAAATGTAGTCTTAATGCTACTGCTAGCCTGTGGTGAAGTATTGGTGAAGCCTCTATTTTATATTCAGAGTTGTTGTTTCTGTTTGAATTCTAATGGGTTGTTTGGTTTGGTAGTGCTGCAAACCATCCAAAAAAGGCCATTTTGTAAAGTGTTATACGTTTTTGTGATTAATATATACTTCACCAGTTCAAAACAAGCAGCAGAAGCACATCCAAAACTATTTTTTACGACTGTTATATTACAGGTGATTATCTAAATCCTAATTACTCTGTATTATGGATATCACACAATCACTTTCAAAATGCAGTCAAACACCCCCTACTACTACGCATAAGATGTGATAAGCAAGTGCATCCCCTCCGTGATAAGCAATTAATGAGTCATAAAAATGCAAGTACTCAAATTCAAGATTATAAAATGATCTATAATTTCTTACCTTCGCACTGGTAGGGTAAACGCTTAGGTTGTCGATCCTCGGGATGAGCACCACCTGCATCCCCTCCGCGATAGTTAGGAGCTACACACGCCATCTGTAATAATACAAGTGCAAAGGAATGACCCCCCCTCATAAAATCAGACTTTATTCCGATCAGAACCAACCATTTAGCTCGGATAAATACCATTTCGCCACCCAACTGTTGTACTACCTCAACCTCGACATCTTAACTAGAATGTTGCGTACTACGTACCTTAAATAATCTACATAGATTAACCTCGACATCAAAACTAACATACTATGTACAACCTTAACCTCGACATCAAAAGTCAAAACTAACATACTACTCAAATCAAACAAAAAAATAAACAGAATAAATTAAAACATAAACATAAACAAAAATAAACAAACTAAAATTAAAAATTAAAAATTAAAAACACAAACCATTAATTAGTGGTGGTGACCGACGGTGGTGGTCGGCAGACGAGACGGCAGCAGGTGGTGGTGACCGGCGGTGGTGGTTCGGAGAGGAGACGGCGGCGAGCGGTGGTACTACACAACCACAAACAAAATTGAACAAACACAAATCTATAGAAACAATAATCTTAAAAATATATAAATTAAAAAAAAAAAAAAAAAAAACAGAAGAATATTAAAATTAAAATTAAAACACAAACCTTTAATCTAAATGTATTTTGGTTCACAATCGTGAAGGTGGAGGTACGGCGTGTCATGATGGTGGTGCGTGTGTGTGTGGTGGTTAATGTCGTCTGTGGTGCTGTTGGTGGTGTTTGTGTTTTTAGATCTAGGGTTTTCACTAATTGGGAAGATGAAGTGAGGAGGGAACTGATAGCAAAGGTTTTGATACAGATTTTAGGTTTTGACGGATTAAAGTAAAACTGTTGGAAGTGAAATCCCGCTCAAGGGAAAAATTGAAAGAAGAAATCAAAGTGAAAAAAAAAGAAGGGGGAGAAATCCCGCTCAAAAGAAAAAAAATGAAACAAATAAAGCCGGGTTTCATTTATAAAGCAAGAATTTATTTTGTGGCTCAATTAGACCCCGGTTTTTTCAATTCATAACCGGGCTTTATGCCTTTGTTTTTTACGGAAGCCCTTATAGAGCCCGTTTTTTGTATTAAGTGGGCTCTATTCCATATTTGTAGTAGTGCATGGTTTTAGAAATGTTTGATCGTTTTCCTAGAAAGGAAAAGTTCATAGAAATTTATTTATGTGTAAACTTGAAAGAGCCAAAGTCATTCATTATATTAAAAGCCTTGGTTATTAACGACCCCGTACCCTTTGTCGCCACATCGATCCATTCGTGTGCATGGCATTTACTACTTGCACGTTGCCGGTTTTTGGTCCTAATTTTATCTCTTTGGAATATATAATTGAGAACATCATTCGAATCTTTCTTTTTCATATTATGTTGTAACTACTTATTATAACTATATTTTTCATCTTCTAGAAATCCTACGTATGTTTCTTAAACTTGACGGAACACCGAGTTGAATAATACTTAATTATTGATTTGAGTTTTTAATCTATACTACTTATAATGCACGAAAGCATCTCATTCTTAATTTTAAGACGTACAAGAAATTAAGCATGGTTTACAACACTTTAATGCACATAATTTTCAGAATTACAACAAAGTAAGCATATTGTACAACAAAATAAAGCGTGGTGTCATTTTAAGACCAAAAGTCTATCAAACAAAATTAATGCTATTAAAAACACTCATTCACAAAAAAATTACAACTATTTAAGCACAATGTACAATAGCTGCAACCAATTTTCAGATTTACAACAAAATAAGCATAATGTACAACAAAATAAGCATGACGTAATTTTCAGACTTACAACATTAATGCTATTAAAGTGGTCAATGTTATTAATGACTATAATGACTACTACTTACAAGAAAAGAAACATAATGTACAATATTTTAATGCACATAATTTTCAGACGTATAAGACAAAAAACATAGTGTACAACAAAACACCACATTAATGCTATTTAATGTAGTCAATTATTTAACTGGTCAATAAATACAATTAATACAGTTATTAAAACACCCCTTACATAAGAAATACAAATTATTAAGCATATTGTACAACAAAATTAAACACAATTCCTGCATTAAATTTCACTACCACACATAATAAAGCACATTATACAAATATTCAAGCCCGAACGGGCAATGGGCCAAATGGGCTTGAGCCCGAACGGGCGCGGACCAGACGAGCTTGAGCCCAAGCAAACACGGGCCAACGGGTTCGAGCCCGAACGGGCACGGACTATACGAAATTCTTGATATCCGTAAATTTATTGTTAAAAAGAACATAATAAACTAAAATATATTATTCATTGAAAAAATTTATTTCAGGGTACCCGTCGCTGCAACGCGCGGGTATAAAGACAAAAGTAATCATTAATTTAAGATTGATATTGACTAGGTTTTTATACAATCTAGCTATGGTGACTTCAACCTAAAAGACAACAACTTAACCGGTTTGATGAATATATAAGAAACTGATTATGAAAGGGAAGCTCGCTTTAAGTGTTTGAGTTCATATCCCTCCTCCATATAAAGGAGGGTTTGTTTAAATCACATCTCCCCTCAAAATTCTGAAAAAATGACACCTGGCATTTACATTCTCCAAAACTCCTTGCACCGTCCGATCAATAATAATTCTCAAAGCATTAAACACAAAACGTTTCAAGCCAGTAATACTCTATCAAATTAATTGCTCCTCATTCAAAATTTGTATCCAAAATTGGAGAAGACTATCAAAATCATATTCATAATCGAACCTTGCCCAATTAAATGTTTATTATCAATCAAAAACACTGGATCAATAGCAGATGACAAACACACACACAAATTCTCACAAACCCTAACCAAAATTAATGAATAAAATTTATGTCCCTGACCTGGAATCAAAAAACATTTGGATGAACACCTTTCTAAAATCACAAACCAAAAAACACCTACGCAGATGATCCGCTGATTCTAAGGTAATTTTTATAATTTTTTTTTTTTTTTCGATTGAATAAAATAAGTTTAGCCATCAGTTTTAATATATGATGGATTAGGGATTAGCTACGTATACATTTATTGATTATGATAGTTGATTTTATTTTTGCCTACCAAGTGTTTGATGAAAGTCCTAAATGATTTTTCTTTTGAAAAATGTTGTTTTCGAATGTAGTTTTTGTGTGTGATTAAACCGGATATAAAGTGTTTATGGAATTGTTTAACGAATTGTGGATTTCTTTTTAATGGAATTGTTTTTTATGAAATAAAATTCAAGTGTATCTGGTAGTGCAATTGGTCTTGGTAGTCCATCTATGCCAGGTCAGTTTGCTATTCTTGAATAGTCTGAAATCTGAATCGATAATTAGCTATAAAAACTTTGTTGTACGAAGACCTACTTAAGTGTACTTTGGCCTTGAAATTGTAATATTCTATTTTGACGGTGTTAAGCGTTTGGCAAGTTGTAAAGGATAAAATACCAGTGTATCTTTTCAGTTATCATGGTTTAGCCATTGCACTCTGTTTGTTCATCTTTGTCTTTTAAAAGGATGGTTTTGTGTGTTATCTAAGCATTCCGCAACCCATAATGTTAGAACTCTTAAATGAAATACGACATTATTATGCATGAATTTGAAACCTTTTATATAAAGATTATCAATGTTGAAAACCGATTTAATGTTTTTTGGTTACAAAATTGCTCACACGGAATACCAATATATTTTCTAATAGCTTATGTAGTCATGTGTACAAATAAAGTAGAATGACTAAAGCTTGAAAAGTAAAAATGTATAAGCGGGTTAATGCAAGTAATGTTATTTTCATTATTCGTTGAGGTTTCTCATGAGTTCACATAATAGTGTTGTCAGGTATGGTTGGGATGTCTTCAGAGCAGCTAATTTCCGGAAATATGAACTTTTAGGTAATCTTAAAAATATTTGCTCATATAGATGCTTACTCATTATGGATTATAACTATTTAAGTGGTAGATTTGTTATATACATGTAGAGATCAGATAAGAGGGTGTTTGGGGTTGCTCTACATGGAAATTTATTCTAAACAAATTACTAATCTCTACTATGAAAAGTTGATGACTTGATGACTTGATGGTGTGATGTCTTTATAGGAAATTCCTGAATATCATAGAGCAGATGCTGTTAGTAGCATGGTGTACGAAGCAAGTGCAAGGCTAGAGACCCCGTGTATGGATGTGAGGCACAATTTTTCACCTTCGAAAGCAAGTAAGTGAGCTCTAAGCAGAATTAGCAAAAGCACAAGTAGAGAGGGTCAACTTGCAATGTCGACAATACAATATTCTAACTTTGATATGTATGCAAATGGAACAACCACCACCAATCTCACATCAACCACAACAGCAAAATGTTTATGAGAAAGACTTTCCTTTTTTTTTCAACTATTGTGTTTATGATCCAAAGACTTACCTTTTTTTTTTTTTCTCAAACAGGTCATCTAAACATTTACAGCCCAATATTTTCCAAATTGTATTGTTATATGACTTCCCGGAAGGTATTAGAGAAAAATATATGGATTTGAGTATAACATAATGATATTCATTCTTATGAAGGCTGTAACAAGACCATCATTGATGAATATAAATATTTTTCAAGGGTGACATTACAGTAGCTTTCATATGCTTATATTCTCGAACCATTCACAGGATGCCTGGTATTGGGTCTAAAGTTAAATCTTCTGAAGTAGCTGTATCAAAGTCTAAACATGCCGACAAGAAAACCATATTTCTTTTCACTCAGATGATGGGTTAATGTTTGATGGCGTCAAAGATTACTCTCATCAGGTTGCAGAGATGATAGGACTGGGGAGTAATGTGGAATTCATCACGCCGCTGTAAGTATTGACATATAGTATTTTTTTTCACTGCATTTTATGGATCCTTATACCAGTTGACGCTGATCTTATACTACGCCTTGGGTCTGATTCATGTTAATGCTACGAACAGGTGCACACAGTACTTGATATTGGTTGCGGATTTGGTAGCTTTGGGGCTCATTTTCTCTCACTAAACTCATGATTGTCTATTTGACTGCATATGATCGATTTACTGTGGTCTGTTGCCTGTTGGGTGATATTTCTCCTAACCCATTACACCTTATAATTAGCGAAAAAGTATAGTATTAACATTTTTTTCATGAATCAGATGGATTGTTACTTATTGAAGTTGACCGAAAACTTAAGCCTGGTGGCTACTTTGTTTTTCATGGAAGTTCATTAAGTACAAAGAAGGGAAGCATGGCCAGCCCTATTGAAGAATTTGTCCGAAAAATCTGTTTTGACAGAAAACTATTTGATGCACAATGCTACTCAGTTGGGTGAGTCTATCAGTAATACACAAATCTTAGTTTGATCATATGCTTCTCAATTTCCCATAGTTCACTATGAAGGATGTTTTCTTATTCAATGTGATTAGTTCACCATATGAATATCTAATTAATCAGATTGTAGCTTCATGCACACCTTTTTACTTCTTTTAATCAGATATACGGGAAGAGCAACCAAGGTATCCATGTGATTGTGCCACACAGGATCCCAGAAACACTATTTTGCATCACGGTATAATGTTTCCGATATTTATACACCGACGTAGTTTTCTTATGGTTTTTGTTCATCTCTTTGACGTGGTGGGACTGTTGGTTGAGGAGGTTGGCCAACTCATCTTGCTATATTGTCTCAACCACCCTAGACCATTCACGGTCTCTTAGAGTTAAAGTTCAAGCTCCTCCTGCAACCATGACCCGTCTTTTCTCCATCAAATGGTACTGTAACTGATTTGATGGTAAACATGAAGTTATGATTGGGTACTCGGATTTAGGAAAAAACGCTGGAAGGCTTACTGTGGCATGGCAGCTTTACAAAGCTCAAGAAGAACTCATTATTGTTAAGGAATTTGGCGTTAAGCTTACAATGTTTCATGGACATGGTGGGACTGTTGGTCAAGGAGGTAGGCCCACTCATCTTGCTATATTGTCTCAACCACCCTAGACCATTCACGGGTTTGTACTTGCTGGTGGTAATGTTACGAAGGGGTGTTTGGAATTGTGTTTATATCAGTTAATAAGAATTTAAAAAAATAAACCATCCGAGTTGATATAAGCAATAACTTGAATTGCATTTAAATCAGTTAAACATGAATTGCGTGGAGGGTTTATTAACATAGAATAAAATTTTCACATGTATATGTGATTAATTCATGTTACATAAAAGATTATGCAATTAATTAAGTATTTATGCTTTAACCTTTTATTTATTTTAATGATTCTTATTAGTTTGTATTTTATTTTTCAGAAACCTGTTGCTGCCAATTTATGAACTTCGTAAAACTTGAATTTGATATCATAACAAGATATGATTGTTGAGTCATAAGTAAAGCATATACTAAAATATAACACTATGAACAAACAAGCCGTAACTTTTTATGATATCATAACAAGATATTGGGCACTGATTGTAATTACTTTTAATGATTCAGGGTTGCCTACATTTCTGCTGTTTGGTGTCGGTAACTCGGTTGTGGCGCTACTTGCTGTGTTTGCTCATTATACTCTATTGAGAAAAGGTAAATTCTTTTTATACTGAATTTTATTTATTTGTTACAACAATGTTGATGCACTTAAGATCCATGATGTTAAGAGAACGTACATATCATTTCCCCTCAAATAATACTTTTATTATGTTTTGTAGCATGTCTAATTAAACAACTGAGGGCTTCTCACATGTTATTTTTGCCGCAGGACGCAAGCCGAATACAAAGGTACTTGAAGCTACATTTTTTTATATCGACCTCTTATATAATGGCACTTGGTAGAATATCGCAGGCAATAAAGTATAATTACAAAAAAAACTTTAGGGTCGAATAATCAACTCTTGAGTGATAAGTTTAATAGTTGCTTTTCAAAAACTAATTCTGTGATGATTCTAAAATACATAATCTAAAAAAGAATGCAATGCATATTACTCCCTAAACTACGCATCTGAAATATATTAACCGTGATAGCTTCTTACTGCATTATAGTTGCTCATATATTTATGATATTATGCGAACCTATATGTTGGTTGATTCATGCGTTCTTTCATTTATGTCATGTAGATATTTTTGTGTCATTTGCAGGAGAGATGGTGTAGTGTGCTGACTTAGCAAGACCATTTGGCACATAAGACCAGTCCATCGATTGTTGGCGATCTTGCTAAAACAACAGATGGGTTAAAGGCTTAATTTCCAACATGTGTTGTGTCAACTCATAAACCCATGGTAAGGTTTAGTAAAATAAATGTTAAACCTAACAATTAATTCTCAGTCTTTGGATAAAAAATAGTTAATAAATGTTTGTTGATGATGTGAAAAAATGACTTCTTTTCCAGGTATGTTACATTAGATATCATATTCATATTGAAGAATGGCTTTCTTAACTTAAATTTTGGGGGTGGTGCTTTGACGCTACAATGAGCACGGGCAATATTGGGCCTATTTCCAAAGTCAACTCGAAAGTCACCAGTAAATCACTAAGAACTCGAACCAGGTTATTTGTAATAAAATTGTTTTGGCTAAATCCAACCCATCGTGAAAAGAGTACTTTAACCATATGGTTCCACCCGCGCTGCTATATACATTCTAATTGCAAATAGTATTATACGTAACGTGACATTTTTTAACCAGTTTTTTAGAAATGGGTTGATTCGGTTTATTGTCAAAGGTATCTTGCCAAGTATACTTAAGGTAAACCAAAAGCACACAAACATTCCTGATAAGGTTTTAAAAGGTACCATTTTGAGGGGTCGTTTAAGTCCTTATTTGATCACTTTTGTATCCGTTATTGCTTAATATCGTTCCTTTTCACTTTTTAGGTCTCGTGAAGGCAAAATGCTGGAAAGGCACTTATTTGGACGAAAAGGCGCGGATATATGAAGAAAATGGCCAAAGTCAAAATCGAGACAATCACAGTTGCTGAAAGTAGAAGGCGACGGCGTCAGGTGCTACATTGTGACGCCGTCCCAAAATTATTGTGACGGGACAGAACCCAAAACTCGTATTTTCAAGAGACGGCGTCTAGTTGTGAAAAGAGTAGGCCGTCGCTACTCAGACGGCCTAGATGCAATCCAGACGACGTCAGAAGCTGAAGAGGACGGCGTCACGGACATAAGGTGACGCCGTCGCAAGGTTAACGTGGCCAAGACGAAACCCTAATGGCGGCGACACGACGGCGTCACGACGGCGTCACTAAACATAAGGTGAAGCCGTCGCAATTGTAATCTTATATATAGAATCCGAATTTTTCAGTCTTTGTGTGGAGAGTCTTTGGAGTAAAAACCTAAAACCGAACCTAAGGTGTCTTGTACAGTATTTTAGGGTTTTACACCCTATCTTACATCAAGATAAGTCTTTACTTCATTAATTCAATTATGTCTTTGATTATTTGTGTGTATGCTTGCATGTTCTCCATGTCCGGCTAATTTATTTGTGTGTTTGCTTAGGAAGTATGAAACTTAATTATTGAATATTGATTGGTTGTTTCTTATCTTAGTTGATTAATGATCTAGTAATGCGATAGGTCATTCGTT
>BPTQ01000001.1:85355723-85572667 GCA_019973895.1 Chrysanthemum seticuspe | reverse complement strand
G
This sequence comes from Chrysanthemum seticuspe, assembly GCA_019973895.1. NCBI lineage: Eukaryota > Viridiplantae > Streptophyta > Magnoliopsida > Asterales > Asteraceae > Chrysanthemum > Chrysanthemum seticuspe. Next base: position 85,572,666 of record BPTQ01000001.1, on the reverse strand, counting down.
CTTTTCAAAAACTAATTCTGTGATGATTCTAAAATACATAATCTAAAAAAGAATGCAATGCATATTACTCCCTAAACTACGCATCTGAAATATATGAACCGGGATAGCTTCTTACTGCATTATAGTTGCTCATATATTTATGATATTATGCGAACCTATATGTTGGTTGATTCATGCGTTCTTTCATTTATGTCATGTAGATATTTTTGTGTCATTTGCAGGAAAGATGGTGTAGTGTGCTGACTTAGCAAGACCATTTGGCACATAAGACCAGTCCATCGATTGTTGGCGATCTTGCTAAAACAACAGATGGGTTAAAGGCTTAATTTCCAACATGTGTTGTGTCAACTCATAAACCCATGGTAAGGTTTAGTAAAATAAATGTTAAACCTAACAATTAATTCTCATTCTTTGGATAAAAAATAGTTAATAAATGTTTGTTGATGATGTGAAAAAATGACTTCTTTGCCAGGTATGTTACATTAGATATCATATTCATATTGAAGAATGGCTTTCTTAACTTAAATTTTGGGGGCGGTGCTTTGACGCTACAATGAGCACGGGAAATATTGGGCCTATTTCCAAAGTCAACTCGAAAGTCACCAGTAAATCACTAAGAACTCGAACCAGGTTATTTGTAATAAAATTGTTTTGGCTAAATCCAACCCATCGTGAAAAGAGTACTTTAACCATATGGTTCCACCCGCGCTGCTATATACATTCTAATTGCAAATAGTATTATACGTAACGTGACATTTTTTAACCAGTTTTTTAGAAATGGGTTGATTCGGTTTATTGTCAAAGGTATCTTGCCAAGTATACTTAAGGTAAACCAAAAGCACACAAACATTCCAAAAAGGGATAATGGTGATATTGAATTTCCAAACCACAAGCGGAAGTCGATCGTGATTATTCATTTTTTTGATTTTCCATTAATTGGTTGTAGTTTATCTTATTTTCTTATCTAAAATAAACTTTTTAAGCAGGAATTGCGCAAGAATGTTAAAGATGAGTGGATGAGAAGATAAGGAAGAGCGGCAAGGACGAAATGATAAGTTTGACCGAATAGCAGAAGTCTAAGGTTGGTATTGTCCAGAAAACCAGATAATCATTAAAGAAAGCAATGAATGAAGAAAGGAACATTGAGCTGCGTATTATGAAGTTGTTGCAAAACCTGTAGTTGAGGTATATGTATTGCTTAATTTTTGCATAATTAATTATGTTTGATTATTATCAATACAAGGGAATATTATATTTAATAATGGAAGTTGTTGATCTCACTTCTGTTAGGTTGAATGGGTATAATGGAACAATAATGGATTATGGTCAAACAAAAACGTGAAAACTTATACACTCTGAAAGTTGGGCAAAGATGATGAAATGTGAAAGGGGTATTATGGTTAGAGCTTTGGAGGACATCTTTTCTGGTGCATATCCGGCGTATGATAGTGTGGAAATCTCTTTCAGGTATTACTAAGATTTTAATCATTCTGAACCACCACCACCACCGCTGTAACCACCACACTCTCACCAAACCAACCATGTTCTGTACCACCATCTCCCATTTATTCCTTCGGCTCAGGTCGTTTCTCACTTTTTTATTTTATTTTTGTTTTATTTATATTCAGATTGCTTATTATAAGAATATCTGCTTATTGGATTTGGATCTAATGGTATGATTATGTTCCAAATTTCTTACTTTGAGGGTGTTTGATTTAAGCAAATTTTGATAAACTGATTGAGTATTGGAGGTTGCCTTTATATTCAACTTCTCATGATCTGAAATTCATGGATTCCGTTAATTTAGGTAACTTTTGCAACAATTAGATCACTACTTTATTGTGACTGAACTGTAAAGATATGGCCCTTTTTATGGATGGTTGCTTTGCTGATGCACATATTGTTTCAGTTGCTCAGCAGATTGGACCAGAAGTAACGTGACTATATGCCATTAACCTTTTTATTAATTATACTTTGATGACCTCAGTGCTTTTTGATATAGGTAGTATTTGCTCTGTGTTGGTAATAAATATCACCTAGACTCAGAATACATGTCATGTCAGCTGCAATTTGTAACATAAATGAAAATTGAGTCGTAAAAGTGAGTCATAAGCGAAATAAGATATATAGAGAAAATTTATTATTTCTTATTTGATGAACCACGCTTTGAGTCTTGTGCATAACTTGAGGGATCAGATATATTTGATTTTGTGGTAATTTATAATTGTAAGTGTTGGATCATTGTCATTGTTTAGAATTGGATATTGATAATAACCACTTTTAATTCTTAAAGAATTATGGTGTTACTGATAAGGTTACTAATAACAATGTTGATGTATTCAGCATTTTCTACATGACGGGTTTCTGATGAGGGTCATGTTGTTCCTGATGCTGAACATCCATTCAGGTATCAAGAAATCTCTAAGGTTTTTTCATAATCTTATCACTTTCTTTACAAATTGACATAATTCCTTTCTGTATAGATTCAATGTAGCATTCCAAAAGGAAACTGCCACATCAGCAACCATCGCAGGATTGGGAGCTGCAGTTTAAGTATGTTATCAATTTGGGATTTTACATGATTGGTTCGTCGATTTTAGGCACCATCGTAGAATCATTAAAGAAAAACAAAGAATGAAGATAGGAAACCCAAGCAGATAAGCCTGGTATTTTTTTCTACAGTCATAAATTTCATTTCGTTTTGTCCTCAAACCTCGAGGCGTTTGGCTGAGAAGTGTATTATTTTGTATTTGTAGTGCAATCGAGTTCTATTCCAATGCCAACGGCTACATGGCCTCCAATTGAGGTAGGTTAAAAAGATCTGGACTTTATACATATTAGGAGTTGGCGAAAAAGTAATAATCATGTCGGTATTTGCTGGTATTTGGCGTCGTTGCAAATAGTTATATCTGAAGCACCAGTCACGTACTAATCATTGTTCAATTCAGGTACTAATCATTGATAGAAATTAGTTGTTTAATTTGGAATGTTTCTAGAAATTTTGTTTGAATGTCAACTTCTGTGTTTGCATTATAGCATCAAAAATGATTTTTTATAGCTCAAGTGTAAATGGGCTGAAGAAGGTTTGGTCACAGTGCGTAATTATTGGTCTTAAATACCTTTTCTATGCTTTTCTTTTTGTCTTGTGCCGGAACTAGACTTATGTTTACAAGCAGTACTTTAATTGCTATTGTTATCTCTCTTACTAGAGAGCTTGCTGATAGTTTGTTGATTTGTGCTAATAAGTTGTTGCAACGTTGATTGGTGTTGGTAGGTGCTGATTCATGATTGATATAGGTGCTGATTCATGATTGATATAGGTGCTGATTGGTGATGATAAGTGTTGAATGGTTGCCAATTGGTGCTGATAGATGTTGTTTGGATCTGATTGGTGCTGATAAGTGTTGTTTGGCTGCTGATTGGATGCTGATTGGTCCTGTTTGGCTTCTGGTTGGTGCTGTTTGGCTGCTGATTGGTTATGTTTGGCACTGCGGTGCTGATTGGTGCTACTTGGGTTTGAGTCAAACTAACACGATAAGCTTTTAAAGCCCGGTTAAACCTGTTATTAATCTGGTCAACAAAGTATTTCACTTTGAACGTGTTTTTGATGGTAAACACCAAAATATATAAATATATATTTAAATGATGTTGATATAAACGTCCCCAATGCACTGCACGGGTATAATATTAAGTTACTTATATATTTAAAGGCAGTTTATAACGTCAAATATTAGATTAATTATGATCATGAGGTTCATAAATTGTGCACATTTCTTAGTTTTTATGGCTCCTGGGGTGGTATAACGAGAACTCTATTTCTCATGGAAATTCTATGCATATTATGTTACAGGTACAATGCTTGTGACATCGCTATAGAACGAGCAACTTTTCAAGTATGTGGAAGGTTTATATTTTTTAAGAAATAGTTTCCAACGAAGGAAATTCTTGACATCACATATATTTATCATTTCCTATTCTTTTTTCTCTAATAATAATTATTTGATAGTTAGAAGATTATATAATATCATGTCTCTTACATTGACAACCTTTATGGATGTTAACTGAAGTTGCTTATATACAGTAGTTCTTAGGAAAAAAAGGCATGTTTAGTATTATACCTTTTTATAGTTATACAAGGAATCTTTTAGTTTAAATGAAAAATCAAGATAGTTAGATGCAACAAGTAATTTGATACAATAAAGAATTCACATAGTAAGCACCAACCTATTAGAATTTGTTTTAATGTAAAATTTTTATTTGAATATTGCACATTAGCTTTCCCACAAATAATAATACTATTAAGCCTCAAAATAAGTGTGCGATATCCGATGACTGTCCAAATGGTGGTGCACAATGACAACCCAATGAGAGCAAATCATGTGATCATGAAAGGAATTTGTTATGAATTTGCAAGGATTTGTGGTTTTGTTGAGCCAAAAATGAAGGTAAATTGTACACATTATATTTATGGTTAAAGTTCAAACTTTGTCCAAGGTGGGAGTATATATACATATGTACTTTTCTTACGATATCAAAAAACATCAATTTATTTTTGTTCGTTTAATATATTATTTTTGTAACGTGATTGCAAAAATAATATCAGGAGGTAAATTTGGCGATGTTTGCGCTATTCCTTGGATGATAATAACCCCATTCGATAAAAAAAATGCTTTTTCAGCTTAATATAGAAGACAATTTCAATTTTTGTTTCTTTTCCCAAGACAATAAACAAAAGTCAATGTCAAACTTTAGCAAATGTTGGACTTTGGTTTTCTCACATGAACAACTTTATATAGTTGTTTCAAGAGTAAAGAGCAAAAAAGGTCTTAAGGTGTTGTGTTGTGATAAATATGATAACTACATCAATGCTACAACAAACGTTGTGTATAAAGAGGTTCTTCATATATTATGAGTATCTTTTTTCATTTCCGTTATGCCCTACTATATAAATATGTATCTTTTTTCTTTTACGATTATGACTGACATAAACTTATTTTTATTGTGAATATTATATTAAATTTAACGATATCTTAAAAACTATATTACTAATGCTATCTTAAATAATTCTTGAAGCTAGCCGCCCAGCAGGCGGGCCTGCGGCTAGTTTTATCCATAAAACTAAGTCGAGGTAATTAGCTCGAGTTATCATTGTTGAGCTAACCTCAAAAGCACAATAAGCACCATGTAACATAGTGTAAATACATTCACTTTCAATGATTAGATAAATTAAGATTACGTTATAACAAGCTACACAACATGTGCCAGTAGTCAACACATATCATCAGAACATTTTATAACTACAATTTCACTCTTACTTTTTAGGGTTTATCTTTTCTTGCGATAGTATTGAATACTAGCTTGTAAGATTATGATATCATACAAATTATGTGCAAAATATAGCAACGAGATGAGTCGGTAAAAAAATGTATAGCTAGCCAACGAAACACAAACAAGTGAAATTACAATAACAATGGGCATGGTCTTATCCAAAGAGGAATATTAAAGTCATCAACTAATGCAACTTGCAACATATATATTATTTCTTTTTGAACAACTTGCAACATATATATTATTGCTTTTTGAACAACTTGCGACATTTTATCACATGTCTAAAATCCCACTATCATTAACCATTTAATCACCTTCCATGAAACATCCATTTTCCTCATGTCAAACAAAGTTACAAACAACTATTATAATTTTAATATTTTTTAAAAGAATTATCCAAAGTAAGTGCATGCACCTTTCCTAATTGTCACACGTATATATATCTTTCCTATCATTCACTAACCGAAAACCGTCTCACATTCTCCTCATATCTCACAAAAATATAAAACCAAGTGTCCGTTAGCGAATATATTTGAAAAATGATGAGAAATAATGGGTTCGATTCCGATTTTGCTCTTCTAGAATCAATACGTCGTCATTTACTAGACGACACTGCTCCAACAATGTCCTGTCGGGGCAACAACTTTTTGTTTCCACATTTATCAGAAACATGGGGTGAATTACCCTTACAACAAAACGACTCCGAAGACATGCTGATAGCAACATTCCTCAGCGAAGCACTAGACTTCCAACTTCCACCTTCGCCGGAGATGACGTCATCGCCAGAAAACACCATGGTTGTCAAATCTGAGCCTGAAACTTCTAGCTTTCAGCCAGAATCACTTGGAGCGCAAAAGGGTAAGCATTTCCGTGGAGTACGACGGCGGCCGTGGGGTAAATATGCGGCGGAGATACGTGATCCGGCGAAGAACGGAGCTAGGGTTTGGTTAGGGACATTTGAGACAGCGGAAGATGCGGCAGTTGCTTATGATATGGCGGCGTATCGCATGCGTGGATCACGTGCGTTGTTGAACTTTCCATTGAGGATTAATTCCGGTGAACCTGAGCCTGTGAGGATCACGTCAAAACGAAGGTCAGCGTCGCCGGTGGATACGTCGGAGATTGTAAAGAGGGTGAAAAAGGAATTGAGTGATGGATGCTGAGTGTGACTCTGGGCCGTGGGGTAAATTCTTTAGTTTATTGGGTGGAAATGTGAAATGTTGGAATGAGTGATTTTGTACATATACGATGACAAATTTCTTACTTCTTTTATAAAATACAAGCGTATTTAGCACATTATAGCAGAGACGGACAAAGAAGTTGTTTAATGAAGAATCAAAAACAATTACGGAGATATATTGATCAGACCGTATATATCTGTCAAAGAGTCGTCCTCTCATAGTAACCAAAACATGAAAACTCCATCTGTTTACCTGTTTGCTAAAAGAAGACAATAACCCTTGAAACATAAGTATTAAATGTTGTCATTTGACATTGTTATAGTTAATTAAGTGAAAACAAAATTTACTCATCATAGGTAAAAGATTTGTAGCTAAAACTTGCTTTTGGGTTCATCGTCTTTTATTCTACTTCATATTTAAAGTTCTTTTATTATAAATCTTCAATTTCGGTTGTTATAGTTTATAGGGGGGTTATGTAAGTCATGACACTAAAACATAGTTATATAGTTATGACAACAAATCATAGTTATAGTAATAACACGATAAGCTAGTATCAAATAAGAAATATAATTAAAATAAACCATAATAACAAATTTTTGATACACAAACAAAAATAGATGTATATCTCTATTATTTTTTATTTTTTATTTAAAATATATGGCTAAAAAATTTTCTCACTCAGCTCTTCGCATTTTAATAGCTCTTTTAACTAAATCCCCGCTCACGACACAAACAATGATGATTATAGTTACGACACTAAAAGATAGTTATAGTTACGACACTACATATTTCATACTTTGTGATTGGATCTCACTTTTGTAACATAAGGCCTTATGACCATGTCTAAAAAATAGAACATAGCAACAAAATAATACTATTATATAACTGAGAAACGACCATTGTAAGAAAAAAAAAATATATATATATATATCCAAAACATAGTATCGTACTATCGTTTTGACATGATGTCGAAATGATGGGTTGATTTTATAACGTCGAAGTACTGTATACTGAGCTAGTTATAATACCTGTGCACGTACAAGGTTTTGACAAAAAAAATTATTTTGTAGTATTACTGAATATTGTGTCTTTAAAGATAATTATATATAATTATATACTTATGCACGTGTTTTTCATTATCCATTAATATCATTATTAAAAAACATGAAAACTTATAATATTAATGCACGAGTTTTTCATTATCCATTAGAATTTTGTAATTTGTAAATTTTTTTGTTAGATAATTCAAGATTCAACTATATTTAGCTGATATAAATGTTGATGTTTCTATTTAAATTTCACTATTGATATTATGATGTACACAAGATGCGAGTTTAGTTGCACATAATAAACGTTGATGAAATTAAAATATACTCCTTAAAGTTTTTTAAAAATGTTTTTCTACATATCCTTATATAAATAAATAAAAATTATATGAGTAGTTGTTATAAGTACAATCACGTTTTTTTTTCTTCATATTACAGTAGCTCGTTCTTACAAGTTGATAATTATATTCCCGTTTTCAATAATTTAGTCGTATTTAATATTCAAACTCGTGTCCACATTTGTCATACTTTTAATATTTAATAAATGAGTCATTAGTACACATATATAGTAAAAAAATGATATTTATAATCTTATGTATATTTATATGTTGGAGTTTTAAAACAACATATATATTGTATTTTTAAGTTATAAAGTATATGGGGTATAAAGTATAAAGGGGTATTTGTTTAATTTTCAAAGTTATTAAAAAACATGGAAACTTATAATATTACACTTAACTCTATATAATTTTTAAAAATTTAACCACTAAAGTTTTATTAATTACCCTTTTTTTTTTTTAAGTTTTTGTTTTCATAAATTTGACACCTATATTTTTATGTGTTTTTCTTTTCAACCAAATTTCTCCACCAAATTAATTAAAAGTTAACCAAAATCAATTTAATTTTGACTTTTATTAACCAATCATATCATACAATTTTGCTTACGTGGCGAAATCGAGCTCTCCTATTGGCCCAATTGGTTTTTCAATAAGAATGAATTGACAAAATCACTCCGAAATGATGTAATTCCTTTATTATATAAAAGATTTAAACCTAATGGAGTAATGGTGTAATCTCGAATTTAAATATTGGGCCTAACTCTTATAACAAAATAAGCCCAACTCTCTTTTAGGAATAAAGACCTACATTTGTTTTGGCTATATTTTTAGCGGCTTTGCATAAATCTTGGCATCTTGCATTTCCAGCTTAGTTTCAAACCCAACAATAATATTCCTCTCAGGCTCTCGAAGCTTGGTAAACGGGTAAACATGAAAACATAAAAACATGTACTCTGTTCAAAATATTAGATAAGAACAAGTTTTTGACTCAAACGTTTAGCAATGGTTTCAACCGTAAACCTTTTGTGAAGACATTAGATCCATAATCTATCTCTATGTTTTGATTCATTTACAAGGAGGAGGAGGGTTTCGTGTATCTAATCGAGGAACATTTTTGAGTCAAGAATAACGATCCCATTTGTTAGCAAAGGGTTACACCGAATTTTCTCTATTTTTGCTTTTTTCAAAATTCATGTTTCTCGGGTCAAAACTGCTAGTCGACATGTTGTATAGGCCCAATAGTATTTTGTTTAGGCCTTAGCCCATGTATCTTTAGGGTTGTATCCATATATGTATATCCGGTTATGGTATCACGAGTTAACCCTAAAAACCTTATACACGCTCCCTTTTTCGTTGCTTCTTTTTCCAGATTAATATAGTCGATCGTTGGTTGATTACGTATAACCAGTCGACTTCTGTGTTATTTGTTTGGTATAAGTCGATCGTTGGTTGCTTTGTATAACCAGTCGACATTGTTTTTTACTTGGTAAAAGTCGACTGTTGGTTACATCTTCTAAGCACACATTGTCTAACCAAATTAAATTCTCCCTCCATCATGCAATCAAAAAATTGATCTTATTAAGAAATAGTCGACTGTTTGGTTTATTTGTTGCTCACCCAAAACCTTAACTAAACCATACTTTCATACTTCCATTAATCTGGTTACCCACCAAACCATAAAACATGATTGTTATTGATATTCCCCCACAACCCCTCATCTTACTTTCCGACAAACTAATTGCTATCACAAACCTTAACAATCTCATTCCCGTTAAATTGGACGTCGATGAGATAAAGTACTCCTCTTGGGTTTACTTTTTCCTCAATCTTTGTAGATGAAACTCTCTTTTGGATCACCTCTTGAGCAAGGATGAAGAGGGTGCAACAACAAGTAATAAGACACCTCCCAATGCGGAATGGCTCAAAATTGACACTATCATTCTTTCTTGGATCTTCGTTACTGTGTCAAAAACTCTTCAACAAATACTTGTTGTTGACAATTCTCAAACGGCTAAGCAAGCATGGGACATACTAGCCGATATCTTTCATGATAACAAGCGTACACAATCCATTGCTTTGAAGGCGGAACTACGTTCCTTGAAACTTGGGGATATGACCATTGGTGCATACTTCCGAAATATTGAATCCATTGCGACCATTTTGACTAGCCTTGGGTCACCTATGAATTCTGACGATGTGGTGACATTTGCTCTTGAAGGCTTACCCGCAAGGTATGACAACATATCCACCATCACTACTCATCGTGAGCCATTTCCTGACCTCAAGACCGTCTGGTCTATGCTCACTACGGAAGAGATTCGTTTGAAGTCACGGGGACAATACACCTTTGTTGATGCCACGTCGTCCTCGCCAATGGTTTTTTTGGAAAATTCTAGTTCCAATGCGCGTCCCTCATCTTCCTCCATGGATAAGGTACACAAAACATGTTTTAACTTTAATAAAGGTTCGTGTCGCGTTGGTTCTCCGTGCAAGTTTTGACATAATAGGGTGCACGTTCTTGCTACTCGTACACCTAGCCTAAGTGATATATCCACCTCGCTTTTGAGTCAAACGGAGGCACAAACCCTTCAAACTCTCTTAGCTAAACTTGGGTGTAGTGCGACAAACAATACCAATGACATTACAAGGACTTTAGTTGCTGCCTCCCACCAAAAACCACACTTAGTTGCACTGTATACGGGTCTGCCTACTCTACCCACATATGCGGCCCACTCCTCCTTGGCCCAACAGATTCCCCCACACGGTTTTCAACACCCCTCGGCCCACCAGACTCCTCAGCCTGTTTCTCCATTTGGACCGGGATACTTTGGCTACCCGGGTCAAAACCATAACGCGATAGGTCTAATAGGTCTAGGGGTCAAGTCGGTACAACAGGTCAACATACAGGTCAGATTGGAATGGGGGTAACGTGGGTTAAACAGGTCCACAGGAGTGTCAGATTGGGACTCGGGGCTTCATTAGAATTGTCAGGTCAGGCGATAGGGTCAAATGGTATAGCTGGTCAACAGGAGCAATTCGCAAGATCCGTGCTTGGTTCGGGTCAACTACCGGGTCAAGAAACAACTTTAACACATACTTTTGTTGCTGGTACTCTTCAGGAACCTGCTTCCGAAAACTAGAACATGGATACAAGTGTGACCTCTCATTTAAATGTCTCACTAAATAATTTAAGTAATGTTTTTAATTCTTGTATTTACTCATCTGTTGCTATTGGTGGCGGGCATTCTATTCCTCTTACATGTCAGTATACGTGGCATCAACGACTTGGTCATCCAGGAAGTGAAGTGTTGCGTTATGTCATTTCAAATAATTCCATTACATGGAATAAAGAGAAGTCTCCCTTGCTTTGTCATGCCTGCCAGCTTGGCAAACACGTGCGACTTCCGTTTGTTAGTTCTCCTACTGTAGTTCAGTCTTTGTTTGACATTGTTCACTCAGATTTGTGGACTTCCCTAATTCCGAGTCTGTCTGGTTTTAGATACTATGTATTATTTTTGGATCATTATTCTCAATTTGTTTGGGCTTATCCGTTGGTTCAGAAATCTTACGTTGTGTCTAAATTATTTATTTTGTTTCGTAATTTTGTTAAAACTCAATTTAAGAGTGACATCAAATCGTTTCATTGTGATCATGGTGGTGAATTCGACAACCATGCCTTTCATAAGCTGTTTTTCAACAATGGGATTCAATTCTGTTTTTCATGCCCTCGTACATCACAACAAAATGGAAAATATAAACGAGTGATTCACACAATTAATAACCTTATTAGAACCTTATTATTTCAGGCTCATATGCCTCCTAATTATTGGACTGAAGCCCTCAATATGGCTGTTTATTTATTAAATGTCTTATCATCACTGGCCATTCACAATGACGTCCCTTTACACCTCTTTTTGGGACCACACCTGATTATAGTATCTTACGTATTTTTGGTTGCCTTTGTTACCCTCACCTTGACATCGAATATAAACTTGGAGTACGTGCTACACCTTCCATGTTTTTGGGACATGCCTCTAATCACCGAGGTTACCGTTGTCTTTACCTAAACACAAATAAAATTATCATCTCCCGACATGTTACATTTGATGAGACAATATTTTTTTGTAGCTCCATGACACCCAATGCAAGTCCCTTATATGATTTTTTGGAGGACTCTTCTAATGTCATTTCAAATATCATTCATATGTCGCCTATCGCTACTACCACTCCACCAACTACTTTACCTCAACCAAACACACCTGATATCGCCACCCACCCTATTCACATTGATGAGCCTATTTCCCCCTCCACCGGCCCACGTTCTCTGGTCCAAACTCAGACTCCCGACTCACCCAATATTAGTCCAACTCATATAACTGCTACTAGTCCAATTAACCAACCACAAACTCCCGTTTCCATTTCCAAACTCCCCCACCTACTAGTCCAATTAACCAATCATCAACCACCGCTTCCACCTCTCCACATTCGCCACCTAAAACTGTTAACCCCAACCCGGTCTTGGTTCATCCCATGGTCACATGTTTTCGTGTCGGGACCAATCGTCCCACTCAGCATTTCGGTTTTCATGTGTCATCTATATCTCCTTTTCCAAAGTCCTATAATGATGCGTTTCATGATCCCAATTGGCAAACTGCTATGACTGATGAATATAATGCACTTATTAAAAAAAACATTTGGATTCTTGTGCCTCGGCCCCCGGATGACAATATTTTTCGTTGTATATGGTTATTTCGCCACAAGTTTTTAGCTGATGGCACCTTTAGCCATTATAAGGCTTGCCTTGTAGCGGATGGCAATACCCAAATTGAGGCATTAATGTTGATGAGACATTTAGCCCAATTGTTAAATCGGGTACTATTGGGGCAGTTCTTAGTTTGACTCTTTCTCAACACTGGCCGGTTCATCAGCTAGATGTTAAGAATGCCTTTCTACATGGTGATTTGGCTAAGACAATTTATATGCATCAGCCACCTGGGTTTCGGGATCCTGCACAGCCTGATCATGTTGGTTTATTACAGAGGTCTCTTTATGGTCTTAAACAAGCACCTTAGGCTTGGTTTCAGCGGTTTACTGGTTACATTACACGGGTTGGACACTGCTTATTTATTTACAAACAAGGGATGAACACTGCTTACTTGTTACTATATGTTGATGATATTGTTCTCACTGCTTCATTTGAGTTTTTGTTACAACAAATTATTGCCTCTCTACATCATGAGTTCTCCATGACGGATCTGGGTTCTCTTAATTATTTCCTGGGCATTTCTGTTACACGTGATTCTACAGGGATGCTCTTATCTCAGCGTAAGTATGCTACTGAGATTCTAGAGCGAGCTCACATGGATGGTTGCAATCCTAGTCGGACTCCTGTTGATACCGAGTTTAAACTAGGTGATGATGGTGATTCGGTGTCTGATCCCACCTTATATCGGAGTCTTGCGGGGTCTCTTCAGTACCTCACATTTACTCGCCCTGATATTTCCTATGCAGTACATCAGGTTTGTCTTCATATGCATGATCCGCACGAGCCTCATTTCTTGGCTCTTAAATGGATTTTGCGGTATGTTCGAGGTACTTTGGATTACCGATTACAGTTATATTCCTCCTCTACTTCCTCATTGGTTGCGTATTCGAATGATGACTGGGTTGGTTGCCCAACTACTCGGAGATCGACTTCTGGTTATTGTGTGTTTCTTGGCAACAACTTACTCTGATGATCGTTTAAGTGCCAACCAACGCTTTCTCCTTCCAGTGTTGAAGCAGAGTATCGTGCAGTTGCTAATATTGTTGCTGAGACTTGTTGGTTGAGGAATCTTCTTCGTGAGTTGCATACACCGGTGTCTTCGGCTACGCATGTTTACTGTAACGATGTCAGTGTTGTCTATATATCTTCTAATCCGGTTCAGCATCAACGTACGAAGCATATGGAGATTGACATTCATTTTGTTCGAGATTTGGTAGCTGCAGGTCAGGTCCGAGTTCTTCATGTTCCTTCTCGCTATCAGTATGCGAATATTTTTACTAAGGGTTAATAACCTATTAAAGCATCATACTTGTCACAAAAAGCAGTTCGACGTAGCAAACAAAAAAAATAGCCCTTTTGGCTATTTGACCCGACTATTTTGTCCTTTATATGCATTGTATACCTTCCCCAGCTGGTTTATGCCACGTACCCGGTTTTTTTTTTAAAATTTCTTATTTTTTTTAAGACTTCGTTTCACCCTCCCATTTTCTTTTCCTTCTTCTCCTTCACACATCTCGGAGTATTAATCGGAGTATTAGACACCTCAACCAACTTGTGTCTGCACCTCCGCCACCATACGACGCGGCTACCACCACCAACCACCATAACTCTCTCTCTTTTTATGGTAGTTTAATACCACAACTGGCGTTGTTGCTTTTACAATCGCACCACCATCACCATCGCAACATTGTCAGATCTGAAGCTGGAAGCCGGATCTTACCACTATCGTTATCCATCATTACCACCACCACTTGCTACCACGTTGATTCTTATTCTGCGTGTTTCTTGTGTATTTGAGCTCGATTTGGCTCAGTTTTGGAGTTTGATCTTGTAAGTGTTGGCATTTAAAATGCTCAAATAGTGGGTTGGTTGGATGGGTTAAATTAATATTGGGTTGGTGTTAAAAGTAGTTGGAAGGTAGCGTGGCCAGTAGTAGAAACAATATAGGTATGATGTGGGTAGCAGGTATGATGTGGGGGAAGAAGAAAGTGCACGTGGGCAAAGGTATGATGTGGGATAATATCAGGTTAAAAACCGGATACAAGTTATACAAGTTACTAAATGTATCATAGGGACAAAATAGACAAGATAAGTGGCCAAAGGGGCTATTTTTTTTGTTCGCTACATCGAACTGACATTTGTGACAAGTATGATGCTTTAATAGGTTATTTGCCCTTTTACTAAAGGTTTGCCTACAGCTTTATTTAAGGAGTTTCGGTCCAGCTTGAGTGTTCGGTGCCTCCCGCTCAAACTGCGGGGGAGTGTTGGTCGACATATTGTATAGGCCCAGTAGTATTTTGTTTAGGCCTTAGCCCATGTATCTCTAGGGTTGTATCCTATATGTATATCCGGTTATTGTACACTCTATTCATTCAATATACGAAACATTATTAACTTACAGAAACTAGAATCAAACCAAATTCAAATCTGGTTTTTGGTTCGATTTGATCACTTTTAATTTAGTTTGGTTCAATTCGGTTTCGGTTTGGCCTTAAAAACTTCTAAACCAAAAGACCTGAACCCGAACCGATGAAAACCCTACGCCAAAACCCAAACTGGTCAAAAATGTGAACTCACTTTTTGAAACAGTTAAGCTTCATAGCTCCTGTATCAATGATTACTCTTCAGGTATAGATTTTTGATAAAGAACTTAAATGAAGATAACTTTTATACAGTAGCAAACTAGCTTATTTATCTTGTTAGATATTATTATCTTTAAAAGTCATGGATATTGTTTTGAAAAGCAACATATAGACATATAGTCGTTGTGGAACATTGCACATGAACAAGTTTTGCAATATACGTAACCGAGCGAATCGTTATAAATTGCAACTCCTTTGTACTTCAATTTGATTTTACCCATAGACTTCAAATACCAATCTCTTAATTATGAAAACCATGAAACTAAAAATAATAGAAAAAATAAATAGTAATAGGAGTGTTTCTAAAAAAATAAATGAAAAATACATGCATACTTGCCTTTCACTAGATTTGAACCCCCATACTCATGTATTTTCTCTTAACACTTGTTCAAAACTATACACAAATAAAAGGAGAAACCCAACTTTTAGTATACACAAATTTCTTTTATTACTCTTGAACCAATAATTTGTGTATGGAAAAACTATTTTCTTATAAAAGTTATTCCCACTTATCCTTCTACTCACATAATCTTGCAATGAGTATAAAAAATATATATAATATTATTGTGTATAATAAGATTAAGGGCTAATAACCTATTAAAGCATCATACTTGTCACAAATGTCAGTTCAACGTAGCGAACAAAAAAAATAGCTCTTCTATACATTAAACTTGACATTCTTGTGTTCAAGTGAGTAACATAAATTTGTGACAACCATTTTACCCTTAAATTTATAAAAATTGCATCCTTTATCCCAACTATATAAATTCAACCTAACTTCATATTTGGGGACTCATATCTACCTAAAAGAAATGAGAAGGATCTCACTCTCATTCTTATCATCATCTTCATCTCTCCGATCATCCGTCCTCACTCGCTCCACTTCCGTCGCATCGCCTCCGCTCCTCCGCCGTCACTTTCCGGTTCAGCAACAAACCAATAATCGTAATCATTTCAAACTGAACATCAGTGTCCGTACGATCATGGCGTCTTCGTTCAGTCCTGAGAAAGCTAGGGTTCCACCTGCTGTTGATTTGCCTCTTCCTCCTATCTCTAAGGTTTTCTATTTTTTTTATTAAATAATAGTATTATTTATTAAGCTTATGTGTTTTGTGCTTATCCTCACCATTACATTCGATCTGAAACTAACGTAACATTCGATCTAAATCATTCGATTAGATCCAAATCATGTTTGGGGACATGTCACATTCGATCTAAATCATTCGATTAGATCCAAATCTGTTCCACATGTCACCATTACATTCGATTAGATCTAAATCATTTGATTAGATCCAAATCACTACCGTTACATTCGATTTGGGGACAGGTCACCATTACATTCGATCTAAATCATGTTTCTTTGTCTTTTTTATCATATGGTGTTGCGTAACTACTGTTGAAACACATTACATTCGATCTTTGGAGAACCTGGTTGAAAAGTTTTAATGTTGGATTATATGTTTGGTTTGCTATGGGTGTAATGTCACTTGTTCATTTCAAATGTAAGGCACTTTGGTGGTTAAGACTTTGACTAGAAATTTGGTATAATTGTTTGAATTGTAAGTCACTGTCTATTTGGAAATCTGGGTTAATGCACCCAGTTTTGGGTTTAATTTAGTTTGATACTGGAGTGATGGACGCAATTTTTGATTTGTTTTTTTTTTGTTATGGAATCGTTATGTAAGGGACGATGGACGCAATGTTTTCAAACGACAGGGACTATTTTTGTAATTTAGCCTATGGACGATAGATGCAATTTTCGCAAATCCACAGGGACCATTTATGTAATTTGGAAGGGTAAAATGGTCAGAATACTCAATTGAAGACAAGAATCTCAAGTTTAACGTCTAGAAGAGCTATTTTTTTTGTTCGCTATGTCGAACTGACATTTGTGACAAGTATGATGCTTTAATAGGTTATTAGCCCTAAGATTAATAAAAGGCTTTAGCAATGTTTTTTTTTTATATTTCATGACACGTGTTTAAAAAATATCCATGTTGGTAAGTACATAAACATGTTGCATGTTACTCCAATTATCAAATATTAGTTAGTTATACATAATACTACTATTATTACAATAGCGACTATTCAACTCCAATTATCAAAATGAAAGGGTTTTTTTTTTGTTTTTTTAGCTATTCATATAATTGTTGTTCACATTATTATATGGTCACTTCTAATAGAAACAATATAAAAAATGTATCGATTGGAACCTTCCAAGCTAGTGACGATATTGTGGACGTACTCAATCCCACAGTTCTATAAATACTTCCGTTTGGTTTGTTGCTAGAAATGATAATGGGTATCGGATTTGGAATGATGTGAAATGACAATGGGTATAAAAAAGTGTATCATTACGATTGTAACTTTGAGCCTTGAATAATTACTACACGCGCAATTAACAAAACCAGATTTTTAATAATACATGAATAAAAAAAAGCTAAGTAGGATAGTACTTAAAAATATCATGTAACATAGTACAGTATATATGAGCATACATATGCATTAGAAACTATATTAGTCTTAACATGCTTGTAGTAATCCTTGAAGCACCACCCTCAAAGTTCAAGCTACGTAAATGTAGGAAACATCTCATGTTTAGTTAAAGATTATCAGAACATAAAATAGTACTATACATGAAAATTATGTTTACAAAAAAAAAAGCATCCCATAGTACTATACATGAAAAAAGAAAATAGTAGTGTATCTTCACCAAGTGAGGCTGGAATACTCTTGACAAATATCTTCTTTGTTTTGAAATCCTTTGAATTGACAGACCCTTTAGGAATGGTCCTCTTAATTCTCCCCCAATGCGACATCTGCAGCAGGAGCGTAAGCTATAGCTCCAAGAGTTCTTGCCACACGAATGGTTTCAGAGTTACTCACATTGAAGCGGTTAGATGCATATCTATCAGCTGAGGAAAAGCTATGTCATCAGATAAATTGCATCAAATTTTACTGTATATTATGACATGTACAAATGCATATACCAATTACTAGAAAGCTCTTTTTAAGTTGGTCATAACGATTGGCACATTCAAGCTATAGAAAATGATGGAAAAAAAAGTACTGGGAACCTGATCTGATAAGAGCACATCATTGTGCCATCTTTCAACACTACAAAACATTAAAAGTTCGGACATCACTATTGGGAAGAGATTGCCAAGAAGCTTTGTGTTAGCAGCTTTGGCTATCCCCAAAGATGAAATGTTACTGTACTAAAGATTAATATAGTAAGCAACATTTTAATTAGTTCACTGTTATCATTCATTGTGACTGCTTATTACTGTACTAAAGATTAATATGGTAAGCAACGTTCTCATTAGTTCACTGTTATCATTCATTATAGGTTAATTGAAAATGAGCTCATGACATAATCATCTTTATATAGCATCACCAATCCTATATTTTTACCGTTTTAACCCGTGACCCAACCCAACTCAACTTTCTCATTTTGCCACCTATAGTTCAAGTATAGGTAGCCCAAAGCTTGATATCAGGCCAACGTCTAATAAATCGATCTTTTGTTCTTTATTGTAGTTTCATTGAAAAGATGATGTTAAAATTTACCTATATACTGTATTTCTTAAAAGCAAATACCTTTGTTAACCTCTCCCTCGGTTTCATATCTTTAGTCACTCCCAACTCCTCTTTTTCTTGTTGGTAATTCACGAACAATAACACTTCTTTACAATGTATAAACTATAAACTTTATTTATGAAATTGCTAATATGAAATATAACTTTCTGTTTCGTGTATATGTCCTACTTATACTACATGAAAGGGTACTATGTCGATTCATGAACCATCACAATGGTTCAACCATAACCGACTCTAACTTCCTGTAACCGCCATTTGGTTATTAAGTAACTAATACACATGTTTAGCCCTCCGACTTTCTTTATTACATAAACATCCTTAAACTATCTAATATACTATATTTAGTTTATATCTTCAATACTTCCCCTTAAACTTTTAAACTAAATATAGTTTAAATGAGGTCTTCGTCTTCATCTTTGCAACTGGTGTATAATAACGTTGGCTCGTCATCCTCGTACTGAACCAGATTTGCCTCATCTTTTTTATTTTCCCATTTTGGACATTCATTGCTAAAATGCCCAAGTTCATTGCATTTGAAACACTTCACGTTGCTCTTGTCCCGTTGTGCTCGACCATCTCCTTGACTTCTCCCGAACCCCCGACCTCGTCCTTGGCCACGTCCAAAGTCTTTCTGTCTTGCATCACAACCGCAATATTCACACTTGTGTTCCTTGGTCTTCTCCTTTTCATCCACTTTGCTGAAGAATAGACTGCTGGACCCGTCTTCTTCCTTGACTGCCTTTTTCGTCCGTTCTTCGAAAGCTTTTAATCTCCCAACGGCTTCTTGAAATGACATTTTATTCAAATCCGCAAATTGCTCAATCGCCGCTACTATTTGAATAAACTTTTCTGGCACCGATCCTAGAAGTTTTCGAACTTGTCTTTTTTCATCCAAAGTATGTCCAAGATTGCTTGCTTGTGAAACAATCTCACTAATCTTTCCGGCATAGACATCTAGTGCTTCATTTGCACCCATTTTTAACGATTCAAACTCTGACTCGAGTGTCTGAACGCGTGCTTCCTTAACCCTTTCAACTCCCACGTGTCGAACCTTTAACGCTTCCCAAATTTCTTCTGCCGAAGTAAGGTTTGCAACTTGCAAAACCATATTTTCTGGAATTGCTTGGTATAACATTGCAATTGCCATGTTGTTTTTTCTTTTTATCAACTTCAGCGTCCGTTGTTGGTTCAACTGCTTCCCAGATTCCATGGACATTGAATAACGCTTTAATCTTTACTGCCCAAATCGTGTAATTCGTTGAATTGAGAACCGGGTATTGGAACGTCATTGATGTTCCACTTTCCTTCGTAACTTCGTTCTTATTTTTATTTGATCCGTCGCCTGTCATTGTCTTTTTCTTCCTTCCTTTTCCAATCTTGATAATCGGTTTCTTGGTATGTGATCAAACCCGCCTTGCTGTTGAAAGCCAAATCCGTCTAGCAAAAGATTGTCACGTCCGCTTCCTGCTAATGACAACTATTGTCCGCTTCACCACTTTTGACAATCAAACCCGCTTCTAATCTGCTGTTGATCTTAAACTACCCCGTTTCTTCCACTGTTTTTGTATATGAATAAAAAACAGTCCGCTTCTGATCGATTTCTTTTTCTCCCTGAATCGAACACACGCTCTTGATACCACTGTTGGTAATTCACGAACAATAACACTTCTTTACAATGTATAAACTATAAACTTTATTTATGAAATTGCTAATATGAAATACAACTTTCTGTTTCCTGTATATGTCCTACTTATACTACATGAAAGGGTACTATGTCGATTCATGAACCATCACAATGGTTCAACCATAACCGACTCTAACTTCCTGTAACCGCCATTCGGTTATTAAGTAACTAATACACATGTTTAGCCCTCCGACTTTCTTTATTACATAAACATCCTTAAACTATCTAATATACTATATTTAGTTTATATCTTCAATATTTCTTCTTTAGATTCTTCATTGCCAACCCTTTTACTTTTTCCACCCACTGTTCAATTGAATTGGCTGCATGGACATCAGACCTGAAGAAAAGGGTCCCAAGATATTAACATAGGTGGGTTGTTTTCGAATTTACAACAATGATTTCAAAGTAATTAACGTTCTTTATCAAAATACATCATAACGTAATATCTTAATACCAAGCTATTTGCTCATGTAATTTTTTCAAGGAAGGTGTCCACAACAGACACCATGGTGGTAGGTTTAATTTTGGGGGGGGTCTAATATTGCACCCCATGAAATCCTTTTTTTGCACCCCATAGTAGGCCAATCATTGGCCCAATGATTGGTTTGTCTTTTTTTTTTTTTTTTTTTTTTTTTTTTTTTTTTTTTTTTTAGTTTTTTGTTTTTTTTTTTTGTTTTGTGTTTGTGTATAATTTATATTTGTGTAATGTATATATATATTGTTTTTATTTGTAGAGTATATATAGTGTGTATTTATTTGTGTAGTGTTTTTATATGTATAGTGTATTTAATTGTGTAGTTTTTTATATGATATTTATTTTACGTTATGCTTTTTAATTGTGTGTTTGTTTCCATTTAATTAAACAATAACATTAAAACATTAAACAAGTAAAACAACAATGTTTTCAATATTACAACGAAATCTACTCCACATGAAGATTATTAATGTCATCTATAAGCTCATAGAATATTCCACTCGGCTGACATGCGTGATCAACTGGATTTCTTGCCAATTCCAGTGATGCCTCCAACGCCTTTATTTTTGCCTGCAACAAATTGTTTTTAGCCAATAGCATGTTGATCGTTGTATCTTTAGTTTCGCAGTTTGAGCACTGCGTTGAAGAAGAGGCTTCACCAAAGTACTTTTGTTGAAATATTTCCTTCCACATGAAGTATCGACACCCATAGTCTTTAGTCCCTGGCTGTTACATGACGAAACAATTATAAGAAATGTATTCTAAACAAACAAGTTATTGATATATTTACGCAAATAAGCAAACGTTTAATTATTTACCTTTGAGAAAGGACATGCATAATACTTCAGACCACGAGTACCGGGCTGGTGGGATGTTCTTTCAATTATTAATCCACGTTGACAACGACACAAGTAAGGATTTTGTTGTTGCATCTGGCCAAAAGAATTTGTATAATTATTCACAACATAAATTATTAATATGATGGTTCACAAAATTAGAAGCTTCGAATACATAAATAACCAATCTTGTTATAGATTAATAGTTGATACATGGTTCACAAAATTACAATATAACTAGAAACTAAGATCAATCACGCCCGATGCGTAGTCGCTCCAATGATACTGCCATGTGTCCCACACGAGACTCTAACTCTGAAATGCGTCTCCTCAATCCGTCAATCTCTCGCTCGTACTCGTCAACGCGAGACGGCTGTATCAAAAGATGAGGAAGAACCGGAGGACGGTGTATAAAAGTGTCCTCATCTGCAGCTGGAGATATAGCTGGAGAGGGAGGCACATAAGATTGTGAAGAAAGCACATAATCTGGACTCTCAACACGAGCGGGTGTGTGGTTGACACAATGAATGTCCCTCCACTGAATGTCATCCGATTCCTGTAACAAAACATGAGGAAGAACCGGAGCAGGAGCAGAAATCTGTAACAAAAGATGACGAGTCGTTTGCTATAAATCAGTAATCGTCTATACATGTTGTGTCATTTACAATATAAATCAGTAATCGTCTATACATGTTTTGTCATTTACAATATAAATCAGTAATCGTCTATACATGTTTTGTCATTTACAATATAAATCAATAACTGTTTTCTACGTACGTCTAAACATCCCCTGTCGTTGAGCAAACACATGTTCCCATGGCGCGGCCTCGGTATTTCTATAACGTCTCCATTGTGGGTGATTATACGGGAGTGGTGAGTCTTCATCAAGAACCGCAAGAACGAAGTGAGCACAATCGTTGTTCCCCACACGAAGAATAACAATCGGAGACAATATTTCTGCTGAATCGGGAGAACCTCTCAGCGGAAGACACAAAACAGATTGTGAATTGGTTATACATACAATAGGACGGTTAAGAGTTGTAGCAATAACCACTCCCATTTCTGGCATACTCATCCAATAACGCCGGGGTGCTGCACCGTTAAACCAATTCATCGAGTTACGTGTAGATGTAAATAAATTACCCCACAATTCCCTGTAATCTTCCTCGTGATTGTCTACCTCTTCCCTGGCAAGAGCTCGAATTCTGGGCCACATTTCTTCATGAAGGCCAAGACCTATGGCAACAGCTCGATAGCCACAATTTCCATCACCCTCCACGTTAAAGATCCCCATGATCCAACGTCGGAAAAGAGCTGGAATTTCAGTCATACAACCTTCGCTAAAGTAATCTGGAGCGTACAAGTGGTGTCTTAAGTCGCCCTCGCTAGGTCCTTCGTTAGGTCTTTCGTTTAAGTCTTGGACGTTAGAAGGCTCTCCCACATAAGAACTGTGTCTCGCAGATTCTTTATTTACTTCTGGGACTTTTTTAGGTTTTGTGTAGCTTCTGCGGTGCCTTGTGGGGGGTTCTTCGTTAAGTCCTTTGTTCAAATCCGGGATATTTGGTTTAGACTTGGATTTGTTGTCCTTTGCGCTCGGACGTCCACGATTACTTTCTTTAACAGCAGGTTGTTGGGCTGACACAGATTCAGGAGCGTATATACCTCTGAGCCTATTTAACATATTTTTTTTGACAAACGACGATGCTCTGGTATAAACACTTTGGAATTTTTGTACGTCATCTTGACAAGAAAAATATTCAGGCTCTTCAGGCCCTTGAGGCTCTTCAGACTCTTGAGTATTTCGGACAACTGGCCAGGGAACGCTTAAGGTTCTCCAAAAATTATCAACAAAACCAAGCGGAATAGGCAATCCTGTATTCGAAAAAAGGAACTAGTTAAAATTATCGATATCGACGGGGAGATTAACTTGATAGGCATAAATTTGAAATTCATACCGTTTGCTTTAAGGTAATACAGTTGGTGATAACATGGTAAACCATAAATTGACCGCAACTGATGATCACATTGATGTGGGTCGACATCCCGTTGACTTTCTGCGAGTAACAGTAGTAAAGCATCTCTTGAAACATTATAGCGCAATTCGCTAAATAGCTTATCCTTACACGCATGCAGTTTCTTGATTTTGCTTGTATTCAAAGAGGCTCGTATCGCAGTTTCTTGCGCAGCTATAATCTTGTCGACCGAACACAACAACGTGTCTAAGCTGGACTGTGTGTTGCCCAAGCATAACTTCAACAGCGCGTGTTGACTCTCAACTCTACATGTTGTTGTCTGGCCGAAGCTGCGATATTGATCGGTAATGTATGACACAAACATGTTGTCGTAATCTTGCAACCAGTTACTGAAATACTGAAAAACATCTGATAAAACAAAGAATTAACAAAGTGAGAAAACAATTCGAGTAGTTATTTATTAAATAATAAAACAAAGAATTAATGGTTAAGTACCCGGTTTTTGGGCTAATAAATCTTGTAGGTGCTCGTAATAATGCGTGAACACATCTTCGGTCGGAGCTGTAACCATCAATTCCCATGTCCATCTAACGGACTCATACTCCTTTAACGAATCGAATTTGGGTCTGCAATGCTTTAGCACATTTTGATTGATATGCCATCGGCAGAGTAATCTGTTAGCGTTTGGGAATTCTTCTTCGCATGCCCCAAGCAACGCTAGGGTAATATGTGTGGTCATTTATCCTAGGGTAATATGTATAACCTTGACGCTGCAAATGTACTAACAGGAGTTGTATCGGAGTCAAATCACCACGATTGGCGCGACGTATCTTGTCTTGTGCATTGTATATCGTTTTAATGCCAGACACGTTATTCGGATCGCTCTCTTTTATTGCAGAAAGTATAATTCGTGGTGCTACATGCTGTTCTGTCATCTGCTTCACAAAAACGAACTCATTTTCTTTTAATCGCATGGCTTGTGAAAAACCATGGAATGAGTCTACGAATACATGATTATGCCTCAGACACTTGACATTCAATATCCAACCATTTTTACGTTTATGAAATTTCGCTAGTAATCTGAATGGGCAATTAATTTTAGCGGTACTACTCTGCCGTTCAAGTTCATCTTCTAAACCTTCACGTGCAGACGTCCCATATCTAGAACACAACAATTCGATAGAGTACTTATAGCCCCTATCTGTTTTACTTCTTCCTTGAACAATAAGAAAACCAATCGATTCAGCAGTAGATTTCACCCAATCAATTAAAGCATCTTCATTACCGAACACCTAAAAAATAAAAAACACAAGAACTTTTATTTTTAACAAACTTTTATAAAAAATACAACTTTATTTATTGTTACATTTTTTTATATTAGTTTTATTTTTATTGTTACTTTTATTTTTTTTAACAAACCTTACATAAATTTATAAACCTTACGCAAATTTACGTTTACTTTTGAAATAACTTTTTTTTAACTACTTTACAAATAATTTTTTTTTTACATTTTCTTTACAAATAACTTTTGAAAAAAAAATACTTTTGAAATAATTTTTTTACATTTTTTTACAAATAATTCTTCTTTACAAATAATTTACATTTTCTTTGAAATTACTTTTGAAATACTTTACATTTTCTTTACAAATAATTTTTTTACATTTTTCTTTACATTTACTTTTGAAAAAAAAAATTAATAATGCAAAACGGTTTTGGCAAAACCGTGTGCGCCCCTGGTTTGCTTTTTACCCACTCCCACTCAATAATACCCCTCCCCTACCCCTCTCCCCTTGTCTTTTGTCTCACACACAATTATTATCTCTTTGTCTCTCTCTTCTCTCTCTCGTAACTTTAAACTTTCCGGCCTTAACTTTCCGGCCAATATTTCGGCCACGCAAGACCGGAAATTTTCACCCCATATACCAAGGATAGATCGGGAAAAGGTGATCATTTTAACATACGGCACGCGCGGTATTTCTCACCGACGCGCCGTACATCTAAAGTTTTAGATTCGGGTTTTTGAGTTTTTGTTGTGCATGTTGATACCGTGGGATTGCTTTCTCAGTTGATACCATGGCCTATGGGGTGCCTGGCTTGTGTTTTGTGTGGTGGCGCAATATCTCAGTTGATACCATGGCTCATGGTTGTTTTTGGCTGTTTTGGCTCATGGTTGTTTTGGTTGTTTTGGCTCATGGTTGATACCATATCTCAGTTGTTTTGGTTGTTTTGGCTCATGGTTGTTTTGGCGCAATATCTCAGTTGATACCATATCTCAGTTGTTTTGGTTGTTTTGGCTCATGGTTGTTTTGGCTGTTTTGGCTCATGGTTGTTTTTGGTTGTTTTGGCTCAGTTTTTTTGTGAGGCAAAAAATAAACCGAAAACATAAGCCAAAAAAATAAGCCGGTAAATAAGCTTAAACCGCCGTCGTTGCAACTCTTGGCTCATGGCAGTTTTGGCTCATGGTTATGATAGTGGTTATTTTTTGTTTTCGGTTTATTTTAGCTCATGGTTGTTCTTGGCTCATGGCAGTTTTGGTTGTATATAACCACTATCATAATCAAGTATTTTTTGGTTTTGAAGTTTATGATAGTGGTTATTTTTGTTTTTGGCTGTTTTGGCTCATGGTTGTTTTGGCAAAAAATAAACCGAAAACATAAGCCAAAAAAATAAGCCGAAAACATGCACAAAAAAAAATCGAGATACGGCGATGATGATAAAAAAAAAAAACTTTTGTTGATTTTC
This sequence comes from Chrysanthemum seticuspe, assembly GCA_019973895.1. Classification (NCBI taxonomy): domain Eukaryota; kingdom Viridiplantae; phylum Streptophyta; class Magnoliopsida; order Asterales; family Asteraceae; genus Chrysanthemum; species Chrysanthemum seticuspe. Next base: position 85,546,053 of record BPTQ01000001.1, on the reverse strand, counting down.
AGCGAAAATGATTTGGCGTGGCATAATCGAATGGCATGGCAAAATGACTTTGCAACCTTCAAATTTGCAGCCAAAATGATAAAACAATAATAATCTGAGTCTATTAAAAATCTCGTTTTTTATAAATTTTGCATGTCATATTGTAAAGTTTATTACCTCATTGGTATAAAATGGTGAGCTCGACATTTTCCCCTGGTTAGCTTCTTTGTGGTATGAACTGTGATTGCTGCTTCTTTGTGGTATGAACTATGATTGCTGTGATTGCTTCTTTGTGGTATGAGCTGTGAATTGTGAATGTGATATTCCTTATAACGAAGGAAAGCAGCAGATTGATTGAGAATCTTTACTGTTAGTGAATTGCTTTATGCAGATTTGAGAATCTTTACTATTGTGAATGTGAACTTTGTCGATGAAAAATACTTGGCGATGATGATTTTTGAGCCTAAAAATTTTCCGAGGCGATGATGAAAACCGAATGGACGGCAAAGTGAGATAACATCTCACTTTTGCAATCTTCGAACTGGGCCTCAAAAAATTTCCGACTACGTTTTTTTTAAGTTTTAAAACTGATTAATAAAAAAAAAATAAAACTTGTAAAAAAGTTATATACTTTATTAGTAAAAAAGAAATAAAAAAGTAAAAAAAATCTTACTTTTATAAAAGAAATAAAAGAGTAAATGTAAATCAAAAAAAGACTTGTATAAAAAAAAAGTGACAAAAAAAATAAAGAGTAAAAAAAAAAAAAAAAAAAAAAAAAAAAACTTGTACCAAATGATTGGCACGGAAACTTTAACACCCCCTAAAATTTTTTTAGGGGGTGCAAGATTAGTATGACCCTTAATTTTGACAGACAAAAAGCAAATTTCCAGCATGTCTAGGGTTTCATACACATAATTGGTTTGGATAAATATTTAGAGCACAAAGGGAAGTCCATGTGTAGATACCAAACCTGATTGCATTAATATGTTCACTCTTTTGGTCATTTTCCCTTGAAACAGGTTCCTCCATCGTTGGACCAGTATCACGTGTCACCATGGTCTTCATTTGTTCATTTCTAGGCTTTGTATTATTAGCATTTAAGCCCTCCCTGTCATTCAATAATAAGTTAAAAATTTCTTCCAAGACCTATGATACTAATAAATGATCTTCAGTTCAAGATACCAACATCTCACCGAGTAGTTTCATGTCCTTTAACCTGGCCTGTCTCGGTATTTTTTGTTTGTTTGGGTATGTCTCTGCTTAGCACTTTGGGTAGTGGCCTTGATATAGCAGTAACTTTGCTACCCGATTCTCCACTTCTAAAACCAAACTCCATGTGAACATCATAATGAGCACTTCTTCATAATATTATCATAAAGCTACTTGCATTGATAGAATGTCATACCTTTTTTCAAGTGCGGGATTATTTGGTAAGGTGCTTATTCTTTTGTTGTCAATGGAAATAACTTTTGTTGAAGAGACTGATGCCTGGTGCAGTTCAGAATCACTGCAATCTTGTTTCTTGAAATATTTTGACCAGACCGGAATACTCCCTCTTTCTTACTCTGACACCAACTTATCAATTGTGTTTCCACTGTACAGATCAGAAGCATTTTTACACCTATGCCTAGAATATAGGTGAAAGAATTTGTCTATCAGATCAATAAAATGCTTTTCTCCGAGAATTCTTATTGTAATCTCTATAAAATATGTATTAACTATATTTGACTCATTCTCCAGCTTAAATTGTGTATTTAAATCTAATTGTCATTACCATACTACAATCATTCCATGCATCTGTACTAAGATCAACACATAGAAAATACGTATAATCTCACCCATCCAACGAGTCCATATGAGGCTTGAAAAATGAATATGCATTCCTCTTAACAGTTTCCCTAACAGCCAATTCTCTATCGCAGGTGTCTTCAAATTTTCAGGATGTGAATCAACCTTCCTAGTATCATCACCATCAATATGGCCAATAACTGGATTATCATCCCTCGTTTCACTCATTTCATCCTTGTGAATTTGTAAATTCATATGTGCCGATGAGTATTCCACTGATAAACTTATGGTAGGAACTGATTCAGCCACATGCCTCACATTGTCATTTTGCCCATCTCCTGAACTCGGGCTCGCCATTCTATCCACAGTGCTAGTTTCCTCTTCTTGCATGTCTGAAAATGTTTCTCAGTAGAAACATTATCAGCTAAATTATGATCATACACATCTTGTGCAACTGGCTGAGCATGATGCTCGGGAGAAGATCTTCTCTCTGGTGATTGAGATTCCTGTATAGGCATTTTAATATCAACCTCTAAATCGGAAGGACCCCGTGAAGCAGGAAAATATTATACAGTCTAGAATTCTAGAATGACTCAGTTGCAGGAGGATATTAAGAATTTGATTATGTATCTCTTAGATAGACCAATAAGTATATCTTAACTCGAGATACAAATTTTGAGTTGTTTCTACACATTAGCATAAAGTAGTAACTTCAAAGCTAAAATCATAGCAGATATGCAACTTTGTGGTTTTGCAATGCTTACATTTTGTCAAACTTGAAAGCTGTTTTCTTGCCTCCAGTACTCGTGGGTGGTCCAAAGTCAAAAACCCGGTTGACGTAATGTATGAGCTAATGAGTTAAAGGCCCTTAGTTGTCAATATGGCTAGCTATTTACCACTAAATGATTCAGTTTATAACCTGATATACAATGTAGCTACATAGAATGAAACCCTTTGTCCTAAGTGTCTGATGACTTGGGTATTGTTGAGATATGTTTTTTCTGCTCTACTGGGACTCACACTAAAGCAAAAAAGTGCATCACATTAAAGCAAGAAAGTGCTGCACAGTCATGCAAAAAAGGGATTCACCAGCTAGAGAGCTAAAATGCTCCAAGGGTTGGTTACTTTTTTTTTTTTTTTTTTTTTTTTTTTTGGGGTAAAGGGGATCAAGACCCCGGTAAAATATAAGGGTTGGTTACTTACCATCAAAAGAGTAAATGAGCTGACATAAGTGTTGGTTTTATGGATATAAATTAGTAGACGTGAGTTAGGATCGAACTCGAGATTATGGGATTGCACACTTTACGTATGAGAATTTAAAGTTAATAATTAAATATAGATGTTGTATTTATTTATTTATTAAACGAAATAACTAACGGACGTTAAGTAATTAATGTAATGGACTAACGGTCGTTAAATGTTTATGGAAAAGGACTAAATTGCAAAAGTTGGGAAGGTTCCGGAATCCCTTTGGGGACTCCTTAACCGATCGGCCTAGGGACACAAAACAAGGAAAGAAAAACCAACTTATTCACCAAGTTTGCTTGGGTATATAAACAAGGCTTGGGGTTTTATTTTTCCATCTCTTGTGCTCATAAGCTAAACCCTAAAAATTGTTTTGTGTGTGTTTCTTGTCCTCAAAACCGGTCGTACACCCCTAAGGTGTCGACACACTCTTTTTCCACAAACAAAGTTATTTGTTTTATAAAAACTAGCATTACTTTAATTCGGTTTAGTACGTGTGTACAAGAACATAGTAATAACACACTATTGTTATTATCTTGGATTGAATTACAAAACGGTAAGGGGTAATTCACATAATCCTAATTAAATCAAATTAGGGTTCATCCGTTACTAGTTTGTGGATTTGATTCTTGTTCGGCTAGAATCAAGAAAATGTACGCATATTCTTTTATGTTAATTAATTATTCGTTAATACATCATATACGCTTCTGCTTGATTACTTTGATGTTTTGTGGTTATTTATTTGAATGTCATGTTATATAATTCCAACAGTGGCATCACGAGTCATTGGTTTTAATGAGTAATTAATTACATAAACGCGTAATAAAACAAATACTTGTATGTTGTTTGCTATGTTTATCTAGGGTTTATGTTTAATTTATGCTATGGTCGATTTTTTTATTTTTTGGGGCGTTCCCCTATTTATTTTAGTCGACACATGTATAAATTTTTTTTAGGGTTTTGAAAATTGTTTGCTAACCTTATTAAAACCTAGAATTAATATTGATTACGTGATTAATTCGTGAATAATTTGTTATGTGTCATGAAATTTTTATATGCGATCTTGTGACTTATTTGTATAAATTGTTATGATATCCATGATTATACATGCATGTTAGTCATGGATAAGTTGCTTTGATATTGTTTAATTGTTGAGACATGTTTTAATTACGATAAATCTTGAATTGGGGAAGACTCCAATTATATATATATATTAATGAATCAATTATGTGCAATTTGGTATAATTTAATTAAGGGTTTACGCAATCGATTCATCGATGTATGTGGTTCACTTTCTATTGTTGGAGTGAAAACCCTAAATTAATATATACATTAATTTAACCTAGATATTGATTATAAATAGGGTTTTATAGAATAAGTTGCATGTGGCTACTTGTTTACATGTATAAATTGTTTATTATGTGCGCATTATATTTTAGTAGTTTATTTTTTATTTGTTACTTGTTTGTTTATTATGTTAGACAGTTTTAAGCAAAGGGTAATTTTGAATAGAAAAATAATACGGACTAAACAATGGCGGAATTTGATTTGTTTTGAAAGAGTTAAGTTTTCAAAAGTTTAATTGATTGGTGACTTTAGTACAATGACTGAACGGCTCACCCATTCGAATGAACTATAAAGGGGTTATTTAAGAAGTGCGCACAGTCACACTGAATGGATGTCTAAGGTTATGCGTTTGCGCTTACCTGGTCCTCTGCCCTCTGTAAGTTCGAATGGAGCTACTTAGTAAGCCATAAAATGTACAAGCTCATCTTAAGGGCGAATCAGTATTAATTCCATGCGCCACTTCGGTGGTAATTATCCGAAACACTAAGTGTTTACACTTATGCAAAAGTACGGTATAATGGATGATAATTAACACTAAATTCTTTGATTGGTGAACCCAATACCTCTGTCAAGACTTTGATAATTTGATCTTAAAGAATTGGTAATAAAAGGTTTTTATTAAATTTATGCTACAAGATGAATGCATGACATCTTTGTACATATTTGATTTGACCACATAAAATCAAAACTAGTACCATTTTAAATTAAGTTATATGCCATCTAATTAAAAGGAACACTTGAAGTTGCAATTTATGTTATGAGAGTACTTGGCTAGATTGTAATGGAGAGGTAAATCTCTATGTAAAGTGAGACCTTACATGGACATATTTGCAGTTCTTTAAGTTAGACACTTAAGTTGAGAAGGAAGTGAGACCCGGACTCAATGGCATAAGATGGGATGAAACATGTTTATATTTGCAATAGCGTTGGAAAATATAAATCCCATAATAATCTAGGAGTTGGGAATTGTTTGCCAATTAATGTTCGACAGATTACCTTATTATGTATTTTTGTTACTAGCAGATCAACTGATGTAATGAACATATGATAATTTGGATCCTAGTTTTCGAGAAAATTATATGGTTATATGTTTATATTACCTTTGGGTATATTTATTTTCTTGAAAAGTGTATTATCGAAAATACTAATACTTGAACTTTTTTCTGTAGAAATGGCTCAAAACACCGATAACACTAACACTGCTCTAAATTCTGCGTTCAAAAGCTTTTTTGATCGAGAAAAGTTGACTGGCTCTAAGAATTTCAATGATTGGCACCGCTCTTTGAGGATTGTCTGTAGAGTTGCTGACAGGTTGAAATATCTTTATGAACCTTGCCCTGCTGAACCAACTGGTCCTGAAGCTACTCAAGCTCAAAAGGACGAGTGGAAACTGGAGTATAAGCGTCATAATGATGTGGCTTGTCTTATGTTGGGAACAATGGAATCTGCTCTTCAAAAGCAGTTTGAACATTATTTCCCATATAATATGCTCAATGAACTTCGAACTATGTTTGAGAAACCAGCTGCTGTCGAGATTTATGACTTGACCGACGCGTTACACAGCTGTAGGCATGGAGAGGGTAAACCCGTAAGTGCTCATGTACTTGAAATGAAAGGGTACATGGATCAACTAAAGGCACTTGGCAAAACTTATGAGGATGACATGGCTGTGAATCTGATTAATAGATCCCTTAACAAGGATTTTAATGGTTTTGTCAGAAATTTCAATATGCACTGCGTGGGGAAGACAGTTACTGACCTACACGCATTGCTAATTGACTATGAGAAAGGGTTGCCTCAAAAGGTTCCTACCGCCCAGGTACTTGCTATTCAGGGTGGAAGAATTAATAAGCCAAAACCGCAGCGTGCGAACAACAAGAAGGGGAAGGGTAAGGGAAAGGTTGACAAAGGCAAACAGGTTATGGCCTATCAACCTCAACCCAAAAAGAACCCTACTCCTAGGAAGGATAATCCTAAAAAGGATCAAGCATGCCACCATTGCAAGACAGTTGCGCATTGGAAGAGAAACTGTGCTCTCTATCTTGATGAATTGCGGACAAATAAGATGAACGCCGGGTCCTCGGGCGCCGGTCCTTCAGGTAATTTATTTGTCATTGAATTATTTACTCTAAATCATACAAATTCCTGGGTATATGATACGGGCTGTGGTATTCACATTTGTAATACACTGCAGGGGTTTAGAGTGGAAAGGAAGCTGGCCTATGGGGAGCAATATCTGCACGTGGGAAATGGAGCACATGCAACTGTTGAAGCCATAGGAACGTTTAGTTTAGTATTGCCTTCGGGCTTAGTACTGTTATTGAACAATTGTCATTATGCACCTTCTATAATTAGAGGTGTTGTTTCCTTTTCAGTTTTGTTGGATGATGGTTTTACTCATACTATTTCACGTAATGGAATTGATGTTTCTTTAAATGGTGTATTTTATTTTAAAGCAATTACTGTGAATGGTGTGTTTGAAATTGATGTGATTGGAAATGAATCTAACAAGAATAATAATTCGATGTTTAGCATTAACAAGAAGATAAAGTTAGACTTTAATTCTTCTTATCTTTGGCATTGTCGACTTGCTCATATAGGCAAGGCTCGCATGGATAAGCTGCAACAAGAAGGGCTTTTGCAAAATATCAATGATGAATCATTTGATAAATGTGAGTCATGCATATCTGGGAAGATGACTAAGAAACCTTTTCATAGCAATATGGAGAGGGCTTCTGATCTACTTGGTCTTATTCATACTGATGTGTGTGGACCACTTAGACATGTGTCAAAGAGAGGTGCTAGCTACTTCTTAACCTTTACTGATGATTTCAGCCGTTATGGTTATGTTTATTTACTTAAGCATAAGCATGAGGTGTTTGAAACATTTAAGGTTTTCAAAGCTGAAGTAGAACTGCAATTGGGAAAGAAGATTAAAGCTCTTCGATCCGATAGAGGAGGCGAATATCTAAGCCAAGAGTTTAAAGATTACTTAGCTGAGAATGGAATTGTCCAGAATCTCACTTCTCCATATACTCCACAACAAAATGGTGTATCTGAGAGAAGAAATCGTACATTGTTGGACATGATACGATCTATGTTTAATCTTACTACTCTACCTTTATCCTTTTGGGATTATGCTTTAGAATCTGCTGTTCGTATTCTAAATATGGTTCCCACAAAGAAGGTTGATAAGACACCATATGAAATATGGCATGGTAAAGCTCCTAACCTGTCTTATTTAAAGGTCTGGGGTTGCGAGGCGTATGTTAAACGTGACTCAGCAGATAAACTCCAACAAAGATCTGTAAAGTGTATCTTCGTAGGATACCCTAAGGAAACTATGGGTTACTACTTTTACTATCCAACTGAAAATAAAGTAATTGTTGCTAGGTATGGAGATTTTCTTGAAAGAGATCTCGTATCTCAAGAATTCAGTGGGAGAATTTATGATCTGGAAGATGATCAAGAAGATGCATTACCTTCTGAAAACACTAATGTACTTCCGGTAGAGCCTGATAGTCTGGGTCCTCCACCAGAAGTTGAAGTGATTCCCGTTCGTTGATCCGTAAGGAATATACGTGCACCTGAACGTCTATGTCTTAACGTAGAAGTTGAGGAAACTATGTTAGGAGATCTTGGAGAGCCTACTAGTTATAAAGCTGCCATGGCAAGTCCTGATAAGGAAAAATGGCAGGTTGCAATGAATGGGGAAATGCAATCCATGAGAGAAAATGAAGTCTGGGTAGAGGTCGACTTACCTCCAAACGCCACGGTGGTTGGAAGTAAGTGGCTCTATAAGATTAAGACTGACATGGATGGCAATGTACACGTCTATAAAGCTCATCTAGTTGCGCAAGGTTTTACTCAAACTTATGGCATTGATTACGAGGAGACATTTTCTCCTGTAGCGGACATTAGAGCTATTAGAATTCTCATAGCTATAGCGGCATACTATGACTATGAGATATGGCAAATAGATGTCAAAACCGCCTTCTTAAATGTTCGCTTAGATGAAGACATCTATATGAAGCAACCTGAGGGGTTCGTGAATCCACAATTTCCAAACCGTGTATGCAAACTTCAAAGGTCCATTTATGGATTGAAGCAAGCATCAAGGCAATGGAATAAAAGATTTGATGAAGAAATCAAAAGGTATGGATTTATTCAAAATCTTGATGAGCCATGTGTATATCACAAAGTTAGTGGGTGTAATGTAATTTTCCTAATTCTTTATGTCGATGACATATTAATTATGGGAAAAGACATTCCGAGTTTGCAAAATGTTAAGGCATATCTTGGGAAGTGTTTTTCCATGAAGGATTTAGGAGAAGCTGCATATATTCTGGGAATCAAGATCTACCGAGATAGGTCAAAGCGGTTAATTGGTTTAAGTCAAAGCGCTTACATTGATAAAATATTGAAGAGATTCAATATGCAAAATTCCAAGAAAGGATATTTGGCGATGGAAGTAAAGCATGGCTTATGTAGCGATATGTGTGCTTCAACACCTGCTGAGGTGGCACGCATGCAGAAAGTTCCTTATGCTTCAGCTGTAGGATCTATTATGTATGCTGTGAGATGCACAAGGCCAGATGTAGCGTTCGCTCAAAACATGACCAGTCGATATCAACAGAATCCGGGTGAAATTCACTGGATTGCTGTTAAGCATATTCTAAAGTATCTTAGAAATACTAAAGATATGTTTTTGGTGTATGGTGGAAATCCAGACACAGAGCTTGATGTTACAGGTTACTGTGATGCGTCCTGGCAATGTGATAAAGATGATACGAAGTCTCAGACGGGTTATGTCTTTTTCATCAATGGAGGAGCAGTTGATTGGAAGAGCAAGAAGCAGAGTACGATTGCGATGTCTGCGACAGAATCCGAATACATAGCTGCTTCGGAAGCTGCAATGGAGGCTGTTTGGATTAGGAAATTCATTTCAGGGCTTGGTGTTATGCCTTCAATTGAATCGCCTATTGATATGTATTGTGACAATTCTGCTGCAATCATATTTGCCAATGAACCTGGAGTCATGAAGGGCACCAAACATTTTCTACGGAAGTATCACTATGTTCGGGAACAAGTCCAGGAAGGTGAAATAAATCTACTAAAAGTTCACACAGATGATAACTTAGCTGATCCGTTCACTAAGGCTTTAGCTAAAGACAAACTTGTTGGACTTGCCAATGGAATTGGACTTCGTTTAGCTAATAGTTTCATGCATAACTGTGATTAGTATTTGGATAAAGGATATTGTAAAACATTTATTATTTTGATGAAATAAAGTTTGGATTATGTTTATTTTCATTTATAATATTGTTGTCCTATATTTGCATGTTTAATCCGTGAGTAACAAAGTTATTCTAAATGTCCATTGTCGATTAATGATATGGGAGTATCATTAAACTAAGACAAATCTAAGAGATGTGGTAGAATATACTTGAAAGTATATTGATGAAAATGCATACCAATTTCAGATGATATTCAATGAATTGAATATAGGACTTATCCCAACTACATAATTTACTTTTAACAATCTTTGTGGATATTGTTATAAGTAAATTATAAATAGTTATCCTCAGACTTGAGATACCAGATAAGTGTCATGAATGTAGTGCATTTCTGTGAAGCAACTTAACGCTATACGTAACTGGTAGTTATAAGAGTTGTTTTCAGAAATGTTACAAAGTTTATGGGTTGTTTTTTTAGTCAAGATAGAATTTGTTCCTTCAAATTTATTTGGAGTTTAATACTGCTGGGCCCCTCGTAGGGTTGACAAGATGTTTGTGCGGCCGCACCCAAATCTCCCCTAAATATGTTTAGATGATTCGGTAATCTTGGTCAATCACTTACAAACGAGAAACAGAATAGTTATATAAAGAATGACTTAATTCCATATCTTTATTTAACGTGGTATTAGAAACAAAAGGATAATAATAATGAGAAATCATTAAAAGGTTTTCCAGGAGCCTTACTCGATTCGTACTAGAGGCATCGAAGTGTTGCTAGACGCTAACCGATGTGATCACTCTATTAAGATATATCCAAGTGGGAGCTGTTGGTTTTATGGATATAAATTAGTAGACGTGAGTTAGGATCGAACTCGAGACTATGGGATTGCACACTTTACGTATGAGAATTTAAAGTTAATAATTAAATATAAATGTTGTATTTATTTATTTATTAAACGAAATAACTAACGGACGTTAAGTAATTAATGTAATGGACTAACGGTCGTTAAATGTTTATGGAAAAGGACTAAATTGCAAAAGTTGGGAAGGTTCCGGAATCCCTTTGGGGACTCCTTAACCGATCGGCCTAGGGACACAAAACAAGGAAAGAAAAACCAACTTGTTCACCAAGTTTGCTTGGGTATATAAATAAGGCTTGGGGTTTTATTTTTCCATCTCTTGTGCTCATAAGCTAAACCCTAAAAATTGTTTTGTGTGTGTTTCTTGTCCTCAAAACCGGTCGTACACCCCTAAGGTGTCGACACACTCTTTTTCCACAAACAAAGTTATTTGTTTTATAAAAACTAGCATTACTTTAATTCGGTTTAGTACGTGTGTACAAGAACATAGTAATAACACACTATTGTTATTATCTTGGATTGAATTACAAAACGGTAAGGGGTAATTCACATAATCCTAATTAAATCAAATTAGGGTTCATCCGTTACTAGTTTGTGGATTTGATTCTTGTTCGGCTAGAATCAAGAAAAGGTACGCATATTCTTTTATGTTAATTAATTATTCGTTAATACATCCTATACGCTTCTGCTTGATTACTTTGATGTTTTGTGGTTATTTATTTGAATGTCATGTTATATAATTCCAACAATAAGTGGCATTGATAGGTTTGCTGGAACAACTTTGGGTTTCTCAAAGTTCAACGTGAAATATCATTGTTGCAGAAAGACAAAGAATAAACATGTACCTTGGCTTCTGAGATGCTAGGACAAGAGTAAGAAGATTGATTCAAGCGAGACTGAAGTCAACATTTGGCTTATCGGTAATGAAACTATATACAACTTCTGAAAGAAAAGCTGCTACATAGTACATACCATGCCTTCAAACTGCTCGACATCCATGGCAAATGCTAAAAAAAACTTTGTTTAAAGATGTGTTGGGAATAACCAAGAACTAAAAAAACTATGGCTAATCAATTAAGTCGAATCGTAAGCATAGATACAAAGGATTAACATAAAAGCGTTGGATTATGTGCTCATTTCCATTGAAAGAAAAGCATTGTTCATTAGTCTCATGTTGCAAAGATAATCGAAAGTTATTTGGAAGGTCTGGAAGCTTCTCTTACCACTTCGCAGTGTTGCAATACTTTCTGAATAAAAGTAACTCCCAATACCGTCTTCCACGGGTTATGGGTCCCAATACCGTCTTCCACGGTGTATGGGGGAGGTTGAGACGTAGACAGCCATACCCCTACCTAAGGTAGAGAGTAAAGATTAAATAACGGCTTCAACTAAACAGATATTAATAAGATAATGAGAGTGCCCTATAATCCAAATCCAAATCCAAACTTATGAGACTATATACCTTTTATGAAATTCGAACTTATGATCAAGAAAAAAAAATCATTAACATCCTTGAAATCCAAGCTTATGAGACTAACCTGGCAGAAAATTCACACATAAATTGGAGAACATATGATGCAATCACGTTATAAGTATATAGAAATTCATAAATTAGGGACAGCATGATACCCGATATGATGCAATCACGTTATAATTATATAGAAATTCATAAATTAAACAACGAATCATTTCATGATCAACGTCCATACCGTATGTTCATGCTCAATAATAGCAAGACGGGGTTTATAGCTCAAATCAACAATTTGCTCCCACAAGAGTGGATTGATCCTCGAATCTGAAATCAAAAATTAACTTCACTAATCAACTATTTGGAAGGTAATATTATTATCAATATGTTCAAACATCGAATTGTGAATTAGAGCATGGAGTGTCATGGCACACCATTTCTCTTCATTTGGGCTCCACTTGTGCCACATCACTTCCACATCACTCCAACACACTCACTTAAAAATACCCCCAATCACAACTAAGAGCATCTGCAATGGGGTTGTTTACAAATGACTTTTTACTATTTGAAAAAGCTATTTTCATTATTTAAACCATTGTGATAAAGACTTGTTAAAGACTTTTTGAAGAATGACTTGTATAACACCAAGTCTTTGACAAAAAAAGCAACAAGCTATTAACATTAAATGACTTATATATTAATGGTGAAACAAAGCATTAAATGCATCAAGTCTTTAAAGACTTGATGCATTGTGGATGCTCTAACTCAAACATTTTTATTTGGGCCCCACCCCCAATTACAAATAACATATTCAAACGTTTTAATTCAAAAATTGTTTGTCTTCTAGTGTGTCGTTGCAGTGGCAAAGGGGGATGGTATGGTGGCGGTGGGCGGCAAGATCCGGCGAGGATGCCACGTTGGAGTGGCGAGGGATACTCGTTATGATACTCCATGCTCTTATGTATATATGTTGTGTCAGTTCAATCAATGTGATTATTTACCTGCAAAAATGATTACTTGAATTTGTCATACTGTACTCCAACAATTGTTAGTATGCTTAAAACATACTGCTACATATCGCTAAGATATCTATATTTAACAAATTAAAAGAGAAAGAAAGAAAGAGTCTACACAGACTCGTCTTTATCAACCATGAACTTTACCACAATCATTAAACTTCATATGCTTAATATTACTATATAAAAAATTAAGGGTTACTCAGATTACATCGAAATTAGTTCTAATCACAGCAATATAACACCATGAATGAAAAGCAACATATATTCTTGTAATTACCTTTTGTGAAAAACTTTTGAGTCACGTCATCACACACCATTGAATCCTTAATATCCAAGAAAAAAAGTACATGGAATCAAAGAAAATCACATAATGCATGCATGTACACAGAAGTAAGTTTGCTTATCATCTTATTGTTTGACATTTGAGGCCAAATTCATAACTTTTTGACTTTAAGATTGATACGGATTTCATTTAAAATTTTTACACCATCTTCCGCTTATTATAAGTGCAACAAAACTTAGCTTGCTGATCATTTCTTTTTCATAAAAATCTAAACAAATCTGGGCAAATGGCACAAAAAGGCATCAAAGTTAGGGTCCATTTCCAATTAAGGTATTCTACTTTTTTTCTTGCATAAAAAGGTACCCAACAAAAATTTTTGGCGGATTTGGGTTTTTTACTAACGTTCGTTAACTCACTTCGTTAGTATATTACATGTTTAGTCCTCGAATTTGTATAATCATTTCATGCAACATCCAAAAAAAATTCGAATTGTTTTTTTACATGTTTGGTCCTCGAATTCGTATAATATTTCATTCAACATCCAAAAAAAATTTTGAAAATTCTTTTCGAAAAATAAATCAGGTCCAAGAAGCTAAAAAGAGGTCCAAGAAGGGCACTTTTGGCTTATAAATAAGCCACTAGAGGAGTTCCAAAAAGAGAAACTAAGCTAGGGCTGGGATTCCAAAAAAAAAGCAAAGTGGAGCAAGGTGGGGACCCTTGACTGCATTTATAAATAAGCTGTCAAGGTGTGTTGTGAGGCTGCTGATGCAGAATACAAACGGGGCAGAAATAGCAATTTAAAGGGCCTAAATAAGCTTCTAAAAAAAAGCACTAAGTCCTAACTAAAACAGAAAAACATGAAACTATGAATCTGACTACTAAATGCAACAAATAACTAGTCCTATTTCTAACTCTAAGCTACTTAAACTTAAGCAAATAAAGAGCCTATTGCAACCGTGAAAACTTGCATAAAATGATTTCAACTTCTAAAGTGGGTCAAAAACTGAGTTTTGACCCAAAAATCTCACTGACCCAAACACTGCTTTATGGCAGAAATAAAAAGCTTAGAACATACAAACTGCATTAAAAACTAAATTGTAAATTTGATTCAACTGAAATTAAAAGTACAAGGAATTTTAAAGGACAAAAGTAAATTGGCACTAGAATATGAATTTTCTAGACAAGTTTTACAAAAGCTCTAGAAGCCTATTTATATAATTGAATAAAAAAAAACTTCTGGTCTTGGCTCTTCTGTCCTTCTTGCAGTGTGTTTCTTTTGTGATTGTAAACAAAGGAAATTGAGCACTTGTGTTTTCTTGAGCAAATCTCAGCCATCAAACAATCTTGGCGCCCAAATCCAAAAGATCACCACCATCAATTGGTCTTCTCTCTTGAGCTCCAATGGGAGGAGATGGGATTGCCAACATGGCTGTGGACATGTGAAAAAGCTTTGGCTTGTTCTTGTTGCTGCTTCCAATGCCTGAGAGTGATGGGGGGGGGTGATAGTGGGGAGTGACTGGGATATGATTGGGATTTTTGGCGGGCTAAAGGGGTTGTTCTTGTTGCTCCTCCACCAACACCGTCCGCCACCATCACCTTCCAACATCACCCGCCACCATCTAATACTAATCAACACCATACACACATCATTACAAACATCCAGCATCAACAAATTACAAACAAGTCGGACTTATTCAAAACAGAAAATCAAAGTGCAAGATCTCAGATAGGTTGCTCGTGTTTTACAAGTCGGACTTATACCAACCTGTTTCTCATCAAAAAATCTCGTGGCCATCATACAACCTCATGCCATCCCTGTGGCGATATTGATTTGAGAACCGATTTAAGAAATGTTGATACTGATTCGTTTTAATTTTTAAAAAGGGGTGCGGTTTGATTTGTGTGCTGGGGAACGAGTAGGAATGATTAAGGATAATATGAGAAATCTTAGGGTTATAAGCATGATTTGGAAGATGAGATCTGGGAAATTTTTTGGAGCGTTGTTTTGTGTTGAGATGAGATTAGTGGGAGAAAAGTTAGGAGAGAAGGAGGCAATTTTTATCAGAAGAATAATTAGGTTTTGATGGAGCATTATAAGGGCAAGAGATGATTATACAAATTTGAAAATTTTTTTGGATGTTGAATGAAATGATTATACAAATTCGAGGACTAAACATGTAATATACTAACGAAGTGAGTTAACGAACGTTAGTAAAAAACCCAAATCCGCCAAAAAATTTTGTTGGGTACCTTTTTATGCAAGAAAAAAAGTAGAATACCTTAATTGGAAATGAACCCTAACTTTGATGCCTTTTTATGCCATTTGCCCAAACAAATCTTATCTATCCAGTTAAAGGATAAAATATTGTTTTGAACTCAAAAGTCAACACTTATGTTTCTCTCATGATTTCTGATGCCCTTTGTTGAGGTCCTACGGATCTTGGATCAATCATGATGAACATTATAATTGGATGAGTATGCACAAGCGAATGTGCAGTGACTCGTTTAACAGAGGGTGGGTTTGTTTATGTAAAACACACTTTATTATTATTAACCACACAACAAACGTTTACATTTGGCTCCTATATATAGAGTACTAACCGGTTCCATGAAACATCGTGACTATTCGGTTGTAACCGAAAAATAACTACCAAATAACTACCTTGACCATAAAACGGTTATTTAACTAACTATAACTAACTTTGTAACCGCTATATGGTTACAAACTATCTAAATAACATATTTGGTCCTTCGTCTTTCAAGACTTATGATTCTTGATTAATTTCGATTCCAACACCCTTCTATTAATTTTTGGTGGATTTAGGGAACCGTTGTTTAGGATTACCATCAGACCAGACATCAACATACATGGTTCCAGTGGCACCGGTTATTCAATCTCATGACACCTAATATGATGCCACCAAACCAGTCTCGTAACCCAGTCTGGGAGGAAAAGGATGTAAGACTTTTCGAAATTCTCTCGAATTCGATATTGAATCTTCCTCACAAGTACTTCAACCTAAAACATAGAAACAATGTATTTTACAAAAAGATATAAAGTTCTATACTCGACACCATAAAAAACATGTCTGTTGTATATCACACAAGCAAAAACAAATGATGCAAAGAAAGATACATAACCTGTTGACATATATATGACGGAAGGATAACTTTTTTCCTTTAGAATTACCATCAGCACTACATGACGATATTAAATTAGGGTTTTAAGAAAGATGAATGTTTTTTTTTACCTATGTTTATATGTTTGATTAGGGTTATCCCATATCAATAATTGGTTGCATAGGTTTATATATTTTGGGTTGCAGATATAATCCAAAAAATGAGTTGGTGTAGTGGTTATCATGTTTGTTTGTGGAATAACAAACCCAGGTTCACATGTATTCAATGCTGACATGGATTTATGACGTGCCATTACGGGATGCCACATGGCATAAAAATAATTACATGACAATGACATGGACATATCTTGATTAATCTACGTGTCATGCCTCCTGTTATATATATATATATATATATATATATATATATATATATATATATATATATTTGTTTTTTTTCCTATCCAAGCGGTTGACAACTTGATGGATAAAAATAGTCTAAGAGCACAAGGTGCCATGACTAGGTAAAACTATTCATTCGGGGCCCACGGATGCCAACACTATAACAAACTTTCACAACTAACCCTCTCACTCACAACAAACCTAACTTACTCATTTGAGGCCCACCACTTACAACTTTATTTTTTTATTCAAATTTCCAAATAAACTAAATTTATTCATTAAAAATTAAAATACATTACAACATAATAGTATTACACGCAACTTAAAATAACGGTACGAAAAAAAAAACGATACGGGAAAAAAAATACAACACATATTAATAATTGGACGCAACACATATTACTAGTCATCGGCATTGGCATATTTCTTCATTATTTTTTCTTATCTCTTTCGGATGATCTCTGCTTTTGCCGGGTCACTAGCCATATTGGGATCTATCATGAGAAACTTCATCTCCTTCATCTCTAACGAAACAACTTCCTTCTCCCTCCTCACCTCGTAACAAGCCATTTGAACGTCGGCTTTTTGCGAATATTTTTCGAATAATTGTCCCGAAAAAGTACTCGATTGACTCCCACCGGAGCTCGCAGCACTCGACGTTGAAGTCACTTTTGTTTCTTTGCAGCTTGACTCTTTCTGCCGCCATCTCTTTCGGGACGAGGTCGTTTGTCTGGGCCGAATATATCCTCGGGACATGTAATGTCTATCGGATCCTCGGCATCCCACTTCGGGTAATTTTTCAAGATCACCCAAGCGTGAACATACGCGAACTCCTTCCCACCAAAGCGTTGTTCAAAGTTCTGTTTCGCATTATCGAGATGATCGTGGTCATTTTCACCACTTCTACGTTGCAAATGTATATAAATAGCATTGAATTTTCTACGCTACAAATGTTTCGCAAGCAACTTTTCTTTGACCTTGCTCCATTTCCTCTTTCCTGTCTCGCCTACTACTTCCACATCATTGTCATCGTCCGCGTCCAAATCCACAGCTTGTTTTGATTTTTTTGCCTTGGTCTTTTTCCCCCTACTTTTAGACGGTTCACGTGGTTTTGGTACTTTGAATTGTGAACCGGACGGTTGTGATTCAATTTGAGGAAACGTTGGAGATTGATGAAACGTTGGAGGTTGTGACAGGTTAACAAAGTGTGGTGCCGGAAATCGTCCAGGAACGCACATTGTTGATTAAGATAAATTTCTTGGGGAGACGGGTTAGAATTTTGCGAGGAGGGGGTAGACGGGTTTGACGAATTCCTGTATTGTGGTGGGTTTGAATTGAGGAGGTTCGTGAAATACCCTCCTTCATTCGGGTTTTGAGACATTGTTTTGTTTTACTTGAGATATAGAGAGTTAGTATATGTTGGTTGAATTGTGGTGAGAAAAATGGTGGTTTATGGTTTGGTATTTATAGGGGTGTTAAGTTTATTTAAAAAAAATAAAAAAACTGTCTGTTGTTAAACGGTAGTTATTTTTTTGAAATATGAATTTCATCCGTTGGTTTGTCAGTGTTTAAGTTCGTTGTGAAGGTGGCGAGCCATTGAACGGCGAAGCACAGCGAGATACCCCGGTGTCACGGCGAGCCAGCCACGCTGGCACGGCGAGCTATGGCGAGGCCGACACCGGATGATCTAAGTATGTAAATTCCACTAATGGTTGTCATAGTATTATAGTGAAATTTGTTTTACGGAGCTCTTTAATGATGAGTTGATGACTTTAGGTGAAAAAGATAATATTGACCATATACTAACAAAGTAAAAAGATTATCTAAATACTAAAACATGATGTGACTCAAAAATGGGATATACTACAGGGATCTTTCTATAAGTCAATCGTATAAACTTTGAAACACATAGTACAACATCACAATGCACACAGTACAACTCTCTCATGCATGCAATGATTGAAAACCCCTTGTAAGAACTGCCCTCTCAAAAATATGAATAACTTATTTCACTATTTAATGTCTATGCATTGTTTATGTATGTTTTCCGCATCAATATGACAACAATGTGCAACATATAACTTATTTGAATATAAATATATGGGATTAAGTCGCATAATAGCAATGTACTTTTTAAAGTGTAACGTTTTGATACGTGTATTTTTTTAAGTTGTAGAATAGAAACGCATTTTCATAAGTGTTCCAATTTGGTATGTGACGATGACGTGTCATACCCGAAAGTCTGACATGTGGCACTATTTATAGCGTGACACGTCATCATCACGTACCAAATTGAAACACTTATGAAAGTACATTGCTATTCTACAACTTAAAAAAATACACATACGAAAACGGTACACTTTAAAAAGTACATTGATACTTAATCCTTAAATATATCATTAAAAATTAGAATATGGCAACTAGTTAAAAAACATATTTTTCATAGTCTGATAGCAAGTTTAGATAGCTATATATCCGTAAGACTTTAAGATATGGCGGTTACTAGGGGTGTTAAGGAGTTGAGATTTTAATCAGCTACTCGAGCTCGGGCTTGATATTTCGAGCTCGAACTTGAGTTCGAACAATAATTAAAGCTCGATTATTTTAACGAGTTGAGCTTTTGAAACTTATATTTGGCTCGGCTCATTTGAAAGCTCTTTTAGTTAATCAAGTTAAATGAGTCAAACGAGTTAATCGAGCTAAACGAGTCGATGAGCTAATCGAGCTATACACTTTGATATCGTATTGGAGTTTTAGCCCAAATGGCTAAAGCCCATATGACTATAACTGGCCCACAAAGCTAAAGGTTCAATACATTGCATTTGGGGAACCAACTCACTTGACAAATATCAGCCAAAAAGTATAACATCTCTTGCCTGGAGAATCAACTCTCAAGCAAACGGCTGGCCTGGCAACTTCTCTTCCAAACCGTTATTGTACTAATGCCACATGCAGCTAAGAGCTAAGGATGTAACGCCACATGTCAATTTTATCTCCTCCATGAGGGTCATCTAGAGCCGTCGAATCACACACACCCTAAATGCACCCCTATAAATACACATGCATTTCATGAGAAGAATCAAGTTATTTGTCACACCCCCAAAATGTCGTAGCGAAAATGTAACCGAAGGCGTGACGTTCATAGCACAAAGATAAGATATAAAGAACAACCTCTATATGAGCCATTTTAAAATACACCATTTGATTCATTAAATAAACATAAGTGTGGAAAACTAGAAGGGAGGTTGAATAGTTTTGCCGATTTTAATTTAAGTTTCAAAACTTTAGATTCGATCTTATGTGAATTTGTATGGATGGATAGAAAGTATAAAGCAATAAGTAAAGTAAATAATGAAAGCAAGTAAAGTAAAGGATAGAGAGTAGTGACACAAGTGATTTATAGTGGTTCGGCTACAACGACACCTTCCTTGCCCTACTACACTCCTCGAGTTCCCCACTCGAGAGTTCAAGCACTATGTCAACAAGCTCCTTCAACACGGCGGAGAAGCCTCACAACTTCGCTTATACTTTTTCCGGTACAAAGCTAAATACCGAGTCCTTAGCAAGGAGGACCAAACTATTACACAACAACTATGTTAAATATGAAATACAAGATCTTGCTACAGACTTCTTGTGGAGGAACAAATCAATCAAGGACCCCTTTCTTGGATAACTTGTAGTATCGTAATCTCGCCTTTGAGAAGGACCTATTTGAGAATCACAACAAGAGAAAGAAGAACTACTAGATTGATCAAGAGATCAAAGGTTAGAAGAGTGAGATAATATATGAGAGAGTTTGTAAGAAGAGGGGTGAGTAACAATGAAGAAATGGCTCACTATTTATAGGCAAAAAAGCTTACTGTAGCTCGGTTCCGGCGGATCCCTCACTTGGGGGATCCGTCCAGTGCAATCCAAGGGATCCGGAAAACTGGGTTGGATATTACCCATCCTATTACATAAACTATTACAACATTTTATGTGAATGACAAAATGTATATCCTTTATAAAAAATAACATGTATTCTTATAATTTTACTTATGATAACTTTATATTTGTTATCAACAAAACACAAAGAGATTGCTAAATATGAATAAACGTTTTTACAGTTTATTTGTATTAGCAATCTCCCCCTTTTTGTTGATGAAAAAATATAATGTTATTATGAATAAAACTTAAGATTAGATTTATGTTTTGAAAGCATAACGTTTTACTTCTTCTCCCCCTTTTTGTCGAAACAAAAAGTAAACCTAACGAAGAAATAAATTGTGGAATAAAAATAAGTATGATCCACAAAGCACTAGCTCCCCCTATAATTGGGCGTCAAGTGAGAAAATATAATACCTACAATAAAAAAATGTTAGTAGTAACATGTAATATAATCTTATATGGGACAAGAAACAAGATGGAGAGCCAAGGTACGTAAACAAAGCCTTGTAATAAAATATCAAAATTTAGTGGTATATATGCCACATACAAAATGTAAAACTAAGAACAAGGTTTATTCTTTAAAATGACTCAAAAGAAAAAAAATAGAGAAAATAGTAATATCATTCCTTCCATGCTTGCATATGGTTGATTATGGAAGTTTTGGTGAGTGATAATGTTGATGCGATAAAGGATGTGGTTGAGTATGAATCGCATCTCATCTCTTATTTCCATTGCGAGTTCCCTAGTGGATTGACAATGTTCGCAATGGAGATGGTGAGGGTAGTGTTGGTGGATGGTTTCCGGGTAGGGTTGATTTGTGGAGGGCGAAATATGTGGTGGAAATGTTGGAAAATATGGATCAAAGTCCATGATGTTGGATAAGAACCTAGATGTTCTTGTAAGATAATGGGAGTTAGAGGTGGTGATGTTTCAAGCTCTTTGTAGAGTGTGTTTGGAGATGTTGGGGGTGTTAAAAAGACTAGTTCTTTTGGGTTTAAGTTGGAAGCTAGTTGGTTTTGTTTTTGATGGTTGAAGTGGAGCGGGGGGTGGAGTGGACACGGGTAGTGGAATTAATTTTAGAGTCTTAAGGAGTTCCATTAGAGTGATTTGAGTGTTAAGTATAGACTCGGTAAGTGAATGTGGTGACGAGCTTGTGGGAGATGATGGGGGTGCTACAATGTAGTCATTTGGTGGAGAGTTAGTAGTTGGTGATGAACTTTTTGACAAAGGTTTAGCTAAGCAACAAGGCCGGATGCTAATCCTTGCGGTTCTTCTAGATTTGGTTGGTGGTGGCACTACGGAAGGTGGTAGGATGAAGTTTTGGATTTCTTGAAAAAGATTGTTTTCACAAGATGGTTCATCAATGTTTGAGGATCTTTTGGATGACATGATGATGATTGTTTGTGAGGTTGAGAGTGATGGATATGCAAGCATTTTGGAACCTTATTTATAGAGGAAATAATGTATTGCAATGAATGCTAAAACCAAAATGTGGACTAAAATCTAATGATTAGATATGAATTTAAGACATGTGATCATGAGAACACAGGTATTAAGTAACATATTCATTAGTGAAAAGGCTAAAATGTTGAAAATATGAAAGTTTTTAGACAAAATGAGAAAAATAGAAGAAAATTTTTGCTTCTGTGGCACGGTTCCCACGGATCCAACCCTTTAGGGATCCGTCCAGCGTAAAAGCTGGGATCCGTGGAACTGGTGTTCTCAGGCAGCTCAATTTTTTCCTTTTGGAAACAATTGTGCCTAGTGTGTGCCTATATGCAAACCATTTGGAGTTGCGGTT
Source organism: Chrysanthemum seticuspe (assembly GCA_019973895.1). Classification (NCBI taxonomy): domain Eukaryota; kingdom Viridiplantae; phylum Streptophyta; class Magnoliopsida; order Asterales; family Asteraceae; genus Chrysanthemum; species Chrysanthemum seticuspe. The sequence continues at coordinate 85,523,578 of BPTQ01000001.1, read as the reverse complement.
ATCTCGACTCCTAAAAAGAAGGAAAATAAACAAAGAAGTGAAAAAGCATATATATATATAGAATTATGTGAGATAACCCGAGTGCTCCTTAATTCATTTTTTCTTAAATGAATGTAACCGAAAACACATATTAGTTATGTATTCCATTTAGCATTCAAAAAACATGAGATGCAATGAAAAAGGTTTTTACTTTGTATTAAGAATGAAAGAAAAGGTTTATCCTAGACGTGAGAGTGATTTTAGAAAAATGATACGGGGAGAAGTATCTTTTAGAAAGAATTTCGAAAAGTTTCTTGCATAGAATGAAGAAAAATTTATCCTGAGTTTTGAAAATCCCCATATTTTTGTGAGTTGTGTGTGAAATAGAGATCCTAGACTTAGAAAAGAAGGTAAGGCTAACATTTACGTACCTTGTAGAATGAGAAATATTTTACGACGATTGTTCCATGAGACCAAGACCAAGACGAACCAAGTTGAATTGTTCCCGCTTCAACGGTTTGGTGAGGACGTCGGCTATGTTGTCTTCGGATGATAGTTTCTCAATAGAAATGTTCCCGTTTTGAACATTGTCTCTTAAGAAGCGATGACGGATCTCTATATGCTTGGTACGAGAGTGCAACACCGGATTTTTGCTTAAGTCAATAGCACCTTTCTTGTCGCATAAAATGGCTATGTCACTTAGATGAATGTCGTAGTCAACTAACGCTTGTTTCATCCATAGTGCTTGTTCGCATGCTTTGCCAGCGGAGACATATTCGGCTTCGGTTGTTGAAATGGCCAATGCCGTTTGCTTCTTCGAGAACCAAGATGTTAAACAACACCTCATAAAAGTATATACACCACTTGTACTCTTTCGGTCAACATAATCACCTGCATAGTCAGAATCCGCATATACAATAGTTTCTACCCCCGTCCCCTTAGGATACCATAATCTTAATTAAGTAGTACCTTTAATATATCTAAATATTCTTTTGACGGATTCTAGGTGTGAAGTTTTAGGGTCTTCTTGAAACCTAGCACATAGACATACACTAAACATGATATCCGGCCAACTAGCCGTAAGGTAGAGAAGACTACCAATCATGCCACGATATTTGGTGTTATCAACGGATTCACCTTCTTCATCTTTGGTAAGTTTAGTATCGGATGACATTGGTGTTCTTATAGGTTTTGACTCTTCTAATCCAAATTTCTTTAGCATTTCTTTTATGTATTTGGATTTATTAAAGAAGATACCATCTTTAGTTGTTTGATTTGTAGACCAAGAAAGAAACTTAAATTCTCCCATCATACTCATTTCGAACTCATCATGCATGATTTTTAGGAAATCATCACACATGTCTTGACAAGTCGATCCGAATATAATATCGTCAACGTATATTTGGACAATAATTATATATGATTCCTTTTTCTTTGTGAAAAGTGTGTTATCAACTAACCCCATGGTATAGTCGTTTTTAATTAAAAATGTTTTGAGTCTATCATACCAAGCTTTTGGGGCTTGTTTAAGACCGTAGAGAGCTTTATTTAGTTTGTACACGTGGTTAGCTTTTTCGAAATCGATAAAGCCCGGAGGTTGAGCTACATAGACTTCTTCATTAATAAAGCCATTTAGAAAAGAACTTTTAACATCCATTTGAAAAAGCTTAAGATCATGAGCACAAGCATAAGCAAGAAGTATTCTTATAGACTCTAATCTAGCTACGGGAGCATAGGTCTCATCAAAGTCTATGCCTTCTTGTTGGTTATACCCTTGGGCAACAAGTCTAGCTTTATTTCTAGACACTATACCGTTTGCATCTAACTTGTTTTTATATACCCATTTAGTTCGGATTATGGTTTGGTTTTTAGGTGGAGGGACAAGTGTCCAAACATTGTTAGAAACAAATTGATTTAACTCTACTTGCATAGCCATTACCCAACTTTCATCTTTTATGGCTTCTTGCGTATTTTTAGGTTCTATGGTTGAGACAAAACAAAATAAACTACTTTGGTTTTGGACTTGAGATCTTAAGGTTCTTTCATTTAATTTTCCTATGACCTTTTCTACGGGATGATCTTTAGACTCTTTAATATTGATGATTTCATTGTTTAATGGTTCATCTTCTTTATTTATATTTTCCTTGATTTCTATGGCTTCACTTTCTATTAACTCGTCATCGACAAGAGGTAGGGTAGCTTTAGGTGGACTTTCATCAAATTTTATGTTTAAGGATTCTTCAACCTTCATGGTTTCCTTATTTAATATTACGTATGCTTTACTATTAGGTGAGTATCCTAAGAAGACACCTTCGGTTGATTTAGGATCAAATTTAGTTAGATAATCTTTAGTATTAAGTAAGAAACATTTACTACTAAACACTCTAAAGTGTTCTAACGTAGGATTTTTTGCCTCGTAGTAACTCGTATGTAGTTTTTCCTAAAAATGTTCTAATTAGGACTCGATTTAGTATATAAGTTGATGTGTCGACGGCATTGCACCAAAAATTTTGAGGAATTGATTACTCATTAATCATGGTGTGACTCATTTCTTGTAGGGTTTTATTTTTCCTTTCAACTACCCATTTGATTGTGGAGTGCGAGGAGCCGAGAAATTGTGAGTAATACCATTAGCATCACAAAACGCTCCAAATTGCACTTCATTATCAAATTCCCTACCATGATCCGTTCTAATTGACACTATAGGACTTCCTAGTTGTCTTTGTATCTTCTTACTTAATATTTCAAAGTAATTGAACGTTTCAGTTTTATTCTTTAGAAATTTAGACCATGTGTACCTAGAGTAATCATCCACTATAACAGAAGTATAGAAGTTACCTGCGTAACTTTGAATAGTGGATGGAGCAAGTAAATCCATATGTAGTAATTCTAGACACTTAGTTGTTTATACCATATTTTTATCTTTATGACTAGCATGAACTTGCTTTCCTATGTTGCAAGCATCACAAAAGTGATGTTCATATTTTAATTTGGGTAGATCTCTTACTAGTTCTTTGGATGATAGCGATTGAAGAAGTCGCATATTGGCGTGACCCAATCTTCGATGTCATAGGGTCGAAGTATCATCCATAGAAGTAAGACAAAGTTTGTCTTTTGGTTCATTACCGATTTTAATGACATAGACTCCATGTTTTCTAATGCCTCTTCCTATAGTAATATTGTTTTTCAATATTTTACTACCTGTTTCACTAAAAAGTACGTTTCACTTTTTATCACATATTTGTCCTATACTTCAAAGATTGAAGTTTAGGTTGTCTACGTGACATACATCGTTAATGGTTAAGGATTTTTGAGAGATTGTACCTTTACCGATGATTTTGCTCTTGCTATTTCCAAACATCACGTTTCCTCCGTTGAAGGATTCGTATGTGGAAAACAAGTCTTTGTTACCGGTCATATACCTCGTGCACCTGCTATCCTTGATCCATTCATCTGGATCTAAGTCGACCTTTAGGCACACCTAAGAAAGCACTTAACTCAAAAGTTTGGTCCCCATTTGTTCATGGGTCCATTAGTGTTATAAATTTCATTCATGTTAGGCATATATGAAAAAGGTGAGAAAGCATTCTATGGTGTAAAGTTTTGAAATGAAAAACCGTTTTGTGCATTAGGATTCCATCCCATTTGATGGTGGTTACTTCTCGGATAAACATTATTCGGTCTCCTTATAATTGTGTTTGGTTTAGAAAACGATGGACCTTTGTTTTTCATAAAACTTTGATTTTATTTTAGTGGAGGTGGTTGTTTGACATTTATAACAGTAACATGGGTTGGTTTCTTCTTGTTAACAATAACAAAGTCGGTTCTAGATGATGTGGTTGCATTATTTCTACTGTTTGCTGGTACAGACCCACGAATCCCTCGATTTACACTAGACGGTTCCTTTTTCAAGGGATCCGTGGGATCCGTGACTACAGTAGCCTGTTTTTCAATTGTTTTAATTAATTGTGTTTCTCTAATCTCGCTAGTTGACGTAGTGAGTTCCTGAACACCTAAACCCTTTTGATTATTTCCCGATTTAACACTATCAAGTATTTTATCAAGAGTATTAATACTCATTCTAGCAATCTTGGAATCAAGATTATCAACTAACGTTTGAAGTTGAACACAAAGCTCACATTCACTATCTACTTCCTTTCCCTTTTCTAAACGTTTTATTTTATCCTTTAGCTCGAGAACTTCCTTTTCTAAACGTTCATTTTTGTTTTTCAAGATCTTATTTTTGTTAATTACTTTTAGACTAATTTTGCAAAGTTTATCATATTCACGATGTAAAGATTCATCATCTAATGATGAGCTACTATAATAAAGAAATTCGGGACATACCTCGTTTGAGTCCTTTGCCATGAGACAAATTTCTTCGTTCTCCTCCTCACTCATTCCCCACGAACCACTTACGAACGCCTTTTGTTCGTCACGTTTTGGACACTCACTAATGAAGTGATTAGGATCCCCACATTTAAAACATGTGCGTTCGTCCTTTACTTTCTTGTCGTCTTTGCCTTTCTGGAACCCCTTCTTGTCATCATATGGTTGCTTGACATATCTTCCTTTTCTCTGAAAGAACTTCTTGAAATCCCGTACCGCCATTGCATACTCTTCGTCATCACTTTCCGAAGATGAGGTTTCTTCATCGCTTGAGACTTTCTTGGCTTTTAAGGCAAGAGATTTGTGTTTCTCTTTCTTTTCTTTTGAGGCTTCGGAGTCTTTAGCAAGGACAAGCTCATAGACCTTTAGGTTGCCTATGAGTTCGTCGAGAGTGAGGATTGACAAGTCTTTGGATTCTTCGATGGCCGTCACCTTTGGTCTCCACTTTGATGGAAGCGCCCTTATAAATCTCCTGTCATGATTACGACTAGAAAAAGACTCATCAAGTGCTTGTAATGAAGTAATAATGGTATTAAAGTTAAAGAATTGTCTATACTATCCTCATCCGATATTGAAAATTGTTCATATTGTTGAACAAACAAATCTATTTTTTTGTTTTTAACTTGTTGATTTCCTTGGTGAGTTACAACTAAAGAATTCCAAATTTCTTTAGAGGTTTTAAGCATAGAAATTCTTTCAAATTACTTTTTGGGTAAGGCATTATATAAAACCATTTTTGCCTCACTATTTTTGGAAAGCTTTTTCTTTTGATCATCGGAGAGGCGATCATGAGGGATGTTTGTTTCGTTGCCGGTTTTATCATCTTTTGTAGTGGCTTGAAAATAACCTTCAACAATGATGTACCGAAGATCAATATATTTTGATTTCACATAAGTTTCAAATCTATTTTTCCAATAAATAAAACTATTTGTTTCAAGTAGTGGAGGTCGTTGCATAGATTGCCCTTCTCTATAATTTTCAAAACTCATTGTGATCGAAAAGTTTTTAAAATAAAATTTACTTTAAAACTTTTGTAAACCTTGCTCTTGATGCCAATTGTGGAAAACAAGAAGGGGGGGGGGGTTGAATAGTTTTGTCGATTTTAATTTAAGTTTCAAAACTTTAGATTCGATCTTATGTGAATTCGTATGGATGGATAGAAAGTATAAAGTAATAAGTAAAGTAAATAATGAAATCAAGTAAAGTAAAGGATAGAGAGTAGTGACACAAGTGATTTATAGTGGTTCGGCTACAAGGACACCTTCCATGCCCTACTCCACTCCCCGAGTTCCCCACTCGAGAGTTCAAGCACTATGTCAACAAGCTCCTTCAACACGGCGGAGAAGTCTCACAACGTCGCTTATACTTTTTCCGGTACAAAGCTAAATACCGAGTCCTTAGCACGGCGGACCACACCAACACAACTATTACACAACAACTATGTGAAATATGAATTACAAGATCTTGCTACAGAAATCTTGTGGAGGAACAAATCAATCAAGGACCCCTTGCTTGGATGACTTGTAGTATCGTGATCTCGCCTTTGAGAAGGACCTATATGAGAATCACAACAAGAGAAAGAAGAACTACTAGATTGATCAAGAGATCAGAGGTTAGCAAAGTGAGATAGTATATGAGAGAGTTTGTAAGAAGTGGGGTGAGTAACAATGAAGAAATAGGTCACTATTTATAGGCAAAAAAGCTTATTGTAGCCCGGTTCTGGCGGATCCCTCACTTGGGGGATCCGTCCAGTGCAATCCAAGGGATCCGCCAAACTGGGTTGTACCAATCCGGATTTTGGGTTGCAAACCAGGTCATAGGTTATGGGTATGAGCCTTGGTTACCCAACAAGATACAATGTATCTAGACAATGGGTCATGGGTCTTGGGTCATGGGTCATGGATAATACCCAACATGATTTCATGCAATGGATCATGGGTTATGGATTAGCTCCATGGGTATGGGTCATGGGTCTTGGATATCACCCATCCTATTACATAAACTATTACAACAAATGAATTATTACAACATTTTATGTGAATGACCAAATGTATATCCTTTACAAAAATAACATGTATTCTTATAATTTTACTTATGATAACTTTATATTTTTTATCGACAAAACACAAATAGTTCGCTAAATATGAATAAACGTTTTTACGGTTTATTTGTATTAGCAATAAGGTTTTCAATACAAAAGTTCTCAAGTTTCACAACAACATAAAGATAGTTTTGGAAAAAGACATAATCAAATAATATAAAGTTCATCCAGAAAAATCTTCGTGAATATAACCGTCAACGGAGACTTTATGAATAGACTCCATGAATACCAAACCAAGCAACTTACACACCTGAGAATTAGATGCTAAAAATGTAAACATAATGTTGGTGAGTTTATAGTTTTAAGTAATGTAAATGTCAAGTGCGGACAACAAGATTTTCGTGTATGACCATTATAACAAATACAATGTCATAGAAAAGTATTAAAAATGCCCGAAGCTCATGATCCCGAAGCCTTAATGTAACTCCCCAACCCGAGAAGGGCCAACAGTCACATTATGCGGTCAAATCAGAACTATAAATGCAAGCAGAAGACTTATAAAATAAAATACCAAGTCATGAAACCATGACTTCCAAAGTACAAATCCAACAAGTTACAAATGAATAGAAAAACCAAAAGAAATCAGAAAACAAAAGTCTTGAAAACATAAGTCCAAGATAATGGGGATAACTATCATGGTTGGTCTCTAAAATCTCCTACTCTCATCACCAAATTTCAGCATTCCGCTAAATAGCTGCAGCAGAGAAAAGAAAATGCGGTTGAGCTTAAAAAGCCCAGTGAACAGATATAATAAAATATAAGTTAAACATAAACAAATATTCGAAGTGGATCATAAAATGAAATGCTGAAAAAAGATATCATAAATGAATGAGTGAAATGAATCCAAGAAAACATGCGGAAGCAAAATGTTATGTGAAACAAAGAAGGAATGAGAAATCACGGAATCAAAGAATAATCGAGGAATTTCCCAAGTACCTAAACATGCTACATGAATAGGCTAAAACATCCAAACAAATATAAATATCATATTAATCGTAAATCATATCAAATGGAGTAGCGACCTCCCAAAAGTGAAATGAGGTGTATGGCACACACAAACCATTCTCATCAAATCCAAACAGAGTACCTAGGATGCATCCATATGCTCCTTGCAAAATAAACATCATGTCCCTTATACACCTGCTCTTGGAAAACATATAAGCACATGGAAATAATAAATATAAGAATAATCAAATGCTATCAAAATAGGGAACGTCGTGGATCAATCACACCTTCACATAAAGTCTCATGCCATTGGTGCCTCAATGACATGGTCATGGTACCTCCATGACTAGAAAGTACCTTGGGCAATAGAACATAACAAAGGATATGTAAAGCAAAATGAAACAATCATAATTTGTCCAATAATGATGAATAGTAATAAATGAAGTAGCAAATGGATACCGAATCAATGATAGGTGATAAGACTCATGATATTAGGATTACAAGAGTCAAGGCACCACAAATAGTAAAATCAGAGGTCAAGTCATGAGGATATCCTTACTGATAAGGACGGAATATCTGTACCTTAACAAATGTGAGAAATGGAGGACGGAACACAAAAAACAATGACTACTCCTTCTTCACCAAATCTACATAAATAGGGTTCATAAATCACTTACAAGCTCAATTCATAAGTTAAAAATGTTTTTTTAATGATTTATACTTATAACTTATTTTAGGATTTATATTTCAATTCTAAACCAATTTCTCACGATTTTTAAGACCTGCCAAATGAGCTCCTAATATTCTAAGAAAATTATCTTTGATTCTCAAATCAGTTAAGTATCTCCACAAATTTTTATAGATTTTATTACCAAGTATAAGTAACGTTTCAAAAATCATCTTTCCAGACCTACCAAAAAGTTAACTGCAGATACACAGATAAAGTTTGCCTTTAATTAATCCATTTAGACCCTTCAAAAAAATCCACAAAAATTTCAAGAAGTCAAAAATAACTTAAACATAACCCCTATGAAATTAGATCTCTTAACTCCTAATGGTTTGAAAACTAAATATCAATAACATCATCTAATTTTCAGACTCATATTCTTAAGTTCGACAACCAATTTTCTAAAAATCAAAAAGCTAACTTCCGACCTATAATTGCTATGAATCTTACATATTCTAAAAGTAGACAAAGTGAACATTTGTTTAGATTAAAAATTACTTAAAAACATGTTGACATCATCAGTTAAAACACCCATCAATCCGACCCAAAATCTGCACATATTATTCACATAAAATCACAAGACTCTAAACGCTTTTATACCCTATCCAAACCTTAATTAATTCTAGGGTTTCCACCATATTAATGTGTCATTAAAGATGCATATTAGGGCTTAAAAACATAAACTTGGGGCTTGTATTCAAAACTGATTTGATTATAGAAAATAAACAAAAGTCGACATGCATGATTAGCCAAGTTTTATCATTTTATGTAGCATATAACTTGTGGCCATATTAATGAGACACTCATTAGCATATTAACATGATGATCATGATTCGTATAACAGGTTTATGATTAGGTTAAACATGATTAAATTATGGTTTTATGTACACTTGTGTAACCCGATTCAAACTGATTTTAATGTGTTTCTTAATGTTTATTAGCCGTATAAAAGAAGGAAACAAAAGAGGTTACGGGATACCTTGTTGAGCCGGATTTAAAAGAAAGAAACAAAGGGAGGAATGAGACCACAAATGAATCACCAAACACCTAGGCTTTAGCTTTTTCTTCTAGGTCTTGTTTATGAAGAAACAATTATTGGTTTTACGGTTTGTTATTGTAAAACCTGAATTTCTAAAATTCACAAAAAGACCAAAATACCCCTATGATCAAAAAGTATGAATAATTAATTTAAAGAATACCAAATAAGCTATGTAAATTCAGAAAATTTTTAAGAAATATCACATATGATCCAAATAAAATTTAAAGACTTTGTAAAGATTATTTTTATAGTTTATAATTTTATAAAATAAGTTTTGTGTTTTATAAAATAGCCGAATGTATTTATTAAGAGTTATAAAGGAATAAAATCAATAAAGGCCCAATACAAATTTATAAATTAAGATCCCATTTATTATAAGTCCATTATACGATTAAGCCCACAAGAAAATTTAGTAAATCATATAAATACACATTATACGGTTTATTCTAAACCTAATAACCGATTATACTAAAACCGACTCTAAAACCCGAAACAATTCGACATTCATTTTTCAAGGCTTAGAGCTATTTTTCTTGGACGAGTTTGAAGGTAAAGAAGGTGTTAAAAATCTGGTTCGAGGTTCTAAGGTGCTGGATCGATCGTGGTGATTTTCTTGGTCGATTAGGGTTTCGCCGAGTAGAGTTTTGGTTTCTTTTGTTCTAGCGTTCGATTCTCATCAAGGGTATATTTCCAATATTATTTTCAGTCCTAAAAATCATATAGAACCTGTAAAAATTATTCATGCATAGTTAACAAGTCGTATGGAATTGTTTTGGATTAAAAACCCTAAAAGCGTATTAAATAGCGAACGAGCATATAATAATTTTTAGGACCATGACCTGATTTTTCTGGAAGCCCTTATAGGATATACGACCTGAATAAAATACATGTTCATGAATTCGAAGCTTGTGTGATTTGTTAGGGGTTGTTTTGTTCGATCGTATTTGAAAAAGGAAAGAAAATAAAAAAAAGGACGATTAGTGTTTAGAAGAATTAGGGTTTGCTTGTTATAATTAAGGGTAATTAATGCAGTAATAATGATGAACTAATGATGGGTTAAACCTAGGTTTAGGGTTTGTACTTGGATTATGCATAATTCGGTTCTAAATAAAAGTTTCGGGTTGGTTTTGTAAATTATGAAACTTAAAGGTTATTTCTGTAAACAGTAAAAATAAGGTACTAAACGTATACAATAAGTATGAGGGTTAAACGTGTAATTTTGGATATTTAGAGGGCCATTCGAATTGTTATTGAATTAAAAAGGGTATGTTTTGTAAATTCAAAAACCTTTGGGCTAAAATGGTAAAATCTGATAATATAAGGTTAGATCGTAAAATTAAAGATGTCAAAAGTGTAATATGTAATTCTGAGTAATTATGGGTTCGACAAGTGTGAGTTGATTGTGAAGAGGCATGCAGGAGTTTTGAGATAACTTCGGTTTGTTTATCATATACGTTCTAGGTCAAAGTGGAAATCATTAAAAGAAGTAACATGTGAATTTAATGCGTATTAAGTAATATTAAAGAGTATGGGAAACTCTAGAACCTAAATAGGAAGTCAATTAGGGTTAAAAGCTAAATGTGCAAATTCGTTATTTCATGTGAGAATGGTAAGTCTTGGAGTCGTTAGTGACTATTGATTAAGAATAAATGAGCTAGTACTAAGTGGGTCGTGAACATGCGTGAGTTATAATAAATTAAATTAGAATATGCATGGTCTCATTAAGTTGCATTCGAACAATGTTACGTGTGGGTTTTGGTTAATCATGTAAGTTATAAAGGCTTGTGTAAACTATTTTGAAAGAGAGTCCTAAAATCCGTTCTTGACATTTGTAAACCCTATACTTTGAATGAATGTAAGTCCTCAAATGAGATAATTATCATATTAAGTCCTTAAGTTTACTAATTGTCATTTCCAACTCCTAAGTTTGGCTAATTAATAATTAATACTCTAAAATGTTGGAATTCCGTCTGTCACTAAAAATGAGAATATTCTGACAACTCTAAAAGTATTAATGAGATTAATCCGTTATAACATTAATGATGCTAATAAGTATTAAATAAATCATAATCCGTGTAGATTCGTTGAAGGAGACGCGACGTTACATCTTCGTATTCCTACATTCGTTTGCTTTCCTCTCATTTGCTTTAAGGTACAGACATTCTGACCTTTTTAGTAAAGGTTCCTTATGATGTTCTTTTCGTTAGCTTTCCTATGTTACTTATTAGGATTTCCGATGCCATTGCTATGAACCCTTTTCTGATTGTTTGACCTGTTGTTTATCTGAACTTATGTTTTATTGAACCATGCGATACCTGATTTGAACTTTATGTTAGGAAGACTTTAATATGCATATTTGTTGAACCTTGTGTTTGATTAAGACTTGTGTCATAACTGAAATTTTGTTTGACCTAAGTTAGTTTGACACCCGAGCCAAATAATAACTAGTCATGGGGGTTCCATGTCCGTGTCAGTGATGCACCGTTGACATGACTCTAGGGCAGTAGAGTGAAGTTCTGCCACGTCCCTTATCTATTATTTGTTATGAGCTCAAGTTATATTATATTATCAATATATGTTTGTGGGGCGTATGGATGCATCCTAGATCTGATCTGTTGTCCGATATGATTTGTCTAGGTGAATGATGTCGTGTGCAATGCGCGTCTTCATAAAACTCTGGGAGCTAGCTACTCCGGATTATTTGAGATTGTTTCTATATTGTTATGATGTTTTTGATATGATATGTTCTGGGCTCGTGGTAGTTAACTAGATCTTTATCTGTTATTTCTATGTTAAGTATTCTGATTATGATTCGGTATGTTCAAGTGTTTATAATTATGTGCTCGGCTTATTATATGTTATTATATATGTGTATGCTTTTGTATGTATATGTGATTACCGTTTACAATGCTAGGTTATGATTAATATGTTTAAATGGGATTCACGTGCTGTCATCTGATGTCATGTTAGTTTTTCGTTATGTGAAGTCGTTGATTTGTAAGATGAAAGTACTAGTGTGAAAGTGAGTATTCTATAAGTTTAGTATGCATAATTTGTTCAGTTAATTTTGTAAAGCTTGATTATACGTTAGTGTTTTTATCTGTACATGTGACCTGCCATGTTTTAACTCTGCTGATGTTAGGGTTGATTTGAGAACTGGTTTAGTTTATGATAGCTGTTTTGATAATTGTTAATGGTTATGCTATGTTTTGTTTGGTCTATTAAATTATAGTTTGTTTAATATGTTTTCTATTTGCTCGTGAGACTGCCATGATTGGAATGCTATTTCTGTTGCTGCGCTATTGATTGAGTGTGTTAAGTGCCGATTAATTGATTTATATGAATGCCATGTTCATTTGTTGGTAACTGTTTTTGTTGGTCATTAGACTCTTCGTTTGGCTTATAAGTAATCTGTTATTCTTGATATGTTAAGTGTTTGGCTGTTCTGATGTGGTTGTGTTTGTGTTATTAATGTGCTATGAGATGTTTAACTTGTTATGTAGTTGTTTGGATTTCTGTATATTTGAGCTTCCGCAGAATCCTAAAAGATCCCTCATCATCATTTTATTTTGATTTCGTTATTTGTATAGTTGTTTTGTTTAGCTTTTGTTTCGTTATATCTGTTCACTGGGCTTTGTAAGCTCAGCCGCATTTTCTTTTCCTGCGGCAGGTTTTAAGCATTCAAGATGAGCTTATGGGATAGCTGATCTGGGTTGAGAGTAGAGACGAGAGCAAGATTCGACCATAGAGATCTTAGATTTATTTTGAAGTTTAGCTATTTATGTTTTCTTTTTGAATATTTTGTAAAGGCTTTCGCTATTGTATAGTATTTAAAGTTCTGATATGAAACCGTATTTGCGATATCTTTACCCTTGTCGGGTTGGGGTGTTACAATTATGGTATCAGAGCTCTAGGTTTTAGGACCCTTAGAGCTTAGGCTATGACCTGTGAGGATTGGGTAGATTTAGGATTTCCCTTCTACATACTTTCTTTGCGTCCACTATCGTACTTAGACTTTGCTAATAGTTGGTTGTTCTTTAGATGGTGATCCCTCGTCGTTCTAGTTCACCTGATAGGAGCAATCAAGGACCAGCTAGACAACCTAAGGAGAAGACGAAGTGGGCCGTTGTTATTGCTAAAGGCTGCAAGAGGTTTGGTAGAGTGAAGCGGACCAACAAGAGGATACGAGTTCCGGCCTATATGTGGCCATGCACAATCGAGGAGAAGCTGACCTTGAAGGACGTAGACGGAAAAGTAGTAGAGGAGTACGAAACTAAAGTTGTTGACAACCAAGGTTTCACCACTAGGTATCATGATAGATGTCCAAAGTTCATTGAAGATGGAGGAGTGGGTTGGACTAGGAGTCGCGATTTGTATACTTTCGTGGACCGTGTGCCGGAAGAGGAGGAGAAGAATCGGAGAAACGATTTTGCTAGCCGCTTATTACCGCAGCGCGAAGGAAATAAGAACGGATGGATAAGTGAGGAAGAAGAGGAGGAAGAAGAAGATGAGGAAGAATACAAGGTGGACTCGGATCTAGAATCTACGGCTTCTAGTAGGTTTAATCCGACACAAGGATAGGAATTGGCGCTCCTGATTAGTTGCCCTCGTTATGAGAAATTTCTGACATTGGATTTTGAGTTAGGTCCTTTTGTTTCATTAGATGATTGAATCTTGGATTATTAAGTTTTATTTTGGGAGCTCATCTTTTGACGATTTTGAAAATTTTGTTTGATTAATGGGAATAAAACTAATTTTGAAAGTATAGTTCCTGTTTGTTGTTTTTCTTTCTGATAAATTCGTTGAGTTTCCGTTAGTCCTCATAAGTTTCGCCTGCTTTTTATTTTCTTAATGATGTTGTTTTATTATCGCTTGAATAAATATGACCATCATGATGGTATACTGATGAGTGTCTAAATACTCATCATTTTTGTACCATTTAAACTGCAAAAACATCTGAAAACACTCAGAAATACATCAAAATGATAAAAATATCACAAATAAGTGATTTATGTGTTTTAAATGCAAAAATATCAAAATCTGGTGAAAAACGTATCAAGTTTGCATAATTGGCAGTTTTAGTCCCCCAAGTTTCAAAAGTTGTCAAAAACAGTCCCTGCTAAAACAAAATAAAGAAAAATGTTATTCAAGGTCCCTGGAATATTCTAAGTTGTCAAAAATGGTCCTTGAATAAATCTTTTGTTAAATGGCAGAAAAAGTCCCTCAACTTTCAAAAATGTTAAGTTTGGTCCCTGGAAAATTGAAAATGTCAAAAATAGTCCTTGTACTATTGGAACTTGTCAATATTGGTCCCTTGTAACAACTTTGGAGAAATTGCAGGTTTGGTCCTTGGTCTTTCAGAAAATACAAGTTTAGTCCTTGTATTTAAAACCTAACCATGACCCTTTGCATTTTAGACCCCTGCCACTATACCATTTTGACCCCCCTGTCAAAACCATTTTTTGGACTGCTTGGTCAAACTCAGTCAAAAACCACTTTTCCCTCCCACCACCTGTCTTCCCCATACCACTTGCCTGTGCCCTCACCAGTCACCTCCTTCCCCAGACCTTATCACCTCAAACCACCCCCCTCATCATCACAACCCACTACAATAAATGCCACCCCCCCCCTACTTGCTATTTCAGAGCCCTACAGGTCAAAAAGAGATTTCCCGCCAAAATGATCAAACGGCCAAGATGGCTTCTAGCCATCTAATGGCTCCAATTTCAGCTGGGATACACTCAGAGGAGAGAGAGGAACTGTTCTGGTGTATAAAAGAGAGAGGAAGAAGGAAGATAAAGTAGTAGTTAATTTTTATTTTCATAAGCATGTCGTATTTTTCTTAAAATGTTTTAATTAGCTTTTCAATTTGTAATTTCAAGCTTTGTGATATTGGAACTAAGTTATTTAGTTATTGTAATTCAGTTTGAGCCTTTAAATCAAAGTTTGATTTCAGTTTCAAGTCTTATATACACTGTTTAAAATTTCAAATTTAAACTCTTATGTCCAAGATTCCAACAGCTTATTTTTAAGTGCAAACAAGTTTATTTAAGCTTAACATAGCTTATTGTAAGCTTGGAATTCAGTTTTAAGCATATTTGGTGTATGGTCAAAGAAAGTCAACTGTGCAAGCAAATTTGGTTCAAACAGGTTAGAAATGGAATGGGATTGATGCAGGCTGGATATGGGTTGATTAAGAAGGATTTGGGTTGATTTATTTAGGATAGAGGTTCATTGGATCACTGTTTTCAAGCCATTGTGGCTGGGACCCTTTGTAAGTGATTTTCAAAGTTCACTGCATAACTTGAATTTGTGGTCATCTATAGTTCAAGCCTGCTTAATTAAGTTGTGTTTAGGTAAAGTAAACTTAGTTTGATCTATAGCATCAGCTAGTGCAGTAGTTAGCTTCATTAAAATTGCAAATCAGTCAATATAAGGGTGTTTGGATTATGCAGCAAAACTGTGTTGCTGATAGCTCAGTAGTTAGAACCTGTTGGTTCATGCTTGTTTAACTCTATTATACTCATATATGTCATAAAAGTGTGCCTGCAAGCTCTCAAAGTCAAAATCAAACTAAATCTGTCTCATTAGTTTATCTGTTGTGATTTTGACAAAGCAAAGTCTTGTTTTGTGTTAAGATTATATAGAAATAACTTGCAGTAGCTTCATTTCATCATAATACCTCAAGTTCATTCCACAAATTGGATCCAAAGTTCACAAAAGTCAAAATTAGCATAACTGTCAAAAGTCAAAAATTTGCAAAAACCAGTTTAAGCCCATCTTGGGTGATTTTTAACAGATTCATTACTGGGTCAAATCAAGTAAAACTTTGGGATTAAGAACTTCAACTGGTCAAGTTACTTATTAAGATTTTTGTTGAATTTTAGAAATTTTTCTTAAGCTCCATTTGAGCTTGTCAAACAGGGCTTATGTGCCCTGTTCATAAACTCAGTCAAAGCTGAGTTTTCTCAGCTTATTGCAAGGTTTGTCCCAAGCTCAGTAGAGCTTCTCTTGGTCTCAGTTTTGGTTTACAAGTAGCCAACCAGGTCTTCTTGAGGTTCCAACTTTTTGTTTTGAATTTCAGCTTATTGGGTAGCTTAATCTTTGGCTTAAAAGTAGTGAGTAAAACTGTTTATAGCACTAATCTCAAATAAGCCAAATCTGATCAATTTGTATTCCAGAGGTTTAAGCTTGTTGTAACTGGTTGCTTTTGAGTTCTTTTAGTATAATATAGCTTCTGTGAAGGTTTGGTGGTCCTTGGTTCTCACTTGCTTATTCAAAGTGCTTATTTATAAGCACTTACAACAGCAGTCTCATATTTCTCCACACAAGCCCATGTTTTTCTATTTTTCTTAGATTCAGGATATTAAATTAGACTTTTCCTGAAATTTTCATAATTTTCCAACACTGTTTGCTATTTTTCTTAATTAAAAACAGTTTTTAGGCCATTTTAATTAGCTTTTATTGCAATTAATTCAGAAAAAGTTCAAAAAATTAATTTTTCATTTTTCTTAAGTTAAGATAAATATAAAAAGTAAAAAAATTAATTTTCCTAGATTTTTCTTAGTTAAATTTGTATTTTTAGCAATTTAATTAGTTTTAAATAGTTTAAAATTCATAGAAAATACAAAAATAATCAGAAAAATACAAAAATAGGTTTGAAAATTCTCTTTTGATATTTTAGATTTTTCCAAGTCATAATTTTATTTTTCAAGCTTTATTTCATATTTTCTTGTATTTTGGGTTATTATTAAATAGTTAAAAATAGTTTTTAATTAATAATAATTAGATAAATAGTTATAAAAATAATTTTATTTTTCTAAATATTTCTTTTATCATTAGGTTTGTAAAAATATCATTTTCATATTTTTAGGATTAATACTGCTTCAGTTCATATTTTCTTGTATACGTCACGTAGTTTTTAATTAAGTTTTATAAAAACATAAAATCAAAAACATCATTTTGCAAATAGTGATAGCGTTTATTTAATATAGTTAATCTTTTTAATTTCCTTTAATTTGCATTTAAGCCCCTGTAATTTATAGACTTTTTCTGTAGTTATAATAAACCAAATCTCTGTATCCGTTCAAATCTTCTCGATCACTACACGTCTGATTATTCTCGCACGGCTCGTTGGGACTTAACGACCTGGGGAAACACTATACTCTCCTGGACTTCATTGCATTCTGTGTCTGAGCTGTTTTAAGTTTCTTACAGTTGGCCATTCACAAGTGGTCAGCTTGCGTGAGAAAACTTGACGGTTTAACACGAATCAAATTTTGGCGCCTCTGCCGGGGAGCTGTGCTAATTCTCCTACGTTTAGCAGATTAGTGATTTGAATAATCACTCCTTGTTCATACCATCTATCTATATCTATATATATTTTTATAAAAAATCCAAAAACCCAAAAACAGCCAAAAACGTATAAAACACAAAAAATATTTTCCTTTTGTTTCTATATATGTATCAAAGATAAAAATACAAAAAGATTTGTCGTTTTCTGAGTTTAATAATAACAACTTAAAAAGATTACCACCGCAAACCAAGGCAGTGTACTACCTAACTGGGGGTACGACCATAATAAGTTCCCGAACCAAAGATTAAAACTTGCCTTTGTGTCCTTATGAGTGGTGTACCTTTTTCAAAGAAGCCATTCATCTTGTGATTATTGGCTTAAGTTCACTGTTGTTTTGCCTCGATCTTGTTTTACTTGGATTTGTTGTGATATCTACTTGTCAAAAACAGAAATCCCAAAAAGATTCTTCTTACCCCATTTTCACCAATTTCATAATTCCCTTCCTTAACTCTGAGAGTCCTTAGAGTTAACTCTAGTGCATGCGCACTCGTTCTTCTAGATCATTGAGTCCTTTTCGTGATCTAGCAGAAATTCCTAGACGACGTTCTCGTAGACGTGCTGCCCAAATAGTTGAACCCGAGATTCGTACTATTCCAAGCAACAATATGGCAGACGAACGAACTATGGCGGAAATGCTCCAGGCACCCACCGAGGGTTATGGAGATGCCATTATTCTACCAGTAATCAATTCTGATCACTTTGAATTGAAGACACATTTGATCCAACTTGTGTCTACAAATCAATTCCACGGGTTTGACCGAGAAGACCCGTATGCACACATCCGTTGGTTTAACAAGTTGACTTCAACTATCAATTTTAAGGATGTGCCACAAAAAGTAATCAAGTTGATGCTATTTCCATTCTCACTTGAGGGGACAGCCCGGATTTGGCTGGAAAAAGAACCCCCTCGATCCATCGAAACTTGGGAGGAACTTGTTCAAAAGTTTGTCAATCATTTCTTTCCTCCATCAAAGACGACTAATCTTAAAAATGAAATTTCTGGATTTCGTCAAAATTTCGATGAAAACTTTGGAGAGGCATGGGAGAGATTCAAAGATCTCCTCAGGAAATGCCCCCATCATGAATTCACGGAGCTTCAACAAGTTAATATTTTTTACAATGGGTTGAACGGTAACGATCAAGATTCCTTGAATGCAGCCGCAAGCGGAAATATCTTGAATCGTAAGCCTAAAGACGTGATTGAGATTTGCGAGCAAAAATCAAAAGTTCCTATTTCTCGCAACAAAGTCAATACTCCAAACACTCCTGCTTCTTCATCCAATAACTCTTCTGAGTTAGCTGCTATTTCTATGTTATTTCTATGTTAAGTATTCTGATTATGATTCGGTATGTTCAAGTGTTTATAATTATGTGCTCGGCTTATTATATGTTATTATATATGTGTATGCTTTTGTATGTATATGTGATTACCGTTTACAATGCTAGGTTATGATTAATATGTTTAAATGGGATTCGCGTGCTGTCATCTGATGTCATGTTAGTTTTTCGTTATGTGAAGTCGTTGATTTGTAAGATGAAAGTACTAGTGTGAAAGTGAGTATTCTATAAGTTTAGTATGCATAATTTGTTCAGTTAATTTTGTAAAGCTTGATTATACGTTAGTGTTTTTATCTGTACATGTGACCTGCCATGTTTTAACTCTGCTGATGTTAGGGTTGATTTGAGAACTGGTTTAGTTTATGATAGCTGTTTTGATAATTGTTAATGGTTATGCTATGTTTTGTTTGGTCTATTAAATTATAGTTTGTTTAATATGTTTTCTATTTGCTCGTGAGACTGCCATGATTGGAATGCTATTTCTGTTGCTGCGCTATTGATTGAGTGTGTTAAGTGCCGATTAATTGATTTATATGAATGCCATGTTCATTTGTTGGTAACTGTTTTTGTTGGTCATTAGACTCTTCGTTTGGCTTATAAGTAATCTGTTATTCTTGATATGTTAAGTGTTTGGCTGTTCTGATGTGGTTGTGTTTGTGTTATTAATGTGCTATGAGATGTTTAACTTGTTATGTAGTTGTTTGGATTTCTGTATATTTGAGCTTCCGCAGAATCCTAAAAGATCCCTCATCATCATTTTATTTTGATTTCGTTATTTGTATAGTTGTTTTGTTTAGCTTTTGTTTCGTTATATCTGTTCACTGGGCTTTGTAAGCTCAGCCGCATTTTCTTTTCCTGCGGCAGGTTTTAAGCATTCAAGATGAGCTTATGGGATAGCTGATCTGGGTTGAGAGTAGAGACGAGAGCAAGATTCGACCATAGAGATCTTAGATTTATTTTGAAGTTTAGCTATTTATTTTTTCTTTTTGAATATTTTGTAAAGGCTTTCGCTATTGTATAGTATTTAAAGTTCTGATATGAAACCGTATTTGCGATATCTTTACCCTTGTCGGGTTGGGGTGTTACAGTTATGGTTCGGTTATAGTGAACAAGAAGGAGGCCGAATATGATGAATGGGGAAGAGGGGATTCGGTATTGTGGTGAATAAAAGAGAGCCGAATAATGTGATATGGGGGAGGGTATATTCGGTTTAGTTGTTAATTTTAGGAGACAAAAT
Source organism: Chrysanthemum seticuspe (assembly GCA_019973895.1). NCBI lineage: Eukaryota > Viridiplantae > Streptophyta > Magnoliopsida > Asterales > Asteraceae > Chrysanthemum > Chrysanthemum seticuspe. The sequence goes on along the minus strand of BPTQ01000001.1, from coordinate 85,503,467 downwards.
CTTTTTAATTAAGGTAGGTAATATTCCAAATTAGTGTGTGCTTATCTTCTTCTCAAAGAAAACGTGAAAAGGGAAAAGATTACATGGATTTCGGTTTAGCATGTAAATAGAAAACGTGTACAATATTTTAGGGAGAAAGGGTGTGTGTCACTTATTTAATTTCATTATGTTAAGGTTAGGTTAGGCAAGTCTTGAATAAATTAACTTAGGATAACATTAATAATAAGCTAAATTTATATAACCTAAAGTTTAATTACTACATTATTATTATCAAACTAAACTTAGCTTATGTTCAAAATGGTCACATAAATATGATTTTAGATTTTAGGCTTTTACAACTCTTCTCCTCTGAAAAGAAGATTTCGTTCTCGAAATCGAAACGAAAGACTAACGGAAATGTCCCAAATTATAATAAGAAATTAAAAGACTGCCTCACTTGTTATAGTTCTTCCAAAGAATTTTGACGAACGAAACAGTTTTGTTTCTCATGACTCGATCCCGACGGTTCAAAATACCCTTAGACTCATCAACAAATGACAATCCATCACAAATCTGATATAATGGATATGAAACATATATGTAACAAATGATAGCTGAAATCTCTCCAAGAGATACATGAAACATGGTATAAAGATAAGATAAATACTAGGAAATATGCCAAACAATAAAACTTCATTAATCCAAACTAAGTTTTCGAACGAACCAATGAAACGTACTAACGGTCAAGAAACACATAACGAAACTGTATCAAAATGCATAATGAAATGAAGTAAACGAACAATGAATCGCGGACTCAATTCCCTTTTCCACCATTCTTAGTGCAGTCACGAGCCAGATGTCCCACCAAACCACACGAAAAGCAAGCTCCGGTATCCCTGTGACAAGGATTCCCTGGATGAAGCTTCCCACATGTACCACATGGAGGAGACAAAGACTGATCAGGGTACCTCTTCTGGTAAGACGACCCATAAGCACGGTAAGACTGTTGGCTACGATTACGCCAGACCTCTTATTATAGTCACCCCGCCTATCCGAATCATGCCAGTCATAACTCCTTTGCTCACTCTGTCTATCTGAACCGCGATGGTAATAACTTCTGTGATCATCCGTCTTTCGAGTATCCACTGGCTGTATCCTATCCCCGTCCCTGCTCCTATTGTTGTTCTTAGACCTCTCACGTAGAATCTTGATGTTTCGGGCCACATCTGCAACTTGAGCAACATCCGTGAACTCCATCTTCACAATACCATCCAAGAGCCAGTCATTCAATGCCCACTTGAAATTCTTCGCCTGTTCCTCTTGGGTACATGCCCTTGTCCCGAAGAAACCAGCTAACCTACGAAATCTCTTCATAAAACCTTTGTTGCTCTCTCCCTCCTTCTGATGAATGGTATGATATTCCTTCTTGTACTTTTGATGTTCAGACCTTGGAAAATACTATAGGAAAAAGATCTCTCGAAACTCACTCCATGTTAGTGCAACTACATAAGCGTTACCTTCCTTAGCTTGTTTGTGTGACTTCCACCAGCTTAAGGCATCCCCCTCTAACTTGTAGCTAGCCAGCCTAGCCTTGAACTCATCAGCACATCCCAACACCTCAAAAATCTTCTCAACATGAGCAATCCAATTTTCAGCATCAACTAGAGCTTCGGCAAAACTAAATGATTCAGGTTTCTGGTTACCAAATCTCTCCAACCAAGTGTGGATGTTGGCGGGCTGATCACCACCTGAACCACATTACCACTACCACTAGTTGTGTTTCGACGGACCTTATCAGTGATCCGTGCAGTGAGGTCTGGTAGGAGTGCTGCAATCTCCCTAGCAACAACAGCAGCAAATGCGGGTTCGTAACTACCATCATATGTCCTACGTGTATTCACCATCTAAATGATCAACAAACGAATCAGCGAAGACAAAATAATATCAAGGTCAAAATATGAAAGGAAAAGATCAAATCAGAAGGAATAAATTGAAGCAAAAGGAAGCCTAATGTCTACGCAATTCCTCACATGTCATAACCTAAGCTCTACAGGACGAAACATATAGCTCTGATACCATAATTGTAATACCCCAACCCGAAAAGGGTCAAGAGTCACATTATGGAGTCAAATCAGAACTATAAATGCAAGCGGAAGACTTGTAAAATAAAGTACCAAGTCATGAAACCATGAATTCCAAAGTACAAATCCAACAAGTTACAAATGAATAGAAAATCCAAAAGAAATAAGAAAACAAAAGTCTTGAAAATGTAAGTCCAAGATAATGGGTATAACTATCACGGTTGGTCTCTAAAAGCTCATACTCTCATCACTCAATCCCAGCATCCCGCTAAATACCTGCCGCAGAAAAAAAGAAAATGCAGTTGAGCTTAAAAAGCCCAGTAAACAGATATAACAAAAGAAAAGTTAAACATAAACAAATATCCAAAGTGGATCATAAAATGAAACGCTGAAAAAAGATATCATAAATGAATGAGTGAATTAATCCAAGAAAACGCGGAAGCTAAATGTTATGTGAAACAAAGAAGGGAAAACAAATCAAGGAATCTAAGAATAATCGAGGAATTGCCCAAGTGCCTAAACATACTACATGAATAAGCTAAAACATCTAAACAAATATAACTATCATATTAATCATAAATCATATCAAATAGAGTAGCGACCTCCCAAAAGTGAAATGAGGTGTATGGCACACACAAACCATTCACATCAAATCCAAACTGAGTACCTAGGATGCATCCATATGATCCCTACAAAATAAACATCATGTCCCTTATACACATGCTTTTGGCAAACATATAGGCACATGGAAATAATAAATATAATAATAATCAAATGCTAGCAAAATAGGGAACGTCGTAGATCAATCACACCTTCACATAAAGTCGCATGTCATTGGTGCCTCAATGACATGGTCATGGTACCTCCATGACTAGAAAGTACCTTGGGCAATAGAACATAACAAAGGATATGTAAAGCAAAATGAAACAATCATAATTTGTCCAATAATGATGAATAGTATTAAATGAAGTAGCAAACGGATACCAAATCAATGATAGGTGATAAGACTCATGATATTAGGATAATAAGAGTCAAGGAACCAAACGAAATATAACAAATCAAATATGAACCACAAATAGTAAAATCATAGGTCAAGTCATGAGGATATCCTTACTGATAAGGACGAAATATATGTACCTTAACAAATGTGAGAAATGGAGGGCGTAACATAAAAAACAAGAACTACTCCTTCTTCACCAAATCTACATGAATAGGGTTCATAAATCACTTACAAGTTCAATTCATAAGTTAAAAATGTTATTTTAATGATTTATACTTATAACTTATTTTAGGGTTTATATTTCAATTCTAAACCAATTTCTCACGATTTTTAAGACCTGCCAAATGAGCTCCAAATATTCTAAGAAAATTATCTTTGATTCTCATATCAGTTAAGTATCTCCACAAATGTTTACATATTTTATTACCAAGTATAAGTAATGTTTCAAAAATCATCTTTCCAGACCTACCAAAATGTTAACTGCAGATACACACAGAAAGTTTGCCTTTAATTAATCCATTTAGACACTTCAAAAAACTCCACAAAAATTTCAAGAAGTCAAAAATAACTTAAACATAACCCCTGTAAAATTAGATCTCTTAACTCCTAATGGTTTGAAAACTAAATATCAATAACATCATCTAATTTTCAGACTCAGATTCTTAAGTTCGACAACCAATTTTCTAAAAATCAAAAAGCTAACTTCCGACCTATAATTGCTATGAATCTTACATATTCTGAAAGTAGACAAAGTGAACTTATGTTTAGATTCAAAATTACTTAAAAACATGTTGACATTATCAGTTAAAACACCCATCAATCCGACCCAAAATCTGCACATATAATTCACACAAAATCACAACACTCTAAACCCTTTATACCATATCCGACCCTTAATTAATTCTAGGGTTTCCAGGTTTTATTAACCATATTAATGTCTCAATAAAGATGCATATTAGAGCTTAAACACATAAACCTGGGGCTTGTATTCAAAACTGATTCGATTATAGAAAATAAACAAAAGTCGACATGCATGATTAGCCAAGTTTTATCATTTTATGTAGCATATAACTTATGGACATATTAAGGAGACACTCATTAGCATATTAACATGATGATCAATATTCGTATAATAGGTTTATGATTAGGTTAAACATGATTAAATTCTGGTTTTATGTACACATGTATAACATGATTCAAACTGATTTTAATGTGTTTGTTAATGTTTATTAGTCGTATAAAAGAAGGAAACAAAAGAGGTTACGGGATACCTTGTTGAGCCAGATTTAAAAGAAAGAAACAAAGGGAGGAATCAGACCACAAATGAATCACCAAACACCTAGGCCTTATATTTTTCTTCCAGGTCTTGTTTAGGAAGAAACAATTATTGGTTTTAGGGTTTGTTATGGTTCGGTTATAGTGAACAAGAGGGAGTCCGAATATGATGAATGGGGAAGAGGGGATTCGGTATTGTGGTGAATAAAAGAGAGCTGAATAATGTGATATGGGGGAGGGTATATTCGGTTTAGTTGTTAATTTTAGGAGACAAAATCTTTTTAATTAAGGTAGGTAATATTCCAAATTAGTGTGTGCTTATCTTCTTCTCATAGAAAACGTGAAAAGGGGAAAAGATTACATGGATTTCTGTTTAGCATGTAACTAGAAAACGTGTACAATATTTTAGGGAGAAAGGGTGTGTGTCACTTATTGTATTTCATTAGGTTAAGGTTAGGTTAGGCAAGTCTTGAATAAATTAACTTAGGATAACATTAATAATATGCTAAATTTATATAACCTAAAGTTTAATTACTTCATTATTATTATCAAACTAAACTTAGGTTGTGTTCAAAATGGTCGCATAAATATGATTTTAGATTTTAGGCTTTTACAACTCTTCTCCTCTGAAAAGAAGATTTCGTTCTCGAAATCGAAACGAAAGACTAACGGAAATGTCCCAAATTATAATATGAAATTAAAAGACTGCCTCACTTGTTATAGTTCTTCCAAAGAATTTTGACGAACGAAACAATTTTGTTTCTCATGACTCGATCCTGACGGTTCAAAATAGCCTTAGACTCATCAACAAATGACAATCCATCACAAATCTGATATAATGGATACGAAACATATATGTAACAAATGATAGCTGAAATCTCTCAAAGAGATACATGAAACATGGTATAAAGATAAGATAAATACTAGGAAATATGCCAAACAATAAAACTTCATTAATTCAAACTAAGTTTTCGAACGAACCAATGAAACGTACTAACGGTCAAGAAACACATAACGAAACTGTATCAAAATGCATAATGAAATGAAGTAAAGGAACAATGAATCGCGGACTCAATTCCCTTTTCCACCATTCTTAGTGCATTCACGAGCCATATGTCCCACCAAACCACACGAAAAGCAAGCTCCGGTATCCCTGTGACTAGGATTCCCTGGATGAAGATTCCCACAAATATACCACATGGAGGAGACAAAGACTGATCAGGGTACCTCTTCTGGTAAGACGACCCATAAGCACGGTAAGACTGTTGGCTACGATTACGCCAGACCTCTGATTATATTCACCCCGCCTATCCGAATCATGCCGGTCATAACTCCTTTGCTCACTCTGTCTATCTGAACCGCGATGGTCATAACTTATGTGATCATCCGTCTTTCGAGTATCCACTGGCTGTATCCTATCCCCGTCCCTGCTCCTATTGTTGTTCTTAGACCTCTCACGTAGAATCTTGATGTTTCGGGCCACATCTGCAACTTGAGCAACATCCGTGAACTCCATGTTCACAATACCATCCAAGAGCCAATCATTCAATGCCCACTTGAAATTCTTCGCCTGTTCCTCTTGGGTACATGCCCTTGTCCCCAAGAAACCAGCTAACCTATGAAATCTCTTCATAAAACCAGTGTTGCTCTCTCCCTCCTTCTGATGAATGGTATGATATTCCTTCTCATACTTTTGATGTTCAGACCTTGGAAAATACTATAGGAAAAAGATCTCGCGAAACTCACTGCAGGTTAGTGCAGCTACGTAAGCGTCACCTTCCTTAGCTTGTTTGTGTGACTTCCACCAGCTTAAGGCATCCCCCTCTAACTTGTAGCTAGCCAGCCTAGCCTTGAACTCATCAGCACATCCCAGCACCTCAAAAATCTTCTCAACATGAGCAATCCAATTTTCAGCATCAACTGGAGCATCGGCAAAACTAAATGATTCAGGTTTCTTGTTACCAAATCTCTCCAACCAAGTGTGGATGTTGGCGGGCTGATCACCACCTGAACCACATTACCACTACCACTAGCTGTGTTCCGACGGACCTTATCATTGATCCGTACAGTGAGGCCTGGTAGGAGTGATGCAATCTCCCTAGCAACAACAGCAGCAAATGCGAGTTCGTAACTACCATCATATGTCCTATGTGTATTCACCATCTAAATGATAAAAAACCGAATCAGCGAAGACAAAATAATATCAAGATCAAAATATGAAAGGAAAAGATCAAATCAGGAGGAATAAATTGAAGCAAAAGGAAGCCTAATGTCTACCCAATTCCTCACATGTCATAACCTAAGCTCTACAGGACGAAACCTGAAGCTCTGATACCATAATTGTAACACCTCAACCAGAAAAGGGTCAAGAGTCACATTATGGAGTCAAATCAGAACTATAAATGCAAGCGGAAGACTTGTAAAATAAAGTACCAAGTCATGAAACCATGAATTCCAAAGTACAAATCTAACAAGTTACAAATGAATAGAAAATCCAAAAGAAATAAGAAAAAAAAGTCTTGAAAATGTAAGTCCAAGATACTGGGGATATTTATCATGGTTGGTCTCTAAAAGCTCATACTCTCATCACTCAATCCCAGCATCCCGCTAAATACTTGGCGCAGAAAAAAGAAAATGCGGTTGAGCTTAAAAAGCCCAGTGAACAGATATAACAAAAGAAAATTTAAGCATAAACAAATATTCAAAGTGGATCATAAAATGAAACGCTGAAAAAAGATATCATAAATGAATGAGTGAAATAAATCCAAGAAAACCTGCGGAAGCAAAATGTTATGTGAAACATAGAAGGGAAAAGAAATCAAGGAATTGCCCAAGTGCCTAAACATGCTACATGAATAGGCTAAAACATCCAAACAAATATAAATATCACATTAATCATAAATCATATCAAATAGAGTAGCGATCTCCCAAAAGTTAAATGGGGTGTATGACACACACAAACCATTCATATCAAATCCAAACTGAGTACCTTTGATGCATCCATATGCTTCCTGTAAAATAAACATCATGTCCCTAATACACCTGCTTTCGGAAAACATATAGGCGCATGGCAATAATAAATATAATAATAATCAAATGCTAGCCAAATAGGGAACGCCGTTGATCAATCACACCTCCACGGAAAGTGTCATGCCATTGGTGTCTCAATGACATGGTTATGGTACCTCCATGACTAAAAAGTGCCTTGGGCAATAGAACATAACAAAGGATATGTAAAGTGTTGGAAATTATATTTAACTTGATATGACAAAATACATGAAAGATAAAGAACTATTGAAGACAAAGAAAGACAAGGGACCTAAAGATAAAATAGTTATTTATTATTTAGACCCTAGTAGTATTTGTAACCCTAACTATCTAGTTTATAAAGAGAGGCAGGGAATAGGTTATTAAGTATCTAGAAAACATAGAACTCTCCCAATGAGAGTCTAGACACACCAAAGAAAGCGTGTGTATATTAGTTAATTAGTTTATGTATTAGTTTTATATAGTGAATAAAAGAAACCCGTTGAAGTAATTTTGATTCTTGTGTTCTTATTCCGCTATGCAAATCATTGTTACGATATCCTAGATGGGCTTAAACGATCTTTAACATAAAGCAAAATGAAACAGTCATAATTTTTCCAATAATGATGAGTAGTATCAAATGAAGTAGCAAATGGATACCAAATCAATGATAGGTAAAAAGACTCATGATATTAGGATAACAAGAGTCAAGGAAGCAAACGGAATATAACAAATAAAATGTTAACCACGAATAGTAAAATCAAAGATCAAGTCATGAGGATATCCTTACTGATAAGGACGGAATATGTGTACCTTAACAAATGTGACAAATAGAGGATGTAACACAAAGAGCAAGGACTAATCCTTCTTTACCAAATCTACATGAATGGAGTTTGTAAATCACTTAAAAGTTCAATTCATAAGTTACACATTGTTTTTAATGATTTATACTTATACTTATACTTATACTTATAACTTATTTTAGGGTTTATATTTCAATTCTCACGATTTTTAAGACCTGCCAAATAAGCTCCAAATATTCTAAGAAAATTATTTTTGATTCCCAAATCAGTTAAGTATCTTCACAAATTTTTATAGATTTTATTACCAAGTATAAGTAACATTTCAAAAATTATCTTTCCAAACCTACCCAGAAAGTTAACTGCAGATACATACACAAATTTTGCCTTTAATTAAAATTTAGACACTTCAGAAAAATTCACAAAACATCCAGGAAGTCACATATAACTTAATATCACCCCTGTAAAATTAGAGCTCTTAACTCCTTATGATTTGAAAATTAAATATCAATAACATCAACTGATATTCAGACTCAGATTCTCAGGTTCGACAACCAATTTTCTAAAAATAAAAAAGCTAACTACCTTACCTCTAATTGCTATGAATTTTACATATTCAGAAAGTAGAAAAAGTGAAATCATGTTTAGACTCAAAAATTACTTAAAAACACATTGGCATCATCAGTTAAAACACCCATCAATCCGACCCAAAATCTGCACAGATTATTCGCATCAAATCACAACACTCTAAACCTTTTTATACCCTATCCGACCCTTAATTGGTTCTAGGGTTTCCAGGTTTTATTAACCATATTATTGTGTCATTAAAGATGCATATTAGGGATTAAAAACACAAACCTAAGCCTTGTATTTAAAACTGATTCGATTATAGAAAATAAACAAAAGTCGACATGCATGATTAGCCAAGTTTTATCATTTTATGTAGCATATAACTTATGGCCATATTAACGAGACACTCATTAGCATATTAACATGATGATCATGATTCGTATAACAGGTTTATGATTAGGTTAAACATGATTAAAGTCTGGTTTTATGTATACATGTATAACATGATTCAAACTGATTTTAATGTGTTTCTTAATGTTTATTAGCCATGTAGAAGAAGGCAACAAAAGATGTTATGGGATACCTTTTTGAGCAGAATTCAAACACCAAGGATTTATCTTCTTCTTTTAGGTCTTTTTTAGGGAGAAACAATTATTGTTTTTAGGGTTTGTTATGGTTCGGTTATGGTGAACAAGAGGGAGGCTCAATATGATGAATGAGGAAGAGGGGATTTGGTATTGTTGAGTAAAAGAGAGCCGAATAATGTGATATAGGGGAGGGTATATTCGGTTTATTTGTTAGGTTTAAGAGACAAATTCCTTTTAATGAAGGTAGGTAATATTTCAAATTAGTGTGTGCTTATCTTCTTCTCAAAGAAAACGTGAAAAGGGGAAAAGATTACATGGATTTCGGTTTAGCATGTAAATAGAAAACGTGCACAATGTTTTATGGAGAAAGGATGTGTGTCACTTATTTTATTTCATTAGGTTAAGGTTAAGTTAGGCAAGTCTTGAATAATTTAACTTAGGATAACATTAATAATGTGCTAAATTTATATATCCTAATGTTTAATTTGTTAGGATTTAGTAAATCCAGTTATTAAAGTGTCAGTCACCTCAAGTATATGTAATCGTTAGAAAGCTCGTAGTCGTGGTTATTTAATGTTAAGTAGTATTTAGTTAAGTAACACCGTGGAGGACGGACGGGTCTTTACCCACTGTATGCCTGATCCACAGCCCATAGGTGGCGTTTTATGTAAGATTATAAATACCCTCTACCTCCCAAGGTAGAGGGTTGGAGCTCATAATAACATTTTCACTTTCTCTCACTAAGTTCCCAAACCTCTAACTATTTCTCTCTCAAAAACCTAATATTATACGCCTATATGTGATCATGGTTTGATGTATTTGTGAAATCCAATATGTTACAAATGGTATCAAGAGCCATGGTTTGATCATCTCTTTTACATATCCTTGGATTTCTAGTGGTTTTACATGGTTTTTGGGTTTGAAAAAGTTTAGTGGTTTTTGCATCATTTGGATCATTTCTTGTGTTAAAGTTTGAATTTTGTGTGTACTTTTGTGTTTAGAATCATTGTAAGTGCTTGGGTTTTGATTTGGAAAGCTTAAATCACTGTAGTTGGGCTTGTTTTGGATTGAAAAGTATTGTTCTTAAAGTTTTCTACCTAGCGACTTGGCTCTCAGAGTTATTTTCTTGGTAGCGATTTACTTTGTTAATTTCCAGCGACTTGTAGTTAGAGGAGTAGCGACTTGAGTCTAGCGACTTGTCTATTGAGACAAGCCGACAAACAGTACAACGTAGTGGAGGTTCCACTTCGGCTAGCGACTTGGTTGGCGTAGCGACTTGTCTCTATTATTCCTAGCGACTTGTCCTTATTGTTCTAAGCGAGTTGCTCTTTAGCGACTTGTCTGCTTAGCGATGTGGTGCTTTAGCGACTTGTATTCAGCGACTTGGGCCTTAGCGACTTGTGGTTAGAGACTTGATTCACAGCGACTTGAGGTTTAGCTAGTTGCTACTTAGCGACTTGTGCTTAGCGACTTGATTCACATCGACTTGAGGTTTAGCGAGTTGCTACTTAGCGACTTGGTTCAAGGGTTAGAGCGACTTGGTTGATATTTGTTTCTAATACGGTTTTCTCTTGATTTAGTAAAATCCCGTGAAAGAATCTATTTCCCTGTTTAATCATAGAGTTATAAAATCTCGTGAAATCTGTAAACATGTCTACCAACGTGCCTACAATAATCTCTACTGTAGCTGAGGACGTTCAAGCAGCTGGTTCAGACACACGTCCAACCATGCTTGACAGAACTGACTATGACTCATGGGCTCAACGAATTAGGTTGTATTGTCTGGGAAAGAAAAATGGAGTCAACATTCTCAAATCAATTGATGAAGGACCTTATCAAGTTGAGACAACTAGAGACATACTCGATACTGCTGCAGATGGAACAATGATCTTTGGATTGGACAGACCAAAGACGTATGATGAGCTCAGTGATAAGGAGAAAAAGAGATTCGATGCTGATATCATGGCTTCAAACATTATACTTCAAGGTCTTCCAAAAGATATCTACAACCTTATCAATCACAACACTGAAGCCAAGGCGGTTTGGGATAATGTCAAGATGCTTCTCTCGGGTTCTGAATTAACTAAGGAAGACAGAGAATCACAACTGTATGATGAATTTGAGCACTTTAAGATGAAACCGGAAGAAAGTGTCTATGAATATTACGTGAGATTCCACAAGCTTGTGAATGATATGAGGAATATCAAAATGACCATGCCAAATATTCAGCTGAACTCAAAGTTTGTGAACAACATGAATCCCGAATGGCACAAATTTGTCACCTCTGTGAAGCTAACCAAAGGATTAAAGAACACCAACTATGAGAAACTGTATGCCTTCCTTCTTCAGAATGAGAGACATGCTATGTTTGAACGAAGGATTCTTGAACAGTTCAAATCTAAACAGGGAGAATCAAGTTCGTCAAATGATTCAACAGCCTTCTACACCAATATTGGAATTACCACCAAAGCTTATCAAGTCATACCAACGGGAAATGGTAACTACAAACTCATTCCAGATCCATCATACAAGCCTCCTGATTCAAACACATTCATGGAAAACTTCATCAATCAACTATCTCTCATGGTCAGTCAAAATCTGAATTCCCTCCCACACACCAACAATAACCTCAGAACATCATCCAACCCACAGAATCAAGCTACCGTCAGAGATGGGAAGGTTATGGTGCAACCAGTTCAAGGAAGGCAGTATGAACAAGGAAGAGGTGGAGTTGGTGGAGGGTATGTGGCTAATCAGAATCGTGGAAGAAATGTAAATCAAGGACAAGCAAAGCCAATCAAATGTTACAACTGTGGTGGTGAGGGACATATTGCGAGGAACTGCACATCTCCAAAACGTCCACAGAATGCAGAATACTTCAGAGACAAGATGTTTCTTGTGCAAGCTCAGGATAATGGAGCAGCATTGGATGAAGAGGAGTTGTTGTTCCTTGCAGAAGGGAATGCTAAGATATATGATGTTGATATGGATGAGCAGCCAATTCAGGAAATAGGTCACAATCATCAAAATGCCTTTCAAGTCGCAGACTGTGATGCATTTGACTCTGATGTCGATGATGAACCTACTGCCCAGACAATCTTCATGGCTAACATCTCACCTATGGTCTCTCCAAAGGTCTTATCACCACAACAGGCTGGTCCATCCAAAGATTCAATCATTTCAGAGGTATTAAAACTATACGATGAAGTTGATGAGTAAAAGATGCATAATGAAGTACAATCTCTTGAAACTTATGAATCAGATATTGATAATGTGGGTAATAGCAATATTGTCCCATATGATCAATTTGTGAAGCAAACTGAAAGTGAGATTGTACCAAGTGATGCATCTTCTGCAGTCAATGATGACTATGTTTTTGATGAATACACTGCTTGTACCCCTGATGATTCTGTTATCTCTAAACTGAATGCCTATAAGGAACAAGTTGCTATTTATGAACAACGTGCTAAGTTTGAGTTAACTAGCCGTGAGCAGGAAATGGATGGCCAAATGCGTACAATCATTAGAAAAAGTAATTTTAGAGAAGAAGTGTTAAAACAAGAGTTAAATTCCTTACAAGAAAAGCTTTCTAAAACTGTTAAGCAAAAGCAAGAATTTCAAGATAATGTTAAAGTGCTTAAACAAGAATTTAATGCTAAGGAATCAAAACTTTTGAATGATTTTTCCAATCTAAAAACTTTGAAAAACAAGCTTGAAAATAAGTTGTACGTGCAAGGGAATACCATTCAGACTGCTCACATGCTCACTAAGCATAGAGTCTTAAGCGATAAGCATAGTATTCCCCTCGTTGAGAAACCCAATCCTAAGTATGGTAAAATAGCTAGAGAGGCTCAGAAGGTAATATATGATGGTAATGAAATCCTTAAGCCTAGGCAGAAACCTAGTTGCGCTAAGTGCACGGAGGAAGATATGAAATTTGAAGAAGTCAATAGGGAGAAAATTGATAAGAAGCTTAAAGATCCTGAGTGTAAAAAGCAAAACATAACGTTCAAACCCCATGATTACACTAAAGAAAATTGGATCTCCCTGAACATGTTTAAGCCTCAAACTCAATTAACCCCAGAACAAATTTTTTGGAAGAAAGATATGGATAAGCAAAAAGCTAAAGAACTTGTTGAAACAAACACTCCCATTAGGAAAATGCCTGCAGCTACTGTGTATCCTCCAAATACACCAATGCATTTAGTTCCTAGAACTATTTCCACTAATAGCAAGACCTTAATCAGCATGTATGTTGTTTATCAACTATTTGTTGATTTTGAGAAAACTTGTAAGAAAAGGATCACGCCCACTGGGATTACTGAAGGGGAAAGGGGTTTTGAGCAAACTAAAGAATGTTATTTAACTGAGGTCATGCCTTTATTCAAACAATTAAAAGGTCAATTTGAGAGTCTTCAAAAAGGAATAAACTCAGATATTAAAGAAATAGAAAAGGAATTTGATGCAATGATAGTTGAGGTCAATGATTATGAACAGGAACTCAAATATAATGAAGTTGAAAGGAAGAACTTGCATATCTTAAATGAAAACTTGATTTCGAGTTGTGTTGCTCAAGATGTGTTTTATACTGTGACTAAGTATTCTATTACTGCATCTCAATTTCATGAATTATCTGTTGCTTTTAAATGTTTCCCATGATCGTGTCATTGAGCTTGAAAACAAAAACTCATTACTAAATGAGAAAATTGATCAGGATGATCACGATAATTTGGTAAAACATCTTTCTAAGCTAGAAGTTGAACATTTTGATCTGCAACTAAAATATCAACATCTCAAAGAAAATGTCAAAACCTCAAACATCAAAACATCCTCAAATGTTCCAGAGTTTGATGCAGTTTTTGAAATAAACAAACGTGGCGAACAGATTCAAGCTCATTGTAACACGATCAGAAAGTTGAAAGCCCATATTTCACAATTAAAGGGTGAAAAGAACAATGTGACTGGCTCCCAAATGCCTCCTCCTTTAGATTCTCAGTGTTCTCAAACTTTTCATCTTCAAAACTTGGTTAATGTTTTACAAAAGGAAAATGAGAGTTTTTTAGAAGAAAATGAAAAAGTTAAACGACACTTTAAAGAGTTATATGATTCAATGAAAGTCACTCGTGACAAGAATAACGAAAAAATAACTTCTTTACAAAAGGAAATTGAGAATCTGAGGAGTCAGGAAAAAGGGAAAATGCCACTTGTCTTCAATGAGAATGTTGCATCAAAGTCATCTGCAGACTCTAAATATACTGTGACTGTTAAATACATTCCTCCTCATCTTAGGAATAACGAACTTGTATTTCATAATTATCTTGCTCGCCTTAAGGATAGTCTTGAATGTCTCCGTGAGATTGTAGAAGAGGACTTCATAAATAAGCCACTTGATAGTGAAATTAGATTTGCTTGCATTCAGGCCAAACGATCTCAGGAGATGTTAGAATGTTTAATTGCAACATGTCCTAAATCCTTAGGTGCGAAAGATAAAGCTGTGATGCCTTGTTCCATGCCTAGTGCTAAGTATAAAAACCATTCTATGTCCAGCATTAAGAAAGTGAATTTTAATGTGCCATCAAGTAGTTCAGATCCCTGCACTTCTAGTTCAGGAATGCAAAAGGTAGCCCAATCAACTAATGTTCCCATAATTCCCTCTACAGGAGTAATCAGTGACATTAAAGCAAGCGGGTCAAAGCCTCCAGGCAATACAAAGCAAGATAGGACCTCACAAGCTAAGAATGTGCATTGGAAGAGAGTAGAAGACCACCCTAGGAACACTAAGTTAGAGTTGAATAAAACGAATCGTGTTGATTCTAGTATTAGCTTTAAGCGTACTGTAATTAATTCGAATTCTGCTACTTTTGACAAAACATGTAATGATGATTGCTTGCTTTCTGTTACTAATCATGAATGTGGTGTGAATGATTTGATTAATGCTGTTAAATGCCCTGTTAAGATTGTTAATGCCATAAAACATGTTAAGAAGGCTAGAAAGCAGTACAAAAAGAAGGTTAGAAAACATTGGAAACCCACAGGAAGGAAATTTTGTAACATAGGTTATCAGTGGATACCTACTGGCTACAAGTTTAATCTTAATGAGTTGTGCCCTAAATTTTCCAAGTCAATGCCCATTAGAAAATGGATGCCTACTTGTAGAACTATTCCTTTAAGAAGTGAACATACTTTGAATAGGTCAAATACGGACACTAGCACTGCATCTATCCCTGATGATTCCATTGTTTCCATTTCTGATGTGGGTGTTCCAATCACTGTTACTAACCAAATAGAACCCATTCTTGCATGGGGATCCCAATTATCCAGTTATCCATTCTTGTCTGTGTTCAACTGCAGATCGTTCAAATCGTTCTGTGGTACCTGGACTCAGGCTGTTCCAAGCATATGACTGGAGATCGCTCGCGACTCATGAACTTCGTGAGTAAATTCATCGGGACAGTTAGATTTGGGAACGACCATTTTGGAGCAATTATGGGTTATGGAGACTATGTTGTTGGCAAAAGTGTAATCTCCAGGGTATATTATGTTGAAGGTCTTGGTCATAACTTGTTCTCTGTTGGTCAATTCTGTGATTCCAATCTAGAAGTGGCTTTTAGAAAACATACTTGTTTCGTTAGAGAACTTGATGGTTTGGAACTGTTAAGAGGAACTCGTGGTTCAAATCTTTACACCATCTCTATCGAAGACATGATGAAGTCTTCTCCAATCCGCTTGTTGTCAAAGGCATAAAAAAAAATCATGGTTATGGCATCGTCGTCTCAATCACTTGAACTTCGAAACCATTAATAATCTTTCCAGAAAGGATCTTGTAAGAGGCTTACCCAGATTAAAGTATGAAAAAGATCATCTTTGTTCAGCATGCCAATTGGGAAAAAGCAAGAAATATGCCCACAAACCCAAACCCACAAACTCAGTAATGGAAGTTCTTCATACCCTTCATATGGATTTATGCGGACCAATGAGAGTGCAAACGATAAATGGGAAGAAATATATTTTAGTCGTTGTGGATGACTACTCTCGATTTACTTGGGTAAAGTTTTTGAGGACAAAGGATGAAACTCCAGATGTCATCATTAAACTTATCAAGCAGCTTCAGGTTCGACTCAACAATACTGTTAGAATTGTTCGAACAGACAATGGCACAGAGTTTGTTAACAAAGACCTAAGTCAATTTTATGAAAGTGTTCGAATCAGTCATCAAAGAAGTGTTCCTCGAACTCTTCAACAGAACGGTGTAGTTGAAAGACGAAATCGAACTCTTGTGGAAGCCGCAAGAACAATGCTAATCTATTCAAAGGTTCCAATGTTTCTTTGGGCTGAAGCCATTGCCACTGCTTGCTACACCCAAAATCGTTCCCTTATACACACCTCTCATGAAAAAAATCCATACGAACTTGTCCATAAATGAAAACCTGGTCTCTCCTACCTTCGTGTGTTTGGTGCTTTGTGCTATCCAACGAATGAGGGTCAAGATTTAGGTAAATTAAGAGCTAAGGCGGACATTGGAGTTTTTGTAGGTTATGCATCAAACAAGAAGGGTTACCGAATCTACAACAAAAGAACTCGAGATATCATGGAAACTATTCACGTCACGTTCGATGAGCTGTCCGGGAAAATGGCTCCAGGACAATCAAGTTCTGGACCCGCATCACAATCTTCATTAAGTAGTCCTATTGGTTCGTCTCTTGTACAAAATCTCTCACCAACAACTCCTTATGTACCTCCTTCAGAAGATGATTTGAAGAAATTGTTTGATCCAATGTTTGATGAACACTATGAGCCAATTGCTAATGATCTGTCAATTCCATCAACAAAAGCTGCTCCTATCCCTGTCAGTGAAGTCAACCCTTCAGTTTCTATGTCATTAAGTCAAGAAGCCCCTGCTGCTGATAACTCTGTCTCATCAACAAATCATCAATCATCAAGTGTACACCATGGAATTGTGTCTGGCACCTATGATGGAGATAATTCCTTTGCTACTCCTGAAGATGCCCCCTTTGAGAACATATTTGCTCCTGAATCATCATCAGATCCATCTTCATCAGGAGAAAACGACTCTGCTACTTCAGTTCCTCAAAAACAACCACATGAACACCTTAGAAAATGGACACATGATCATCCATTGGACAACATCATTGGAAACATATCTCGTCCAGTATCCACTCGTAAACAACTTGCAATTGATGCCTTATGGTGCTTCTTCAATTCCGTACTATCTAAGGTCAAACCTAAAGACGTAAAAACTGCCATGAATGAAGACAGTTGGTTCAATGCCATGCAAGAAGAAATTCATGAGTTTGATTGACTAGATGTATAGGAATTAGTACCTGCTCCTAATTGTGCTATGATCATTGCTCTAAAGTGGATCTTCAAAGTAAAACTTGATGAACATGGTGATGTATTAAAGAACAAGGCTCGATTGGTTGCAAAAGGATACCGTCAAGAGGAGGGTATTGACTTTGAAGAATCATTTACTCCAGTTGCACGTATCGAGGCAATCAGAATCTTCCTGGCTAATGCTGCAAGTAAGAACATGGTTGTCTATCAGATGGATGTAAAGACGCCTTTTCTTAATGGAGATCTTAAAGAAGTCGTATACGTCAGTCAACCGGAAGGCTTTGTGAATCCAGAGCATCCTACTCATGTCTATCGCTTGAAGAAGGCCCTTTACGGTTTGAAGCAAGCTCCAAGGGCATGGTATGATACGCTATCAAAGTTTCTTCTATCTACCAGATTCAGCAAAGGAGCAGTTAATCCAACATTGTTCACCAGAATGTCAGGCAAACATTTAATTCACGTTCAAATTTATGTTGATGATATTATTTTTGCCTCGATTGACCCCAATGAATGTGACTGATTTTCTAATGAGATGGGTTCCAAATTTCAAATGTCTATGATGGGACAAATGTCATTTTTCTTGGGATTACAAATTTCACAAAGTCCCGGAGGCATTTTTATAAATCAATCTAAATATGCAAATGAGATTTTAAAGAAATTTGGATTTGATTCTTGTGACCCTATTGACACTCCCATGATAGAGCGTACTAAACTAGATGAGGACCACTCAGGGATCATGATAGACCAAATGAAATATCTTAGTATGATTGGATCCCTGATGTACCTCACAGCCAGTAGACCAGATATTATGTTCGTTGTATGCATGTGTGCTAGATACCAGGCTAAGCCTACCAAAAAGCACCTTGAAGAGGTTAAACGGGTCTTTCGGTATCTCCAAGGAACCATCAATATGGGACTTTGGTACCTGAAGGACACCGGTATGTCACTAACAGCCTATGCAGATGCTGATCATGCAGGATGTCAAGATACACGTCGAAGCACGTCAGGAAGTGCTCAGTTTTTTGGTGATAAGCTTGTGAGCTGGTCTTCTAAGAAACAAATGAGTACTTCTATATCCTCTAGAGAGGCTGAATACATAGCCATGCCATCTTGTTGTGCTCAAATCCTATGGATGAGATCCCAATTATCTGACTATGGCTTTGAATTCAACAAAATCCCTCTATATTGTGATAACAAAAGTGCCATTGCTCTCTCATGCAACAATGTACAACACTCAAGAGCAAAGCACATCGACATTCGACATCATTTCATTAGGGAGCAAGTGGAAAACGGTGTGGTGGAACTTTATTTTGTGAGAACTGAATACCAGTTAGCAGACATCTTAACCAAAGCTCTTCCTAGAGAACGTTTTGAGTTTATCCTCCCACGACTTGGTCTAAAGAGTCTACAACCGGAAACACTTAAACGTCTTCAAGAGGAAGAAGAGGAGTAAAAGGTTTTTCTTCATCCATCTCTTGTAAATAGTTATAGAAAAAGCAAATAGAAAAATATAAATTTTTCAAAATCCATAAAAATTAGAAAATCTTGAAAAATCCCAAAAATATTGTTACTTTGTCATGTTTTCCTTATTCGATATCATCTACGGACTTTGTGTTGACATTCAAAGAATGTCACGGGTTTTTAGATGTTCCTTGAATGTACATAATTTGTTTTAAAAAAAAATGAGAGAAAGTGTCACGAAGGCTTATAGTCATTTCAGTCTATAACCCGTTTTTAAAGAAAGAACATAACCATGCTTTATTTTATCTTTTAAATCTCATGCTCTGATTCTAAAAACAAATATTTGTTATCTTTTTTGAAAACTAATAAAATTAACTCGATCTCTATTTTTGAAAATCATCTGAACTTGACATTTGTCAAAATATCTATCTCTCAATCAACAACTTATGTCATTGATTGAGGGGGAGAATGATTTCATATCTAAATCAAAAGGTTAGCTGTCATACAATTGGTTCAGACCAAGGTTTATGTCATGTTTTCAAAAGATACTCAAGCATGTTTTTGGAGTTTAAAGTCTCAGCTTTGATCCTTATCGGTTAAATATTTTCATAAGCAAGTCACAATTCTCCTCAAAAAGCTTTCAAAATCAATTTAAATCTACAAATATCACAAATCTCAAATGATTTGAAAATTGTGATCGGGGGAGAATTTGTGATTTAAATTGGATTTAAACTGATAATTCGATAAATGGTTTTATGATGATTCACAAGCTTTCCTCCCCACATGTGCCAAACGATTTCAAAATTTATCATGCACAGGTTGAGGGGGAGCATCTATTTCAAACCAAAACGTGATTGATTTGTTTCAATGTGCAGGTTTTCCCTAATATGTGCAAAACACTGTCAAATTTCTATGCACATATTGAGGGGGAGCAACTTTTTGAAAACCACATCCTTCCCTAAATTATCCTTAACAAAGTATGAAAAATAATAATTGTTTTTATCAGGAAAGTGATGTAGATATCTTTTAGAAAATGGTAATCAAAGAAGTGAATCCTTCCTCTTGCCTCCGTGTGCCAAAACGATTTCAAATACATCATGCACATGTTGAGGGGGAGCTCTTTTTCTAAAAATATCAAAAACAATTCAGGTACAAAATGCTTTGATAATATATCACAAGTATCTGGATTGATTTTCAAATGGTTTTCAATTGGTTCCAATGACAGATGAACAATACCAAATAGACCGACCAAATTTACTTTATGAATGGTGATTAAGGATGGTTAGGTTAGGTATTCGTTCCCACGATCCCGCCAGAGCCGAAGGGATCTACCCAGGGACAATCCACTAGATAATGTAGAGTCCTTAGGTATGATGAAAAAAGGAGAAAAGTGAGATATGGGAAGAGTGCGGACTGAGAAAGAGCTAGAACTAGAATAAACCCAACAAGGTTCTAGTTATGAAGTCTCGGTAAGCACTGAAGGGGTTGAAGAATGAAAAAGAACTAAATGAAAAAGGGTGAAAAGAAATAGCCCTCCAATAATTCAACCTTAGGGCAGAAACCGGGTTCAATTCATATGTTACTGGTGGTTACTAAGGTAACACCGGTATTGAAGACAAGACATCATGTACCCAGTGATGCACTGCACTACAACTTCCCAAGCTACTCAAGTTTCTCTTAAAAGGGACTTGTTTCATTCTCACGGGGAACCTGCATAATCTATCGACTTTCTCTTAGAGATTGTTGATATTGAAGAAGGAGACCCTCTCCCTAGTCTCCGACATAGGAACCTAATGTGCACAATTGAGTCTAGAGCCACGAGATCATCAAATAAATCTCTTTAGGACACTGTCAATGAAGACTCTCTGTTTCACACAATGTGGAAAGAGAGATTAAATCTTAAGAGTCCTACGCATTATCCTTGTGGTATTGCCAGAACATCTGAGTGATATGCAAACATATTCACGATGAAGATGAAAGCCTTCTAGAGCCAACATCAAACAACCTCTTGGTAGGTGACATGTGAGATCTATCCAATGGATCAACCATGTGACAACTGAACAGAAACAATGGGGCGATTCAAACTTATGAATCAATCCTGGTTCAGGTTATGTATTGACTGAGACCTTTGAAAAACCGGTCGTTGTGCTTAAAAATTCTTTTCCTTAGCACATCGACTGTGTATTAATATTTCAAATATAAAAGGTGTTTATGATTGATAATTGATTTTTCTCAAAAACCCTCGTTGTATTGCAAAAACACTTTATTGAGCAGTACTCGATTGTTTTTCAAATCTCTTTTCATCAATCAGTGAATCTCAAATTCGCTGGTTCATTCACTCCGTGTTGTCTTCTTTGAGACGTTCCGGTGTGAGAACAACTAGAGCAGCTGCGAAACCATGTCAAGGAGATTCTTCGGAATTATACCTGATCACAGGCAATACTTGTACTGATCAACGGGAAACCGTGGGCCGTGTACCTCAATTCAACGAAAGTGATCAAAGACCCTTTCATGAGCTTTATTGCTAACTGTTTTATGCAGGTACGCCCGACGTTTGCAGTTGATCAGAATGGAGAGGTCAATCCATAGCCGCATGCTCACACAACACATTCACTTCTAAGGAAATCATGATAAATGCATCAACGACTCTGATATTATCACTCCATGCTTCTACTACGCAGCTGTAAATATCATGAATCAACTAAAGCTTCCGCTACTCTGATGAAAAGATTTCATGATCCAGAATATGAGCATGTCGGTTCAAAAGTCACAACTTCACATAATGTCAACACCACAAAGGAAGAGTCAGAGATTTATGGTAACTGATGATCTCAAAGCTGGCTCAAAACTCATTATCGCGTGGATTAGTTAAAGACCTCCACTTGGACTAACCAAACATGCAATAATGAATAATCAAAGACTACGGGCTTCAGAGCAAAGAACATTAACAAGAATCCAAGAACAATCTTAATGTAATATCAGTTTGTATTCAATGTAATTTGAGGTGACCTCCCTTATGGGGAGATTGTTAGGATTTAGTAAATCCAGTTATTAAAGTGTCAGTCACCTCAAGTATATGCAATCGTTAGAAAGCTCGTAGTCGTAGTTATTTAATGTTAAGTAGTATTTAGTTAAGTAACACCGTGGAGGACGGAAGGGTCTTTACCCACTGTATGCCTGATCCACAGCCCGTAGGTGGCGTTTTATGTAAGACTATAAATACCCTCTACCTCCCAAGGTAGAGGGTTGGAGCTCATAATAACATTTTCACTTTCTCTCACTAAGTTCCCAAACCTCTAACTATTTCTCTCTCTAAAACCTAATATTATACGCCTATGTGTGATCATGGTTTGATGTATTTGTGAAATCCAATATGTTACATAATTACTACATTATTATAACCAAATTAAACTTAGGTTATGTTCAAAATGGTCGCATAAATATGATTTCAGATTTGAGGGTTTTACACTTAACTTATTTTGTATGCATAAATGCACATATGTATGAATGCCCCTATAGGTGTCTTGCCAAACACCCAAAGTTTCTCAAATGATATGCTTCTTTTTAACCAGTTGGCACGACCCATCCAGACGGGGGTGTCAACCCAGTAGATCCATTCACAACATTCACGTTTACAAGTGATAAACGGTTCACGATAAATGGGGACTTAATGGCAATGTGGTAACTTGGGCAATTCGTAAATGTTTATGCACTTGTGTCCGTATGTAAAATCAAACAATGTATATTCACCCCAAGTATTTCAAAACAATTATAAACAAGTAAGTATGGGGATATGAAACTCACCTCGAGTAAGTAATGTAATGGGAAAAGAATACGTAAGTATAACGACAAGATATTTCTAAAGGCGACTTAAAATAATAATTCGTTTTAGAAATGATACGACATGTACTAAATGTATATGAGTTTTGAAAAGTTTGATCACCCTTATATACTTGTAGTGAGGTTTTATAAAGTTACGTAAGTTAAAAGTTTAATAAAAACGAATTAAACGCGTTCACAATTTCAAAACTTTAAAATAAAAGTTAGTTTTAAACCCGACTTTGAACGGGCGTATCTACTTCATTTCTAGCTCGTTTTTATCCGTTCAACTCTCTAGACGTAGGTAAATATGTCTACTTTTAATAAATCAAGGCCTCGGTTTGTGAAAATATGTTTTAGGTGTCAGTTTATATCCTTTTATACACGGATCTGCTGTTTGGAAGAAAGTTTCCCCGACTTTGACGGACTATATCTCACTCATTTTCTAATAAATTTGTCTAAATTGAACGTTTTTGGTTATCTTTACAAAAATGTTGGTCATTATTGTTTCAGAAAAATCAAAGTTCATACGGGTGTCAAGTTTGAAAATTTTCAGAAAGTTTTACTCAACTTTCGGGGGCCATATCTCCTTCAATACTTGTGCACTAGGGTCGATCCAACTTGATGAGTTTAAGTTAGGGTCTTAACTACAAAAATTTCAAAAGAGTCAACTTCTCAATCTACTCTTAAGGTGGTGCTAATTTTGTTTGAAATTCAGATCTTAGATTCAAATATTTTCAGACACCTTCATTTGTTAGAAATACCAAAACAGCTCCAAAAACTACGAAAGTCGATGGGGAACTACGTAAGACCTATATCTAAGGGTGTAACAAAGGAATTTGTCCCAAAAAGTTTCTAGAGTGGGTTTATATAGTGATGAAGTCCACTGAAATCTAAGGATAGATTCTAGGATTTTGTAACTTAAGTTTAAATCAAATCTCAACACATCAAATATATAATGATGATATAAAATGAACATGAAATAATAAATAGGGATGAAAAACATGTAAATGAGATGCTTACAATGATATGGTGATGATTTAAAAGAAAATGGTGAACTAATTACCCAAGAACTCTAACAAAACCCTAACTTCCAAGCACCAAACCCTAGCTTATAAATGATACCCTTAACCAACTTTAAACCAACTGGAAACCCACTTGTTCTTGGTGTTATTTCTGCCAAAAATGAGCGTGTGAGGTGAGAGAATGAGTAGTGTTCGAATGTGGTGAGAAAGGTTCGCATGGTGCCTTATATTTTCAGAAGCATTTTGAGAAGTTTGAATGTGGACTTCTTAAGTCACAAGCACTTGTATGGATACTTGAGGAAAACAAACAAGTCAATGGAATCTTGTGACTAGCTAAACGGGCGTGTTGTAAGATCAAGGATGGGGAGGCTTTCAACTTAGCTACTTTTGATGTTAACCAAACTATAGGATGTTGTGATGTTCTAAATCAAAAAGTGGTATTGTCTCGGTTCTTCATTCATGGCTGATTCTTGTATGCTTGGGGGGTTATTTTGAATTTTTGGTAAGTAGATATGTGTATAAGTGTATATAATGTAAGGGTGTTGAGTTGGTTAAGTGTTGTATGCATGTATGAGACCTAAATTCAAAACGTAGAAGTTTTACCAAAAACTTGTAAAACTAAATGTATAGAATAATAAAAGATGCTTGTAAAGTTTTTTTTCGTCGTACGTGATTTAACCCAATGGTTATACGTTAAAGTAAATATTCTAGCATTCAAAGTAAAATGTTTTGAGTTTATAGTCAAGTATGAACCTGAGTTGTCACATTATCTTCTACGCATTTATATAAACACTCCTATCTCGGGGTTCTTACCACTCGAGGGACACCGAACATACGATTAGCCTCATCTCACACATTAACTTACTCAAATCCTTGCTTTATATATCATACGTAAATATGGTGCCATTTTTGGGACCTATGACATAAACAAAGCCATCGGTTTCATCTTTTTCGACACCAGAAAACCCAAAAATTTCCTATTTTCATAACAAATACGAACACAAATTTTCATCTCATTCTTGTCATAAACAAAAACATTGTTTCAAAAAGCATGACGGATGTGCAAAAACTAATTCATCTAATAAATACACAAAACATTCAGCAACTACCTCACGTACACATGATTCAAACTTGGTTACTGGGTAAGAAGCAAAATAGTGAGGTACCTGAGAAATGGGTTCCGACAACCAAGGGACAATTTTATTGGGAAGGATTCATACCTTCTTAGGATGCAATTGTCATCACATTCGTAATTGCTTCACATAAGATAGGCAGGATCTACATGAATAGGGGTAACACAGTCAACATTATGTACGATCATTGTTTTAGACAGGTTCCTGAAAATTCATGAAACTAATACGCCCTCCGACTACTCCTCTCATCGGATTATCATCTAAGAGATCTCTGCATGAGGGACTACTCAAACTGGAAATGACAGTGGGAACTTACCCACTGTCAAGAACAGTCATAATAGAATTTCATGTTGTCAAGTCAAATTTCAAATACTAACATCTTATTTGAAAGAACAACCATACAAAAACTATGTGCAGAGGTGTCCATAATCCGATCACATGTGCAATTCCTAAAAAAATTAGAGGTGGCCACGGTCAATAGTGATTACCTATGCAAAGACGTAGAGCTAGCAGAAGCAGTGGATATCATGATGATCAAGGAAATCTAATGGAAGGAGATGTCTGAGAAATGATAGGGAGGAAAAAGTGGTCATCAATGAAAAATATCCAGATCGGCCAATTACTATCAAAAAACACCTTCCACCCCAGGCAAAAAATTTGCTCATTCAATTATTTGCAAACAGCCTTGATGTTTTTGACTAGACGTCAGCCGACATAGGAGGCTTCCTAATAGAATTAGTTGAACATACTGTGGGTCTCAACTCTCAACAAATATGCAACACCCATCAGAAAAAAATGAAAAGCCTCTCCATGGAAAGGTCAGAAACCATGACAACTCAAGTTAATGATATCGTCCAGGCAGGGATCCTTCGTCCTATGAAATATCATACATGTGTCGCAAACCCAGTCCTGGTGAAGAATGGAAATGGCACATGGCCCATGTGTGTCGACTTCATTGAATAACAAAGCATGCCCCCAAAAAATTTATCTACTACTCTCAAATGACTAGAAAGTATAATCCCTATCTGACTTTAAGTATAAGTTTTCTTGACGCTTACAAAAAACGAAGTTATGAGGTTTCTAGAAAAAGATGTTTACGACTTTAAATACCTCTAATTGAATAGACAAACCATGGATTACAAGATGTTTATGACATGAATTAGAACCTTAAAGTTTCTGTAAAACACCTACCTAAAACCCTAAATCAGTTTAGGGTTTAGGACTTACAAATAACACAGTTATGAGCCTCCATTTGTAAGTGTTTTTGTTGTGCCGGTTGTATGATGGTGTCACACTTAAAGGGTGACGACATCAGCTTGTTTTTTCCAGTGTTGTAGATCTTCGTGTTCTCTTCGTGTGGCCTTTTGAATCATCCAAATTCGACTTCGTATGAAGAAGTTAAGGCCAAAACAAAATCGGACACTTCGCGGGCAAGTTGTGATAGCCTCCGAGTGTAATTTGTGAAGGCCTCCAGGTGTAAGTTGTGACCACGTCATGATGTTGGTCATCACACACTGTTCGGTCACAAAACTATTAAAAAAAATCACTTTCTAGGCACATTTGGTGACGGCGTCACAACCCCGGTCACAAATCCGAACTTTTGTTTTTTTTCTTCCAAACTTCATCCAAATATGCCAAAAACATGTAGGTTACCACCAAATGCATATAAAAACCAAATATTAAGGTTTTTAAGCATTAATAGAGATAAAATGACATAGAATGCATGAAATAGTCGTGTTAATGACCTCTAAAATTGTTACCAATGTGCACCTCATCGCATAAAAATATAAAAATACCAATAATAGCCCCCATCCCAAAAAGCATTAGGGATTTGCCTTCACTTCCTTCGCACCATTCCCCTAGAGAACGAACTTCCTCTCGATAGTTGCCTATATTTTGCTACATCAATTATGTATACTGCTTAGAAGTTGAAAGCTTGACCTCGCATCAGTTGCAACAGAGATAAATCTAATCTAAAATAGTTTTTTTTTACGACTTTTGTGACTTTTAATTGCGCGTGACAATACGTCCAACTGGTTCAGGCGACGATTTCAATACCATTTTCTTATGAATTTAATTATGTATCTATGGCCGCTGATGACATCAGCTAACTCTAATCGGTTTGAGAGGTATAAGCAAAACAATGAGCCATTATTTTTTTAATACGCCGAAGTTTTACGACGCCTGGAGGCGGCTACGACGACGATATCGGTGTGCTTTTCTTCCTAATTTAAATACGAAGCCAATGGAACTGACTTTGGCAATTAACTCTTTACGGTTGGAATTATGGTCGAGTAAGTAGGCTGTGATTTTTTTTTTAGATTATGGATACGACATCGACTACGGTTTGATGGGGTGGCTTACTCGGATACCATGTTGGATTATAAAATCTTCATAGGTTATCGAATATATTAAGCATCATATATAGAGAATAAACTAGTCTTATTTTATTAGTAGCCATGATTGGGGCTATAGTACTGACTATGCATAAGACTACCAAGGTGAAAAGACAGGAACAGACAAGTCTAGCGGACTCTAAGCTCATAAACGAGCATGAACCGACTAACCTAACATATCCTCTAATAAAAAGAAGTGCTTATTGATTTTAATATTTTATAACACTAACTATTTAGCGCCACAGCTACGTACGAGCACGTGACTAGTATATATACTTACACACATCTTTTATGAGGTGTAACCTATCGTTTGTGTTTCACATAGCACTTTATTCACGCATTTTTCTGTATGACTTAGAACTAGAGTTCTAGAAGGCGCGCCATGGCGGCGCCAAAGCGCCAAGCGTGGCCTCAAAGTTACGAAATAGATCAAAGTGTCAGCTCTAGGCGTGACGTGAGTTGGGGCGTGAAAAAGTGCGCAAAAAGGCAAGACGTGACGAGTTTTTCTAAAAGGTTTAAGAAAATTACAAATATTTGAGATTTGAGCTTGCATTTACTAATATTTTAGATTTAGCCTTTAAAACGTCATGCTATCACGCCTCACATTAAGACTAGAGGCTTGACCATTATGTCAAGCCACGCCCAAGCTATGTATAAACTTGCTTGGAACCCATAATTCGTGTTTTTCCTATTCGATGGTGACTTCATAAACATGTTTCATATTAGTTGGTCAAGATTCCCAATAGAATAGTTCGTTACTTAAAGAGATATTATTATTTCAATAGCGACTTTTCAACTGCAATGATCCCAATAGAAAAACAAAAAGAATATATTCATTATAATTTGTGTTTACATTATTTATATGGTCCATACCATTTTAAGAAAAATAGAAAAAGAGCGTCTTCAATAGAACCTTCCTAGCTGGTGACGATATTGTGGACGTACTCAATCCCACAGTTCTATAAATACTTATTTCCACTCTTTACTCCATTCGAAAACCATCTTCTAATAATTTGCTAAACAAAATATAATCACTTAATCATGTCAACTCCCGATGAAGTTGCAGCACTCGAGTTCATTCGTCAACACCTTCTCGACGAATTTGAGTCTTTTCCTATAGATGATCATTGCACAACAAGCTGTTGTAGCTCCATATCTACCTCTCACTCAGATTGCTCGAGTTCAACCGATTCAAATACATATAACCAAACTTTTCATATAGGCTTCTACGAAAAAGAAGTTACGAAACATGAATTAATCGATGTTGAATCGTTAAAACCGGTTGAACGAATAAGGAGAGAAGAGAGGTGTTATAGAGGTGTAAGACGTAGGCCGTGGGGAAAATTTGCAGCCGAGATTAGAGACTCAAAACGTCGCGGGTCTAGAGTTTGGTTAGGTACGTTTGATAGTCCTATTGAAGCTGCTGAAGCTTATGACAGGGCTGCTTTTGCTATGAGAGGTAGCAAGGCTATTCTTAACTTTCCACTTGAGGTCGCGAATGGTAAAAATATTTCAGAGGGAGTTGATGATCCTGTGACACCCTCGTCAAATTGGAATACAAGTGTTTGGGACTAATCCAAAAGATGTGCCTGAGATGAGAAATCCTATGTTAAGAGACGGACCTAGGAATTTTTAAGGATTCCGAAAGATATGATATATGAAGCTTGTCATATGATCTTAACAAACATGGAATGTTTTGTTTTTGGTACTTGCTTTTAATCTGAGTTTTATGGTTGATACTTGTTTAAGAATACTTAGAGTTCTTGAATTCAAGGTTACACAAATGTAATGTTTGTGATCATATTATGCCTAGAACTACGCACCTTTTCTGTATCGTATGTTTATGGATGATCAACATGCATTCAACTATATGTAATCTCGGCACATATACTAACAAGTCATATTGTGTAGTAAACTTTTAGGAAAAAAACTATAAATTCATAACGTACTTTACAAAAAAACTCATTATGTTCTATCTACTTCACTTATTGTCATAATACATAACCGTTTTCATTTTATTCGGTTATTGACAACTAAATACTAAAACATGACGTGGCTCAATTGCTCGAATGCTTAAGCTGAACGGAGTGATCGTGATATGCATGTCGTGACATGCATGGTCACGCGTGAGTTCTAAAATAGAAGCCCGAGTCACGGCATATTTGTGTTACTAATGGTGACCGGCTCATTAAAGTGAAAATGAGGTGCAAAAATTTGTGGGGCCTAATTTTAAAAGTAATATTTTTTTATTTGCTTTTTGAGTGTGTATATAATATTTATTCAGATATATTTATATAAAATTGATATTTTAATGAAATGTAAGGAAAAAATGACCAAAACAAATGAATTGAGAAAGAATGAGAGAAAATGAAAAAAGATAAAAAGCTGATATAATACTAATATGACGATGATCCGATCATCACCACCACCTTTAGTCTTATAGCCTCATATGAATGATTTACCTTAATATTTAACTTAATATTTAATGTTTATGTATGTATATCTACATCAATATGACAAGAATGTGAAGCATATTCGATTGTGGCCGGTTAGGGTTATCGGTTATTAACCTTTTTAGCACCCAACCATGTGAACCATATATAACTTATTTGAATTTAAATAGATCATTTTGTTCGGATTTTATATCTAGTTAACCAAGTAACACTACGAGTACGCAGCGAAATTTGAATCTAGTTTAAGCAATTAGGTTAACACATAATTAATAAATAATAAGTTATAAAAGGGAAAAAAAAAAACTAACCCTCGTAGTCACCCACAAGTATTAACGAACAAAGAAACCAAGTATTCAAAACGAATACCTCTACGAGTTCACACACAAACACTTAACCACGAATACGCCCGATAAAGCTAGTCGTGAACGTTTACCCAAACAACCTTTTGTCTTTACTTGCACAAATCGAACCAAAGAAAACCCTAGAAACTCTTTCCTTCTCTGTCCGATAACCACAGCAACCCGAGAACTAAATACTAGTTCTGTCTGATATCTTCTGCGACTTCTTTTCCTGCCCGTAAATTCAACAATCAAAACCTTGTTTTCTGAGTTCAATTCTGCTCGTAACACTTCAAAAAATCAGGACCAAGAACCCTTGAAACGATTGGATCAAAGAGATGGAATTGAGGGTTTCAATTATGAACAAAACCCTAATCGGTTTTTGAACACCGATCGGATCAGATGTTATTGATGAGGATTAATCGATTGTGTAGTTGGGATAAGGGATATATGTCGTGTGTTTGATAGGTAGGGTGTGGTTGTATATATAGCCATGTAAACCTAGTTCATATGGGCCTCAAACTTGAACCACAAGCCACCACCTTTCCTAATTCAAACACAAGTCCACTTAGTCCAAAAATCAATCCAAACGCCCTATGGAAAACCGTTCAATGGGCCTTGGATCATTCACCAATCGGATCAAGTTATACAGGTCAAATATAGTCCAAGTAGTAAACGTATAAAGATGTACTCTCGTATTTAACGTGTGTTCCCCCATAGGCTCACACACTTCTAGTCGTTCCTATGCAAATCCACTCCCACATTCCAACAGCTCCCACTTGGGAGTTGGAGTAGCAGATAACATAAAAACCAATGACGGAAATGCCTAGCAACGCTCTCACTCGCTATTTAACTAAAAGTGCATGAGATATAGTTTCATAAAATTTTATCAGTAGCATGGTCATTAATGTCTTGCTTTAATCATCATTTGTTATTGATACCGTTAAACCATGGATATGGATCCTAACTCATTCCATATAGTTTAACCATTTAGATTCTCGTTATATATTTCAATTCAAATATAACAAATGTAATCAAGAATCATCTTGCATTACCCTTTTCGTTTGGCCAAACAATTATCTGATTAAATCTGGAGAGGCGCCATGGTATCTTTCTACACATATCAAGTGGAGTAACAAATCTTTTGTTGACTACAAGTGTTGTGGATGCTGCTTCACATCACTCCGAAATATAGCTTTTATAACTACCTTATTCAGGATAGCGTTTGGCTTATACTTACAAAAGTGATATCCACACATAACAGAACTTGCTTTTATCTCAAGTCTAAAGACAACTTTAACAAACCATTTTCAATATTTTACTTATGACAAGGATCCAAAAGTAAATATTTGAAAGTTGGGGTATCCAATATGCATCCCTTGTGAATACACATGAGTTTGGCGGGGAACAATCCACGTTCTCGTTAGAATATAACCAACACTCACATTTGCCTTACATAACAATATTCCCATATTGTTAACTGACAATGGACTTATTTAGAATGATAAATCATTTCATGGATTAAACATGCAAATATGGAATAACATATTATATGAATAAAATAAGAAATACCTCGTATCTTTATTTATCAGAAAGTAATAACTGTCTTACATTTCCAAATTATCCAAATACTAATTAACATATAGATTTACATGAGACTACTAGCTGGTATTAAACCTATACCTCTAGTAAATTTAGAATGCTTGGGATACGCTAAAGCTTTCGTAAATGGATCAGCAAGGTTGTCATCCGTGTGAACCTTTGATATCTTCATGTCACCCATCTTAATGGTCTCTCGAAGATAATGAACTTTTGCACGATAATGTCCAGCACCCTTGGTGATTCCGCTTTCATTAGCTATAGTAATGGCTCCAGTATTATCACAATACACATTTATAGGTTCTTCAATTGTGGGAACAATGCCAAGCCCAGAAATGAATTTGTGAACCCATACAGCCTCTTTAGATGCATCACAAGCAGCTATATACTCATCTTCTATATATGAAGTAGCAAAGATACTTTGCTTTGTGCTTTTCCAATCAACAGCACCTCCATTTAAAATGAACACATATCCAGTATGACATTTTAAGTCACCAGCATCTGTCAGATATCCAACATCAGTGTAACAAAAAACCCTGAGCTCTTGTTCCGTCTCCCCTCCATAAACCAGAAACATATCCTTAGTATTGTGTAAATACTTAAGAATATTTTTAACAGCAGTCCATTAAACTTTCTGAAGCAGTCATATGGCCATATGCTGAAAATACCATATGGTAATATAGGACCTGCAGAAAATTTTATAAAACAATACTTCACACCTTTTTCGGAAACCATACTTCCGTGACTCAAAACTTAACAAAACTTTCCATAAATCTTTAATATAATATAATGCATCATGTTCATAACTATTCGACCCGTTTGACACCAAAATGGGTATAAATACACTTATACCAAACACCCCTTTAACTTTGACTATAAACACTTAAAACACACTTTGACCCAACGGTTGGCCACTGATTCATCAAGACAATCATAACATACAAATTGATACTTGACTACACCATACAAACTATCATAGGACCAACGGGGGTACAAACTCGACATTGAGCTCGGTATACTACCTAGCTCCTACTTCCTTACCAATCTTCCAATCTTCCACATAACTAGCAATCCGTAAGCCTTAGCGCAAGCTTACCATCATCACCACATAACAACCTACAAAGCATTAACATCTTAAACCGTAAGCACGAATGCTTAGTAAGTAAAGCGAGTATAACATATCATTATAATTCATTCACGCATAACACGCTATCACAATTATAAAGCATAACCACATACCTCGGCTACTTAAAGCCCTAACCATTATTTCCTCTAATCCTTTCTCATCTAACACGTAACTATCATCTTACTCATAATCACATAAGCACAACTAACCAAGCAAATCATCAATCTAGCACATAAGCCACATAATGCGTAACACATAGAAATCATTATAACTTTACATTATAGCCGGTTTACTTACCTTAGCTCCAAGCTAAGTCTAGTATGGACATCATGACTCGACCTTCATCACCATCATCATCATCCTTCATCATCATAATTAAACTATTAAAACATAACCTAACATCATAAACAAGGGTTTACATAACCCTTAAAACATACTAACCTTCCATCCTATATCATCATATGATCATATCTTGATCATATGATGATTTCCCACTTAACCCATAAACCTTAGCCTCAATAACAGCAAATAGAGAGATTACTTACTTGGGATTATCATTGCTAGAACTTAACCTTAACATGGAACTCATCTCCTTAATCTCTTTATCATCCAAACTCTATTTCCCTCTCTTTCTCTTCTCCAAAACCGGACACACAAACACACCCAAGAATGGTGTGGAAAAGTCTAGACATCCCTAGATATAACTAGTTAGCTTGCATCTTTGGACAATTGGTATAACTAGTTCCTTAAGTCTCATTCATTCCACTTTGGCCACATCTAACTTATAACACATATATTTCTTGGCAACTTAAGTCCTTGAAGTCCATTCCCTTCTTGTTGTGCCACATAATACTTTTCATAACTATATAACACATTCTTTGATTGTCACTTTGACTATCAGGCTTGACTACAATATAACATTCATTGACTAACCAATCACATAAGGCCTTTGGTCCATTTTCATCTAGGGTGGGATCCCAGTACCCGGGAAATGGGTCTAACAATTCTACCCCCTTATTTAGATTTCGTCCCCGAAATCTCTCGTCTATTACTATCCAAAACTCATTCACAACATACCCCCATTCTCATACTTCGAATCCTTAGTCATTTCATTGAAACGATCTAGATGATCTTGCAATTCCATTCTTACTATAATACAATCATTACTCATAGTCCACTATAAACAACACTTCACATCACAAGCTTATCTAAGACTTCCCACAATGACGATTTGTCATCCGGAAACATCTACTATTTGACTTTATATAAGTCAAACTTCAACACTATTTCCACGTCATTCATTAATGCACTAACATGACCTTAAGTCATAAACTGGTCAAATTCGCATTCTACTTAACACCCAACTCATTTCTACTTCAAAAATTGATAACTCATTTCAAATTTATATAAAGTACCATATAAACGACACTTTCAAAATCTTTCTCACGCATTACTTAAGCAATCTTTCCTGTTAAATTTTGGAAATACTACTCATCATCTTCTCAACTTAAAGCACAAACTCATTCTAGGCGTCTATCTTAAGGTTTCACACATGACCTTAATGCCGTTATAAGTTTCCATTCAAAGCTAATCTCATTTCTTATGACGTCTAACTAGTTTTAGCTTTCACTTTCCATTCTCTACCCGTACTCATGCCATATCGGATACACATAAGCCCACTCATTTACAATTCGTTATTTACATAAAAAGGCGTCCCAATCTATGTAAGTAAGTAATCATAAACTTATGGTTAGGCAATTTACAATTTCTTTATTTAAATGAAAAGGCGCCCCAATCCATCTAAATAAGGAAATTACAAATCATCCTACTTAAGTACTTCCGACACAACAATCATGCTTACTTTACTTTCCATATTTTCTAGCCTGAGATCCAATCTCTCTAACTCTTCATCCATGCCGTGAAAGGCAAGTTAACAACCATGCCATAAGGCAAGCTATACAACCATGCCATGAAAGGTAAACTAACAACCATGCCATAAGGCAACCTATACAACCATGCCATGAAAGGAAAGCTAACAACCATGCCATAAGGCAAGCTAGGCCATCCCGAAGGATGCCAAAACACATGCCATAAAGGCAAGCTGGGCTATCCAAAACGATACCAAAACTAGAGCATTGGATCCAAGCTATATCTACCTTATCATCTTTACTCACTTAATCTTACATGTACTTTTATCATCAAGTACACACTATCATTACAACACTTCTTATTGCCTTAAGCAATTTCAACATTCGCTACCATGTTTACTTCCATCTAGACAAGTTTCTATATAACACTTGTCAATTTATTACATTTACATTTTCACAATGCAACTTATCACTCATCCGTCAACCTCAAGTTGATTCATACATTTTATCTTCTATCTATCACAACTTTAGCCTACTCAACTTTACTTTCTTGTTCACATACATTACTCATCTCATCTAGTCATTGGCATTAAAGCCATATCATACTACTTTACTCTTTAACTTTAATCATGCATCGAGCATTCAGTACTAGTATATTTTACTTATCATGTTTTATATGAAACATGATCTTATCACATCATAACTATGCACTTTAACTTTTCTCATCTCTTTTATTAAGCATGAAAGCAACCATGCTTCTATTATTTACTCACTATCACATCACTTCTTTGTTTCAATATAACTACCACAATTAAACTCAATCACGTCTTCTAAGCACCAAGCTATAAACATACTTCTTAACTTTTTCACATATCAATATGGTTTATCCACCTTTTAGCCAGCATTTGGTCATCACGCATAATGTGGCAATTATAAATTATATTAAATCTATTCCATGCTTCACGCAACTGCTATCATAAACCAATATTTGCTCAATAAATATTACTCACACATATCAATTAAGTCTTACATATTATGCATTCCAATGCATCTATCTTATCTCGTACACTTCTATGTACCATGCTATCAAGCACAATCTCATTCTACTTAGACATATAACCAACCACCATAGACTTAACATCGCATAATCGATAACACTTAACACTTAACACTTATCCTACAAGTGTTAAAACATTCGTAATCATAATCAATATTCATATAATCTATGGCTCATATATCACAATGCATAATCATCTATGTCTAAGCATCAACATTCTAATTAGCCGCAAACACTAGTCTACCTTATAACTAAGGCATCATAAAACTAGTCTACCATTCTTACACGCATTTCATTACCATTTCTCTATCATACATTCATATAATCACAATATAATCACCGGCACCAACCGAGGTGTACGGCTAACTAATCATTCAAACACTTCAAGTCCTCTACGGACTTACATCTCATACACATCAACACTATAAGATACATTCATCGCTTGTCATCAATAAGCTCATCTAACAAAAGACATAGTCCATCTGATACTTAACTATTACTTCCCGCATTACTAACACTTACATTCAACGCTTCTACGAGTGGTTTAATACTAGGCAACCTATTGTGGCAACCTAATTCACTTAAACCAAATCTCTGATACCAAGTTGTTACGCCCCATGAACGACACGACTAAACATCATGAAAATTTGAACTTTTACGCGGAAATGACCCAACTTTAACGTACCTTCTGTTACTCTTTTAACAACTGACGAGAATCTATTACCATTCAGCCCTTGCAAAAGATGAATTACGGTTTAAAAGATATGATTTTTCTAAAATCGACAAAATCTGAAAAATACTCTATTAATACTTTGACGGAAGCATATGGCCATATGCTAAAATTCGACATGGTCATATGCTGGCCATATACCCTTATTAAACTTTCTGAGACAGCCATATGGGCATATGCTGAAAATACCATATGGCCATATGCTGACCATATGCCCCTTATTAAACTTTCTGAAGCAGTCATATGACCATATGTTGAAAATACCATATGGTCATATAGGACCTGCAGAAAATTTTATAAAACAATACTTCAAACCATTTCCGGAAACCATACTTCCGTGACTCAAAACTTAACAAAACTTTCCAGAAATCTTTAATATAACATAATACATCATGTTCATAACCATTCGACCCGTTTGACACCAAAATGGATATAAATACGCTTATACCAAACACCCCTTTAACTTTGACTATAAACACTTAAAACACACTTTGACCCAACGGTTGGCCACTGATTCATCAAGACAATCATAACATACAAATTGATACTTGACTACACCATACAAACTATCATAGGACCAACGGGGGTACAAACTCGACATTGAGCTCGGTATACTACCTAGCTCCTACTTCCTTACCAATCTTCCAATCTTCCACATAACTAGCAATCCGTAAGCCTTAGCCCAAGCTTACCATCATCACCACATAACAACCTACAAAGCATTAACATCTTAAACGGTAAGCACGAATGCTTAGTAAGTAAAGCGAGTATAACATATCATTATAATTCATTCACGCATAACACGCTATCACAATTATAAAGCATAACCACATACCTCGGCTACTTAAAGCCCTAACCTTTCTTTCCTCTAATCCTTTCTCGTCTAACACGTAACTATCATCTTACTCATAATCACATAAGCACAACTAACCAAGCAAATCATCAATCTAGCACATAAGCCACATAACGCATAACACATAGAATTCATTATAACTTTACATTATAGCCGGTTTTCTTACCTTAGCTCCAAGCTAAGTCTAGTATGGACATCATGACTCTACCTTCATCACCATCATCATCATCCTTCATCATCATAATCAAACTATTAAAACATAACCTAACATCATAAACAAGGGTTTACATAACCCTTAAAACATACTAACCTTCCATCATATATCATCATATGATCATATCTTGATCATATGATGATTTCCCACTTAACCCATAAACCTTAGCCTCAATAATAACAAATAGAGAGATTACTTACTTGGGATTATCATTGCTAGAACTTAACCTTAACAAGGAACTCATCTCCTTAATCTCTTTATCATCCAAGCTCTATTTCTCTCTCTTTCTCTTCTCCAAAATCGGACACACAAACACACCCAAGAATAGTGTGGAAAAGTCTAGACATCCCTAGATATAACTAGTTAGCTTGCATCTTTGGACAATTGGTATAACTAGTCCCTTAAGTCTCATTCATTCCACTTTGGCCACATCTAACTTATAACACATATATTTCTTGGCAACTTAAGTCCTTGAAGTCCATTCCCTTCTTGTTGTGCCACATAATACTTTTCATAACTATATAACACATTCTTTGATTGTCACTTTGACTATCCGGCTTGACTACAATATAACATTCATTGACTAACCAATCACATAAGGCCTTTGGTCCATTTTCATCTAGGGTGGGGTCCCAGTACCCGAGAAATGGGTCTAACAACCCGTCAATAGCAAGACCATTTATTCTTGACCGGTTTTTTCGGCTATTGATCATGCCATGGAAAAAACCATAATTTTTGTCACCCTCCAAAGTCCATTTTACCTTGGCCTTCTACTTTAAATCTTTGAGCTTTTGGTGTTCAATGTCAGCCAACAATCTGACATTGTTTGTTCTGAAATCCACATCGGCTGAGGAAAGAGGTGATACTTCAGCTTTTTGATCAATTTCTTTTATCATCGCGTAGAACAATGGCAACATCTGTTTCGAATTCATTTATTGTGATTCTCCAACTTTTGATTGCCTTTTTGAGGTCCTTAAACTTTAACTTAAGTCAAACAGTCGAGCAAGTATGGTGGCTACCAACTTGAGTGGACCAAGACTCGATTAAAATATCATTGAGATCGTTATGAGATAGCCAGGTGTTGGAGAACTTGAATGGTGTTGGACCAAAATCATTTGCCAAGTTAAGAAGTAGGATTGACGAGTGATCCGAAAATTCCGTGTCTCTAATCGGGAACATTTTCGAGCCAAGAATAACGACCCCATTTGTTAGCAAAGGGTCCTCAATTTTACAACATACATCGAGTTTACTCTATTTTTCCTCTTTTCTTTTAAAGAAAAGATAAACGCTTTATAGAAAATTCAGGATTCTCAGGTCAAAACTAGAATCAAACCGAATTCAAATCCAGATTTTCGTTCAGTTTGATCCGCTTTGAATTTATTTGGTTCAGTTCGGGTTCAGTTTTCTTTTAAAAATTCTAAAACAAGAAACCTGAACCCGAACCAATGAAAACCCTACATTATCCCAAACTGGCCAAAAGTGTGATTACTTTTTGAAACAATTAAGTTTATTAAGATAGTGTATACCCTCCTCATAGCTCCTATATCAATGATTGTTCTTCAGTTATAGATTTTTGATAAAGAACTTAATGTTGATGTAGCTTACTTTTATACACTAGCAAACTAAATCGATCATTAGTCTAGCTTGTGTTAATATCTCACAAATGCTTTTACTCTTCTTGTTAGATTTTATATTATCTTTAAAAGTCATGGATATTGTTTGAAAAGCAACATATAGTTGTGGAACATTTCACATGAACAAGTTTTGCTATATACGTAACCGAGCAAATCGTTATAAATTGCAACTCCTTTGTACTTCAATTTAATTTTACCCATAGGCCATAGTCTTCAAATACCGTTACCAATAATATCATTCGATCATCTAATCTCTTAAGTATGAAAACCATCAGACTTAAAATACTAGAAAAAATAAACAGTAATAGGAGTGTTTCTAAAAATGAAAAATAAAAAATAAAAAATAAATGCATACTTGCCTTTTACAAGATTTGAACCCGATACCCATGTATTTTCTCTAACACTTGTTCAAAACTATACACAAATTTCTTTTATTACTCTTGAACCAATAATTTGTGTATGGAAAATGCTATTTTCTTATAAAAATTGTTCCTACTTATCTTTTTACTCACAGAATTTTGATAAGTGTCAGAATTGACGGTTTATATACAAAAAGAGAATGAGTAGAAAAAATATATATAATATTATTGTGTGTAAAAAGATTAGTAGAAAACTTTAGCAATGCTCTTTGTGTATTTTTCATGACACGTGTTTAAAAGACATCCATGTTGGTAAGTACATAAACATGTTGCATGTTATTTTGGTCAAGATTCCAAATATTAGTTAGTTATACATAATACTATTATTACAATAGCGACTATTCAACTCCAATTATCAAAATGAAAGGGTTTTTTTTGTTTTTTTATCTATTCATATAATTGTTGTTCACATTATGGTCACTTCTAATAGAAACAATATAAAAATTGTATCGATTGGAACCTTCCAAGCTAGTGACGATATTGTGGACGTACTCAATCCCACAGTTCTATAAATACTTATATCCACTCTTTACTCCATTCCATAAAATATAAAACTAAAAACCATCTTCTACTAATTTGCTAAACAAAACATAATCACTTAATCATGACAACACTGGATGAAATCGCGGCACTCGAGTTCATTCGTCAACACCTTCTCGACGAATTTGAGTCGTTTCCTATAGATGACCATTTCACAAGTTGCAGTAGCTCCATATAGACCTCTCACTCAGATTGCTCGAGTTCAACCGATTCAAATGCATATAACCAAACTTGTCCTATAGGTTTATACGAAAAAGAAGTTACGAAACATGAAATAATCGATGTGGAATCGTTAAAACCGGTTAAACGAATAAGGAGAGAAGAGAGGTGTTATAGAGGTGTAAGACGTAGGCCGTGGGGGAAGTATGTGTTGAAGCAAATTCCCGCGGTCCGGCTTGACTTGAGAGTTCAGCTTCAATCAACGATGTCGGAGGAAATAAATGTTCCTTCCTGCACAATGCACGACACGCGTTAGCCTCGCCCTGGATGATACCCAGGACCAAGCTCCGGCGTGAGAGTAAGCTAGAGGGTAATAAAGATAGTAATGAATGTGGTGATTAATGTAGGTGTGTGTATTTATTGCAAAACATTAAATGTGTTGGGGTATTTATACTACCCCAACTATGTACCTGCGTCACTATAGATTCACTATTTGTGCAGGCCTATATTACCTGCCTGTAGGTCTACAGCCACCCTAGTTGATAGGCCACGTGGTGAGAATCTCGTAAAAGCTGGATACTGTCACTTGTCGTCCGGACGGTGGAGCTTCTCGTCCGGCTAACGATCCCGCCAGAGACTGGGTCATCCGACCATATACGCCAACATGTCCCCCCCAGTATTGTATCATCGGATGAGGACCGATGGTGCAATACTTGAGATTATTAAATATTTATGAAAGAGAGCATTTTGTTCCGACCCACCGCGGGCCTTAGTAACATCTGTGGTATTGGGCAATCCTGATGGGCCTGGCTATCTAATGGGCTTTTATCCGCGTCTCTTTGTTTTCCAAGACAGACGTGGATGGGTGAGATTGAGCCACGTCGCCTTTTACTGACTGATGGGACGCTTGACAGTCTGTTAGGGTTTTTTCACCGCCTATATATATGCTTTTTACCACAGTTATTTTCTCACACATCTCTCTTACATTCTGAATTGCTCCCGCCCGCCGGATTCCTTCTTCGCTTTTATAAGGTTTGTCTCGTTCTTCCCTGTAATTATTTGTACATCCCCTTCGGCATCCTTTTAGTAATGGCCGAACAAGCAACCGAGGAACAGAGCAATCCTATTTCGACTGAAGCTATCCAACCTTCGGTAGTTCTGAAATTCGACATGCATATATATACATCTAGACTGACACAACCCGAGTTGGACAACATAATCGTAGAATATGGTATTCCCAATGACCTTCGTCCTCAACTCCCTCCGGACGATATGACTATGGACCAACTCCCGGCTGATAAAATTGGCATCTATCCCCAGCAATTGGATACCGGAGGTGTTAGGATTCCTTTTTCTACCTTCCTGTTAAACGTGATTAGACACTTTAGGGTCCACTTTTCCCAGTTAGTTCCTCTAGGCTTGAACCGGGTGACACTTTTTGAAATTAGGTGTTATAGTTTGGGCATCCGCCCCAGGGTATCCTTGTTCCGGGTGTTCTACCACTTGTGCAAGCAGGGGCACTGGTTTTCCTTCGAGAGTAGGACGGGTAAGAAGGCTTACAAGTGTTTTAAAGAGGTGCTCTCCTGTTAGGAATTAGAAATTCCCAGTATTAAAGAGTCGGTCACCTCAAGTATATGTAATCGTTAGAAAGCTCGTAGTCGTAATAATTCTTAAGTTAGGTAGTATTTAGTTAAGTAACACCGTGGAGGACGGACGGGTCTTTACCCACTGTATGCCTGATCCACAGCCCAAAGTGTGGCGAGTTATGTAAGACTATAAATACTCTCTACCTTCCAAGGTAGAGAGTTGGAGCTCATAATAATATCTTTCACTTTCTCTCACTAAGTTCCCTAAACCTCTAACTTTCTCTCTCTAGAATTCCATCTACATGCTACTTTGTGTTATGGTTTGATGTGTATGTGAAAAGTTATATCTTACAATTGGTATCAAGAGCCATGGTTAGATCATATCTTGCACATCTTTGGATTTATAGTGGTTTTTAGGTGGTTTTTGAGTTTGAAAAAGTTTAGTGGTTTTTGCATCATTTGGGTGATTTCTTGTGTTAAAGTTTGAATTTTGTTGGTACTTTTATGTTTAGAATCATCACAAGTGTTTAGGTTTTCATTTGGTAAGCTTGAATCATCTTGGTTGGGTTGTTTTTGGATTGAAAAGTGATGTTTATAAGGTTTTTCTTGCTAGCGACTTAGCTCACGGTTTATTTTTCTTCATAGCGACTTGCTTCACAAAATTGTAGCGAGTTACAGTTTTAAACCTAGCGAGTTAGATCTAGCGAGTTAAAGTACAAGTAGTGGACTCTCCACTACGAGTAGCGACTTGGTGGTAGCGACTTGGTCTGTAGCGAGTTGCTCTTTAGCGACTTGTATCTCTAGCGACTTGTGTAGCGAATTGCTGCCAAAATTTGGCTAGCGACTTGGTCTGTAGCGAGTTACTACTTAGCGACTTGATTTTTGTCTAGCGACTTGGGACTCTAGCGACTTAGTGGTGTAGCGAATTAGTTGTTAGCGACTTGGTTCAAGAATTCGTAGCGACTTGGTTGATTTTTCCCGTCAAAACTTCAAACGGCCATAACTTTTGAACCGTAACTCCGTTTTCAGCGTTCTACCCATCAAAACGACCGTGAGAACGAGGAGAATGGCACGCCGAACAAACTAAAGTTGATTCGGGTCAATCTTCAAGGTCTAAATCCGCTCTGAACAGAAGTTATTGAGGTTTTTAAGTTTTTAGACCTTAATTTCTCAGGAAAAACGGGCATAAACCAATCCGAATCACAACCAAACAACATCTCTGCTAATCCTACAAACAATCATATGTCCTAACACACAAGTGTCTATCATTCCATTGGTCATTGCTTAACGGTTTGGTCTTGATTTTAGTAAAATCCCGCGAAAGATTCTATTTCTCGGTTTGAATCATAGACTTGTAAAATCCCGTGCATTCTACCACATCATGTCTTACTCTACTGACCCAGTGATTTCAGAAGTGCTTAAATTGTATGATGATGTAGACAACCCTGAGAATGTTAGCTACACTGAACGATTAAAGATGATTGAATCAATCAATGAGGATGTGATATCTCCGGGTTCAGACTTTGAAAAGACTGAAATGCACCAGTCAATGCTACAAAATGCCATGCTAAAGGAATGTAACATTGAGCCCTTTC
Source organism: Chrysanthemum seticuspe (assembly GCA_019973895.1). Lineage (NCBI taxonomy): Eukaryota > Viridiplantae > Streptophyta > Magnoliopsida > Asterales > Asteraceae > Chrysanthemum > Chrysanthemum seticuspe. Next base: position 85,459,791 of record BPTQ01000001.1, on the reverse strand, counting down.
AACTACTTTATCAGCACCTCAAACTACTTTTATCTACAACTATGGATCGAACAAGCAGTGCTCTCCTTCGTCAGGATTTTCCCATCTTGACAAGAACTGTGCTACTAAACTTAGAACAACTGAGGTTTCAAATTACTAAAGAGAAGTTCTCAACTGATGAATCTAATGCAGCTCTTCAAGTAATCTTTGATCAATTTCAGCCATTTATCCGGGGGGAATATTCCTCAGATTTTGATGATGAAATGACTGAAGTGTCTTTCAAGAAACACACTGGAATGGAAATTAGCGTGTTCATTGAGACACTCATACAACTCATGGATAATGTGGAGAAGTACATTGAGGAAGTTACACAAAAAGATGAAAATGTGAATGAGTGTCAGGTGCAGTTGAGAAATAGTTGTGATAAGTTGAGTAATGTATCTGTTAAAGAATCGGGTGTTGTTGAATGCAGAATGTCAGAGTCAACATATAATGATGAGTCGGGTAAAACACCAGATGATGGATCAGTTGGCACTGAATACAGAGGCTCAGAGATTGATAAGCTTGACACATCCAGCGGTCCAGTGACTCTTGTTACACATGTTGTGGACGCAGATAACAGACCAGAAATTAAGCATGTGTCATGTAATGAGGTACCCTTTACTGTTCAACATAGTGCATCTGCTAAAGCACTTAAACAAACTGATCATAATGTTGAACATGTCTTTCATAAATGTTCTGTTACTGAGGCTGAGTCTGAGATTAAGTGTTTCAAAACAAAAGATTTGGTTGATAAGAAGGCTTTTGATGAACTTTCAAACAAATTCTCAAATCTTGAAAAATATTGCATTTCACTTGAAATCGCGATTCAGAGTAAAGAAGAAAGTTTTCAACTTAACAAACCATGTAAAAAACCGGAACTTCCTGAATTCCGTGAACTTTTTGAAATTAACACTTTGAAAGCTCAGCTTCAAGACAAAGAGTCAACCATTTACAATCTGAAGAAACATATTTCTGTCTTGAATGAGAAAAGTAATTTAGTCATGAATACACAAGACATTGATGCTATTATAACAAGAAATAATGAACTGTCAATTTATGTGGCTAAATTACTAAAGGAAAATGAGTCTTTGAGAAAGCATCACATAGAACTTAGTGAGTCTGTCAAAGAAGCTAGAACTAAGTCAATGGAACAAACAAACTCTTTGATAGAAAAAATTGATGAACTCAAAGCTCAACTTCAAGATAAGAGTTTCGCTATTGTAGCCTTAAAGAATGAGCTTAGGAAAACTCTAGGGAAAAGTGTGAACACTAAGTTTACAAAACCATCAACCTTGGGGAAACCAGTTTCTCATCCCACTAGAAACCGGTCCATTGTTAGACAGCCTACTGCGTTTATATCCGAAAGACCAAAATTTTCAAAAACACGGTTTGCCTCCCAAGTTGATGAGAAACAAGTTTTGTCAAAACCAGTCACTTCACCTGAGTTGCCTAAGAATTATGCTTCTTGTTCCTCTAAACCTCAACAAGCATCTACTTCTACTCCCAGCACCTCTAGGATTAGTTCGAAAACAGTGTCAAAATCAAGCATTAAAACCCAGAATTCATATGATATTAATGACCTGTGTAAGAACTATTATCTAGAAAAAGCTAGAAAAAAGGCACAGATTCGAAAAGACGGAATTTTAGGTGCAAGACCTAGGGTGATGAATTCTACGAGATTTCAAGGCACTGCTAGTAGTTGTAAACCACTACCTAGGAACACTCAAAAGACTAGGGATTGGCGTGCAACTAAGAGTAGTTATTTGCATAAGAATGCTAAGCATGTAGAAAACAAAACTAGAAATTCTAAGTCTTTTCCACATATGAAACAGTTTCCTAATTCACATGCCAAGGTACTATCCACTAAGACCACTAACGCGACTAAGGTTCAACATGTTGTGAAACAATACAAACCAAAAACCTCGCCTAGATGGATACCAACTGCTAAATCTTTGGAAACTAGGATCAAGGATAAGTCCTCCACTGTGCATAAGAAGCCTTACAATCCTAGACCTTGCCATAAGTGGATACCGTCTGGTAGAATGTTTAAGGATGCTGGACTTAGGTGGATTCCTACCGGAAAGCTGTTTTCTGATGAAAAAATCAAGGTTGACCGTGAAACCCCAAAGAGTTTGGATACTAATGTCACTAACCCATATATATGCAATCAAGCTTGTAATGTTAGTGCAGGTACTCCTTACTCAGTTGCAGATACTTCGATCCTTCAATACATGGACTGGCTTAAAGTATGGATTACAAATGGATTGATATCTCATAACTCACGGGCTCAAGTTTCTCAACATTGATATTCAACCGGCTATGACGTCTGCTCACATCAGTTCAGGCCTCGTACTTCATCATTATGGCGTCTGCAGATAACACTTCAGGCCCCGTTCCTCAAAGAAAGGAAAGGTGTACGCTTCAGTGCGCTTTATCTTCTTAAGAAGAGAAATCTTCATGTTTATGACCATTCTCATCGACATTCTTCATCAACATGCTTCATGCTTTTTCCATGCGCTTCAGTCATCAAGTGAACCGGACTACTGATAATTACTCTTATTCCTCTTGCTCAATATGATGAAGATGGCGACATCATGTGCTAATTTTGCCGGGGAGAAGTGTGAATAGAATTCATTTGGATGATAATCACTTGGTTAATCAAGAATGGCATCTCTGTATGCAATTCTTGAGGGGGAGAAGAAGTGTGAATTTTTTTCATGGTTGACTGATATTTGAGAATATATGGTCAAACGGCTCCTAACCCATGTAAGAACCGAGATTCTTCTTATCGGATCATCTTCACATGTAGTTTCTTCTAAGAGCCGTTGGTTGACATCTTCACACGGGCTGATATGATTAAATGACAAAGTGCTTCTAGTTGCTGGGCTGATTTCTTTGATGAACATCTTTATGTTCTTGTTTGATTGGGAGGGATTTTAATTAAGGGGATTTGCTATTTACAAGTTAACGGGAATGCCTTTGGTTTGAAGAAGATGTTAACTGTCTATTTCCCCATTCGGATAATCTTGAAGAAGGTCGAGTCTACAGTCTAATCTATATTTGAAAGCTACATGATTAGAAGACTAAAGACGAATTGCATTTGATGATCTAAAGACTTCTTCTTAATCCGGGCTGAGAAGAACACTTGAAAATCTTCGTCAGTTTAGGGGAGAGCACTAATTGGGGGAGATTGAAAAGCCAAAATTTAATCCCCAATTAGACTTGCTCAGATTCTTAAGCAATGATTCATTGCTTGATTTTTAATGACACTCCTCCAACGCCTAATGCTTCAATTACTAAGGATAATTGGGATTCATTGTTTGGGATTCATTGTTTTTCAAAGATATGTTTGATGAGTACTTCCAACCTCTAACGAATGTTGATCATCCAGCTTCTGAAACTCATGCTCTGGTTTCTATTGACTCAACTGGTTCACCATCTAAGAAGTACTTCTTGGAATTCTCAAGAAACCTTATCTCTAGTTACTTCACAAGGCGTTGTTAATGACTATCATTGCAGTTGCACTCATGAATAGTGATCCGCTCTTTGGTACTCCTTTGCCAAATCTTCACGGATCATTGTTTCATTTTTCTTCTCCAAATGTGCACTCTGTAAATCAACCACATGAACATTAAGGAAAATGACTTCCTCATCCGCTTAAAAACATTATTGGTAAATCTTCCAGATCAGTTTCTACATGTATACCGTAAGGAAGAATGCATTGATGTTGAGGAATCATTTGCTCCGGTTCAGTCAGTGGGTCAATGTACATCTGATTGTATGTTTATTCACGTGTTGGACATTTGACACAAGTTGATTACTTCGAAGTTACTCATTTATAACTTATTTGAGGTTGAAGTTGACCTTCACAAAGGCGTGTTCTTATTTCATAACTTGCTCGGGCTTAAGAATTTGAGTTGAAGACTTGGTTTATCTAGTTACCAGCAGTCGGGGTGGATGGTTGAAGACCTGGTTAACTATCACTATTAGGATTTACGTTGTTTTACTCAGTGTCACATGCAGATGACGATGTGGATAATCTCAAGAGGTGTTAATGTCTCATACTTTGTTTGAGTAGTGAGTACTTAGAGATTTGCTTGAATCATAGACTCTCGACACCGTCCTTCCATCTTTAAGTGCAAGCTTAAGACACAAATGCGGGGAATTCGACTTCAGTTTCAAGTTTGGTATATCGGGTTTTTCTTCAACAGTGGTCACTTCAAATTGTCTACATATGGGTTGATAAAGATAGTCAGAGAGAGTTTATGTAGCAGTTGATTCTCACAGGATTCATTTGGGCTATTTGAGTTCTTCTCACAAGATTTCAAGTTTATGGATTTATTATGTTTTGCTGATTCTGAGGTATCAAAACCAGCAAGGGGGAAAGATGTATTATTCCAACTATTTGGGGGAAATGGTCTCTGGAGCCTTTTGGTATGTGTTACTTCAGCGTTCAGTTGAAAGAAATGTGAGGAGAATATATGGTACGTGAGATGATATTGCTTATCGACATCTTCGATATGTTTAATGGTAAAGTGCATCAGGCTATTGCTTCATGTACACATTGGTATGATGATTCCAATGAGAGTGCAAACGATTAATGGGAAGAGATACATTTTAGTCGTTGTTGATGACTACTCTAGATTTACTTGGGTCAAGTTTTTGAGGACTAAGGATGAAACTCCATCTGTCATCATCAAACTTATCAAGCAACTACAGGTTCTTCTTAACAACACGGTTAGAAGTGTTCGAACAGACAATGGCACAGAGTTCGTTAATCGAGACTTAAGTCAATTTTATGAAAGTATTGGAATCAGTCGTCAAAGAAGTGTTCCACGAACTCCTCAACAGAACGGTGTAGTTGAAAGACGAAATCGAACTCTTGTGGAAGCCGCTAGAACAATGCTAATTTATTCGAAGGTTCCAATGTTTCTATGGGCTGAAGCCATTGCTGCTGCCTGCTACACCCAAAATCGTTCTCTCACTCACACCTCTCATGGAAAAACTCCATATGAACTTATTCATAAACGAAAACCTGATTTATCCTATCTTCGTGTGTTTGGTGCTTTGTGCTATCCAACAAAGGACGGTCAAGATTTAGGTAAATTAAGAGCTAAAGCAGATATTGGAGTTTCTGTAGGTTATGCACCAAACAAGAAGAGTTACCGAATCTACAACAAAAGAACCCGAAATATCATGGAAACAATTCACGTGACGTTCGATGAGCTAACCGGTCAAATGGCTCCTGGACACTCCAGCTCAGGACCCGCACTTCAAAACAGTCCCATTGGTTCATCCCTTGTTCCAAAATCTTCTCAAGAAACTTCATATGTACCTCCATCTGAAGATGATTTAAAGAAATTGTTTGATCCTATGTTTGATGAACTGTATGATTCAATTACTAATGAGTTGTTGATCCCTACAACAGAGGATGCTCATATTCCTGTAAATGAAGTCAATCCCTCAGTCTCAATATCCTTAAGTCAAGAAGCACCTGCTGCTGATCCTTCAGTCTCATCAACAAATCATCATTCTTCAAATGTACATCATGGAAATGTTTCTGGCATCAATGATGAAGTGAATACCTTTGCTACTCCCGAAGATGTACCCTTTGAGAACGTATTTGCTCCGGAATCATCAGAACCATCTTCATCAGGAGAAATTGACTCTGCAACTTGAGTTCCTCAACCACAACCACATGAACACCTAAGGAAATGGACTCATGATCATCCATTGGACAACATCATTGGAAACCTCTCCCATCCTGTATCCACTAGGAAACAACTTGCAACCGTTGCCTTATGGTGCTTTTTCAACTCCTTACTCTCTAAGGTCAAACCAAAAGATGTTAAAACTGCCATGAATGAAGACAGCTGGTTCAATGCCATGCAAGATGAAATTCATGAGTTTGATCGACTTGATGTATGGGAATTAGTACCTACTCCAGACTGTGCTATGATCATTGTTCTAAAGTGGATCTTCAAAGTGAAACTTGATGAGCATGGTGACGTTCTGAAAAATAAGGCACGGTTAGTGGCTAAAGGTTATCGTCAGGAAGAAGGTATAGACTTTGAAGAATCTTTTGCTCCAGTTGCTCGAATCGAGGCAATCAGAATCTTTCTGGCTAATGCTGCTAGTAAGAACATGGTAGTTTATCAGATGGATGTAAAGACGGCATTTCTAAACGGAGATCTTAAAGTAGTCGTCTACGTCAGCCAACCTGAAGGATTTGTGAATCAAGAGCATCCTACTCACGTTTATCGTTTGAAGAAGGCTCTTTACGGTTTAAAGCAAGCTCCAAGGGCATGGTATGATACACTGTCAAAGTTTCTTCTATCAACCGGATTCATCAAAGGAGCAGTTGATCCTACATTGTTCACCAGGAAGTCAGGCAAACATTTGATTCATGTTCAAATTTATGTTGATGATATCATTTTTGCCTCGACTGACCCAATGGAATGTGATCGTTTTTCAAATGAAATGAGTTCAAAGTTTCAAATGTCAATGATGGGACAAATGTCATTTTTCTTGGGATTACAAATTTCTCAAAGTCCCGGAGGCATTTTCATTAATCAATCTAAATATGCAACAGAGATTTTAAAGAAATTTGGATTTGATTCAAGTGACCATGTTGACACCCCCATGATTGACCGAACCAAACTAGATGAGGACCTCTCAGGGATCATGATTGACCAAACGAAATATCGGAGTATGATTGGATCCCTGATGTATCTCACTGCTAGTAGACCAGACATCTTGTTCGCTGTTTGCATGTGTGCTAGATACCAGGCTAAGCCTACTAAAAAGCACCTTGAAGCAGTTAAACGGGTCTTTCGGTATCTCCAAGGAACCATCAATATGGGACTATGGTACCCGAAGGACACCGGTATGTCACTAACGGCCTATGCAGATGCTGATCATGCAGGTTGTCAAGATACTCGTCGAAGTACGTCAGGAGGTGCTCAGTTTTTGGGTGATAAGCTTGTGAGCTGGTCTTCAAAGAAGAAAATGAGTACTTCTATTTCCTCTACAGAGGCTGAATACATAGCCATGTCATCTTGTTGTGCTCAAATCTTATGGATGAGATCTCAATTATCTGACTATGGCTTTGAATTCAACAAAATCCCTCTGTACTGTGATAATAAAAGTGTTATTGCTCTCTCATGCAACAATGTTCAACACTCAAGAGCAAAACACATCGACATTCGACATCATTTCATCAGGGAACAAGTGGAAAAAAAAAGTGTGGTGTAACTCTATTTTGTGAGGTCTGAATATCAGTTAGCCGACATCTTCACCAAAGCTCTTCCAAGAGAACGTTTTGAGTTTATACTTCCACGTCTTGGCTTGAAAAGCCTTCAACCAGAAACACTCAAACGTCTTCAGGAGGAAGACGAGGAGTAAAGGTCTATCTTCATCTATCTCTTGTATATATCTATTGGAAAAACAAAATACAAAATTATAAAACCTTCAAAAAAAAAAAAAATATATATATATATATATATATATATTGTCAATTGGTCATGTTTTTCTCGGTTCGATTATATCTACGGTCTTTGTGCTGTCATTCAAAGAATGACACGGGACTTTAGATGTTGTTCGAACTCTTAAAAAAAAAAAAAAAAAAAAAAAAAAAAAAAAAAAAAAAAATTGGGAGAAAGAGAAATGGTTTATTGTCATTTTCAGGCAGGAACCCGGTTTTAAAATAAAGAACAGAGCCATGTTTTAACATGTTTTCAAATTCCATGCTCTGATTCTATAAACATTTATCTGCTGAAAACCAAATGCTTTGAAAAATAACTCGATCTCTATTTTTGAAAATCATCAGGACTTATTTGTCAAAATCTCGATCTCTCAATCAACAACATATGTCATTGATTGAGGGGGAGAATGATTTCAATTAAATTAAAAAGTTATTTGGCATTAAATTGTTTTCAAAAGATATACATGCATGTTTTATAAATGGAGTTTAAAGTCTCAAAATCCGATCCGTATCAGTTAAAACACTCTCACAATCAAGTCACAAATTCTCCTTAAAAGCTTTCAAAATCAATTTAAATCTATACGAGATCACAAATCTCAAATGATTTGAGAATTGTGATCGGGGGAGAATGTGTGATTTAAATTAGATTTAAACTGATAATTATGTAAATGGTTATAAACGGATGTACATGCTATCCTGCCCACATGTGACAAACGATTTCAAATTTTCAATGCACATGTTGAGGGGGAGCATCTATCTTAAACCTTTGATTTGAAACGTGATCATTCATCCTAATGTGCAGGTTCCCTCTAGTATGTGTAAAACTCTTTTCAAACCTCGAGACACATATTAAGGGGGAGCGAATTTATGGAAACCTCATCCTTCCCGGAAATGCTATATTTACTTGATTTGATATGGGAAGTGATGTTGATATCTTTTAGAAAATGGTAATGAAAGAAGTTAATTCTTTCTCTTGCCTCCGTGTGCTTAACATTTTTCAAATACTTGATGCACATGTTGAGGGGGAGTTCTCGTTCTAAAAATATCAAAAACAATTCAGGTACAAAATGCTTTGATAATACATCACAAGTATCTGAATTGATTTTCAAATGGTTTCTATTGGATCCAATGGCAGATGAACAATACCAAATAGACCGACCAACTTTACTTTAATGTACGATGATATAAGGATGATAAGGTTAGGTATTGGTTCCCATGATCCGCCAGAACCGGAGGGATCTACCCAGGGACAATCCACTAGTTAGTGTAGGAGTCCTTAGGTATGATAATAAAAGGAGAAAAATGAGATAAGGGAAGAGTGCGGACTAAGACTGAGCTAGTACTGGAATAAACCCAACAAGGTTCTAGCTATGAAGTCTCGGTAAGCACTGAAGGGGTTGAAGAATTAAAAAGAATTGAATGAGAAAAGGGTGAAAACAAATAGCCCTCCATGTATTCAACCTTAGGGCAGAAACCGGGTTCAATTCATATGCTACTGATGGTAACATCGGTATTGAAGACAAGACGTCATGGACCCAGTGACGCACTGCACTTCAACTTTCCAAACCACTCAAGTTCCTCTTAAAAGGACTTGTTTCATTCTCACGGGGAACCGACATTATCTATCGACTTTCTCTTAGAGATGGTTGATATTGAAGAAGGAGACCCTCTCCCTAGTCTCCGGCACAGGATCCAAATATGCACAAATTGAGTCTAGAGCCACGAGATCATCAATAAATCTCATTAGGACATTTTCAATGAAGACTCTCTGTTTCACACAATGTGGAAAGAGAGATTATATCTTGAGTCCTACGCATTATCCTTGTGGTATTGCCAGAACATCTGAGTGATGTGTTTACATATTCACAATGAAGATGGAAAGCCTTCTGGAGCCAACATCAAACAAGCTCCTGGTAGGTGGCATGTGAGATCTATTATATAGATCAACCATGTGACAACTGAACAGAAACAATGGGGCGATTCAATCTCTTGAATCAAACCTGGTTCAGGTTATGGATTGACGGATACCTTTGAAAAACCGGTCCTTGTGCTTAAAAACTCTTTTCTTTAGCACATCGACTGTGTACTCATTTTTCAAATCAAAAGGTATTTTTATGATTGATAATTGATTTTCAATAAAACCTTCGTTGTATTGCAAAAACAATTTCTATTGAGCAATACACGATTGTTTTTCAAATCTCTTTTCATCAATCAGTGAATCTCAATTCGCTGGTTCACTCACTCCGTGTTGTCTTCTTTGAGATGTTCCGGTTTGAGAACAGCTAGAACAGCTGCGAAACCCTGTCAAGGAAATTCTTCGGAATTATACCTGATCACAGGCAGTACATGTACTGATCAACGGGGAACCGTGGGCCGTGCACCTCAATTCAATGAAAGTGATCAAAGACACTTTCGTGCGATTTGTTGCTAACTGTTGTATGCAGGTACGCCCGACGTTTGCAGCTGATCAGAATGGAGCGGTCAATCCATAGCCGCATGCTCACTTAACACATTCAACTCAAAGAAATCATGATTAGTGCATCAATGACTCTGATATTTTCACTCCATACTTCTGCTATGTTGCTGCCAATATCATGATTCAACAAAAGCTTCCGCTACTCTGATGAGAAGATTTCATGATCCAGAATGTGAGCATGTCGGTCCCAAAGTCACAACATCACAAAATACCAACACCACGAAGGATGTGTCAGAGATTGTTGATAGCTGATAATCTCCAAAGATGGCTCAAACTTATCATCACGTGGATCAGTAAAAGACCTCCACTTGGAATAACCAAACATGCAATGTGAAGAATCAATGACTACGAGCTCAGGAGCAAAGGACTACATCAAGAATGCAAGATCAATTGTTAAATGTAATATCTATTTGTATTCAATGTAATTTTGGTACAAGATTGAGGTGACCTCCCTTAGGGGGAGATTGTTAGGAATTAGAAATTCCCAGTATTAAAGAGTCGGTCACCTCAAGTATATGTAATCGTTAGAAAGCTCGTAGTCGTAATAATTCTTAAGTTAGGTAGTATTTAGTTAAGTAACACCGTGGAGGACGGACGGGTCTTTACCCACTGTATGCCTGATCCACAGCCCAAAGTGTGGCGAGTTATGTAAGACTATAAATACTCTCTACCTTCCAAGGTAGAGAGTTGGAGCTCATAATAATATCTTTCACTTTCTCTCACTAAGTTCCCTAAACCTCTAACTTTCTCTCTCTAGAATTCCATCTACATGCTACTTTGTGTTATGGTTTGATGTGTATATGAAAAGTTATATCTTACATCTCCGGTCTTAAACATTGGAAAGAAAAGTTTTTCTTGATTGACCGTAGGGCAATCCCATTTGGCATGGCATGGAGACACAAAGATTCGAAGATTACAGATCCCTATCCGGGCGGGTTTTCCGAGGAGGACGCTAAAAGGCTGAGCAGTACTCCGATTTTGCTAAGGAAGCCTACCATAAGTTTGTTGTGGATGTGCCACCTTTCCTCGGTTTTCAAGAAGCCGGGGTTCGAGCCTCTTCTAAAGGATGCCGGTGGTCACGGTAATTATTTGTCTTGTGCCATGGGATTTGTTGTGTTTATTACTTAGTGTTTTCCTTTAACATTCTTTTTCTTGCAGTTGTCAACATGTCAGAATATCTTGAACTCCCCGAATGGGACGATACTGTAGTGAGCAAAGGTCCTGCCGTTGACCCCACTCGGGAAATCCCCAAGAGAACGACAGATCCTCTTTCGGTAGGTACAGCCATCCCTCTGAAGGATGCTATTGCTAGAAGAGCCGAGGAGGCTGATCCGGATGTTGTGGCAGCCAGGGAGAAGAAAGAAAGAGAAGCTCGGGAAAAGAAGGAGAGGGAGGCGGTCAAGAGAAAAGGTGGTGAGGGCACGTCCAAAGCCCAAAGTAAGAAAAAGAAGAAGAGAAGGACAGGTTTTGTTGAGCAGTTCTCTTCAAGTTCTCCTATGGTGAATGCGAACCCTTTGAACCAAGCTCACCCGGTGGATCAGGAGGTAAATTTAAACCTTGCCGCTGAGCAGGAAACCCTTGTTGCTGCCGCTGTGGGTGGTGATGAAAATGCTGCTGCCGCTGGGGGCGATGATGAAAACGTTGCCCTCGAGGGAATGGGTGATAATGGGGGCGGAGGCGGTGATCAACTGCAACAGATGCCATTGTCCCAACAAGAAGGGGGTCATGTTCCTCCGGTAATTTCCCCCTCCACAATTCCGAAGGTACGCGTTGAAGTACTTGCAAACCCCTCGTCCATTTTGTTATTTCTAATTACTAACTTTGTTTTCTGGCCGTCTTTCAGGTCAATCAGCCTCTCGCAGTCATGGCCCCGACCATATTGAAAGGGTCTTGTTATATTCGGGTATGTTTCAATCTTACCTCCATCCATGTCTGCTTGTTAAAGATTTTCTTACTATCCCTTTTGGTTTTTCTTGTAGATGAGGCCACCAACATTTTCATTCCCCAATGGGGTCTCAGGGATGAAGTCCGGATCAATTCATACCGGTCCTGCCGAGATATGATCGACAATGTTGCTACTCTAGCTGAGAGAGGGGCCTTAGAGCAAGTGAATAATATTGATCTCATCCGCCGGGCATATGAGGATTTCGGGAAGAGCGTGATTGTCTAGGGTGAACTGTTGAGGAGATTCAAGGATCTCTCAAACGGATATTGGCAGCTGAACGAAAGTCATAAGGGTTGCCAGGGGCTTGCTGAGAAACTCTTTGCCGCCGAGAGTGAGAATGGAAGGTTAGCCAAGGAGTTGGGGAAACTGGACTCTGATTTGAAAGCCAGTGCGAGCAGGGAGAGAGATCTGGAGGAGGAGGTTGAGAGGGTAACTCGGGACAGGAACGAGTGGAGGGAGACCTCCGGTGCTCAGGCCGAGAAAATCAGGAAGCTAGAGAGTGAGCTGGCTGTCAAAGATCAATCTCTGGCCGCTCTGCAAGCGGAAAAGGGTAAACTGGTGGCCGAGGTTGCTCAAAGCGAGGTGGTTAAACAGAATACTGTCAAGACACTTCTGCCTTCGGCGGTTCGTCGATTGTTTGGGAGTGTTGAGTACAAAAAGAATATGGCCAAAGTGTACAGTTTGAGCTACCAAGCGGGGTTTGTGACCGGGGCTAAAGTGAACAGAACCGAGGAGGAGACGGAGGCTGCTTTGCAGAAGATCCGGAAGGTTAACAGGGATGCTCCAAACTTGTAGAGAGCTGAATATGACAAGCTTTTCGAAGCTGAGTATCCCTTCACTCAGAAGCTTGCAGACTCTTACCGTCTGCCCTTGGGGGATCTACTAAACATGGAGCCGGAGGTTCCTATTAGAAAGGAGACTCCCGGTCCATCCAATGCTCCTCCTACTACCGAGACTTCGACAGACATTGTGGAAAAGAATGCTTGAGTTCAGCCCTTCTCAGGACTTGTATTTTTGTGAATAATTATTCGGATAACATCGTTGTAATAATTAACAATGCTTCTTTAGCCATCCTTGTGAATGAATGTCTTTTTTGCTCGACATGTGTTTCTTTTATTTATTTATTTTCATATTTCGTGCTTGATATCTTCCTTATGTTATTCTAAGGGCATCCGGCCGCGTGAGCCGTGCATCCGGTTTCCGGGCATCCTCGTGAAGTTAGAGGGCATCCATTACTTGGGCATCTGTACAATTGCCCAGGAATCTGCGTGGTTATTCCACCAGGCATCCGAAGGTGTTTTACACTTGGGCATCCGTATTACGGGCATCCTTTCAGAGTCAAAGGGTATCCGACAGGTTTTCGGGCATACTTGCGTTTTCCTACTCGACGGGGGCCAGCCGTCGGAATTGTTATATTATCACATCAATTGTTTACGGAAAATTGTCTCCTCCTGCGGGGAGCCTTTTATCATTGAAATAATCACACATAGTCGTTTCAGATTACATAGTGATAATAGGATTCTTATCACAATAGCAACTATAAGAAACAATTTCTAAGATTTATAGCATACCAGGTCCGAGGGACCTCCTTTCCTTCCATTGTTTGCAACTTATAAGAGCCATTTTGATTTGCTCCTACTATTCGGTAGGGCCCTTCCCAATTTGGTCCTAACTTTCCTTGATTCTCCACCCGGCTTGCCTCATTCTTCCGGTATACAAAATCTCCTACCTTGAAATTCATTGGTTTGACTCTCCGGTTGTAATATTGTTCAACCTGCGTCTTGTATTTAGCTTCTTGAATGGCAGCATTTTCCCTTCTTTCTTGTAAGAGGTCTAAATTCAGGCGTTGTTCTTCTTCGTTCTGATCTTCTCGGAACATCATTGTTCGATCCGTAGGCATCCCTATCTCCGCCGGAATTACAGCCTCGCTACCGTAGGTCAAGCTGAAGGGGGTTTCTCCGTTGCTCGTCTTGAGAGTTGTCCAGTGTGCCCATAAAACATTAGGTAACTCATCCAACCATCCTGTTCTCTCTCGGCCTAGTCTCGTTTTTATCCCGTCCATCAAGCTCTGGTTAGCCCTTTCTACCAATCCGTTGGCCTGCGGGTGTGCCACGGCTGTGTTTATTTGCTTGATTTTCAACCCTTCACACCATTTTTTGAATGGATCATTGACGAAATTGGTTCCGTTATCAGTGACCATGATTCCCGGTAAGCCGTACCTACATACAATGTTCTCGTATACAAACTTTATGACATCTTTCCCTGTTGTTTTGACCAACGATTTTGCCTCTATCCACTTGGTAAAATAATCGATCGCCACAATCACATATTTGAAGCGGCCTGGCGCTTCCCGAAAGGGGCCCAACATATCCATTCCCCATTGGTAGAAGGGCCAAGGGGCCATGATGGATGTCAACAACGTCTTGGGGAGTTTGGGTACCGGAGAGTGTATTTGGTAAGAATCACATTTCCTAATTTCTTCTCGAGTATCCCGGTGCATGGTAGGCCAGTAATACCCTTGCCTCATAAGCTTGGCCACTATAGTCCTTGGTCCGGCGTGCATTCCACAGCACCCTTCGTGCACTTCACGGATTATGTAGTTTTCTTGCAATGGCCCTACACATCTCATCATCGGGACTAAATAGTCTTTCTTAAAGAGGACACCCCCTTCCATCACGTACTGTGGAATTTTCATCCTTAAGCTCCTAGCCTCATTGGGATCCTCCGGCCAAACTCCTTCTTCCAAACACTTGACGATTGGTGTCATCCAGTTGTCCGTCTCTTCTTCTACTATAATGTTGACCACTTCTTCACCTCCTGATGGTTTTTCTAAAACCTCTACAAGTACTTTTTTGGTCAGGTGGTCGAAGGCTACAGACGCTAGCTTGCTTAGTATATCTGCTTTCTGATTTTGAGCCCTTGGGATATTGCAAATCTTGAAGCTCTGGAAACCAGCAATATAGCTTTTTGCCATGGCTAAGTACTTCTGCATGCTTTCCTTGGTGGCTGTGAAGTCCCCATTGATTTGACTGGCCACAAGTTTTGAGTCTACTCGCACACTTAGGACCCTGATTTTAAGCTTTCTCGTAATCTTTAGACCGGCCAGCAGGGCCTCGTACTCTGCCTCGTTGTTGGTGCTTGGGAAGTTGAGCCGCAGAGCGTAGGTCAGTTCTTCTTTTTCCGGGCTGATGAGGACTAACCCCGCTCCGGAACCTTTATTATTGGGCGCTCCGTCCGTGTATAACAACCATTCTCCTTCGCCTATCTCCATTACATCTCTACTATTTCCACGCCCCGACTCCACCGGTACTTCCGTTAGGAAATCCGCTAGTACTTGCCCCTTGACTGCGTTGCGAGGAACGTAGGTGATATTGTATGCTCCCAATTCCACGGCATATTTGGCTAACTTTCCTGAGGCTTCCGGTTTATTGAGAATCTGTTTGATGGGTTGATCGGTGATAACTCGAATGGGGTGAGCCTCGAAGTACCTCCTCAACCTTCTGGATGCATGTAATAAGCATAAGGCTAATTTCTCTATAGGGGCGTAATGCTGTTCGGCATCATGTAACGTCCGGCTAACATAATGTATCGGCGACTGCCTCCCCTCTCTTTCTACCAGGAGTACTGCGCTTACTGCTCCTTTTGAAGCCGAGAGATATATGAATAATTGTTCCTTCGGCTTGGGTGTGGATAAAGAAGGTAGTTCAAGTATCAGCCTCTTCATTTCCTGGAAAGCCATCTCGGCTTCCTTTGTCCACCGGTATTCGTCTTTATTTTCTTTGGTAATGTTCTTCAGCGTGTCAAAGAAAGGTAGAGCTCTTTCTGCTGACTTTGATAGGAACCTATTCAAGGCCGCCAGCTTCCTACTCAGGCTTTGCATTTCCTTTAGGGTTTCTGGAGATTTCATTTCCATTATAGCCTTCGTCTTTCTTGGGTTGGCCCTTATTCCTTCTGACGTCACCATATACCCGAGGAATTTCCCTTCTTCTACTCCAAAAGAACACTTTCGTGGGTTCAACTTCATGTTTATCTTCCTAAGGTTGTCAAAGGTTTCCGCGATGTCAGCTATCATTTCGCGTTCCGTTCGGCTTTTTATGACCATATCATCCACATATGCCTCCAGATTCCTTCCTATCTGAGATTGAAACGCGAAGTCTACCAACCGTTGATAGGTAGCTCCGGCATTCTTTAATCCGAACGGCATTTTGGTGTAACAGTACGTTCCCCGTTCTGTGTAAAATGTTGTCTTTTCCTCGTCATCTTTATCCATCTGAATTTGGTGGTAGCCCTTGTAGGCGTCCAGGAAACACTTATATTTATACCCCATGACGGATTCAATCTTCCAGTCAATTTTCGGCAGAGGTAATAATCCTTGGGGCACGAAGAGTTCAGAGGCTTAAAGTCAATACACATCCTCCAGCTTCCGTCACATTTCTTAACCAACACCGGGTTGGATATCCATGTAGGGTATCTTACCGGACGGACTATGCCGGCTTTAACCCATTCCTCCACTTCTTCATTGATTACTTGGTTTTTTTCTCGTGAAAAGGTTCTCCTTTTTTGGGCCACCGGCGTATCGGAAACGTTTACACAGAGGGAGTGTTGTATCAGGCTCCTAGGCACCCCAGTCATGTCCGCCGGCTCCCAGGCAAAGATATCTTTGTTCTTTCTTAAGATCTCGATGAGTTGTCTCCGGCATTCCCGCGAGAACCTTGTTCCTATGGTTACCCGTTGCTCGGGATAGGCTGCATTAACCAGGATATCTTCCGTTTGCTTTTGGTTTTCTTGAGTTTCTTGTCCTGTTGTCTCTGCCTTATATTCTGGAGGGAAATTGTTCCTGGGGTCTTGCCTTTCCTCCAATCTCTTGCACTCCATGACCACCGCCCTCTTGGTGGTCAAGGTGGCGATGCCTCCGGGAGTGGGAAACTTCATCATGGCGTGGATGGTCGAGGGCACGGCTCTTAACTCCCTTAGACCCGTACGTCCTAGGATTACATTGTAAGGTGAAGGCGATCGCATCACTGTGAATTTCATCATGACCGTCCGAAATAAACCATAATCTCCAAAGCGTACTTCCAGTTCAATCTTCCCCAAGGGTTTGATAACTTCTCCGGAGAATCCCACTAGCGGTGCACTACTTTCTTGTAACCTAGACTGAATGGATGGGCTAAGGTTATTAAAACAATGCTTGTACATCACTTGGACTGATGCACCCTCGTCAACAAACACCCTCCGAACAAAATATCCTTCGATTTCCGCCTCCAGAATCAATGATTCTTCCGATAGGTCCTCCGTGGCTATGCGTGGGAAGGTTATGGGGACATTCATCCAATCCTCGTCGTAGTACCGAGCTTTCCTCTTGCGGTCTTCGAGATAATAGTTAACCAGGTTGATCACTTTTCCTTTCCCGTTGTTGCCTCTCGGCCTTTCCCGTCCCCTTTGCTGGACATTTTTCACTAGGTGATCTAGCTTTCCCGATTCCAGGGCTGTTTCTAATTGCTTTTTTAGGTGGTAACAATCGTTGGTCAAGTGGCCTTTTTCTCCATGGTACTCACAGAATCTGTCCTCATTCTCCTTGCTCGGTTTTCCCTGCAATGGTGGTGGTGGTGGTAGGTGCAAATGGTGTTCGGTAGCTAATATTTCCTTCGGTTGCTTAGATAGGACAGAGAGCATGGTTCTGTGACTATCAGGCTTGCTAAAATCATTGCGTCGGAAATCGTTGCGAGGCCGAGCATCCACTTTCGGGGCAACGTATGGAGAGAATACCTCTTTGTGTCTGGAATCGCCTCTTTCCCAGGCTTTCCTATCATTCCTTCTCCTGTCCGGTCCCCTGAGATTTCTATCCCTCGGGAACTGGAGGTTTCCTCTCCGGGATAGTTCACCCGTTTCTCCCTTCGGCAACTCGGTGTTTTTATAAGCCTCCTCGGCTCGACTATAATCATCTACCCTAGTCATCATTTCTTTCACGGATTTCGGGACTTGATCAGAAAACTTTTTAGACAGGTCAGGGCACCGATGAGCACCCATGAACGCTGATATTTTCATGAGCTCCGGCACTCCCGGTATCCGGCTAGCCTCGTCGGTCCATCGCTCTTTGAATACCGGTAGTGTTTCATTTGCCTGCCTAACAATCCGGGTGATTTCTGTGGGATCCTTCAGGTTCTTTTGTCGCAGAGCAAACCTCGTAGTGAATTGTTCTCTTAGCTCGTCCCAACTGTCAATGCTCCCCGGTTCCAAATTGCTGAACCACCCTTGTGCCGCTCCATCCATGGTCTGTTGGAACATCCGGCACCACACCGGCATTGGCCATTCTCCTTGATTTGCTGCTCCAACGAAGCGGTTGACGTGATCATCGGGATCAGCCGAACCGTCATACAGCTTTAAGTTAGTAGGCATGATGCACTTGGGGCCAGCGAACTCTACTATCCTCCTCGTGAAGGGTGACCGGGCCAATTCCTTATGAGGTTTACTGAGATCATCTTTAGGGTTTGGTGTGGCGTTTTCCTCCTGCTCATCTTCGTCCGTGAAAGTGAGTCGAACCGGTTTGATAACACCGGTCCTCGTTGCATTGTACTTTCTAAAGAGAGCCTCTAAAGACGCCATCTGGGCTTGTATTTGTTCCGGCATTCCGGAGGTTTGATTATTGAAGACCCCGCTCCCACCTATATGTTCCGGCGGGGAGGTAGGTTTGGGGGGAGGCGGTAACTCCGGACCTATCATTCGATTCTCTGGTAGAATGAATCAGGGTCCCACGGATGGCGCCAATTTGTTGAAGCAAATTCCCGCGGTCTGGCTTGACTTGAGAGTTCAGCTTCAATCAACGATGCCGGAGGAAATAAACGTTCCTTCCTGCACAATGCACGACACGCGTTAGCCTCGCCCTGGATGATACCCAGGACCAAGCTCCGGCGTGAGAGTAAGCTAGAGGGTAATAAAGATAGTAATGAATGCGGTGATTAATGTAGGTGTGTGTATTTACATTAAATGTGTTGGGGTATTTATACTACCCCAACTATGTACTTGCGTCACTGTAGATTCACTATTTGCGCAGGCCTATATTACCTGCCTGTAGGTCTACAGCCACCCTAGTTGATAGGCCACGTGGTGAGAATCCCGTAAAAGCTGGATACTGTCACTTGTCGTCCGGACGGTGGAGCTTCTCGTCCGGCCAACGATCCCGCCGGAGACTGGGTCATCCGGCCATATACGCCAACAGTATGCAGCCGAGATTAGAGATCCAAAACGTCGCGGGTCTAGAGTTTGGTTAGGTACGTTTGATAGTCCTATTGAAGTTGCAGAAGCTTATGACAGGGCTGCTTTTGCTATGAGATGTAGCAAGGTGATTCTTAACTTTCCACTTGAGGTCGCGAATGCTAGAAGTACTATGGAGGGAGTTGATGATCCTGTGACACCCTCGTCGAATTGGAATGCGAGTGTTTGGGATTAACCTGGAACCAAAGTGTTTAGGAGATATGATATGAAGCTTGTCATATGAGCTGAAAAACCTTGGTGGAAAATATCAAAAGAAGCAGATTTGAAGTTAACAGACACGGAATGTTTTACACAAATGTAATGTTTGTGATCATATGATGGCTAAAACGACTCGATCTTTTGTATCGTATGTTTATATGGAAGATCGACATGGATTTAACTATATGTAATTTTGGCACATATATTAACATGTCTAAAACTTTTGTTGCATTCAATCTAGTGACACACTATCGGTAATTTACTCTGAAAATAATATATTCAGTAAACTTGTTTAACATGTACTAAACGTCGTTGGAGACATTTAAATGTTACTCTATCGCTCTTGAACATATAGTAACATACATTGTTTCGCATTTTTATGTACGAGTAGTAGAGGTTAAAAAAACATTTGCTGGTCTATACCTATGTAAATTCCACTAATGGTTGTCGTTGGTGAAATTTGTTTTACGGAGCTCTTTAATGATGAGTTGATGACTTTAGGTGAAAAAGATAATATTGACCATATACTTAACCAAGTAAAAAGATTATCTAAATACTAAAACATGATGTGACTCAAAAATGGGATATACTACAAGTACCTTCTTATGAGTCAATCGTACAAATCTCGAAACACATAATATAACATCACGATTCACACAATATAACCCTTTTATACATGCAATGATTGAAAACCTCCTCTAAAGACTGCCCCCTAAAAAATATGAATACTTTATCTCAATATTTAATGTTTATGCATTGTTTATGTATGTTCTCTGCATCAATATGACAGCAATGTGCAACATATAACTTATTTGGATATAAATATATGGGATTAAGTCGTATAACAGCAATGTAATTTTTAAAATGTAACGTTTTCATACGTGTATTTTTTTAAATTGTAGAATAAAAACGTATTTTCATAAGTGTTCCAATTTGGTACGTGACGATGACGTGTCATACCCGAAAGTCTGATACGTGGCACCATTTATAGAGTAACACGTCATCGTCACGTATCAAATTGAAACACTTATGAAAGTAAATTGCTATTCTACAACTTTAAAAAAATACACATACAAAAATGGTACATTTTAAAAAGTACATTGATACTTAATCCTTAAATATATCATTAAAAATCAGAAGATGGCAACTAGTTAAAAAAAATATTATGTATAGTCTGATGGCAAGTTTAGATAGCTTTATATCCGTAAGACTTAAAGATATAGCGGTTATTAGGGGTGTTAAGGAGTTGAGCTTTTAATGAGCTACTCGAGCTCGAGCTTGAGCTCGGGCTTGATATTTCGAGCTCGAACTTGAGTTCGAACAATAATTCAAGCTCGATTAGTTTAACGAGTCGATCTTATGAAACTAATATTTGGCTCGGCTCATTTGAAAGCTCTTTTAGTTAATCGAGTTAAATGAGTCGAACGAGCTAATCGAGCTAAACGAGTCGATGAGCTAATCGAGCTATACACTTTGATAGCATATAGGAGTTTTAGCCCAAATGGCTAAAGCCCATATGACTATAACCGGTCCACAAAGCTAAAGGTTCAATACATTGCATTTGGGGAACCAACTCACTTGACAAATATCAGCCAAAAAGTATAACATCTCTTTCCTGGAGAATCAGCTCTCAAGAAAACGGCTGGCCTGGCAACTTCTCTTCCAAACCGTTATTGTACTAATGCCACGTGCAGTTAAGAGCTAAGGATGTAACGCCACGTGTCAATCTTATCTTCTCCATGAGGGTCATCTAGAGCCGTCGAATCACACACACCCTAAATGCACCCCTATAAATACACATGCATTTCATGAGAAGAATCAAGTTATTTGTCACACCCCCAAAATGTCGTAGTGAAAAGGTAACCGAAGGCGTGACGTTCATAGCACAAAGACAAGATATAAAAAAACGACCTCTATATGAGCCATTTTAAAAATACACTATTTGATTCATTAAATAAACATAAGGTTTTCAATACCAAAGTTCTCAAGTTTCACAACAATATAAAGATAGTTTTGGAAAAAGACATAATCAAATGATATAAAGTTCATCCAGAAAAATCTTCGTGAATATAACCGTCAACGGCGACTTTATGAATGGACTCCATGAATACCAAACCAAGCAACTTACACGCCTTAGAAATACATGCTAAAAATGTCAACATAATATTGGTGAGTTTATAGTTTTAAGTAATGTAAATGTCAAGTGCGAACAACAATATTTTCGTGTATGACCATTATAACAAATACAATATCATAGAAAAAGTTTTACAAATGCCCGAAGCTCGTGATCCCGAAGCCTTAATGTAACTCCCCAACCCGAGAAGGGACAACAGTCACATTATGCGGTCAAATCAGAACTATAAATGCAAGCGTAAGACTTATAAAATAAAATACCAAGTCATGAAACCATGACTTCCAAAGTACAAATCCAACAAGTTACAAATGAATAGAAAAACCAAAAGAAATGAAAACAAAAGTCTTGAAAACGTAAGTCTAAGATAATGGGGATAACTATCATGGTTGGTCTCTAAAATCTCCTACTCTCATCACCAAATCTCAGCATTTCGCTAAATAGCTGCAGCAGAGAAAAGAAAATGCGGTTGAGCTTAAAAAGCCCAGTGAACAGATATAATAAAATAAAAGTTGAACATAAACAAATATTCGAAGTGGATCATAAAATGAAATGCTGAAAAAAGATATCATAAATGAATGAGTGAAATGAATCCAAGAAAACCTGCGGAAGCAAAATGTTATGTGAAACAAAGAAGGAATGAGAAATCACGGAATCAAAGAATAATCGAGGAATTTCCCAAGTACCTAAACATGCTACATGAATAGGCTAAAACATCCAAACAAATATAAATATCATATTAATCATATCAAATGGAGTAGCGACCTCCCAAAAGTGAAATGAGGTGTATGGCACACACAAACCATTCACATCAAATCCAAACAGAGTACCTAGGATGCATCCATATGCTCCCTGCAAAATAAACGTCATGTCCCTTATACACCTGCTCTTGGAAAACATATAAGCACATGGAAATAATAAATATAAGAATAATCAAATGCTATCAAAATAGGGAACGTCGTGGATCAATCACACCTTCACATAAAGTCTCATGCCATTGGTGCCTCAATGACATGGTCATGGTACCTTCATGACTAGAAAGTACCTTGGGCAATAGAACATAACAAAGGATATGTAAAGCAAAATGAAACAATCATAATTTGTCCACTAATGATGAATAGTAACCAAATCAATGATAGATGATAAGACTCATGATATTAGGATAACAAGAGTCAAGAAACCAAATGGAATATAACAAATCAAATATGAACCACAAATAGTACAATCAGAGATCAAGTCATGAGGATATCTTTACTGATAAGGACGGAACATCTGTACGTTAACAAAGGTGAGAAATGGAGGACGGAATACAAAAAACAAGGACTACTCCTTCTTCACCAAATCTACATGTATATGGTTCATAAATCACTTACAAGATCAATTCATAAGTTACAAATGGTTTTTAATGATTTATACTTATACGTATAACTTATTTTAGGGTTTATATTTCAATTCTAGACAAATTTCTCACGATTTTTAAGACTTGCCAAATGAGCTCCAAATATTCTAAGAAAATTATCTTTGCTTCCCATATCAGTTAATTATCTCCATAAATTTTTATAGATTTTATTACCAAGTATAAGTAACGTTTCAAAAATCATCTTTCCAAATCTACCCAGAAAGTTAACTGCAGATACACACAAAAAGTTTGCCTTTAATTAACCCATTTAGACACTTTAAAAAAATCCACAAAAATTCCAAGAAGTTACAAATAACTTAAACATAACCCCTGTAAAATTAAAGCTCTTAACTCCTAATAGTGAAGGATCCCTTGAAGTTAAAGGTTGGTGTTTGACCGCGAGAAGAAGATGAGCCTCAATTGCTGGAACTAACCAGGGGGGCCAGACTGTTTCTCTTGCCCCTCCATCTTCTGGTGATGAATTAGGGGTTGATGGAAATGTGGGTGCTGACTCCGAAGCCGGGGCTTCTCGGTTATGTGATGATTATGTGGATGTGAATGTTGTACAGCCTGTTCATTTTGCTGCCGAAGCTGATCTTTTAATGTATGAGGATGCTTTTGGGACCTTTTCGGCGTCTACTTGTGATGTGGCTTTAGGTTCTCGGAAAAAGAGAAGGAAAGTTTGCACCGACCCTGTTTATCCTCCTAATAAGTTAAGGAGTGACCATATGGATTCCGGTAGGGCTTCTACTGGTGGTAAGTCTCCGGAATCTATTCAGAAGTTGTTTGCTCAAAGTACGCACTCTTTTGAATTTTGTTTGAATGCTTTACCCACTCATTCTTCTTCTTCTCTTTCGTTATCAATTATTCCTATTCATGAAGTTGGGACGCCTACTGAATCTGATTCTAGTTTGCTTCATCTTGATGGTTCTCCTCTCTGGTTTGTTATTTGATTTTTGTCTTTATGTGATGCCTCTGTTCTTCTCGCCTTTGCTAACTTTCTGCTTGTTGTTTGTTCTTTGGCATATCTCCTGTGCCAGTCATGACGGATGTTATCGTTACTATTGTCTTTTCTGTTGTTGAAAAGGAGAAGGACAAAGTGGATGTTCCTTCCTCTCTTCCTGACAGCTCTCATTCTGCTGGCGGTGTTCGCCCCGTTCTTGATAACTTTTCTGATTGCAATATCTCGGTTGGAGATATTTGTGTTATTGATGATTCAGATTCCAGCTCTTCGTTTGGTGTTTATGTTCCGAAGTGGAATGTCACCAAGAATTCACTCCTTGATGATGCTGATGAATGTCATGGTATGGTGGATAAGTTTGCTCCTCCTTGCTACTTTTCTTCCATTCGTGAGATGGGATATGGTCGGCTTCTTGCTGAGTTTAATGTTGCTATGGCACGACAAATGTGCTTTAGTTCTGAAGTCCGTATGCGGTTGGATTATAATATGATGGAGAGGAAACGCCTATCATCTTTGTTAGAGGAGAGGGACAAGGAGATTCGACCCTTAAGGCTAAAGTTATTGAAGCTGCATCCTCTGAGTTGGCTCCCATTGTTGGGTTTTCCGCAGCTCCTGATGCGGAAGTTATTTCGTTGAAGTATCAAAATTCTGCCCTTGACCGGGAACGAGATTCTCTTCGGGCTGAGCAAACGGAACTTCGATCGTCTTTTGATGGGAAAGATTGTGAGTCGTCCACCCTGAGGGCTAAAGTTGTTGTACTCAAATCTCAGAATGCTAATCTTTCCGGACAGGTATGTATCAGTGGTTTTTTGGCCAGTTTTTCTGCTTGTTTACCTTTTCGTTGTCCTTTGACTTTTTGTTTTGTTTGTAGATACGTACTTCGGCTGCGATCATGAAGAAGGTTGATTCGGCAGTTTCCGACTTTTCTGCGTTGGCTCTTCACCTTGATGAGGAGTTTTATCCTCGCTTTCTTACTTTGTTATCCAGCCAGCGTTGGTTGTTAACTAAAGGTATGAGCCTTGCTGTGTTCAAATGTTTGAATTCTCTAGAGTATTTTACAACATTGGCAGAAGTTATCAGCCGTGCCACTGATAAAGGCATGTAGGTTGGACTGGCGGCTGGTATTATTCATGGTAGGGAGAAAAGAGATCTTGTGGATCTTGATGCGTATGACCCTTTTGCATAAAATTATTATCTTTCTGCCGTGAAGGCCCTTGCGGATGAAGAGTTTTCCTTGCTTTCCACTCTTAAGTCTAACAAGGATGCTAGAATTGCGGAGATTATGGATCTTCTTCGGGTTGAGGGGCCGCATGCGAATGCTCCTATGATTGCTGGGTTACATCCTGATCTTGAACAGGTTGTGGTTCATGTCTATGATAGGGATACTAGCTCTATTATTGGCACTGGTTCATTGTATCGTTCTCTAGGAGTAATTCAGAGAAGGGTTTACCAAGTTAGGAAGCGTCTCGCTGCTCATCAGCCCACTGTTGCTGATGTTTATAATTCTTCAGTTGATCTTTTGTCCGCCCGTAATGTTATGGGTGCGGAAGGACCTTCAACTGGTGAGTTGGCTTTGACTTCTATTACTTCCTTGCCACTTGCGCTTGTTCCTGCTAGTGTCTATGTTGTTCCTGTGAGGCCCCTTTCCACCGATGATTATGATGTTGGAGGGTCTAGTGTTATTATTAATGTTGCAGATGATCCGCACCCTGAAGTGAGTGAGCTCCCCTCCGCTCTGTCTGAGCCTGAAGCAAGTGTGACTGTCTTGGAGCAAAGCTAGTTTGCTTTGTTGGATGTTTATAATCCTTTGAACAGTATTTAGTCTTCTATGTCTTGTAATGTTTACGGTGGTTGCGTGCAACTTTTCCTTTTTATTTTTGCTTTTGCACGTTGTTTTTAACTTGTGCTATGCTACTATCTTTTTCGTCATACGGATATGTATGTTTTTAATAACCTCTGTGCATATTGTTTTGTGCGGTGCTATTATTTTAACGTTATACGGATATACACGTTTGTAATAGTCTTTTGTGCACACTATTTTTAATTTGTGCAGTGCTATTGTATTAATGTTATACGGAAATGCTCGTTTGTAATAGTGTTTGAATAATTTTGGGTTATCCTCTCAGTATTGGGCTTGCAATACCTCTTATGTACTTTGATGATTATGCTGTTCACCTTTTTCTTATTCGTGATAACTCTTTGTTATTCGGAAATAACATTCTTTGGGTCGTGCCCAGTCTCGTGCTTGCGCGTCTTATGCACTTAATTAAAATGAATTTATTGAAAAAATAAAACAATGAAGGTAGCTAAACTTCACTTTTTTATTGATTTGACATGTTTCAAAATACATTACAAAAATTGGTAAATTTAAATACATTATACATTTTCTCTATTATCGATTGCTCTTACCCTTTTTATTTCGAGTTTTATGGCCGCTGGAGCCGTGTCTCTTCCGGAACTTCGTTGATGGCAGACATCATTTTTCTTAGAAGTTGTGCTTCTGAAAATTTTATGAATTTCTTTGTTCTTGCGGAAGTCTCCTTTAGTGGTTACCCGTGATGGGTTGTCTTGTTTATAATAGTTGTAATTTTCTTTCTCGAAGGATTGTCCATGCTGGATGTACTTTTGCTGACATTGTTATTTTCCGTTGGCTTTCCCGGTGCTGGTGTTGTGCTTACGGATATTGTTTCTCCCCTGATGGGCTAGAATCCTCTTCTTGTCTACTACCCTTTTCTTGGAGAATTTCCTGGCGGTTACTTCCTTGTGGAGCTGTCGTTTTCTCTTGACGGTATTCCCTAAGGAATTACCAGGCTTGTTATTTTTCCTTAAAGGGCTGGAATGCTCGCCAAGTACGGTTATTCATTTTTAGCAGCGAGCTTGTAATGCTGTAGGGCATACAGCAAGTGCGATAGGCCTTTCAAGGATATTTCCGGATAAATCCATCCCTTTGTGTGATGTCATGACCTGGTGGGGTAGCTTTTATATATATATCCCGACACCCGCAATTTGGTCATCTTTACCTTAAATCTGGTCTATCCTACCTGATTTTCCTGGATTGGTAGACATACGCTTGCTTGGGGGCCAGGCTATAACAACAAAAGAATGAAGGTGTAATTTTCATCCTTTGTTGCTTGCCGTTGTAAGGGAAGTTTCTTATTAGTTAGGGACTATCTGATGCAATTCATTGTCCCTAACGTTCTTTTCTACTCTTCCCTGAGGACCCATCCTTTTCCACGCTCTATCACTCCCTTTACTACCATTCCACTTCCCTCGTGTCTCCCTACCCTGGTAGCCACCGAAGTTGACCAGGGATTACCTGCACTATCTTATTTCCCAACGGCTACTGGGAGTCTAATCGACAGTATGACTTCTGCCGTGGAAGTCGCCATGTTAATTGGAAAGGTACTTGGAGATGTCATAGAAGGAGGTTTGAGTAAAGGGGTGTTATGAGCTATTGTGGTGGTGGGTTATTAGTCGTCATTTTGGAAGACTAATTGTTATTAGTAGTCATTTAAGAACATTCTTTGGTTGCCGCAACGTCTGCTTTGCTTTTATGTTTTTCTTTTGGGGGGTAAAGGTTTAGGCTATGTGTGAGTTTTTTTGAAAACAACTGTGTGTAAGCAACGTGTTGCTTTTGAAAGTTGATTGCATATCTCCTTCCCTGTGTGCCATCGCGCTTTTCTTCTAAATAACATCTTCAACTTCCTTCAAAGTGACTTTTAGAGGTTTTTGGGATTTTTGTTAAGATTTTTGGTATTAGAGGATGACGCTTTCTCTTTTTCTTTTCTTGCCTTTCCCCCTTTTTTACTTCATGTATTTATAGCGAAGATTTTACTGTTCTTGCATAGTTGCATGCGCTAACATTTACTTTTTCCTACTATTTGATAGGCAAGCACGTGCCTAGGCTCGTAGCCTGGGCGCCTGTTTTTCCTGCTGGATTTGACATAAAATTTCTTGGGAAGGAACGTAAATCTGTACTTGCATATTTTCTCTCCTGTTTGACATTTGGATAAGGTTTATCCTTTTGCTTCCGCCCTTGCCTGGTTGTTATCAAGAACTTTCCTTTCCAAAGCCGTATCCTTCCTTTGATTTTGTTATTTCCCACGTTGTGGAATTTTTGTTTTGTGTCTGTCGCAACTCTTTACTTGCTTCTTTCGGAGTGTTGTCCTTTCCCCGCAACCGATTTTTGTTGAGCCGCGGATTTTTGTACCCTTTATTCTCTGGGAATAATCTCCATAGGGTCTTTTCATGTATGTTGTTAGTCCTACGTAAACACGTGGTGTGTTTCGGTATTCTTCGTCTTTCATGTTGGCTTCTTCTCATATGACTTTTCCGCGATCGAATTGTTTTAAAGTGATAGGGCGCTTCTTCAACATTTGTACTTGCTTCTTGAGTCTTCTCGGTGACTGATTCCTCTTATTATATTTAATTGCTCGCCTCCTTACTTTGTGTTTTTACTTGTGCCTTTTGAGTGTTTTAAGGTTTATGGGATCGGGACTTTTATTCTTTCCGATAGGAATGCCTACCCCGTATTTATTTTATAGGCGTCCCTGATGTGTCTCTCCTGCTGGAGTTCTGATTTCATCTCTTTCTGAATGTGTGCACGGTTCCGCTACCTCTGCGTTGAGTGTTTTTGCCTTTTTTATGAGTAATTTTTTAGTGATGATGATGATTTTTTTTTGTACGAGGTTCAGCATTTGGCTTTTCCGCGCTGTTCTTCTTCCTCTATCATCGGTCCTTTCTTCCTTTCTTCTCTTTGATTTTTCAAATGTAGACATTCTTCCGTGGTATGCCTTGCTTTTCCATGAAATTCACATAATTTACCGTCACTCTTTTCTTCGATTGTGGTAGCTGGGGACGGATTTGGAGATCTTGTTCTCCTTTGTGTCGGCATTTCTCTGAAAGGTTTTTGCGGGATGCGGAAGCCCTGTTGCTTTTCTCTTGTTCTTGGTTTGTTTCTGAATTCTCTTTTAAAGCTTTGCCAATACTTGACTGTAGCTTACCCTCTTGGCATTTGTATCCATGGCCTTCTTCTTCGCGACTCCCTACGACTGTTTCCCCCCGTAAGAAGGAAGTGCTTATATTAATTACTTTATTCATTGACTTTGGGATTCTGTCATGTAACCGCTTAATCAGTTCCGGATCAGTAATTGCGTGCATGAATCCTGAGATTCTCATAACTTCTGGAGCTCCTTTTATGTCCCTAGTTTCTTCTTTAAACCTTCTTACAAAGTCTTCTGTTAGTTCTCCTTCCCTTTTCTTGATGTGATGCAGTTCCACGGGATCCTTGATACACTTATTTTGTTGGAGGAAATTAGCCAAGAAAACCACCTTCAGTTTATCATAACCATCTACTGATTCTGGCGGGAGATCATCAAACCAGACCCTAGCAGATCCAGTTAGTGTGGAGTTAAACATGTGGCACCAGGTTGGCATGGCTCATCGTTCTACCTTTGCGGCTGCCTGGAATTTGAGATGATCTTCTGGGTCTCCACTCCCATCATATGTTTTTACGTTAGTTGGCATACGTGTTTTCGTTGGCATCTCAAAGTAGCGTATACGTGGAGTGAACGTATCAGTCTCCTTGCAGACTCAGGGCCTAGCCAACTCGTCATCGTCGCTATTACTTGGTTTTCGCTTTTTGACTTCGGACCTTCGATATCTACTTATGTTTGACCCATCTCCTGAGCAGTCACCTGCTTTCCGCGACCGCGCCCTTTCTGTTCCATGCCCTCTGAATTTTGGCCTTACTAGTTGCGATTGAGAGTCTCGGTAGCTACTCTCTTCTTTTTTTTCAGCGACATGGCGGATTGGTCTTCTGGGTTCTTTGGAATACACGGAGATACTTTCTTCTTTGTCTCCCAGCCGGTGGAACACACTTTTGCGCAGCCTTTTGAACACCATCTCCCCGTTCACCTTCTTTCTTTTTTGGTGACCTAGACCGGGTACGTCTTCTACCGCTGATATACTGCGTGTTCTGATGCTTTGTGGACTCGAGTTGTTTCCTCAAGTCTCTTCTTCTCATTGGCATTTCTGACTCGTCCGACTCGTGATGATACGAGGCTTTATGAAGATCCACCCGAGTTGTCAGTGCTTTCACCGCTTTGGCTCTTTCTTCCTGTTTCCGAACTTTCTTTGTCACAATAGGTAAGATCTGATCGAAGTACTTGTCACAGTACTTCTGGAGGGCTGCGTCGGACGCAGGCCCTTCGAGATCTGTCGAAGTTGTATGATTTTCTCCTTCCGTTGTATTCTGTAATGTAGATACAAGAGCGGTAGCTGGCTCGGACCGAGTGCCCATAGTGAGTATTTCCCGGAACGCAGTCGTGTACTGGGTCCCACGGATGGTGCCAACTTGTTAGTACAAAAAGTGTGACGGGTTGTAATGGGTATTGGTGTCGCTTGTTGGATTAAGTTAACAAGCTGTTGGTGGGCTGATCTTGTACTAATCCAAGTAGTTTGATTGAATTCCCTACACAAGAAGAGTAAACTGTTAGCCTTACCATGGGGACGGACCCCACGATTAGACTCCGGCGTGAGAGTAAGTACACATTCTTGTCAGAGAAGTAAGAATATGTTTGTGTAATTATGAGAGAGAAAGTTGTACCTTGTATGGGGATTAGAGCCCCTTTTATAGGTGAGGTTTACCGCTAGGGTTTCCTGGTTACTCGCATATAGTAGTTAGCTGCCGGAGCCGGACCTTTGTCGAACAAGGTTCCGTGTTAATCGCGGATGCGGACATAGGATACCTTCCGCGACCGGAGGTTCGGTCTGCTAAGTATCCTGTATACGTCTTTTAGTCTGGACTATAGCAAATTTCGTCATTGGGCTTACTGTTAGCCCAGTGTTCATAGTTATTCTCATTGTTGGGCCTGGGCCCAGTATGTGTATAGCACGAATTAGGACCAGTAGGCATGTTATATGTGCTATACGTCATCAAGTTAAGTATCTTTACAATTTTTTATAGATTTTATTACCAAGTATAAGTAACGTTTCAAAAATTATCTTTCCAGACCTACCTAGAAAATTAACTGCAGATACACACAAAAACTTTGCCTTTAATTAACATTTTGACACTTCAGAAAAATCCACAAAAATTCCAGGAAGTCACAAATAACTTAATATCACCCCTGTAAAATTAAAGCTCTTAACTCCTTATGATTTGAAAACTAAATATCAATAACATCAACTGATTTTCAGACTCAGATTCTTAGGTTCGACGACCAATTTTCTAAAAATCAAAAAGCTAACTACCTTACCTCTAATTGCTATGAATCTTACATATTCAGAAAGTAGACAAAGTGAAATCATGTTTAGACTCAAAATTTTCTTAAAAACATATTGGCATCATCAGTTAAAACACCCATCAATCCGACCCAAAATCTGCACAGATTATTCAAATAAATTCACAACACTCTAAACCCTTTTATACCCTATCCGACCCTTAATTGGTTCTATGGTTTCCAGGTTTTGTTAACCATATTAATGCGTCATTAAAGATGTGTGATTAGCCAAGTTTTGTCATTTTATGTAGCATATAAGTTATGGCCATATTAACGAGACACTCATTAGCATATTAACATGATGATCATGATTCGTATAACAAGTTTATGATTAGGTTAAACATGATTAAAGTCTGGTTTTATGTATACATGTATAGCATGATTCAAACTGATTTTAATGTGTTCCTTAATGTTTATTAGCCGTTAAGAAGAAGGCAACAAAAGAGGTTATGGGATACCTTGTTGAGCAGAATTCAATCACCAAGGCTTTATCTTCTTCTTTTAGGTCTTTTTTAGGGAGAAACAATTATTGTTTTTAGGGTTTGTTGTGGTTTGGTTATAGTGAACGAGAGGGAGGCCGTATATGATGAATGAGGAAGAGGGGATTCGGTATTGTGGAGGATAAAAGAGAGCCGAATAATGTGATATGGGGGAGGGTATATTTGGTTTATTTGTTAGGTTTAGGAGACAAAATCCTTTTAATTAAGGTAGGTAATATTCCAAATTAGTGTGTGCTTATCTTCTTCTCAAAGAAAACGTGAAAAGGGGAAAAGATTACATGGATTTCGGTTTAGCATGTAAATAGAACACGTGTACAATGTTTTAGGGAGAAAGGGTGTGTGTCACTTATTTTATTTCCTTATGTTAAGGTTAGGTTAGGCAAGTCTTGAATAATTTAACTTAGGATAACATTAATAATGTGCTAAGTCAATATAACCTAAAGTTTAATTACTACATTATTATTATCAAATTAAACTTAGGTTATGTTCAAAATGGTCGCATAAATATAATTTCAGATTTTAGAGTTTTACACTTAACTTATTCTGTATGCATAAATGAACATATGTATGAATGCCCCTATAGGTGTCTTGCCAAACACCCAAAGTTTCTCAAATGATATGCTTCTGTTTAACCAGTTGGCACAACCAATCCAGACGGGGGTGTCAACCCAATAGAACCATTCACAACATTTGCGTTTACAAGTGATAAACTGTTCATGATAAATGGGGACTTAATGGCAATGTGGTAACTTAGGCAATTCGTAAATGTTTATGTACTTGTGTTCGTATGTAAAATCAAACAATGTATTTTCACCTCAAGTATTTCAAAACAAGTATAAACAAGTAAGTATGGTGCTATGAAACACACCTCGAGTAATTAATGTAACGGGAAAGTAATACGTAAGTATAACGACAAGAAATTCCTAAAGGCGACTTAAAATAATAAGTCGTTTTAAAAACGATACGACATGTACTAAATGTATATGAATTTTGCAAAGTTTGATCACCCTTGTATACTCGTAGTGAGGTTTTATAAAGTTACGTAAGTTTAAAGTTTAATAAAAACTAATTAAACGCGTTCACAATTTCAAAACTTTAAAATATAAGTTATTGGTTTTAAACCCGACTTTGAACGGGCGTATCTACTTTATTTCTAGCTCATTTTTATCCATTCAACTCTCTAGACGTAGGTAAATATGTCTACTTTTAATAAATAAAGTCATCGGTTTGTGAAAATATGTTTTAGGTGTCAGTTTATATCCTTTTATACACGGATCTGCTGTTTGGCAGAAAGTTTCCCCGACTTTGACGGACTATATCTCGCTCATTTTCTAATAAATTTATCCATTCAAAATCCTAATTGAAAGTTTTTGGTTATCTTTACAAAAATGTTGGTCATTATTGTTTCAGAAAAATCAAAGTTCATACGAGTGTCAAGTCTTACAATTTTCAGAAAGTTTTACTCAACTTTCGGGGGCCATATCTCCTTCAATACTTGTCCACTAGGGTCGAGATCCAACTTGATGAGTTTAAGTTAGGGGCTAAACTACAAAAATTTCAAAAGAGTAAACTTCTCAATCTACTCTTAAGGTGGTGCTAATTGTGTTTGAAATTCAGAACTCATAATCAAAGATTTTCAGACAACATCATTTGTTCAAAATACCAAAACAGCTCCAAAAACTATGAAAGTCGATGGGGAACTACGTAAGACCTATATCTAAGTGTGTACCAAAGGAATTTGTCCCAGAAATTGTCTAGAGTGGGTTTCTATAGTGATGAAGTCGACTGAAATTTAAGGATAGATTCTAGGATTTTGTAACTTAAGTTTAAATCAAATCTCAACACATCAAATATATAATGATGATATAAAATGAACATGAAATGATAAATAGGAATGAAAAACATGTAAATGAGATGCTTACAATGATATGGTGATGATTTAAGAGAAAATGGTGAACTAATTACCCAAGAACACTAATAAAACCCTAACTTGCAAGCACCAAACCCTAGCTTATAAATGATACCCTTAACCAACTTTAAACGAACTGGAAACCCACTTGTTTTTGGTGTTATTTCTGCCAAAAATAAGGGTGTGAAGTGAGAGAATGAGTAGTGTTCGAATGTGGTGAGAAAGGTTCACATGGTGCCTTATATTTTCAGAATCATTTTGAGAAGTTTGAATGTGGACTTCTTGAGTCACACGCACTTGTATGGACACTTGAGGAAAACAAACAAGTCAATGGAATCTTGTGACTAGCTAGAATGTCGTGGGGTTGTAAGATCAAGGATGGGGAGGCTTTCAACTTAGCTACTTTTAATGTTAACCAAAATATAGGATGTTGTGATGTTCTAAATCAAAAAGTAGTAGTGTTTTAGTTCTTCATTCATGGCTGATTCTTGTATGCTTGGGGAGTTATTTTGAATTTTTGGTAAGTAGAGATGTGTATAAGTGTATATAATGTAAGGTTGTTTAGTTGGTTAAGTGTTGTATGCATGCATGAGACCTAAATTCAAAACTTAGAAGTTTTACCTAAAACTTGTAAAACTAAATGCATAGAATGATAAACATGCTTGTAAAAGTCATATAGTACTTATTGGACATATACTAAACTTATTCTAGCACCGGTATTTGTGTAAAGTTGTTTTTCGTCGTAAACAATTTAACCCAATGGTTATACGTTAAAGTAAATATTCAAGCGTTCAAAGTAAAATGTTTTGAGTTTATAGTCAAGTACGAACCTAAAAAATATGAGTTGTCACATTATCTTCTACACATTTAGCAAACACAAAACATATCACTAAACCCTATTTGTATGTGAGCGTTACCCTGACTTTAGATAAACACTCTTATCTCGGGGTTCTTACCACTCGAGGGAAACCGAACATACGATTAGCCTCATCTCACACATTAACTTACTCAAATCCTTGCTTTATGTACCATACGTAAATATGGTGCCATTTGTGGGACCCATGACATAAACAAAGCCATCGGTTTCATCTTTTTCGACACCAGAAAACCTAAAAATTTCACTATTTTCATTACAAATACGAATACAATTTTTCATCTCAATCTTGTCATAAAAAAAACACTATTTCAAAAAACATGACGGATGTGCAAAAACTAATTCATCTAATAAATACACCAAACATTCAGCAACTACCTCACGTACACATGATTCAAACTTGGTTACTGGGTAAGAAGCGAAATAGTGAGGTACTTGAGAAATGGGTTTCGACAACCAAGGAAAAATTTTATTAGGAAGGATCCATACCTTCTTAGGATCCAATTGTCATCACAGTCATAATTTCTTCACATGAGATAAGCAGGATCTACATGAATAGGGGTAACATAGTCAACATTATTTACAATCATTGTTTTAGACAGGTTCCTAAAAAATCATGAAACTAATATGCCCTCCGACTACTCCTCTCATCGGATTCTCATCTAAGATATCTCTGCATGAGGGACTACTCAAACTGGAAACGAAAGTGGGAACTTACCCACTGTAAAGAACAGTCATAATAGAATTTCACATTGTCAAGTCAAATTTCAAATACTAACATCTTATTTGGAAGAACAACCATACAAAAACTATGTGCACAGGTGTCCATAATCCGATCATATGTGCAATTCCCAAAAAAATTGGAGGTGGCCACAGTCAATAGTGATTACTTATGCAAAGACGTAGAGCTAGCAGCAGCAGTGGATATCATGATGATCAAGGAAATCTAATGGAAGGTGATGTCTGAGAAAATGACAGGGAGGAAAAAGTGATCATCAATGAAAAATATCCAGATCAGCCAATTACTATCGAAAAACACCTCCTAGCCCAGGCAAAAAAATTTCTCATTCAGTTACTTGCAAACATCCTTGATGTTTTTGACTAGACGTCAGCCGACATGACAGGCGTCCTAATAGAATTAGTTGAACATATTGTGGGTCTCAACTCTCAACAAATATGCAACACCCACCAGAAGAAGAAAAAAATCCCCTCCATGGAAAGGTCGGAAACCATGACAACTCAGGTTAATGATATGGTCCAGGCAGGGATCCTTCGTCCTAAGAAATATCAGACATGCGTCGCAAACCCAGTCTTGGTGAAGAATGGAAATGTCACATGGCCCATGTGTGTCGACTTCATTGACTTAACAAAGCATGCCCCCAAAAAATTTATCTACTATTCTCAAACGATTAGAAAGTAGAATCCCTCTCTGACTTTAAATATAAGTTTTCTTGACGCTTACAAGAAACGAAGTTATGAGGTTTCTAGAAAAAGATGTTTATGACTTTAAATACCTCTAATCGAATAGACAAACCATGGATTACAAGATGTTTATGACGTGAATTAGAACCTTAAAGTTTCTGTAAAACACCTACCTAAAACCCTAAATCGGTTTACGGTTTAGGACTTATAAAAAGCGAAGTTATGAGCCTCCATTTGTATGTGTTTTTGTTATGCCGGTTGTATGATGGTGTCACACCTAAAGGGTGACTACATCAGCTAGTTTTTTTTCCAGTGTTGTAGATCTTCGTGTTCTCTTCGTGTGTCCTTTTGAATCATCTAAATTCGACTTCGTATGAAGAAGTTAAGGCCAAAACAAAATCGGACACTTCGCCGGCAAGTTGTGATAGCCTCCGGGTGTAATTTGTGAAGGCCTCCAGGTGTAAGTTGTGACCACGTCATGATGTCGGTCACCATACACTGGTCGGTCACAAAACTATAAAAAAAAATCACTTTCTAGGCACATTTGGTGACAGCGTCACAACCCCGGTCACAAATCCGAACTTTTGTTTTTTTTTCTTCCAAACTTCATCCAAATATGCCAAAAACATGTAGGTTTCCACCAAATGCATAGTCCAATGCCTAAAAACCAAATATTAAGATTTTTAAGCATTATAGAGATAAAATGACATAAAATGCACGAAATAGTGGTGTTAATGACCTCTAAAATTGTTACCAATGTGCACCTCATCGCATAAAAATACAAATAATAGCCCCCATCCCAAAGAGCATTAAGAATTTTCTTTCACTTCCTTCACACCATTCCCCTAGAGAACGAACTTCCTCTCGATATTTGCCTATATTTTGCTACATCAATTATGTACACAGCCTAAAAGTTGAAAGCTTGACCTCGCATCAGTTGCAACAGAGATACATCTAATCTAAAATAGTATTTTTTACGACTTTCGTGACTTTCAATTGTGCGTGACACTACGTTCGACTGGTTGAGGCTACGATTTCAGTACCATTTACTTCTAAATTTAATTATGGATCTACGGCCGCTGAAAACATCAGCTAACTCTAATCGTTTTGAGAGGTATAAGCAAAAAAATGACCCATTATTTTTTTAATACGGTGAATTTTTACGACGCGTGGAGGCGGCTACGACGACGATATCGATGTGCTTTTCTTCCTAATTTAAATACGAAGCCAATGGCGTTGACTTTGGAAATTAACTCTTTACGGTTTGGAATTATGGTCGAGTACGTAGGCTGTGGTTTTTTTTAAGATAGGGATACGACATCGACTACGGTTTGATGGGGTGGCTTACAGGAGTCAGCTTCGGACCGACTAGGTCAAAGGACCTACTCGGATACCATGTTGGATTATAGAATCTTCATAGGTTATCGGATATATTAAGCATCATATATAGAGAATAAACTAGTCTTATTTTATTAGTAGCCATGATTGGGGCTATAGTACATACTATGCATAAGACTACTCAGGTGAAAAGACAGGAACAGACAAGTCTAGCGGACTCTAAGCTCATAAACGAGCATGAACCGACTAACCTAACATATCCTCTAATAAAAAGGAGTGCTTATTCATTTTAATATTTTATAACACTAACTATTTAGCGCCACAACTACGTACGAGCACATGACCAGTATATATACTTACACACATATCTTTTATGAGGTGTAACCTATCGTTTGTGTTTCTTATAGCACTTTATTCACGCATTTTTTTGTATGACTTAGAACTAGGGTTCTAGAAGGCGCGCCATGGCGGCGCCAAAGTGCGAGGCGTGGCCTCAAAGTTACGAAATAGATCAAAGCGTCAGCTCTAGGCTTGACGTGAGTTGAGGCGTGAAAAAACTCGCAAAAACGCAAGACGTGACGAGTTTTTCTAAAAGGTTTAAGGAAATTACAAATATTTGAGATTTGAGCTTGCATTTACTAATATTTTAGATTTAGCCTTTAAACTGTTAGGCAATGATAAACCCCGTGGGCAATACCTTTTATTGATACGATATATATAGAGGCAATACATAATGAAACCCTAATGGACCCAACCTCACATACCGGGCTTGGGCCTTATTTATCATCTAATACTTCCTCGCAGTTCGAGCGGCGAAATCGCGAAAGCTCGAACTGGAGTAGTAAACTAAGAAAGCAAAATAAAACAATAAACCAAAATAAAACGGGATAACCCAAAGTATCTCTTATTCTAATTATTTTGTTTACGGATAACCAAAGTATCCGAAGGATAAACCAAAGTATCTCAAACAGTCGTCTCGGGAATAAGAACCCTAGATTCGACACCAAACAAAAGTCGTCTCGGGAATAAGAACCCTAGATTCGACACCAACAAAAGTCGTCTTGGAAATAAGAACCCTAGATTTGACACCAAAAAAAATCGTTTCAGGAATTAATACCCTGGATTCGACATAAAACAAAAACAAACAATTAAATAACTTTTTTTTTTTAACAATAAAACAAAAAACACAAATCTTTAAAAACTCAACATCTTCACTATCTTCATTATCAACATTAGTCATCTTCCCATTATCTTTCTGGTTCCTCATCCAATTTGCTTAATCCTTCGAAAACGTACTTTCCATCAATCCTAACCCTCCTTGGCGCCTAACTATACCATTAATAAAATAACTTACACCATTCACAACAAATTAATTGTTGGTTGATGTGTTGGTAATTATTTAATAATTATCCAAACTTGTTGCAAAGAATCATATGGGATGATGGAGAGTTTCAATCACAAACAAATATAAGATGACATGCAATTGGTTATTGTGATTTACTGGACTAAAGAAAACGAGTTTCCTGTCGTTGATGAGAAGCAAGCAGCGGAAAAAAAGAGAAGAAAAGATAAGAATTGTGTTTTAACGGGGAGGCCAACACGAGGCGGCTCACATTAAAGGCTTGAGGCTTGACCATTATGTCAAGCCAAGCCACACGCTATGTATAAACTTGCTTGGAACCCATAATTCGTTTTTTTCCTATTCGATGGTGACTTCATAAACATGTTTCATATTAGTTGGTCAAGATTCCCAATAGAATAGTTCGTTACTTAAAGAGATATTATTATTTCAATAGCGACTTTTCAACTGGAATGATCCCAATCGAAAAACAAAAAGAATATATTCATTATAATGAAGAGAGTTATTTTACATATCAAACTTTTTTCACATACCAAGGGACTCATCTCCACCATCCATCTAAAAAGAAATCAATGGCTGAGATTAAAAGCATTTTATTATTTCACATATTTTTTATAATTTAAATATCTTTTAAACCGTTAATTGCTAAGTGAAAATATTTACACCATCGCGACGAACATTTAATTATCTTTCTATAGACTGGCACTTTGATATACTTTCGAAAAAAGAAAAAAACTCGTTTTTTTCACGTTTTTTCGTTATTTTTTTCGTTTTTTTACGTTACTGAAATTTACATGAAAAAAACCATATATGATAAAACACTAAATTGAATATCACATGTGATATTAGTGTTAAATCATATATGATATGTAATATCACATGTGATATTATATGTAATATCATATGTGATATTACACTAATATCACGTGTGATATTACATATCATATATGATATTACATTAATATAACATGTGATATTCAAATTAGTGTTTTATCATATATGATTTTTCAATGCAAATTTCAGTAACGTAAAAAAACGAAAAAACTTAAAAATAAATAACGTGAAAAATACGAAAAATGTTTTTTTGTCGAAAGTATATCAAAGTGCCTATCTATAGAAAGATAATTAAATGCTCGTCGCAATGATATATTTTTTTTCGCTTAACGATTAACGGTTTGAAAGATATTAATATTTGAAAAACAATGATAAAAGTGAGTTTTTTAAATTGTGGGATTAATCTCATCCATTATATCAAATAAAAATGGAGGGTGAAGATTGATCCCTTGGTATTTAAATAATCTTTTGTACTCAAATGATCTTAAATCCATTATAATTTGTGTTTACATTATTTATATGGTCCATACCATTTTAAGAAAAATAGAAAAAGAGCGTCTTCAATAGAACCTTCCTAGCTGGTGACGATATTGTGGACGTACTCAATCCCACAGTTCTATAAATACTTATTTCCACTCTTTACTCCATTCCATAAGAAAACCATCTTCTAATAATTTGCTAAACAAAATATAATCACTTAATCATGTCAACTCCCGATGAAGTTGCAGCACTCGAGTTCATTCGTCAACACCTTCTCGACGAATTTGAGTCGTTTCCTATAGATGATCATTGCACAACAAGCTGTAGTAGCTCCATATCTACCTCTCACTCAGATTGCTCGAGTTCAACCGATTCAAATACATATAACCAAACTTTTCCTATAGGTTTCTACGAAAAGGAAGTTACGAAACATGAATTAATCGATGTTGAATCGTTAAAACCGGTTGAACGAATAAGGAGAGAAGAGAGGTGTTATAGAGGTGTAAGACGTAGGCCGTGGGGAAAGTTTGCAGCCGAGATTAGAGATCCAAAACGTCGCGGGTCTAGAGTTTGGTTAGGTACGTTTGATAGTCCTATTGAAGCTGCTGAAGCTTATGACAGGGCTGCTTTTGCTATGAGAGGTAGCAAGGCTATTCTTAACTTTCCACTTGAGGTCGCGAATGGTAAAAAGATTTCAGAGGGAGTTGATGATCCTGTGACACCCTCGTCAAATTGGAATACAAGTGTTTGGGACTAATCCAAAAGATGTGCCTGGGATGAGAAATCCTATGTTCAGACACGGACCTAGGAATTTTTAAGGATTCCGAAAGATATGATATATGAAGCTTGTCATATGATCTTAACAAACATGGAATGTTTTGTTTTTGGTACTTGCTTTTAATCTGAGTTTTATGGTTGATACTTGTTTAAGAATATTTAGAGTTCTTGAATTCAAGGTTTACACAAATGTAATGTTTGTGAACATAGGCAGGCTAAAACGACGTACCCTTTTTTATCGTATGTTTATGGATGATCGACATGCATTCAACTATATGTAATTTCCACTTATATTAACATATCCTATATATTAGATGATAAATAAGCTCAAGCTCATAAGTTATGATTTTTATTGACGCATAATATATAGAGGCAACTCTATAAACCTTAAACCAACAAATGGGCTTGAGCTTATTTATTATCTAATACTCTATTGTGTAGTAAACTTTTATTGCATTTGATCCGGTGATACTATAAAAAATATAAATAATAATACTAGACTTGTATTAGTTGAAGTACCAAGTCGCCAACGACATTTAAATGTTACACATGTTGCTTTATGTTAGAAGAGTATTTGCAAGTCTATACGTATGTAACTTCCATTATTGGATGTTGTTGTCTTAGTGAAAATTGTTCTACGGACCTCTTTATTGATGACTTTTAGGAGAAAAAAAATAAGGCTATTGAAAACTAATACTACATCCGTCTCAAAATTATAGTCCTCTATTGACTTTTTTTGTCTTTGTTTTTCAATTTTGACCTTAAATATTTTTGTTTGTGTTATACAATAGTTGATGAAAAATATGCTAATGAAAATACATTTAAAACCTAATCAATTAATATATTTTGCATCAATAATTATATAACACAAATAAAAATATTTAAGGTCAAAGTTTTAAAAGAAAGACCGAAAAAAGTCAATAGGGGCTATAATTTTGGGACGGAGGGAGTACTAAAACATGACGTGGCTCAATTGCTCGAATGCTTAGGTTGACCGGAGTGATCGTGACATGCATACCGTGACATGCATGGTCACGCGTGAGTTCTAAAACAGAAGCCCGAGTCACGGCAATTTTGTGTTACTAATAGTGACCGGCTCATTAAAGTGAGGTGCAAAAATTTGTGGGGCTCAATTTCAAAACTAATATATTTTTTTAATTGTTTTGTGAGTGTGTATGAACTATTTAGTGTTATATATTTGTATAAAATTGATATTTTAATGAAAAGTGAGAGAAGTGTAACGAAAACATATGAATGTTAAGAGGGAGTGAGAGAAAATAAAAAAAAAATAGAGAAAACTGGCGTGACGCTAATATAACGGTGACCCGATCCCCACCACCACATTTAGTATTATAGCCTCATATGAATAATTCACCTTAATATTTAACTTATGTATATCTACATCAATAAGAATGATTCACCTTAATATTTAATGTTTTTTTTTATGTATGTATATCTACATCAATATGACCACAATGTGAAGCATATTCGATTGTGGGCCGGTTAAGGTTACCGGTTATTAAACATTTTTGCACCCAACAATGTGAACCATATATAACTTATTTGAATTTAAATAAATCATTTAAATTCAGATGATGGCAACTAGTTAACATAAAAGTATTATGTATAATCTGATTAGCAATGTTTCCCTTAACATCCGTAAGACTTATGTTATTCCCGTTAACTTGGTTAGAATTAACTACAAAGTTAATTTATTCAAGCTCTATGGCTTAGCAATGTTATTAGAAATTCCTTGTTCAAATATAAACGTAAAGTAAAAGAAACAGTTTTTTCAACGTTTAATTCTATTTGCAATTAATAAAGAATTATACCCAAGTGTTTACGGAACAACATTTGGGATTGAATAACAAGTATGGTAATTCTCCTCTTTAAACTTAAACTAAGCTTAAGTACAACTATGCTAACCAATTGAGATATTCTCAGGGACTTTGTTGTATTTGGAGGAGAGAAATGTGTTTGTGAATGTCAACGCATTAAGTGCACAAACTTGGCAACCTTTCTACTCCTACTTATGATCTTATTTATACACAATGGTTTACAACCGTTATTGAAAAACACAAAGAAGACCTAAGCTAGTTTGGACAAAATACTTGTGTATTTTGTCTTTATTACAATGTCTACTTTATGAATAGGACAATGGTGCTTTCTGAGTAGCAGTGATGACACTGCTCTTTTCTTTAGCCTTTCAGAAAAAGTTTGACCTTTGCTTGATAATGACTCACCCTTAGTCGCTTCAAAATTATTCCGTCTTGTCCCGCCTTCACTTCAATCTTTTAGCCTTCAGTCTCTTCAGTCTTTATGTCTTCAGTCTTCATAGTTGTTGAGGAGACTTGGAGTTCAGTGAGATATTGTCATCACTCACTGAACCCATCATCTTTTTCTTTGGCTCAGGTATCATTCACTGAGTCTCGCCTCAGTGAATGGAGAACCTTTCTTCTTAGGCTCGTCCTGAGCTTCTTAAAGATGACTCACTGAACAATTGTTCATTCAGTGACTTGCGTATGTTTAAGGTTATTAAACACTTATGTTATTTTATCTTCAAATCCTAGTTTAAGGGAGTTTGGGAATTCTCTGACCCACCAGTCTCCCCCTATTTGGATGTAAATATAGCCTAACTGTTTCTTAGTTCAGTGTGAGGGAGCAAAGGTCTTCTTCTCCCACTGAAGAATTTTATAAAGCAACTAAAGGACACTAATTAACATAAAACATCATTCATTCATTCATATTAAATAGTCCTACTAGTTACAAAAAAGATAGATAAAAATACAACAGATGTCAGTTTAGTCAAATTGGTATCCAAGGGCTTCAAGCTTGGGCTTCTTGGATTTCAGCTTCTCTTGGTCAGGATGCCCATTGATCTTTATCCTCGGGTCATGGCAGAATCTTAGGTTCTCCTGAGATTGGATTTGGGAGGCCATTACCAAGTAGCCCACCATGGCTTCAATCCCTGCCAAGTCAATATCACTCCATCTTTAGAAGGCATAGCCACCAAAGGAGTCACTGAAGAAGAGTCCTCTTTCAGGTTGTTCAATGGCCAGGTTGTTCACAAATCTAACTCCTTCAAGAAGGGCTTTGTTGCAGTCAAGGCCATAAATTTTAACCTCGGGTTCAAGCTCCAAGGTCTTCCTTTTTCTCTTGGAGGACTGAGAGGCAGAAGGTTGAGTCACTGGAGCTGGAATAGCATATTGAATGCGAAGTTCATCAGGAATCTTTCTCAGTCTTTCGTATCTTTTGCTTAGAGATATCATCAGGTCCTTGATAATTATGTTCCTCTTCATTTCAATGATTGGACCCAACTTATCTAGCTCAGTGATCCCAAAGTTAGAGAATTTGAATGGAACATGTACTTCAAATTCCCTTTTGTCACTGCCGGCTTGGTCTTTGGTTGGATTTTGATGCCGATTGTTTCAGGCCTTCTTATGCTGGTCATAGTCCATTTGTACTGATCAATCCTTTGTTTCTTCAGTTCAGCACATCTTTTGAGCTTTTCATCCCTTTGCTTCTTGAGGGCTATTAATTCAGCATCATGAGCCCTTTTGAAGG
Organism: Chrysanthemum seticuspe; assembly: GCA_019973895.1. Taxonomy (NCBI): domain Eukaryota; kingdom Viridiplantae; phylum Streptophyta; class Magnoliopsida; order Asterales; family Asteraceae; genus Chrysanthemum; species Chrysanthemum seticuspe. The sequence goes on along the minus strand of BPTQ01000001.1, from coordinate 85,415,564 downwards.
TTTCCCCTGATTTCTTTCCAGCCAGTGTCTTAGGGTTAATCCCAATCATTTCAGCCTCCTCATGAACCACCTGAATCAAGGTTTGTTTGTTCAGCTATTCTTCTTCAGCTGTCTTCTTTATCAACTCCTTTTTCTCTAGATGAGCAGTTATTTCTCCCTCAGTTAGATACACCATTTTTCCATTTATTTCATAAGGAACCCTGACAGGTGCATCAGGGTCCAGTCTAACGACTGAGGAAGCCTTTACTAATCTTCGTTCTTGCTCAGGTTCGGGAGTTGTAAGAATACCCTTATCTTTTTCTAGGGGAGCAGATGTTGATGTTGGTTGAGCTTCAGTGATTGGAGGTTGGTAAGTGGAGATTGGGATAGCAGCAGTTGGTCCGGTGTCAGCTTCTTTGTTCTCCCCCTCAGTGTGAGAAGGATTTGGCTCCTGTGTGGAAGCTTCAGTAACATTCTTCCTCCCCCAACTGTTGTTGGAATTTCAGTGAGAGCAAGAGTTGGCTCTACACTGAAGTTGAGGGGGTAGCTTGACCCTTGAAAGCCTGATAGATCTAAGACTTCATAGACTTGATGTCTGAGGTATCTTGTTTGAAAGTGGAGAACTGGGCCTCAAGATTGGCCTGAGAATTTTCAATAGCTGACATTCTAGACCCAAGATTCCAGTTTATAGAAGTTGTAGATTTAACCCATGTAGCCATCTGTTGCTCTAGAAGACTGAAGGTGGATTTGATCTCCACCACTGATGAACTGAGACCCTGAATGTTTGAGTTGTTCAACATGTTGATGAGCTCAGTGAGGCTTGAAGAATTCATGATGTAGGTTTCAGTGGCCTCAAGAATCTTTTTGTTCATAGCAGGGTCTTCTTTAACAGCCTCTTTGATCGTATCAAGCTTTGTACGAACTTCCTGAAAAGATTTAAGAAACTTCTGTAGATGTTCATCCAATGTATGAAGAGACTGATACATGAGTTCTCTGTGTTCATGCTTGTCTTCAAAATTCTCCTCAGCACAGGCCCTGAGATCAGAATAATTAACAACAGCTTCACAGCGTTGATCCCAAAGTTCATCAGTTAGCCCATTGAAGAGAGACTGAGTAGCCTTTTTCAAGAATTTGACCAATTGCCTTTCAGTGAGAAGAAGTATATTGTCATACTTCTTGATCTCTTTAGGGCATGAAAAAGAAGAAGAAGTTGAGTCTGAAGAGGTATCATGATGAAAGAATGACTCTTTAGGTTTCTTTGGTGGAGACTAATGCTCTGTTTTAGTTGCTTGAACATCAGTGTCCATGTCTTCTCCTGCTTCAAAGACTTCCTCATCACTGTCTTTTTCAAACTCATTTTCTGAAAGAATAAAATCTTGGAAATCTGCAAAAGATTTGAACTGCAAACAAGGTGCTTCAGGCTCCACATCAGAAAAAGCTTTGCCCTGGGTGTGGTCAGGTCCTGCCCCCTCTAATCCAGTAGATTAGGATTTATCTGTCTGCTCCTTATAGACAGTCCCTGAGGAATGCGCATCTCTGTGGGGGGTGTGATGGTTCCATATCAATGGGTGGTTTGAACCAGTGCTATCATGAGGGACAGTAGAAGGTGCTCCCCTACTAGTGGGTTGTATGTTTCCCTCTGGATCTTGGGGAGTAGTAGTTGGAACTAAGGGAAATAACTGTGATGTATCAGTACCCTTCGTTGTTACTGGGGGTGGTGTTACGTGGTCACTCTTGGGTGGCTTGTCAGTTTTTGGTCGTTTGCGCCTTCTAGGCTGTGTTCCAGAAGCCTCAGGGCCCTGTGACTTGGGTTTGGGTTGAGTCAAAGTTTGAGTCTTCCCCTTTTTCTTTTTAGAGGCACGGGTTGGAGACACTGAGTCCCTTTGGTTGTTTACAACAATCATATGGGTCGTCAATTCAATCTCAGCGACTAAGGATTGGGCACTTGTTAAGTTTGAAGCACTCAGGACGGCAGGTAAAGCGCCAAAACTAAAGTTCTTAGTGTAATTGCATCCGAGTAACTCTTGCAACGCACAAGAGACAAATCTAGGGTATTAAACGTATTTCACCCTAGACTTGCTCTGGAGCTTGATTACGATATCACTGTAAATGATCTCTCCAATGTCGACATTGGTCCCTGTCATTAAGTAGTAAGCCATCATCAACTGAATATAGTTAATCTTTTTAGTGGATGAGTGGTTGCCGCCGAGGACCTGAATCACAAAACTTCATTATGTCTTTGTAGGCTGGGACATCTCTAGGGTAGTTGAAATTGCCTACAACATTATTTGTTTGAAAAGTTACATTTTCAAGACTCATGCCTGCCCACTGAGGAGCATACACAATTCCTTGGTCAGCTGCCATTGTTATATGTTTTAGAACAAAAAGGTCTTTAATGGCAGGATAGTTTTTGAAAAATTATACCAGATGGGTGTCTGGTAAAAATCAAAACTTTGATCAAGAAAAGAGTTTGAAAGAAATGGTTTTCACAAGATATCAAACAAGGATGGAGTTTTTATACCAGATGATGGGAAAATCACACACAGCTTTTAACTTCAGAGAGAGTTTCAGCAAAGTTTGGATGCAAAAAATGTTTGTGTATGTTTTTAGGGTTTTAAAGGAGGTATTTATAGAGTGGTGATAGGGTTTTTTGCACATGTTGCAATTTTAAAAACGGTTTTGTGAAAAACGTTTAAAACTCCGCATTTAATTCCACCACTCCATTACCCGTTGTCTTTTGTGTATTTCAAGGCAAAACAGTTGCGCAGGCATTGTAACAGTGCTTTTGCATAGTGATCTCACACTTAGAGCATTTAATTTCACATTAAATGTCAATTGTTAGTGACATGAGCCCCCGAATAATATTTTATTCAGTGTGGGATGATTGGGTAGGTTTTTCAGTGAGATCAATTGATGCATTTAACTCATTGAGAGATGATCTTTTTCAAGGACATCTATTTATACAAAGGGGTACTATGTACATTATGTTGAAATTATTCAATCAGTGGCATGACTGTCAATATCCAACATCCCCAACTCTGCTTTCAGTCTTGTGAAAGTGGGTTCATCCAAGGGTTTTGTGAATATATCAGCTAGTTGATACTCAGTGGGGATGAAGTGTAATTCTATGTCCTCTTTCATGGTGTGGTCCCTGATGAAATGATGTCTTATATCAATGTGTTTGGCTCTTTGATGAAGTATTGGATTGTTAGAGATAGCAATTGCACTTGTGTTGTCACAGAAGATGAGAACCATCTTGTAATGGATGTCATAGTTACTGAGTTAAGTTTGCATCCATAGTACATTTGCACAACAGCTAGCAGCAGCTACATATCCAGTCTCAACAGAGGACATACGCACTGATTATTGCTTCTTGGTGCTCCAACATACCAGTTTGCCTCTAATAAATTGACAAGAGCCTGATGTGCTTTTTCTATCCATGTTGCAGCCTGCATAGTCTGAGACTGAGTATCTTTTGAGGTCAAAGCGTGAACACTTAGGATAGTAGAGCCTAAGGTTTGGGGTACCTTTCAGGTACCTGAGGTTTCTTTTGGCTGCAATGAGATGAGACTCTCTTAGATCAGACTGATATCTTGCACATAGGAAGACTACAAACTGAATGTCATGCCTTGAGGTAGTGAGATACATCAGTGAGCCTATTACTCCACGGAATAAAGTTTTATTCATTGATTTTCCTGCGAGGTCTGGCCCTAAGTTGTTTAGAGGAACCATAGGTGTTTTTACTGAAGAGCAATCAAAGATCTCATATTTCTTTAAGATATTTCTAGTATACTTCACTTGACTGATGGAGATTGTTTATTAGTTTGTTTGATTTGAATTCCAAGGAAGTATGTGAGTTCTCCCATCATACTCATTTCAAATTCATTTGTCATCAGTTCTCAAACTGTTTACAAAGTTTGTAATTTGTTGAGCCAAATATGATGTCATCAACATAAGCTTGGACCAGTATCACATCTCCTTTAGTCTTATAGATAAATAAAGAGTTGTCTATCTTTCCTCTGATTTTTTTTTTGAATAAGAAAGGCTGAGAGAGTTTCATACCATGCTCTTGGAGCTTGCTTCAGTCCATATAGGGCTTTGTTAAGCTTGCAGACACGGTCAGAAAACTTGCTACTTTCAAATCCAGGGGGTTGTTGAACATAAACTTCTTCCTTTAGTTTACCATCGAGAAATGCACTCTTGACATCCATTTGGTATACATTGAAGTTCATGTATGTTGCATATGCAAGGAAGATCCTGATGGCTTCTATTCTAGCAACAGGAGAAAATTTTTCTTCATAGTCAATTTCTTCTTGTTGATTGTATCCTTTAGCAACAAGTCTAGCTTTGTTTTTAATGACTATTCCATTTTCACCAGTTTTGTTCTTGAAGACCCATTTCATGTCAATGACTAGAACACCTTTTGGACATTTGACTAAAGTCATAACTTTGTTTCTGTCAAACTGTTCTAGTTCAGCTTGCGTGGCTTGTACCCAACTTGGGTATTTCAGGGCTTCTTTAACAGATTTTGGTTCAACATCAGAGAGAAAATCAACAAACAGACATTCATTAGCTGTAGTTGCAGTTAGTTTTGCAGCCATGCTTCTGGTGAGCATGCCTTCGGTAGGTTCACCAATGATGTTTACTAGCTCAATGTTCTGCGATCTTGTCCATTTGTCCTGAGGTCTAGGATATGGATCAGGGCCAGTAGTGGTATGAGAGGAGAGTTGAACTTCATGGGAATTAGTCTCAGTAACTATAACTTGAGGTTCATCAGGGTGTTATGTTTGAACACTACTCTCAGTTTCTTGCACATGTTGTTCAAGGTGAGTATCCCTATCATGGACTTGATTTGCATCAATGTATTCATTGATGGTTGGTTGAGGAAGGTTATGAGGAATGATGTAGTAGGAGAGGTCTACATCAGCTTGATACTGTGCGGAGGGGTTAGTATCAGGATGATATTCATCAGGTGGATACCATGATGAGTCATCAATCCTAATTTCCTCAACTAAGGTATTTGAATAACTGATTGCCTTAGTGCTTTCATCAAAGCTGACATGGAAGGTTTCCTCAGTCTGTTGTCTCCTTGTATTAAAGACTCTGAAGGCTTTAGAGACAAGAGAATATCCAAGGAAGTATCCATCATCTGCCTTAGCATCAAATTTTTCAAGGTGATCCTTGTGATTATGAATAAACACAGGGCACCCAAATACATGAAAATATCTGATGTCAGGGATTCTTCCTTTAAATATCTCATAAGGTGTTTTGTTATGTCTTTTGACAATGATGGACTTGTTTTGTGTGTAACCATTCAGCATTGTCCTTGCAGCTTCAATGAGTATCCTATTCTTCCTTTCTGTAACTCCATTTTGTTCAGGAGTGTAGGGAGAAGAGAAGTTTTGAGATATTCCTTTCTCATCACAAAAACACTCAAGGTCTTGATTTTTTATTTCAGTCCCATTATCAGTTTTGATTTGTTTGACTTTGATGTCATTTTGATTTTCAATGTTTCTGATAATGGACATGATGGTTTTAGCTGACTGACTCTTTTTTTATGAGAAAGTAAACCCAAGTGTATCTTGAGTATTCATCTACTATGACAAGGGTATATTTCTCATAATGGATGGACATTGGACTGACATGTCCAAAGAGATCCATATGAAGTAGATTAAGGCAGCTTCTTATAGAGCAATTTTGTTTTGTTTTGAAGGATGCTATGTGATGTTTTCATTTTTCACAAGCAGAGCAGGGTTTATCCTTTGAAAACACAAGAGATGGTAGTTCAAGAACTTTGTTTTGTTTGGCAAGGTTGTTTATGTTTTTGAAGTTTAAATAGAAGAGTCTTTTGTGCGAAAGCCAATTCATGATTTCAATGGCTTTAGCAAAAAGACAAGTTCCATTTTGAGTCAAAGTTGACATGTTTCAAAACATAAACATCCTCTCTTCTAGGGGCTATAAGAACAATTTCTTTATTAGCATTGAAGATTGTGCCTTGCCTATCATCAAACTGAACTATATACTTAGCATCATATAGTTGACTGACACTTATAAGATTGTACTTAAGACCATTTACATAGGCAATTCTAGTAAAAACTATTCCACTATAGTTTACTGAACCATAACCTTCAGTGGTACATGATGAATTATCAGCAAATATTAACTTAGGTCCTGGTTCTTCTACATATTTTTGCAGTTACTCTTTCACACCAGTCATACTCCTTGAGCATCCACTATCTAGATGCCAAACAGGCTCTTTGGCATGTCTCTGCACAAATAGTAAAATGGGTTAGTTTTTCTTGTAAACCCACTTTCTAGTGGGTTTGGCCTTGTGGGTCTTTTTAAATCTTTCAACAGATTCATGGTCATTGGTTGAGTGGACAGTGCTTCCACATGCTTTGCATTTGGTGTTAGAAGACTCATTTGACTAAGAGGAGATTCAGTGATGAATCCTCTTCTGGCATGAATAATCATGTCATATCCTGAGGTTTCATGTGTTGGGTCACCACAAATATCACAATAAGGATACAATAGACAGTCATTAGTGTGATGGTCATTGAATCCACAGTGTGTGCAGGGTGAAAAAGGCTTAGCCTTTTGTCTAATTGCTTGCTTGAAAGACGAAGCATACTGAAAGGGTTGAGTCTTGTATTTTGCTTGTGCATTCAGAGATGCAATGTGAGATTTGTGATATGAGGTTCTATGATCTCCTTGTTGCAAATCATGCAAAACATAATCCTATAGCAATCATCAGTTGTGTGGTTTGTATAATTGCATAGTTGACATTTCATTGAGGGTTTTGGTGCTGTTTTAGGTTTGGTATTGCTTGAGGAAGCTGGTTTGGACTCTTTAGTCTTAGATTGAGGAGATTTTTCAGAGTATTCTAATTTCTCACTCAGCTTCCTAATAAGTTCAGCCAACTTATCAACTTTAGAATCAGTGTTATTGGTCCTTTCATCAGTAGGGATCGAAGGTTTTGAAGATTCAGTAGGAACGGATTCTTTGTTTTGGTTATTGAAAGGTCTTTTCATGATGGTTCTTCCAAGTCCTGATCTCTTTTTTGGAGAGTGTTGGGAATAGACCAAGGGTGTGAGGTCTGAACTGGGCGAGGCTCCCTGAAGGACTTTTAATGGAGGTAAAGGTATGTGGGTTTCTGATTCAGACTCATTGATGGACTCAGTTTGGATGGGTTCATCAGTGACTTTAAGCATTTCTTTGATAGCCTGACTTTTAGGTTCCAACATTTTTCCAGTGTTAAAGTTAGGCAACTTACTGTCTGGATTGACTCTCTCAACCCAGTCACAGGACTTTGGTTTTATTTCTTTTTCAAAGGAAATGTCGGCAAGAGTGAAAGCTTTTTCACTTTGATTGTTACATGTGGACTCAGTGAGTTGATATTCTCCTAGGACTCTTTTTTTAGTGCTAGAAATAATATTGTAGACAGACTCATAAACTCTAGGATTTTTAGTTGTCCAACTCTCAATAATGAGCTTTACTTTCTTAAGTTCCTCTTGAAGAGCATGATTTTGTTTTACAAGTTCAGTGTTTTGAATTTGAAGTGTGAGAACTTCAATTTTGGCTTGTTTTAAAGCAAGAAGTTCATCTCTACACTTGTTTAATTCAAAAGTGAGTTTATTATATTTTGAAAACATATTTAATCTTTGATCTTCAACAAACTTAAGATCCACATTAATGTAACTTAAATAAGATTGCCAATCAGAATCATCATCTATAGATAGTAAAATATTTACCTTTCTCATGGTGATGTTGACCCATTCTTCATTTCTTGCATGACTCTTTCCAACAATCAGCTTTTCATCTTCTACAAGTGCCATTAATGCATTGACTTTTACTTCATCATCAGAGGACATCTTTTTCATCCCAATCAAAGGTTTCAGCTACAAGCCCTTTGTTCTTTCGCTGAGAGAGTTTAGAGCTCTGTGTGGACTGAAGGGTTGATGGTGCAGCCTCAAGGAGTGCAAGTTTAGCTTTAGCTTTTCTATACTTGGCTTCAAAATGTTTTTGATCACTTTGACCAGTTTTGTTTTGAAAATGTTGAGATGACTGAATCATTTTTGGTTAAAACTTGCTAGTTTATGAGGAAGAACTGTTTTGAGAAAATTTGTATAAAGGTTCTGAAGTGGTTTTTGAAAAACAGTCTTTTGCAAGTGACCATTTTTACCATATTAAAAACATTCAGTGCTATCACTTGCTTTGGAACCAGAAAAATTTGACTTGTTTTCTTTTGATAAAATGTTTTGAGTTTGCAAGGAGTGCCCTCTCTTGAAATTCAGTTTGCAAATCATTTAGGTATTCCTCACTGGTTCTTCATCAGCCTCATCATCAGAGTTTTCTTGAAAATCTTGCACAACACCATTTGAAAAGAATGCAGTTGATATGGGTACAATGGTCAGGTCTTTTTTCGTTTCTTGAGCCTTTTTTGAATTAGGGTATCTTCTAGAGATTAAGTTGTCTGCATAGACAAACTTCTCATAGATTTAAGGGAGCTCAAGATTTTGAATGTGATTAGCATTTCTGAGACCCTGAGAGAAACTTAACCACTTCTTAGGGAGACTGTTGACAAAGTTAACATTAATCTCATGCTTAGACAGGGTGACACCATCATTGGACAGCTCATTGAGTAATGTCTTATAACGGGTATAGGTTTCTCGGAGACTTTCAGAATCTTTGGCTCTGAAAGTGTTATACTCAAGTTTCAGGTCCATTATCCTATTTTTCTTGGTATCTAAAGGACCCTCATAACTATGAACCAAGTAAGTCCAAGTTTGTTTGGTTGTTTTACAGTTAATGATTGATTCCATTATATCATCAGGGGAACATGATATAATCATGCTTTTGAGGCGTTTGTCCTGATTGACCACCATTCTCTCATCAGGAGTCCATTGAACTTCAGGCTAGGGTAAACCTTCAACAGTTGTAGGGATAAATGGACCATAATTAATACACTTGATGTAGTATGGTTTCATTCCGGTTAAGTAGCAAAGCATGTGCTTTTTTGTTGTTCCCTATTCACTATAGTTTAAAAAACAATTAAGTACTTAAAACAATTTAATAGTGAATAATGACTGAAATTAACGTAAGTAAAACACACTAAGTAATTTTCAACATCATATTCTTATTAGAAATAAATCAAAAGAATACGTTACCCAAGTACTTACGGAATAGTACTTGGGATTGAAATGACAAAGTTTGGGTGACTCCTCTCTAAGCTCATGCTAAGTCTGAGCACAACTCTTAGAACCCACTGAGCTATCTCAAGGATAAAGTTGTATTTGGAAGAGTGAAAAGTTGGCTTGTGTGTGTGTTTTTTTTACAATTCACAAGCATAAACTTTTCGCTCATTCTTTTATGCTATTTATACAAGTATGGATATTTAACTTTAACCTAGAAGACAAAAACATTGATCACTGTAATCCCGAATATAGATATATTCGATTACTGTTTACTTTGCTATTTGTAGTCAGGCGGCGAAGCTTCTTTCCTTAACAGAGAATCCTTTAGTATCGCCGCTTACTATAAATGGGAAGATATGGCTTTAGTAGATAGGGACTTAGTTTTATCTGGGTAAAGCACTTGGGGGCTTAGTTTTATCTGGGTAAACTTTTCCCGCCTAGTCCCGCTCATTCTTCAGTCTTCAAAGCCTTCAGTCTCTTCCTTCAGTTTGTCTTTAGTGCTAACAGTTGGAGAGGAGTCTTAGGGATTCAGTGAGTTATTGTCATCACTCACTGAATCCACCATCTTCTTCTTAACTTAGTCTTCACCCATTAAGTTCCGCCTTGCTGAGTGGAGAGGCTTCTTCTTCGCCTCGTACTGAGTAACCTGAAGATGGCTCACTGAGAGACTATGCACTCAGTGACCTGATAGTGTTTAACGGATTAAACACTTAGGTTATTTTCTATTCAAATCCTAGATTAAGGGGTTTGGGTATTTACTGAACCCAACAGTCTCCCCCTATTTGGATATAGAAATAGCCTAAGTGTTTGATCAGTGTAAGTGAGCAAATGGCTTCTTCTTACACTAAATGTACTAATGAATACAATATGGAACACTGAGTATTTTAACAAAAACATACATCTTTATTAATCATCTTACATGGTTCCTATCACTAGTACAAAGAAAAGATAACATGATGTCAGTCCCGATGGATTCCCAGTGCTTCAAGTTTCACTTTCTTGGTGATGAGTATTTCACTGTCAGGATGGTCTCTTATCTTAGCATTCAGGTCTTGACAAAACCTGATGTTTGCTGGGGATTGGATCTGAGAGGCCACTGGAATATAGCTGATCATAGTAGCCACTCCTGCCTGATCGATATCACTCCACCTTCGGAATGCTGGGTTCCCGTAGACATCAATGAAAAATAGCCCTCTTTCAGGCTTTTCAATCACTAGACAGTTCACAAATTTTACAACCTCAGGCAGCTCTCTGTTGCATTCTAAGCCAGGCACTTTGATCTCAGGCTGGAACTCAACTCTTTTCCTTTTGCCAGTGGATGCTTGTGGTTGAGATCCTTGAGGTACAGTCAAGGCAGGCTGAATTCCCAGTTGGGCTGGTGCATCTCTCAGCCTTTCATATCTTTTGCTGAGCATCTTCATCAGGTCCTTGACCACCTTATTTTGCTTCTTTTCAATGATTGGACCAAGCTCATCGAGTTCAGTCATCCCAAAATCAACAAAAGTTAAGGGATCATGAATCTCGAAATGTCTCTTATCACCCCCCTGTAGACATTCATTGCTAGTGGTTTGGAGTTGGGGATGATTTTGACATCAGTGATTTTCTCAGGCTTCCTTCGGCTTGTCATTGTCCAGTTGTAATGATCAATTCGTTCTTGCCTGACAGCTTCAGCTTTCTTTTTCTTTGCTTCAAACTGCTTTCTCATTGCAGCCATCTGAGCAGCCTGAGCATCCTTGAACTTTTGCCCTGCCTGACCCTTTTGAAGCTTGCTTGGATCTAATCCCATGTTCTCAGCTTCTTCGGCGACAACCTTTGCCAGTGCTTCTCTGTTCCTTTTCTCTTCCTCAGCTAGTTTCAATCTTCTTTCTTCTTTAGCAAGATGTTTACTCAGTTGTTGTGATGTGAGCAGGTATTCAGTGTCGCCGATTTTATAGGGAATCTTCTCAGGCTCAGCAGTTGTCATTTTGCCTTTGCCTTTGTCTTGGCCTGAGGAAGATGATGCAACTAAGGGTGGTGTTGTTGTCATGATTGATGTTGTAACCGTCAGTGTTGTTGTTGTAGATGTTTGTGGTGGTAGTGAGGAGATGGGTATTGCTGAGACTGGTGCAGATGATGTGGGAGCTACTGAGACTGGTGGTGTTTGCTCTCCCTCAGTGTGAAGAGGAGTTTCTTCAGCAGTATTCTCCCCCTCAACTGTTGCCGGAACTTCAGTGAGGACAAGAGTTGGAGTTGGTGCTGAGGGGGACGGAGCTGCTTGACCCTTGAAGGCCTGATAGATTTCGGTGATCATGGCCTTAATCTCTGAAGTATCTGCTTGAAGACCAGTGACCTTTGCATCCAGGTTAGCCTGAGAGATCTCCAATGCAGTCATTCGGGGACCAAGATTCCAGGCCATAGAAGATGAGGCATGAGCCATAGCAGCTACCTGAGTGTTCAAAGAGTCCACTGAGGTTTGAAGAGACTGAACTGAAGATTGGAGACCCTGAACATTTGCAGATTGTAGCATTTCAATCAGTTCAGTGAGTCGAGATGAATTTTTCACATACACCTCAGTGGCTTCCAGCACTTTGGCATTGAGTGCTGGGTCTTCGTTAACAGCATCCCTGATTTCATCAATTTTAACTCCACATGACTGAAGATGCTTGAGAAACTTAACCAGGTTTTCATCCAGTCTGATAAGGTGTTGGTACATGAGATCTCTGTGCTCATGAACATTTTCATTGAAGGTGAGCACATCAGATCGAAGATCAGCGTAGCTGGCTGCCGCTTCAGTGTGTTGATCCCAAAATTGTTCAGTAACCCCAGTGTACAGCTTCCTTGAGGCTTTAGTGATCCACTGAACCAGCTGTCTTTTAGTGACTGGAAGAATGTTGTCAAAACGGTTAAATTCCCCAGAACTGGATGATGAGGAGTCTGAGTCATTATCTTCTGGATGAAATGGTGACTCAGTATGCTCCTTTGGATCAGGCTGAGGCTCTTGTTCAGATTGAACCTCAGCGTCCATATCTTCTCCAGCTAATAAAATTTCATCTTCAGTTTCAGCAAGTTCATCCTCTGAGAATAGAATACCAGTGACATCAGCAATTGTGAGTAAGGGGTTGGTGATGGGTTCCATATCAGCGGGTGGTATATATCCCTCTGAGTCTTTGTCCCCCGTTAACCCCTCAGACACTGGTGGGAGTTTCCCAGTGCCTTCTCCGGAGTCAGGATTGGTTTTGGGTTCCGTATCGGCGGGTTGTTTCTTTCCCTCCGAGTCTTTGTCCCCCAGTGACCCCTGAGACACTGGTGGGTGTTTCACAGTGCCTTTGGCGGAGTCAGTGATTGTTGTATCCCTATCAGTGGGTTGTTTGTTTCCCCCTGAGTCTTTGGGATTGATCAGTGTGCCCTCAGACAAAGACTTGGATTTGTTAATGTCATCATCAGGCGTAGTGGAAGGCGCTCCCCTACCAGCGGGTTGTTTGTTTCCCTCTGGATCTTGGGGAGTAGTAGATGTGACCAAGGGCACTGACTGTGATGTATCAGTGTCCTTCGTTGTCACGAGGGTGGATGTTGCCTGGTCAGTGGGTGTCTGTTTAGTCTCGGGCTTTTTGTGCCTTTTAGGCAGTGTTCCTGAAGCCTCATGGCCCTGAGACTTTGGTTTAGTCTTATTCCCAGTCTGAGACTTCCCCTTACTCTTTTTGGGAGCAGGGTTTGGAGACACTGATCCACTCTGATTGTTTACAGCAATCATGTGGGCCGTCAATTCAATAGGAGTGACAAGGGATGGGTCTTTTTGAAAATTTGATTGGCTCAGGATGCCTGGTAATGCACCAAATTTTTCTTCCTGAGGATAGTTTGTACCCAGTAACACTTGCAAAGCACAAGAGACAAACCTAGGATACGAAACGTATTTCGTCCTAGTTTTGCTCTGTAGCTTGGTCACGAGATCACTGTAAATGATCTCCCCTATGTCGACAGTGACCCCATTCATCAAGCAGTATGCCATCATCAACTGAATAGAGTTAAATTGTTCAGTGGATGAGTGGTTCCCGCCGAGGACCTGAATCACGAAAGTGAATAGGATCCTCCAAGCCACGGGAAAAGAGCTTTTGGTGACTGGGGTCTTGTCCAAAAAAGTTGGATCTAAAATGATTTGTTTTAACCCATCCTTCACTGTGGAAGGTTCAGGATGGGCGACATAAACTCCTTTATTGTAATCCAGCCCTGTTGAAGTGCAAAACGTTTTATAGTCCAGGGTGAATTGTTGTTGCCCCCCATGAAGACTGAATCTGATGAGATATTCCCTGAGAGGTCTGAGGTTGTTCTCATCAGTAGAGGGTGTCGGGTCACAGGCCTTGGCTGTTGCCCAAAACTCCCTGAGGAGATTTTGGTAAACAATGGAGGGACACTGAATAAAGGCCGTTTTCAGTGAGCAGTTAAATAAAAATTTCATAATGTCTTTGTAGGGTGGGATAGTTTCAGGGTATTCAAATTTGACTATGACATTATTAGTTTTAAATTCAACATTTGTAAGATCTCCTACCCACTGAGAAGCAAACTGGAGAGATTTTGTTCTAGCCATTTCCATATAAAAGGATTTTAGGGTTTGAAAAGAAATATTTTGACTAGAACAATCAAGGATTTAAGATCTCTCAAGTTTGTGATGAAAAACTTTTGTAAATGCTTACAAGGAAGGTTTTTCAAAAGAAGGTTTAAAGATTTTTAACAACACACAAATTTTTCTGGATTTGAGAAAGGATTTTGACAGAGTTTTGTTGCAGAAAATAATTTGTGTGTGTTTTCTTGGTTGAGAGGAGGGTATTTATAGAGTGGTGAGAGGGGTGGTTTTTGCATAAACGTGGATATGTAAAGACGATTTTTGAAAACGTTTGAAATTCCACATTTAATGCCACCCACCACTACCCGCAGTAAAATCCCGTATTTCAAGGGAACAGTTGCAATGCACAGTAAGAGTGCACTTTTGCAGCGTTAAAATATCCATTGGATATTTTATGTGTGAGAGGGCATTTAATGCCAAGTGGGTAAGTGATGAGACCCCTGACAGTAAGACATATATTCCTATATTAAATTGGTGAGATTACCAACCTAGGACATTTAAGTAACTAATACTTGGAGCATTTAGTTACTCATTTAATGCTTTCTGTCAGGGACCCTGAGTGAGTCTTACTCATTCAGTGAGAGGTTTGTTTTGGATGTTTAGGGAGGATGAACCATTTCAGAGAACTTACTGAGATTTGTTTTCAGATACCTGACTTTCAATGTCAAGCATTCCCAATTCAGCTTTCAGTCTCCTGAAGGTAGGTTCATCTAAGGGTTTTGTGAAGATATCAGCCAGTTGATATTCAGTAGGGATGAAATGAAGTTCAATGTCTCCCTTCATTATGTGATCCCTGATGAAGTGATATCTGATATCAATGTGTTTGGTTCTTTGGTGGAGGACATGGTTGTTGGAGATTGCAATAGCACTGGTGTTATCACAGAAGATGGGCACCATTTTGTAATGGATGTCATAGTCACTGAGTTGACTTTTCATCCATAATACATTGGCACAACATCCTGCAGCAGCTACATATTCAGCTTCAGCTGAGGACATAGCCACTGATTGTTGCTTTTTAGCACTCCAACAAACTAGTTTTCCCCCAAGAAATTGACAGGACCCTGAGGTACTTTTTCTGTCCATGTTGCAGCCAGCATAATCAGAATCAGAGTAACCTTTGAGGTCGAACCCTGAGCACTTTGGATAATAGATTCCAATGCTTGGTGTGCCCTTCAGGTATCTGAGTATTCTTTTGGCTGCAGTGAGGTGGGATTCTTTGGGATTGAACCGATATCTTGCTATTAGACAGACTGAGAATTGTATGTCTGGTCTGGAAGCAGTTAGATACATCAGTGAGCCAACAATCCCTCTGAAATGGGTTTGATTGACTGATTTGCCAGTGAGATCAGGTCCAAGATTGTTAGGTGGGACCATTGGAATCTTCACTGAGGCATAGTCAGATATCTCATATTTCTTCAAGAGATTTCTTGTATACTTCTCTTGACTGATGGAGATTCCTTTTTCAGTTTGCCTGATTTGTAGTCCAAGAAAGTATGTGAGTTCACCCATCATGCTCATTTCAAACTTCTTTGTCATCATTTTTTCAAACTGTTTGCAAAGTTTGTAGTTTGTTGAGCCAAAGATGATGTCATCAACATATACTTGGACCAATATCACATCCTGCTGTGTTCTATAGACAAACAGTGTGTTGTCTATCTTTCCTCTGACAAACTTGTTTTGTATCAGGAAGGCTGAGAGAGTTTCATACCATGCCCTGGGAGCTTGTTTCAGTCCATAAAGGGCTTTGTCAAGCTTACAGACATAGTCAGGGAATTCACTGCTCTCAAAGCCTGGAGGTTGTTGAACATAAACATCTTCCTTGAGTTCACCATTTAGGAATGCACTTTTTACATCCATTTGGTAAACTTTGAAGTTCATGTAGGTAGCATATGCAAGGAAGATCATGATGGCTTCCATTCTTGCAACAGGAGCAAATGTCTCATCATAGTCAATGCCTTCTTGTTGACTGTAACCTTTGGCTACAAGTCTGGCTTTGTTTTTAATGACAGTGCCGTTTTCACCAGTTTTGTTTCTGAAAACCCACTTCATTCCTATGACAATGACATCCTGAGGACATTTGATCAAGGTCATGACCTTGTTTTTGTCGAACTGTTGAAGTTCTTCTTGCATGGCCTGAACCCAGCTTGGATACTTTAGAGCCTCAGTGACACTTTTGGGTTCTATATCTGAGAGGTAATCAGATATAGACATTCATTGGCTGAAGCTGCAGTTAAACTAGCAGCCATGCTTCTAGTGAGCATACCCTCAGTGGGTTCACCAATGATGTTTACAAGCTCAATGTCCTGAGTTCTTGTCCACTTACTTTGTGGTCTAGGTTCTGAGCTTGAGGAAGTCACTGGAAGTTCAGGTGTGAGTTCAGGTGCAAGAGCCACAGGATCATTTAGATCATCTGTTGAGATGTCTTGTTCTGGTAGAGGTTCTTGAGTTACAGGATCCTGATTATTTGGATCAGTGTTACCTATCCCAGCAGGGATTGACTGATTATCAATGAATTCACTGATAGTTGGTTGTGACAGGTTGTGAGGCAAGACATAATATGAGATGTCAGCATCAGCTTGGTATGAGGAATTGGTTTCAGTGTTGTACTCATCAGGAGGATATCTTGATGAGTTGTCAATTCTGATATCCTCCACTGAAGTGTTGGTGAACCTGATGCTTTCTACATTTTCATCAAAGGTGACATGAAAAGTTTCCTCAACTTGTTGTCTCCTTGTGTTAAATACCCTGAAGGCTTTGGAGATCAATGAGTAACCTAGAAAGTATCCATCATCAGCTTTAGCATCAAACTTGCCTAGATGATCCTTGTGGTTATGAATAAACACAGGACATCCAAACACATGAAAGTAGCTGATGTCAGGAAGTCTACCTTTGAATATCTCATATGGGGTTTTATTATGTCTTTTGACAATGATTGACCTGTTTTGAGTGTAACAGGCTGTTTTAACTGCTTCAGTCCAGAAATGCTTTGAAAGGGCTGAGCCATTTAACATGGTTCTTGTAGCCTCAATGAGAGTTCTGTTTTTCCTTTCAGCTACCCCGTTTTGTTCAGGGGTATAAGGAGATGAGAAATTTTGGGAGATTCCCTTCTCATCACAGAAACTCTCAAGCTCAGCATTTCTAAATTCAGTACCATTGTCAGTTCTGATTTGTTTCACTATAATGTCATTCTGGTTTTCAATGTTCCTGATGAATGACATTATAGTATCAGCTGCCTGACTCTTTTTGGAAAGAAAGTATACCCAAGTGTATCTTGAAAACTCATCAACAATGACAAGTGTATACTTCTCATGCTGGATTGATCTAGGACTAACTGGTCCAAAGAGATCCATATGCAAGAGGTGAAGGCAGCTTTTGATAGAGAAATTTTGCTTGGTTTTGAAAGATGCTCTTTTATGTTTGCCTTTTTCACAGGCTGAGCATGGTTTATCTTTTTCAAAAACCAGTGATGGTAAGCCAAGGACCTTGTTTTGTTTTGCCAAGTTGTTGATGTTTTTGAAGTTTAAGTGTGAGACTCTCTTGTGCCACAGCCAATTGATAGTTTCAGTTAGGGGTGAGCAGGAACCGCACCGCAATCCGCAAACCGCAAAAAAACCGCAAAATCCGCACCGCAAAAACCGATCCGCAACAAAAACCGAAGGTGCGGTTCTTGAAAATAGAAAAACCGTATTTTGCGGTGCGGGTTGGGTTTTCACCGAAAAACCGCACCAAAATAACCGCACCGCACCACTCCATGATATTCAAATATTTTATTTTATTTTCTAGAATAAGACACTAAAATTTATAACTTTTTTATGATAAAATGCTTTTGTTTATACTTTTATAATAAATTATTTCAAACACGTTTTAATGGTTAATTATTATCTGAGTTTTTAGGTAATATAAACTTTATTTTTCGTTCAATTTATCATTGAAGTTTATAAAATTCTTCTTCTCATTCGACTTTTACTATTGTATAGATTTATAATTTCATACTAATACACAACATTTTGTATATATGTTTCAACACATCATGTAACATTATAATATATTTATTCTATAATAAATATATACCTAAAATTATAATTTGAAAAGAAAAAAGAAAAACAAAAAACTGACCCAAAAAACCGCAAAAACCCGCAAAACCAAACCGCAAAACCGCATAAACCGCAAAAACCGAAACCGCAAAACCGCGCGGATGTGGATTCTCATTTTTTAAAAACCGCAATTGCGGATGCGGGTTGGTTTTTACCAAAAACCGCACCAACCCGCACCATGCTCACCCCTAGTTTCAGTGGCTTTGGTAAAGAGACAGGTTCCATCTTTAGAGAGATTTGACATGTCTAAGACATAAACATCGTCTCTCCTAGGAGCAATCAACACAACTTCCTTGTTGGCATTGAAAATGGTACCTTGTTTGTCATTGAATTGTACAATGTACTTAGCATCACATAGCTGACTGACACTGATGAGATTGTATTTGAGACCATTGACATAAGCAATCCTAGAGAAAACTATTCCATTGCAGTTTACTGAACCATAACCTTCTGTGGGACATGATGAGTTAGCACCAAATACTACCTTGGGCCCTGGTTCCTTTACATACTTGTGCAGATATTCCTTCACACCAGTCATGCTTCTTGAGCATCCACTGTCTAGATGCCAGATGCTCCCTGGCATGCCTCTGCACAAGTAGTAAACTGAATTAGTTTCTCTTCGTGACCCACTTATTAATGGGCTTGGGTCTCATGGTCTCTTTGAATTGAGCAATTGATTCATGGTCAGTGGTGGAGTGCAATGAGCTACCACAGGTTTTGCATTTAGAGACTGAGGATGACTCAGTGGATTTGGGTTGCATTGAACTTCTCCTTGCATGGATGACACTGTCATGCTGGGATGTCTTATGAGCTGTGTTACCGCAAATATCACAACATGTGTTCATAAGACAATCATCAGGGCGATGATCATTAAAGCCACAGTGTGGGCAAGGAGGAAAAGGCTTAGCTCTCAACTTTTGAGCTGACTTAGATGAAGAAGCATACTGATGACCAACTTTGGTGTAGTTTGCTTGATTGAGAGAACTTACATATTGCAAGTGGTCCGCAGTTCTGTGATCATCCTTTTTGCAGATCATGCAAAAATGGTTCTATAATAGTTGTCAGTAGTATGACTGGTATAGTGGCACATATCACATTTCTGCTTGTTTTTGGTGGTGGCTTTTGACTTTGAGGAACTTGAGGAAGTTGACTTAGTTTCCTTGATTGATTCAGGGACCTTTTCAATGGATTCCATTTTGTCAGTTAGCTTCCTCACTAGTTCAGTCAGTTGCTGAATCTGATCAGCTTCAGTGGGGACAGAGGATGTGGAAGTTTCAGTGGGGGTGGATTCTTGTTGAGTTGGTTTTGATGGTCTTTTCAGGATGGTTCTACCAAGACCAGACCTTTCTTTTGGAGAGTGTGGATTGTATTGTAATGGAGTAAGCTCATAGCTAGGATCAACACCATGAAGAGGTTCCAAAGGTGGAAGTGGTGCTTGAGATTCATCTTCAGACTTAGAGATGTGTTCAGTGCTACTGGGCACATCTGGGAGTCCAAGTATGCTCTTTAGAGCTTGACTTTCAGGCTCTAGAATTCTTCCAGAGTCAAAGTTAGGAAGCTTACTCTCAGGATTAAGTCTTTCAATCCAATCACTAGGCTTGGGAACAGACAACATATTGGTAATCATGCCACCAGACACAAATGGTTTAGGACTCTGGTCTTTGTTGTGAGAGTCAGAAAGATGATGTTCACCTATGACTCTCTTTTTACTACTGGGGGCACCCACAGCATCAAAGACTCTTGGATTCTTGGCGGTCCAACTATCAATGATTTCTTTTTCTTTCTTAAGTTCATCTTGAAGAGCCTCATTTCTTTTAACTAATTTAGTGTTTTGAATTTGTAAGGTGATAGCCTCAAGCTTGTTTTGTTTTAACACAAGTAACTCATCCCTACACTTGTTCAATTCAAAACTTAGCTTGTTGTACTTAGAAAAAAGATTTAGTCTTTGCTCCTCTACAAACTTAAGATCAACATTGATATAGTTCATATAGGACTGCCAATCAGAATCATCATCCATAGAAAGTAGAATATTTACCTTCTTCATTGTGATGTTGACCCATTCTCCATTTCTGGCATGATTCTTTCCAACAGCTAGCTTGTCTTCCTCTGAGAGGGCCATCAGTGCGCTGACATGCGCCATTTCATCATCTGATGAGACTGGCTCTTCATCCCAGTCGAAGGTTTCAACAACAAGACCTTTGTTTTTACCCTGCACAGATTGAACACTTTTTGGTTCTGAGGGACTGGCCTCAAGTAATGCAAGCTTAGCTTTGATCTTCCTATACTTGGCTTCAAAATCTATTGTTTTGTTCTGGTCAGATTTATTCTGAAAGTTTTGATGAGACTGATAGATTTTAGGTTGAAATTTGCTAAAGCCTGAGGACTGATTTGACCCTGATGGTTTGTAAGAGGGTTCAGAAATTGTTTTTGAAAAACAGTCCTTTGCAAAATGGCCTCTTTTGTGACACTTAAAGCATTCAGTGTCCTCATTTGCTTTAGCAGTTGAAAAACCTTTGTTTCTTTTAATAAACCTTCGAGAGTTTGCAAGGAGTGCCCTTTCCTGAAATTCAACGTTCAGGTCATTTAGGTACTCCTCACTTGATCTTTCATCAGGCTCATCATCTGAATTTTCTTGAAAATCTTGAACCACATTGTTAGAAAAGAAGGCAGTTGATATAGGTGAGGTGATGGTCAGGGACTTCTTGACTTCCTGAGACTTCTTTAAGTCAGGGTATCGTCTGTTGATGAGGTTTTCCTCATAGACAAATTTCCCATAAATTTCAGGAAGTTCAAGATTTTGAATGTGATTTGCATTTCTAAGTCCCTGAGAGAAGCTCAACCACTTCTCAGGGAGACAATTGACAAAACCAACATTAATCTCATGTTTGGACAACTTAACACCATCATTAGCCAGTTCATTTAAAAGAGTTTTGTATCGGGTGTAAGTTTGTGAGAGAGTTTCAGAGTCCCTAGCCTTGAAGGTATTATACTCAAGTTTCAGGTCCATAATCTTGTTTTCCTTGGTATCAGATGGGCCTTCATGGCTATGGACTAGGTCATCCCAGGTTTGTTTAGCTGTATTACAGCTTATAACTGACTCCATTATATCATCAGGAAGACATGATATGATGATACTTTTGAGTCTTTGGTCCTGGTTGACCACTCTCCTTTCATCCTGAGTCCACTGAGCTTCAGGTTTGGGCAAACCTTCAGCAGTCTTTGGGATAAATGGACCTTCATTTATACACTTGATATAATAAGGTTCCATCCCAATCAAATAGCAAAGCATACGCTTTTTCCATTTGTTAAATTTTCCAACTTCAAGTCTAGGGGCAACAGCTGAATAAGCTCCACCCTTTTTATCGACTAGTTGGGGTACATCAGTTTCAGCCATAGGAATCCTGATTTAAAAACGTTTTAGAGCGGCTTAAAGGGTTTTATAATCAGCCTTGCTCTGATACCACTTGTTGTTCCCTATTCACTATAGTTTAAAAAACAATTAAGTACTTAAAACAATTTAATAGTGAATAATGACTGAAATTAACGTAAGTAAAACACACTAAGTAATTTTCAACATCATATTCTTATTAGAAATAAATCAAAAGAATACGTTACCCAAGTACTTGCGGAATAGTACTTGGGATTGAAATGACAAAGTTTGGGTGACTCCTCTCTAAGCTTAGGCTAAGTCTGAGCACAACTCTTAGAACCCACTGAGCTATCTCAAGGATAAAGTTGTATTTAGAAGAGTGAAAAGTTGGCTTTTGTGTGTGTGTTTTTTACAATTCACAAGCATAAACTTTTCACTCATTCTCTTATGCTATTTATACAAGTATGGATATTTAACTTTAACCTAGAAGACAAAAACATTGATCACAGTAATCCCGAATATAGATATATTCGATTACTGTTTACTTTGCTATTTGTAGTCAGGCGGCGAAGCTTCTTTCCTTAACAGAGAATCCTTTAGTATCGCCGCTTACTATAAATGGGAAGATATGGCTTTAGTAGATAGGGACTTTGTTTTATCTGGGTAAAGCACTTGGGGGCTTAGTTTTATCTGGGTAAACTTTTCCCGCCTAGTCCCGCTCATTCTTCAGTCTTCAAAGCCTTCAGTCTCTTCCTTCAGTTTGTCTTTAGTGCTAACAGTTGGAGAGGAGTCTTAGGGATTCAGTGAGTTATTGTCATCACTCACTGAATCCACCATCTTCTTCTTGACTTAGTCTCCACCCATTAAGTTCCGCCTTGCTGAGTGGAGAGGCTTCTTCTTCGCCTCGTACTGAGTAACCTGAAGATGGCTCACTGAGAGACTATGCACTCAGTGACCTGATAGTGTTTAACGGATTAAACACTTAGGTTATTTTCTATTCAAATCCTAGATTAAGGGGTTTGGGTATTTACTGAACCCAACATTTTTCCACTTATTGAATTTTCCAACTTCTAGTTGGGGAGCAACAACTTAATAGCTTCCTCCCTTTTGTCGACTAGTTGGGGCACATCGCTATCAGTCATGGTAGGATCTTGATTTTAAAAACTTAGAGACTCTGTAATTAAAAGGTTTTATAAACCAGAGGCTCTGATACTACTTGTTATTCCCGTTAGCTTGGTTAGAATTAACTACAAAGTTAATCTATCCAAGCTCCATGGCTTAGCAATATTATTAGAAATTCCTTGTTCAAATATAAACGTAAAGTAAAAGAAACAGTTTTTTTCAACGTTTAATTCTATTTGCAATTAACAAAGAATTATACCCAAGTGTTTGCGGAACAACACTTTGGATTGAATGACAAGTATGGTAATTCTCTTCTCTAAATTTAAGCTAAGCTTAAGTACAACTATACTAACCAAATGAGATATTCTCAAGGACTTAGTTGTATTTGGAGGAGAGAAAGGTGTTTATGAATGTCAACGATTTAAGAGCACAAACTTGTCAACCTTTCTATTCATACTTATGATCCTATTTATACACAGTGGTTTACAACCGTTATTGAAAAAGACAAAGATGACCTAAGCTAGTTTAGACAAAATACTTGTGTATTTTGTCTCTTTTACAATGTCTACTTTAGGAATGGAACAATGGTGTTTTCTGAGTAGCAGTGATGACACTACTCTTTTCTTTAGCCTTTCAGGAAAAGTTTAACCTTTGCTTGATAAGGACTCACCCTTAGTCGCTTCAAACTTATTTCGTCTTGTCCCGCCTTCACTTCAATCTTTTAGCCTTCAGTCTCTTCAGTCTTTATGTCTTCAGTCTTCATAGTTGTTTAGGAGACTTGGAGTTCAGTGAGATATTGTCATCACTCACTGAACCCATCATCTTCTTCTTTGGCTCATGTACCATTCACTGAGTCCCGCCTCACTGAATGGAGAATCTTTCTTTTTAGGCTCGTCCTGAGCTTCTTAAAGATGACTCACTAAATAACTGTCCATTCAGTGACTTGCGTATGTTTAAGGTTATTAAACAATTACGTTATTTTATCTTCAAATCCTATAAGAGAGTTTGGAAATTCACTGACCCAACAACTTAAGTAGTAGCAGTTACCAATAACCACACACACTACAAGAAAATACCTATACTGATAAAAGTTTTAGTGACATAGAAAAGTGTCACTAATTATAACCTTTTAGTGACACTTTTTATAGGTAAACACTTAAAATTTTAGATATAACAATACTTAAATAGACTTTTATATACTGGATTTTTACCTATACCTTAATTGTAAGAGAAGCACATAAAAATTTTAGAAACACTTTTTTTTATACTTTTGACACTTTTTTACTTTTGGTGACACTCTTTTAAGTGTCACAAAAAGAACAATATTTTTTTTAGTGATAAGGTGACAAGGTTTATAAGATTATTTAGTGGAAAACTTTGGTTTCAAAGTGAAAGACTTTGTGATTGTAAACAGAATTTTAGATAAAGATATGGACACTCTTGTCGTTGAGTGACATTGCCTTCCAAAATCCAAATGTTCACTTTTGGAACGGAACATGTAATTAGATCAGCTTAACGGCTATCAACATTTTGCGAGTATATCAATAAGTTATTTGACTTTTAGCATATTAAAA
Organism: Chrysanthemum seticuspe; assembly: GCA_019973895.1. Lineage (NCBI taxonomy): Eukaryota > Viridiplantae > Streptophyta > Magnoliopsida > Asterales > Asteraceae > Chrysanthemum > Chrysanthemum seticuspe. The sequence continues at coordinate 85,391,634 of BPTQ01000001.1, read as the reverse complement.
TGGTTAACTTTAACAAATCAGACTAAGATTTCTCACTTATTGCATTATATTGATTATTATTTTTTATTTTTTTTTTATTTATTATTATATATATAATTTTTGGGTATTGATTAGTACACTCTCATTTGTTATTTGTACACTCAAATGTACAAACCGGTAAAGCTGCATATGATAAATGTACAACTGGTTAATGCACATATTTGAGTGTACAAATAAAAAATTGAAGTGTACAAATCATTAGCCATATTTTTTTTTGTCTAATAGAACTTTTCCAACATCGAGTTAAGAAGGCCCTGTACATCATGCAGATTTGACTTTGACTTGGACTTTTATTTCGAATGCATGTGAACTCTTAAATATTTTTGACTTTATGTTATTTGAACAAGTCCGGTCAACATTTTGATTTTGACTTAACTACAATTAGCTACCTGTCGCAACAATGGAGTTGAAGATCACGGGATCATGCAACCATATCTTATGATTAATGTCGAGTAACAGTTAATATATTAATCAAAAGCTTAGGAGCATGACCAAGTCTCATGATTCATTTGATGATTTAAATACATTGTTTATGTTGTTTTGAGATCTCTAGAATATGTTTGTGCTATATCATATTACAGTATCTTACATACTATATATATGTGTACAGCTCGTCAAATGTAACATTTTTAATCATTTAAAAAGTCCAAAAGTAAATATACATGGAATAATTGGAAATGGTCGTCTGCTTTAAAAAAGAGATTTAAAATTTTAAGTCATTCTTGCGGTTGTAAAGGTCATAGTAAAACAATACGGAGCACAAATCATGTTTGGTGAAATATGACAATTATTAAATGGGATGGGGATGGGACATTCGTAGTTTCGTACCATTTCTAAAACACAAGTAATACCTCCCCTAGTTTTTTCAATATATATATATTTTTTTACTTTTTTTATATAAAAATTTAATAATATTTTTATTATAGATACCGATAAAAACATTGTGCTCTTAGCAAGAAGATAAAAGGAATGTGAGGATGATTAAATGTGAATTAAAAGATATTAATAGTAGTACCTTTGTTAAATAACTATATATTCAACTAAACAAAGAGCATTTTTCTTACATTCGCTACTTATATATCATTGCTAATGCAAATGGTAGCTAGCTGATAACGAGTTGTCAAGATTTATGATAGTTTTGTTCAGCATCTACAGGGACGGAATTTGAACATGGTGAAAAGGCCAACATGAAAAATATTTATTTTAAGAGGTCGATATATATTAAGTTGAAAATTTGTATTAAAAATAACTAAAATCAGTATGAATAGATATAAAATGTATATAAGGTCAACTAAATTGAGGGCGGCACAACCCCCATCGGTCTCTTATAAGTTTCGTCCCTGAGCATCTGCTTACTATGTAAAAAGTAAAGGTTAGTGATCCTATTAATTTATAAACGTTCGTAGTACATTTTTAGCACTCATATGAAAAATATTACTCCCTCTGTCCCATAACTATTGTCCACTGTTGACTTTAAAATCTTTATTTTTCGACTTTAACTTTAAATATTTTTATTTGTGTTATATAATACTTGATGAAAATTATATCAATTAAAATATATTTAATACCCAAATCTATTCATATATTTTGCATCAAGTATTATATAACACAAATAAAATATTTTGGATTAAAAAGCTGAAAGATAAAGATTTCAAAAGTCAAAAGTGAACAATAATTATCAGGCGGACCGCGGATGGAGTTATACATATACGACTTTACCACAATAATAATTCAACTTAAAAAGATGATGCACATATATAATGACGAGGGACTTTATTTTAGAAACCATCAATCCCCTACTTACCAAGGGACACCTATCAACCGTTGGATCAAAAAACATTTTTTAATGATAAAAAACACGGAGGGACTAATCTTGCCAAAACGTGAAACTTCCCCCAACCACATAAACACAACACACGCGTCATTTTCATCAGAAAAAACAACACGTCGCTTTCTCTCACTAAAATCTCTCACTAAAAACAAACCATAACAATCAAAATCACCAACAATTAACCGTCAAAATAAAAAATAAAAAAACACAAAAACGCATCAATCTTCAACTGAAGAAGAAAAAACACAAAAAAAAAAAAGGATCAAAACAAACCTACCAACTCCGAAAACGAATGTACGATGCTTAAAACTAATTATTTAGATGTTATTTATGTATCTCTACTGATTTTATACTTATTTATGAATGTTATTGCTATTTATGAACATTTTTCTGTATTTTTTTGCTGTATTAATGACATGCAATTGATGATTATGTATTTATTTGATATTTTGCTGTCATACTGTAAAAGAAGAAGAAATTTATGAAGATTTTGCTAATTTTAGATGTTTTTAAGTGTTTTTAGGTGTCATACTGTAAAACAGTTGTGGTAGATGTGGTAGTGATTTGGTAGTCTTAGTGGTTTAGTTTTGATACTGGTAGTGGTGGTGGTAGTGGTAGTGGTGGTGGTGGTAGTGGTAGTGGTGCTGGTGGTGCTTCAGTATAGTGGTAGTGATAGTAGTAGTGGTAGCGAACGTCGATTTAACTTTTAGCGTTCTTCGTGATAATGGATATGTTTTTAGCTTGTTATGAGTATAATTTTGATGTAACTTATGATGCGTTTTTTAGTGTGACAGAGAAATATTTTATGGTATATCACTAGTGATAGAAACAGATGTGTTAATACAAATAAACCGTAAAAACGTTTATTAATATTTTGCGATCTCTTTGTGTTTTGTTGATAACATATATAATGTTGTCTTAAGTATAATTATAAGGATACATGTTATTTTTGTATAGCATTTACATATAATCTTTTAAATACAAAAATGTAGTAACTTAAGCATTTGTTGTAATAGTTAATTAGGATGGGTAAAAATCACAACCCATGGATCTTAACCCATACCCAAAGAGACTTGATACAATGTATACTTAGATACATTGAATCTAGATATAACCCATGGACCAACCCATGACCCATAACCAAAAAAACCCATGGACAAAGAGGAGCATTCCACGGATCCCTAGCTTTGTGCTAGCCGGATCCCAAGTGGAAGGGATCTGTGGGATCCGTGAGGACAGTGAGGAAATTTGCCTATAAATAGAGAGCCATTTCTTCATTCTAACTTACCCCTCTTCTTACTAAATCTCTCATACACTCTCATTCTCTTCTAACATATAGATCACTAGATCTAGAGAGTTGTTCTTCTTTTCTTTCTATTTGTGATCCTCATATAGGTCCTTCTCTAAGGCGAGATCACGAGCATTCTACAAGTCATCCAAGCAAGGGGTCCTTGATTGATTTGTCACTCCGCAAGATTTCTGTAGCGAAGATCTTGTATTTGATATTTCACATATTTGTTGTGTAATTGTCACACCCCCAAATTATCTGTTTTACAGTGGAATGGAATACCTTGGGGAGGACTGTCATAGCATCAAAGTTACAGTTATATCGAACGACCTAAAGTGTCGTTTTGAAAATATCGTTTGATTCATTAAAATAATCAGAGTTTACAAAGATTAGGTCCCAAAAGATTTCAATATATCAAAACGAGTTTGTTACAATCAAACGATAGTTAAGTGCATAAAATATAGGTGAGACGCGTCGACACCGCGACTCTATGATAAGTCCACATGCATGCCATGAAGTGAATGCCTTAGATACCTGAGATAAAACATGCTAAAAGTGTCAACACAATGGTTGAGTGAGTTCATAGAGTTTGGTTGAACAAGTAAAGTTTTTAAAGATCGTTCATGCAACAAAGGCAAAGTTTTTGGTCATAAAGAATAGTCCACAAAAGCAAAGGCATTGTAAATCCACTCAGTTCCAAGTTCTGCCCATACAAAACTTGCAACCTGTGTGTTCACAATCCACTGCCAAAATACGTCTAGTTTATGTTCATGCACACGTTGTCAAAAGAGTTAACAAAGCAAAGGCATTGTAAATCCACTCAGTTCCAAGTTTCGCCCATACAAAACTTGCAACCTGTGTGTTCACAACCCATTGCACAAAATATAGTGCGTCTAATAGTCGAGTATAAGTTACCATAATAAATCACAATATTGCACCACGTATATAATAATGTATGCCAGGCAAAGCCCTTAGAATAAATAATATGCGTCCCGTAACATAGTGGACGAGAGGTTGGCCGACCTCTAATAGTGCTATCCATACTACCTACTAATAGGAGACTAACAATGCGAATGTACGAACAGTACATCATACAACTATTATATACAATTAAGAACACTCCGAACATGGGAGAATTTGCACTGCTCCGAACATGGGAGACTTTAGATTGAGAACGCTCCGTAACATAGTGAGACGTTCTACTCCGGACCGGGGAGGCTTTAAGATTGCTCCGAACAAAGGAGACTTTATAGTGATGCTCCGAACATGGGAGACTTTATAGGGATGCTCCGAACAAGGGAGACTTTATAGTGATGCTCCGATCATGGGAGACTTTAGGTCAAGGTCATAACACGTACGGTTCAATAAGTTCAAACAAGTCATAAGTTTGTATTTAAGTTCAAGAGTTCCGTTCAAAAGTTCGTAATTAAGTTCAAAGATTTAAGTCGAGTTCAAAAGTTCAGAACAGTCAAAGAGTTCGAATAATATCAAAAGGTTCAAGATAGTCGAAGCGTTCAAAATCACGTCAAACAAGTTTACAATATATCAAAAGGGTCCTTGTACAAGTTAAAAGAGATCAACTATATGTCAAAAAGTTCATATCAAGTCCAAAGTGTTCACTTATATGTTAAAGGGTCCGAATCAATTTAAAAGAGCTCAAATATACATGTCGAAGGGTTCAAAATCAAGGAAAGTGTTTCAAATAATAGCGTTCAAAAGATAGTGATCAATTTAGTTCGGGCATAATCTACTTACGCGCACATAGAGTGAAACCAAAAGATATTTAAGTTCATATAAATGTAAAGTAAAAGAAAGTAGTTGAGCATCAAGTAGTTGAGCATGTATCTCCCCCGAAGAGTTTATAAAACAATTAAACGAGTAAAAGTGGGGCTACGAACTCACCTTAATAAATGTGATATCCAATATATAGCGAATCGATGGATAAGCCGAGAAACCTCTACGCGCAACCTAGAATATGTGTTGTGTCTTAGGTTCTAAAATAACAATGTGAATGTATAAACATGCCTTATATAGTTATTACATCAATTATGCTTGGATACTTAACATTTGTGAAGTCGTATAAGTGTTTATGTTCCTTATATTTAAGTTTTTCCCATCTAAATCTACCCGTTACTTCTAAACCGTAAATGATCACGACTCGATTTTTATGTCCTCGGAAAGGTATTTGATAGTACTAAACAGATTAGTGGGCCCTACTTCCCCAGAAATTATTTAACTAATGTGAAATTACCAATTTACCCTTGGATGTACTAGTTATTTCAATCAGCAGCAAACTATCTCACGCTTTTGGTCATAGGTCGAGTTCTACAACTCCGTTTAATGCACGGCCAGCGGCCACGTTCAAGTTAGGGTGTTAGCTACAACTTTTATTCTTTGACCAACAGTTGGTTATACGCAAGTTTTATGAGTATTACCCGTTTGAAATCTGTTACTCAGATTTGGACACGTTTAGCCGTTTTGGCTCTAGTTTATTCATCGGGATGAGTTACGGCACGAGCCACCCGGAAAAATGACCACAAGACATAGATCTACAATCCTATGTTATTACTTAACTTTATCAGTCCACGAATTTTACCCAGAATTTACGTTTACAGTCCCTGTCCAGTTTCTGTGTTGCAAATCTAGTCCTTTCGATGGTTTCTAGTGTTTTAATTCATTTATCCAAGCACAATCAAATATAATAAGCATATAGAACATATTAAATACATGTAATACTAATAATTACTGAAATCAAAGGTAAGTATAGGAGTTTGCTTACAATCCTTGTGATGAAACAATTCAAGAACCAAGAACTAGGACACTAAAACCTAAACCCTTTCAACCAAAGTCCCTAGCTTCCAACCTTTAACGCACCTTGCTAACCCTTCTTAACCTTGATCTAACCTTGTAAAAACTCTCTAATCTCAGCCCACGCACCTTGTGAAGCTCTTAAACCAACCATGGAATCACCAAATAAACTTAAGAAGCATGTGTAGAACACTAAGGCCTTTAACTTTGTAGTATAACTTATTGCTTGAAGATCAAAGATGGAAGGTGAGTGTGATTTATTGAGGTTCGGTTATGGAGGATGAAACAAAGGAAAATGGATGAGTTTTTATGAGTTATCAAGTCTTAGATGAAGTCTTATAGGATATTTCCTAAGACTTAAGTCTTAAGTTTAAGACTTAAAAACTAAGTAACTAGCACATGTATGTAACTAATAAATTCAAGACTTATCACCAAGCCAACAAGGCTTGGTGAATCACTAAAATTTCGTTCATGCTCTATCTTGAATGACTAGGTATGAATTTTGATGTTATCTTGCTTTTACGGAGTCAGTTTTGGTCCCGGTGATCGCTAACTCTAAGTCGTAAAGTCACGAAACGTAAACTCGGGTGTCGTAAAAATATGAAACTTATAAAAATGTTAAAACTTATTAATATAACCTATCTTAGCATATTTATGAGTGATAAGTTTGACGGAGCACGCAAACGCTGTTAGAGCCTAGAATGGTAAAATATTTAAGAAGAGAATTTCAATTTGACTTCTCTTAGTGAGATATTTTATAAGATATTTAACTAAGTACTATCTAAATAATATCTAGTTGTTGGCTAGGTATATGACTTGTCAAGGTAATTTAAAATGTATCAGTCAAAAGGTGGTGTGGGTATCGGGAGTGAATAGTAAAAAAAATTTAAAGTTTGCAAAATGATCGGAAATTGAGAATTGTGACAGTAATAGTTGTGTTGGTTTGGTCCACCGTGCTACGGACTCGGTATCTAGCTTTGTACCGGAAAAAGTGTAAGCAACGTTGTGAAGGCTTCTCCGCCAAGTGAAGGAGTTTGTTGACATAGTGCTTGAACTCTCGAGTAGGTGACTCGGGGAGTGGAGTAGGGCAAGGAAGGTGTCCTTGTAGCCGAACCACTATAAATCGGTTGTGTCATTTCTATCCCTTATCTTTATTTATTTGCTTGCATTATCATTAGATCTATACGTTCTCAACATTCATACGATTTCACATAATATCGAATCTAAAGTTTTTGAAATCAACTTAAAATCGGCAAAACTATTCAACCCCCCCTTCTAGTTTTCCACAATTCGCATCAAGAGCTAAGTTTATAAAAGCTTTAAAATAAAATTGTATTTTAAAAACTTTTCGATCACTATAGGTTCTGAAAAATATAAGGAAGGGCAATCTATGAAACGACCACCACTACTTGAAACTAATGGTTTTATATATTGGAAAAATATATTCGAAACATATGTGAAATCTAAAGATATTGATCTTTGGTACATTATTGTTGAAGGTGATTTTGAGGCTACCTCAAATGATGATAAAGGAAATTTAGTTCACATACCTCATGATAAACTAAATGATGAAATGAAGAAAAAGCTTTCTAAAAATAGTGAAGCAAAAATGGTTTTATATAATGCTTTACCGAAAAAGGAATTCGAAAGAATTTCTATGCCTAAAACCTCTAAAGAAATTTGGAATTCTTTAGTTGTAACTCATCAAGGCAACCAACAAGTTAAAAATAATAAAATTGATTTATTTGTTCAACAATATGAACAATTTTCAATATCGGATGAGGAAACTATAGATCATTCATTTGCTAACTTTAATACTATTATTACATCTTTACAAGCACTTGATGAATCCTTTTCTAGCCGTAACCATGTTAGGAGATATCTAAGGGCACTTCCATCGAAGTGGAGATCCAAGGTGACGGCAATCGAAGAGTCAAAAGATTTGACAATCCTCACCCTCGATGAACTCATAGGCAACCTAAAAGTCTACGAGCTTGTCCTTGCTAAAGATTCCGAAGCCTCAAAGGTGAAAGAGAAACACAAATCTCTTGCCCTTAAAGCCAAAAAGGCTTCGAGCGATGAGGAGAACTCATCTTCGAGTAGTGACGACGAAGAGTACGCTATGGCAGTAAGGGACTTTAAAAAGTTCTTTAGAAGAAAGGGTAGATACGTCAAACAACCGTATGACGATAAGAAAGGCTTTCGGAAAAGCAAAGAGGACGAGAAGCCAAAGGATGATCGTACTTGTTTTAAATGTGGGGACCCAAACCACTTTATTAGTAAGTGTCCCAAACGGGATGATCAAAAGGCATTCGTGAGCGGCACGTGGGGAATGAGCGACGAGGAGGACGAAGAAATTTGTCTCATGGCAAATGACGAGGTATGTCACGAATACTATAGTAGTTCATCACTTGATGACGACTCATTGCATAATGAATATGATAAACTATGCAATATTAGCTTAAAACTAATTAACAAAAACAAGCTTTTAAAGAGTCAAAACCAACGTTTAGATAAAGAAGTCATAGAATTAAAAGCAAAATTAAAACGTTTGGAAAAGGGTAAAATAGCAAGTGGTGAATGTGAACTCTGTGTTCAACTTCAAACACTAGTTGATCATTTAGATTCTAAAATTGCTAGAATAAGTACAAACACCTTAGATACAATACTCGATGGTGTTAAAACTGGCAACAACCAAAAGGGTCTAGGTATACAACAACTTGATCCATCAACTAGTGAAAATAAAGAAACAAAATTTGTTAAAGAATTAGAAAAACCAGCCACTGTTGTGGCGGATCCCACGGATCCCCTAAAAAGGGAACCGGCTAGTGTACAAACTGGGATCCGTGGATCTGCTGTGACAACTAGTGGTAATAACATAGCCTCATCATCTAGAACCGAGTTTGTTATCGTTAATAGGAAGAAACCAACTCATGTCACCACTAGACATCCACCTCCAAAAATTAATCCTACTTTTGCAAGAAACAAAGCACCATCCTTTCAAAAACATAATGCATCTAGGAGACCTAATAACGTTTATCCAAGAAGTAACCATCAAATGGGATGGAACCCTAATATGCAAAACGGTTTCTCTTTTCAAAACTTTGCTCCATGGAATGCATACTCATCTTATCCATACATGTCTAACATGAATGGAATGTTTAACACTAATGGACCCATGAATAAATGGGGACCAAACTTTTGAGTTTATTATTGTTTTAGGTGTGCTTAAAGGTCGACCTAGACCCCGATGAATGGGTCAAGGATAGCGGGTGCACGAGGCACATGACCGGCAATAGGGATCTATTCTCCACATATGAATCCGTAAATGGAGGTAATGTGGTGTTTGGAAATAGCAAAAGTAGAATCATCGGTAAAGGTACGGTTTCTAACAAATCTCTAACCATTAACGATGTGTGTCACGTAGAAAACCTAAACTTTAATCTCTTAAGTATAGGACAAATATGTGATAAAAAGTGCAATGTACTTTTTACCGAAACCGGTAGTAAGATACTTAAAAATGGCATAACCATAGGAAGAGGAATTAGGAAACATGGAGTCTATGTCATTAAAATCGGTAATGAACCTAAAGACAAACTATGTCTTACCTCTATGGATGATACTTCGACCTTATGGCATCGAAGATTGGGTCACGCCAATATGCGACTTCTTCAATCGCTATCATCCAAAGATCTAGTAAGAGATCTACCTAAGTTAAAATATGAACATCATTTTTGTGATGCTTGTAATATAGGAAAACAAGCTCACTCGAGTCATAAAGCTAAAAACATGGTGTCCACAACTAGGTGTCTAGAATTACTACATATGGATTTATTTGGTCCATCCGCTATCCAAAGTTATGGAGGCAACTACTATACTTTGGTAATAGTGGATGACTACTCTAGGTATACTTGGACAAAATTTTTGAAGAACAAAACGGAAACCTTTAACTATTTTGAAATATTAAGCAAAAAGATCCAAAGACAACTAGGAAAACCCATAGTGTCTATTAGGACGGATCATGGTAGGGAATTCGATAATGAAGTGCAATTCGGAGCTTTTTGTGACGCTAATGGTATTACTCACAACTTCTCGGCTCCACACACTCCACAATCGAATGGGGTAGTAGAAAGAAAGAATAGAACCCTTCAAGAAATGAGTAGAACCATGCTTAACGAACAATCCATACCTCAAAAATTTTGGTGTAATGCTGTTCATACCTCAACGTACATACTCAATCGAGTCTTAATTAGACCAATCTTAGGTAAAACTCCATATGAGTTACTCCGAGGCAAAAAGCCTACTTTAAATCATTTTAGAGTCTTTGGAAGCAAATGCTTCATTCTTAACACTAAAGATTACCTTACAAAATTTGATCTTAAATCAACCGAAGGTATCTTTCTAGGTTACTCGCCTAATAGCAAAGCTTACGTCATATTAAACAAAGAAACAATGAAGGTAGAAGAGTCATTAAACATAAAATTTGATGAAAGTCCACCCAAACCCTCTCCACCTCTTGTCGATGACGAGATCATAGAAAGTAAAGCTATTGTAATTAAGAAAAAGATAAATGAAGAAGAAGAACCTTCAATTAGTGAAATCACAAACATTAAAGAGTCCAAAGATCACCCCGTAGATAAGGTCATAGGAAAGCTAAACGAACGAACGTTAAGGTCTCAAGTTCAAAACCTAAGTAGCTTATTTTGTTTTGTTTCAACTATAGAACCTAAGAACACACAAGAAGCCATAAAAGATGAAAGTTGGGTAATGGCTATGCAAGAAGAATTAAATCAATTTGTTTCTAATGATGTTTGGACACTTGTCCCTCCACCTAGTAATCAAACCATAATAGGAACAAAATGGGTGTATAAAAACAAATTAGATGCAAACGGAGTAGTATCTAGGAACAAGGCTAGACTCGTTGCCCAAGGGTATAACCAACAAGAAGGAATAGACTTTGATGAGACCTATGCCCCTGTGGCTAGATTAGAGTCTATAAGAATACTTCTTGCGTATGCTTGTGCTAATGATCTAAAGCTTTATCAAATGGATGTCAAAAGCGCTTTTCTAAATGGTCTTATTAATGAAGAAGTATATGTAGCTCAACCTCCGGGCTTCATCGATTTTGAAAAACCCAAACACGTTTATAAATTAAAGAAAGCCCTTTATGGTCTTAAACAAGCTCCAAAAGCTTGGTATGATAGACTCAAGTCCTTTTTAATTAAACATAACTATACCATGGGGTTAGTTGACAACACACTTTTTACTAAGAAAAATGAGTCACACTTAATCATAGTACAAATATACGTAGATGATATTATATTCGGATCCACTTGTCAAGACATGTGTGATGATTTCTCTAAAATCATGCATGACGAGTTCGAGATGAGTATGATGGGAGAACTTAGTTTCTTTCTTGGTCTACAAATTAAACAAGTAGAAGATGGTATCTTCTTCAATCAATCTAAATACATCAAGGAGATGTTAAAGAAATTTGGTCTAGAAGAGTCGAAACCAATTAGGACACCCATGTCATCCGACACCAAACTCACAAAAGATGAAGACGGCGAATCCGTAGATAATACTAAATATCGTGGCATGATAGGTAGTCTTCTCTACCTCACGGCAAGTAGGCCGGATATCATGTTTAGTGTCTGCTTATGTGCTAGGTTTCAAGAAAACCCCAAAACTTCACACCTAGAAGCCGTAAAAAGAATTTTTAGATACATTAAGGGTACAACACAATTAGGATTATGGTATCATAAGGGCACGGGTGTAGAAACAATTGTATATGCAGATTCTGACCATGCAGGGGATTACGTTGATAGAAAAAGTACAAGTGGGGTGTGTACTTTCATGGGATGTTGTTTAACATCATGGTTTTCTAAGAAACAAACGGCTCTAGCAATATCAACAACCGAAGCCGAGTACGTCTCCGCCGGCAAAGCATGCCAACAAGCACTATGGATGAAACAAGCGTTAGTAGACTACGACATTCATCTAAGAGACATAGCCATTCTATGTGACAACAAAGGTGCCATCGACTTAAGCAAGAATCCGGTATTGCATTCTCGCACCAAGCATATAGAGATTCGTCATCACTTCTTAAGAGACAATGTTCAAAAGGGGAACATTTCTATTGAGAAAGTAGCATCCGAAGATAACATAGCCGACGTCCTCACCAAACCGTTGAAGCGGGAACAATTCAACCTACTTCGTCTTGGTCTTGGTTTAATGGAACACACGTCGTAACTTATTTTGACTCCACAAGGTATGTAAACACTAGCCTTCTTCCTTCTGAGTCTAGGATCTCTATTTCACGCACAACTCACAAACAATACGGGAATTTTCAAAACCCAAAGATAAGTTTTTTCACTTATAGCTTTCCTACTTTTTATATACACATTTTCAAAGAAAACCTACTTTCACAATGTTTTCTAAAAAGATGATACCTTCCCGTATCAATTTCACAAAAGCAGTCTCTCACGTCTAGGACAAATCGATTTTTCATTATCCCGTTTTCATTGCATCTCATGTCTTTTGAATGCTAAAGGGGACACATAACTAATATGTGTTTTCGGGTACATTCATTTAAGCTACAATGAATTAGGAGCATTGACAACACAAGATTACGTACTTATGTACTAAATACGTGTTTTTGGGTTATCTCAATAGGATACTTTTTTTACTTCTAGTTTAATTTTTTTTAGGGGTCGAGATAACCGCAACTCCAAATAGTTTGCATATAGGCACACAATAGGCAAAAATATCTCCAAAAGGAGAATTTTGTACTGCCTGAAACACCAGACCCACGGATCCCAGCCTTCATGCTGGACGGATCCCTCAAGGGAAGGATCCGTGGGATCCGTGTATACAGAAGCTGTTTTCAACTTCTATTTTTGTCTTTTTGGATGAGAAATCCACATTTGTTTTATTTTTGGGAGTATGCTCTTTAATTCTTGTGTTCTCATGATCACATGCCTTGAATTCATATCTAATCATTAGATTTTAATCCACATTTTGGGTCAAGCATTCATTACAATGTGTTGTTTTTCTATATATATAACTCCCAAAATGCTTGCATACTCCATCTCCTTCTCACAAACACACTTCATCATGTCATCCAAAAACCCTTTAGGAGAGACATCTAGTACAAACAATCATGATATCCAAACCTTTGTACTTCCATCATCCAAAATACCACAATCAAATGCTAGGATATCCGCACAGATTAGTATCCGATCTTGTTGTTTAGCAAAACCAACCTCAAATGATTCATCCTCAAATAACTCACCACAAGATGCTTCCATTATAGCACCACCCTCATCACCAACAAGTACACCAGCTTCATCACCACCTAAAATAACTCTTTTGGAACTCCTTAGGACTCCAACAAGATCTACCCAACCTAAAGAAAAAGAAATAGTCTTTTCCACACCCCCCACATCACCAAATACTATTTTTCAAGATCTTGAAACATCACCACCTCTAGCTCCCATCACATTACAAGAACATCTAGGTTCTTTTCCACCACCACGTACAAACATTCCGGATTTTGATCCATATTTTCCTATTTTTTCACCACAACTTCCGCATAACTCAAATCAAAACAACCCGGAAAACTTCCGCACTCATTACCCACATCATTTACATTGTGAACATTGCCAATCCACTAGGGAAATTGCAATAGAAGTTAGGGAAGAAATGCGTTTCATACTCAACCTCATCCTTGATCGCATCAATACCATTACTCATCAAAACCTCCATCCATAACCTTATGCAAGCATGGAAGGAATCTCTACTACTATTTTTCACTTTTAGTATTTTTTTTCATTTTCAAGAACAAGTCTTGTTCTTATTTTTACATGCTTGTAAGTGGCTTAACTACCACTACAACTTGTCGTTTTATTACAAGGCCTTGTTTACATACCTTGGCTCCCTATCTTGTTTCTCGACAACCATAAGATCATTTAAGCATGTTACTAACTATCTTTTGTAGATTTTTTTTTCTCTTGACGCCCCAAACTAGAGGGAGCTACCGTCAAGGGGGAGTAAGAAATACGTAGACTACTTCTTCCTCCAAGGGTTAACTTTTTGTTTCGACAAAAAGGGGGAGAAGAAGTAAAACTTAGGAGCTTTCAAAACTTACATCTACTCTTAAGTTTTACTCATCATAACATTATATTTTGTCATCAACAAAAAGGGGGAGATTGTTAATACAAATAAACCGTAAAAACGTTTATTAATATTTTGCGATCTCTTTGTGTTTTGTTGATAACATATATAATGTTGTCTTAAGTATAATTATAAGGATACATGTTATTTTTGTAAAGCATTTACATATAATCTTTTAAATACAAAAATGTAGTAACTTAAGCATTTGTTGTAATAGTTAATTAGGATGGGTAAAAATCACAACCCATGGATCTTAACCCATACCCAAAGAGACTTGATACAATGTATACTTAGATACATTGAATCTAGATATAACCCATGGACCAACCCATGACCCATAACCAAAAAACCCATGGGCAAAGAGGAGCGTTCCACGGATCCCTAGCTTTGTGCTAGCCGGATCCCAAGTGGAAGGGATTTGTGGGATCCGTGAGGACAGTGAGGAAATTTACCTATAAATAGAGAGCCATTTCTTTATTCTAACTTACCCCTCTTCTTACTAAATCTCTCATACACTCTCATTCTCTTCTAACATATAGATCACTAGATCTAGAGAGTTGTTCTTCCTTTCTTTCTATTTGTGATCCTCATATAGGTCCTTCTTTAAGGCGAGATCACGAGCATTCTACAAGTCATCCAAGCAAGGGGTCCTTGATTGATTTGTCACTCCGCAAGATTTCTGTAGCGAAGACCTTGTATTTGATATTTCACATATTTGTTGTGTAATAGTTGTGTTGGTTTGGTCCACCGTGCTACGGACTCGGTATCTAGCTTTGTACCGGAAAAAGTGTAAGCAACGTTGTGAAGGCTTCTCCGCCAAGTGAAGGAGTTTGTTGACATAGTGCTTGAACTCTCGAGTAGGTGACTCGGGGAGTGGAGTAGGGCAAGGAAGGTGTCCTTGTAGCCGAACCACTATAAATCGGTTGTGTCATTTCTATCCCTTATCTTTATTTATTTGCTTGCATTATCATTAGATCTATACGTTCTCAACATTCATACGATTTCACATAATATCGAATCTAAAGTTTTTGAAATCAACTTAAAATCGGCAAAACTATTCAACCCCCCCTTCTAGTTTTCCACAAGATGTAGCGATAATTGATTACTTGTCACACGATTAGAGATCATGTAGCGCGATAACTGATACATTTTTAGTGTTTTTTGTGGTAGAGGTGGTGGTTTAGTTATGACTTTTCGTAGTCGTAGTGTTACTAGTAGTGGTAGTGGTACTGATGGTAGTGATGACGATGAAGAGCAGACGCGGATAACTTAAATATTTAATGGTATATCACCAGTGATAAAAACAGATATAGTGATTTTTTTTGATAGTATAACAACTGTAATGATAAGCCGTTATACGCGAAATAACTATATTTCAAATACATTTTTTATTAGAATTTATAGTGTCTTTTTGTTTTACATAACATAAGACATTAAAATTTTGATTTTGAAAAAAATGTAGAAGATGATATTTACGAGCATCTGGAGACAATACAAGCTTTAAACGGTCAGTTTTTGTCTGCTAAATAAATCTTTAAACATAAAAATTGCAGACATTCTGTTTGTGTCTTAAAAAAAATTTGTAAATGCAGTTTTGTCGACAAGCAAATTTTTGAGCGTATCTCCAGAGATTCAAAAGGAAAAAGGTAAATTCCAACATATAAGCATGTCTCCTTTAGAAAAATATCAACTATGATAAACCCTGTATGTATGCGGCATACTTGTTTTGACATTTAGCTTCTGTGTTATATCACCTGTGATACAAATTGATATGACATACTTGCAGTAGAATGTTATAAAATTGTATGACGCATAAACATTCAGAGTTTATATTTATCAGCAATAAATATTCATGAAAACTTACTTGGGATTTCTTTTGTGCAGATTTGAATACAAGTCTAAAAGAAATGAAAAAGAAAAGAACCAAGAAACAAACTCCAATTCAAAAAAGCACCATATCAAGAAAAAAACAACCAACACCACCACCAGAAACAACAAATACACCAACACCACAAACAACACTACCACAACAAGAAACACAACAGCAAACATCTACACCCTCACCACAGAAAACAACCACAAAACACACAAAGTCATCGATAAAAACTACCTTTCTAGAAAAGACACCCACAAAACAGATAACAACAATTGCACGATCAAGGCTTGTTACACCATTAAATCAAGCATCACCCGAAATGACATCACCAGAAAACACACCAATAACAACTCTAGCAACCATAGAAACCACACCAACACCACCAACAGCCCAACCAATAACACCCGAAGCGACACCATCTGAACCAACACCAGAAACAACAACCAAAACAACACCCGAAGCGACACCCCAAGAAACAGTCATACCCAAAGAAGCAAAACCAAAGTTGAAACCCAAGCAAACAAAGAAAAGAAAAGAACAAGCAACAGATTCACCAGTTGCTGTAACAAGATCAGCATCAAAAAAACAACAAACCGAAAAACAAAAGCAGGAAGAAAAAGGAAAGAGAAAGAGAGGGGAAGAAAAAGCTGAGGATGCAAGAAAGAAAAAGAAGGAAGAAACAAAGAAAAAGAAGGAAGAAGAAGAAAAGAAAAAGGAAGGAAAGGCAACAAATCAAAAAAAATGAAGGAAATGAAGAAGAAGAAGAAAGAAGAAGAAACGAAAAAGAAAGAAGAACAAAGGAAGAAGGAAGAAGCAAAGAAGAAGAAAGAACAGACGAAGAAAGGCAAGGAAAAAATGGAGGTGGAATATGAGGAAGAAGAAGAATATGTCATTCCATTCAAGTCGTTGAGGGCTAAAACGACTGTCCAACTGTTTTACGATGCAACACATTCGCTGAGCCCAGAAAGAAGGAAAATGGTCATGGCAATGGGATTTGGAACACTGATTGATTTCCCGTTGCAAAAAATCCCTGGAAAGCTGCCCTACTTCATATTGACACATATGGATATGGAAAAGATGCAAATAAACTTGCCAAATAGGGGTGTCATAAAAATCAAACCGAAAACAATTAGGGAAGTTCTAGGGATACCAATGGGTCCGAGAACACTTTGCTCAGGA
This sequence comes from Chrysanthemum seticuspe, assembly GCA_019973895.1. Classification (NCBI taxonomy): domain Eukaryota; kingdom Viridiplantae; phylum Streptophyta; class Magnoliopsida; order Asterales; family Asteraceae; genus Chrysanthemum; species Chrysanthemum seticuspe. The sequence continues at coordinate 85,374,438 of BPTQ01000001.1, read as the reverse complement.
CCAGAAAGGGATTGGGATGACGTGTTTATCAAACAGTTTATGGCACAATTCCGGGGAAAAAAAAGGATAACAACAACAGCATTATCAAAGGTGATTCAGAGTACTGAAGAAACATACTTCACCTTCCAGATGAATTTCCTAATGCTGTTTGCAAACTGTCTGGGAACCTGCTATAACAGTTCGATGCTGAAGTATCACGTCATCAAATTTCTGATGACACCAGAGGAAATAACGACAATTGACTGGTGCTCATACATTTGGAACTCTATGAAATTAAGCAAGGAAGGCTGGGATGACTCAACAACGAAAAATTGGTACTATGGACCACATGCAGCATTCACGGTAAGTCAAGGTTATCTTTAAAACAAATATGATGTAGGGTATCACAAGTGATACTTTAAGTTAATGACATATAAAATGTATTCTATCACCAGGGATATTACAAGTTGTTTTTTAAAAAATAGATGCTGATGAGTGTGTAAATACTCATCATTTTTGTCTTATCTGAGCTGCCAAAACACTTAAAAACACTCATAAATGCATCAAAATACTGAAAATATCCCAAAATTGTGTTTTATATGTTTCAGATGCAAAATGTTTAAAATCAGATGAAAAACGAGCTAAGTTTGCATAATTGGCAGTTTCAGTCCCTCAACTTTCAAATCTTGACAAAATCAGTCCCTGAGCATTTGTTTTGAAATAAAAGTCAACCCAAGTCCTTTCAAAATCAAAATTTATCAAAAATGATCCTTGGGTAAAAAGTTTGGAGAATTTACAAGTTTGGTCCTTCAAGTTTCAAAATTGGCAAAAATAGTCCTTGGAAGTTTAAAAATGGAAAATTATCTTTTATGATCCTTGTACTAATGAAACTTGGCATGTTTGGCCCTTTTGATAAGTTTGGGAAAGTTACAATTTCAGTCCCTCAAAAATCAGAAATTACAAGAATGGTCCTTGTGATTAAACTACAAACCCTTGGACCATGACCCTTGACCCTTGAACCCCTGCCAAAACAACCCTTGACCCCCCCAACTTGAACCCCCTGCCTATTAATACTCCCCCGGTCAAAGCTCGGTCAACCCCCTCACCCTTTTCCCTCCAAAACCCATCTTCCTCACCCTGCAACACCCTGCAACACTCAACCTTCCCCATACCATATTCCCCCTCCTAACCACAACCCTCCAAATCACATTAAATGCTCCCTTTCCCTGTCTCAAAAGTCACAAACCCAATTGCAAATTATTTGGCGCCAAAATGAGAAATCAAGGGCCAAGATCGAATTGACCACATCAATGGCCAAGAATGAAAGAGAAGAGCCTAGTGAGGACTATAAAAGAAAAAGAAGACTCAGAGATACAAGTTGTCACTGTTTTTAGACCTTTCTTTTAATTCTCTTGTAATCCTTTTTAATTTTGAATGTTAAAGATTTCTGGGTTTCATGTTAATTGTACCTTACAAGTTAATTCAAGTGTAATTTAAGAGTTTTCTGCAAGTAATTTCTATTTTCCTGCCTTATCTGTCTTTCCCGCCAAAAATCATTTCTTGTCAAAATTAAGTTTTAATCTGTTTAAGTGATTCAAAATAGTTTGTTTTAGCTTCTCAAAAGTTAATTAAGTTAAGTGGAGCAATTTTTGTGGGTATTGCACAATTTTCATATTCAGTCAACAAAAGTCAAAGGAGGAGGAAAGCAGTGTGATCTGTGCTGAACTAGTCAAGTCTAATCACACAAGCTAGCCACTTGTGAATGGCTAACCGTAATAGACTTAAAACTGCTCAGAACACAAATACAATGAAGATCTGGAGAATACAGTGGATTCCCGGGTCGTTTAGTCCCACGAAGACTCAATGGTGTGTAAACACTTGATCAGACGATAGAATGATCACTAATGATAGTGATCAGTAAGGAATTGGAAGGATAATTACACTACTGAAAAAGTTTATAAAATAAAGCGACTTAAATGCAAATTAAGAAAATTAAAAAGATAAAATATATTAAATAAACGCTATCACTATATTTAAAATGATGAATGTTTAAAACTTAAAACTTACGTTTAAATAAAATTACGTAAACGTACAAAATAAAAAGCGAGATCTAAGAAATAAAAGACCTAAAAATATGAAAATGACATTTTTACAAACCTAATGATAAAAGAAAATTTATAGAAAAAGAAAATTATTTTTAAAACTATTTATCTAATTATTATTAATTAAAAACTATTTTAACTATTTAAAAATATCCTAAAATACAAGAAAATATGAAATTAAGCTTGAAAAATAAAATTATGACTTAGAAAAATCTAAAATAACAAAATAGAATTTTCAAAACTATTTTTGTATTTTTCTGATTATTTTTCTATTTTCTAGGAATTAAAAACTATTAAAAACTAATTAAATTACTTAAAAATACAAATTTAACTAAGAAAAATCTAGAAAAATATTTTTTTGACTTTTTATATTTATCTTAACTTAATAAAAATGAAAAATTATTTTTTTGAACCTTTTCTTAATTTTTTTGTATTAAATGCTATTTAAAAATGCTAAAAAACTAATTAAAATCAAGAAAAATAGCAAACTGACTTGGAAAAATCTGAAAATTTCAGGAAAACTCTAGAATTATATTAGGAATCTAAGAAAAATGGAAAAACAGGTGCTTGTGTGGAGGAAATTGAAACTGCTAAGCCAAGGGCTTATAAATAAGCACTTGAATAAGCCAAATGAACAAAATAAGCCACCAACTGATAACAAAGGCTATAATATGCTAAAAGAACCAAAATGAAACAAGTTTCAACAAGCCTAGACCTCTGATTTGCAAGTTGCAATGATTTGGCTTGTTTGAGCTTTTGCTAAAAACAGATTAAGGGGGTCTACTTGCAGCCTACTAATAAGCTACTAGATAAGCTGGAAACTACAAACCAATTGTGGGAACTTAAATAAGACCTGACCAAGAGCTAAATAACCAAAGATGGGACCTGGACAAGCTCAACTGAGCTTGTGGCAAGGGCTGCAAGATCTGCAAAACCCCTGTGCAGACTCAGTTAACACTGAGTCAGTTGCACAGGGGAAATGAGCCCCAATTGATAAGCCCATATGAAGCTTATAGAAAATTTGTAAAAATCTAGAAAAATGGTGATAAGGAATTAGACCAAGTGAAGATTTTAAAGCCACAATTTTCACTGAAATTGACTTAGAAATGAGCCCAATAAAAATCACCCTAGTTGGGCTCAAAACTGATTTTGCAATTTTGACTTTTTTTAGCAGTTGAGAAAAGTTGACCAAAATGAAATTTGAAGCTAATCCTAGGACTGAATATGATGTTAATTGGTGAAATAGACCTAATGCAATCTAACCCTATGAATTACAAACCTAAAACAAGCTTTTGATTTTGATAAAACTCAACAGATAAGCTGCTAAGACAGTTTATAGTAATGTTTGACTTTTGTGGCTAGCAGTTGTAAGATTATGACTGATATGAGTATGATAGAACTGGACAAGCATAAACCAACAGGATTCCACTCTAAAACAAACCTCAAACACAGATCAAACAACAAATCCAAACACCCTTATACTAACTGATATGAACTAACAACTGGACAAACTGCTGAACAAACATGATTTCTTGATCACACTAAGTCTAAATACCTTAATTAACACTAAATAAACAAGTATGAACTAAAATTAAACACAGATACAGATACAGGCTCACTATGCAAATTAGAACTAAAAATGAGAATGATACAAACAATACTCACAAAAGATCCAGCTTGCTTGCAGGCCAAATCCAAACCCAATCCTACACTAAATGAGACTATTCCAACCCAATTCAAAGATCTGCAACCTCCCAAACCATGCTCAAATCCAAATGAGCTTAAACAGTTGACTTTTGTTGACCAATTCACAATTTTGTTTGAAAATGATTTTTAAGCTTACACAAAGGTTTAAATAGCTTAAATAAGCTAGGTTGAGTTTAAAAATAAGCTTCTAAGAGCTTATGAATAAAAGTTTGAAACTAAGATTAACAACAGTAAGCTGGAAACTTGAAGCTTAGATAAGAACTTGTAATTACTAGTTAAAAACACATTACACTGATAAAGTTACTTGAATTTAGTACAATAAAGTAAAAGATTACATTCTAGAGTTGAATTAAAACATAAAACTAAAAAAACGACATACTTAAAAGCTTAAAAACTAACTACCTTCTTTACTCCTCTTCTCTTGCCTCTTTTTATATTCCAAACTTCTTCCCACTTGTTTCTGATTTGATCCCACCATCTTTCTAAGCCATTGGATGCTTTGAGTTCATCTTGGCCGTTAAATCAGTTTTTGGCGCCAAAAAAGGTTTTTAACAGGTGGAAGGATTGAGTGTTAAGGGGGAGAGATCATTTAATGATTCTTGTTTTGTGGTGGAGGTGGAGGGGACAAGGGGAGTAATATGTTGAGCTGGGGGGATGGTTGTGTTGAGATATAGCAGGGTAGCAGGTGAAGGGGAAGGACTTTGGCGCCAAGGGTGTCTGTTTGACTATTTGGGTTGACCGGGGTATTAATAATAGGGGGGTCCAAAATGGTTAGTGACAGGGGGTCACTTGGGTGGCAGGGTCCAAATGGCTAGTGACAAGGTCAAAAGGTTTAATAATTATAGGGACCTATGTTGTAAATTCTGAAAAGTGAGGGACCTAAGCTGCTAATTCATCAAAGATGTTCCAAGGACTAAAAGTGACAAGTTTTAATAATACAAGGACCAAACTTGACGTTTTCCAATTTCCAAGGACCATTTATGACATTTTTCAAACTTGAGGGACCAAAGTTGTAGTTTTGCAAATTTTAAACTTTGAAGGGTTTGTTTTAACAACTTTTGAATCCCATGGACCTTAAATGACATTTTTCTTTATTTTGATTTACCAGGGACTGTTTTTGACAACTTGTGAAACTTGGGGGGACTAAAACTGCCAATTTTTGCAAACTTGATATGTTTTTCATCTGATTTTAAACATTTTTGCATTTGAAACACATAAAACACTTATTTGTGATATTTTCATCATTTTGATGCATTTTTGAGTGTTTTCAGATGATTTTGCAGTTTAGATTGTACAAAAATGATGAGTATTTAGACACTCATCAATCCCCCACACTAAGATATTGCTAGTCCCTAGCAATGATTTAGATCTTTAACGGATTTTAAAAACTCTTTACCAAAAGCCATCACTTCTGGAGTAGCCAAATGTTTCAGTTCAAGTAAGAACCTTGGTACACTGATAACCAAATGATTTTGAGCAAATCATAAGCTGTAAACGGATTTGATTTGTCTTTACCAGAAGCCGTTTGATCTGGACTAGACAACTCTTAGATAAATTATCAGAATTATCTTTGGTGAGCTGATTACCAATTATGGTTTTTCCACTGCCTTTACCACAAGCCATAACCTTGCGGGCTAGCCAACTCTTCACTTTTTAGGATATGGTGAGCTGAATACCATACAATTTTGGGCAAATTGCAAGCCATATAAACGGATTTGAAAAATCTTTACCAAGAGCCGTTTGCTCCTGGATTAGCCAATCCTTTAGTCTTACAGACAAGGCGGACTGATAACCAAGCTGAGTAAGTGTAGAACACTTACTCCAAAAAAAAATTTTGGCAAAAAACGGGGGAATTGGGTGGATAAATATGATAAAATTCGTGAGAATTCCCCCCCACACTTAGAAATGAATATTGCCCTCAATATTCAAAGTACCGGCGGTTATGCCGAAACTGAGAACGTAAAAGGGAAATACTACGGCCATTATTATGAAAGATATATATATATTTTTTTTAGAGATATATATATATATATATATATATATATATATATATATATATATATATATATATATATATATATATATAACATGTGGGGCATCACCCCCACACTTAGGTGGTAGAAAGGGGTAAGAAGTCAGAAATATGGGTGAAAACCCATATGGTGTGTGCTACTGTTTTTGATTTCCGAGTCGCTAGCTTGACTCGACCGCGAATTCATTGGTTCATGGGAAGCAAAGTGGAAGAAACAATCTCCATCGGACTTTCATTCAAGATGTTTGGATAAACATTGAAGCACGCGAAAGTTCCACACCGATGAGATATAGAGAGACAGACCCGGCTCACAGATGATAAATGAAAATGACGGGGTCAAAGATAGTATCCTCATTCCCGAAGGAGAAAAGGGAAAGAGCAACCACACCATTAGTGAAGAATGGAATAAATATGTGCATCACAATGCATGTCCATTCCTCATCAGAAAGAAGCAAATCACCATTTTTGACATTTTTAAGCTTAAATTTGAAGCTTTTATGGTGATTGGTAACAAAATTTCCGGGAGGGAGAGCTGGAAACGGTTCTTCAATCAACAGATTTTCAAGAAAAAGGATGTCTCCCTCCGAATCAAAGTAAGTATTGTCAATTCCTGTTGGAATCGACTCATCACTAAGAAAATCATCGACCTCCTTCCAAAAGTTGTCATCTTCCTCATCTGGAGTGAGAGAAGGAATGGAAGAGTCGGAAATGGGATAAGAAATGAGTGGATGATCATTATATAGGATATTTCTAGTTTCTCCAAGATCGGCTTCGAAATCAAAGAGATCATCGTCACTTTCTGATGAAAGTGGACTGATGTGAGTGAGTTCATCGGTGAACTCCTCAAGAAGAGGATCAGACTGTGGGAGTGATGCCTCAACATACTCGATGTCTCCATAAGATTTACAATCATCGCTAAAATCGGAGAAAGTCTCAAAATGATCATTTGAACACTCAAGAGGGGAAGAAGAATCACACATATGATCAGAAATTCCCTGTGACTCTCTCGGGATTGGGACAAGGTTCTCAACACTAGACTTTATAAATTCGTCCGATTCCTTTTCAGGAATAGTGTCAAGATGCTCGTCCTCCATGTTCAGAGAGTGAATGGGAATATCGGGTGTGATAACAACAGACTGAGGGAGTTTAGAAGGACTAGCATACATATGTTTTATACTTTCCATTTGTTCTTCTGCTAGTAATTCCATCATAGTCTTTTCTCCCTGACTTTTCATGGAAGGAATCTCAACTGATGAACTTGATGAACCGTTATAAAATTGTAGGATATCAAGGATATCTTCATCATCATCGTCATCAGGAATGATACGGAATCGAGAGCTAGATTTGGCCGCTTTTTCTTTTGCAATTGATTCCCTAATAGATTGTTCAAAGGCAATTTGGGAATCTAATTTAGCAGCCCGCTCTTCGGCTAACAAAACTTCCATGGATTTCTCATTTGGATTATCTTGGGGATGTTTAGATTCCTTCAAATCTTTCACTAAATCCAAAAGATCAAGGAGAAGATTTTGAGGAAGTGGGTCAGGCTGGTACTGTAGAGGTTGGTCATGATACGAAGAGTCGTAATTGTTACAAGGAAATGGATTCCTTGTTTGACAATCTGAGCTAGAGTGAGGACCTCCACAATACTCACAACAGTAAAACTGATGTGGCTGTGAGTGGTATGTGTTGTAGTCATAATTGTTATCAGGAACCTGCTCATAGACAAGCGTGTTTCCTGATTGACAATCAGAACTGGAATGTGAACCACCACAGTACTCACAACAGTAAAACTGCTGAGTCTCACAGTGTGGTAGCTGATGGGATAAATCAGTCGTGTTATGGTAGGAATAGGGATCCTGGTTATAGACAGACCCGTTTCCTGATTCCACCACGCTACAACTGGGGCAATTGCCACCATTATAAGGACCACCACACCATTGACAACCAAGAGGGTGAGGATAAGACATAGAAAGAATCAAAGGTTAACAGAGGGTAAGAAATGAAGAATCAAAAAGGTAAGAGGGTAAAGAGGAATATTTTTGGTATTTTTGAAAAACATTTTGTAAAAACAAAGAATGAAAATATTTTTGGCGTTTTTAACACTTTAGGAAAAGTGTTAATGAACTTTTTGGATTTTCTAATAACTTTACAAAAAACTTTTTACAAAAGGTGGGGTATGTGCAAGAATGGATCTGAAAAAGGTTAACACACGCTAAAGCCTCCCCGGCAGCGGCGCCAAAATTTGATCTGTGATGAACTAGTCAAGTCTAATCACACAAGCTAGCCACTTGTGAATGGCTAACCGTAATAGACTTAAAACTGCTCAGAACACAAATACAATGAAGATCTGGAGAATACAGTGGATTCCCGGGTCGTTTAGTCCCACGGAGACTCAATGGTGTGTAAACACTTGATCAGACGATAGAATGATCACTAATGATAGTGATCAGTAAGGAATTGGAAGGATAATTACACTACTGAAAAAGTTTATAAAATAAAGTGACTTAAATGCAAATTAAGAAAATTAAAAAGATAAAATATATTAAATAAACGCTATCACTATATTTAAAATGATGAACGTTTAAAACTTAAAACTTACGTTTAAATAAAATTACGTAAACGTACAAAATTAAAAGCGAGATCTAAGAAATAAAAGACCTAAAAATATGAAAATGACATTTTTACAAACCTAATGATAAAAGAAAATTTATAGAAAAAGAAAATTATTTTTAAAACTATTTATCTAATTATTATTAATTAAAAACTATTTTAACTATTTAAAAATATCCTAAAATACAAGAAAATATGAAATTAAGCTTGAAAAATAAAATTATGACTTAGAAAAATCTAAAATAACAAAATAGAATTTTCAAAACTATTTTTGTATTTTTCTGATTATTTTTCTATTTTCTAGGAATTAAAAACTATTAAAAACTAATTAAATTACTTAAAAATACAAATTTAACTAAGAAAAATCTAGAAAAATATTTTTTTGACTTTTTATATTTATCTTAACTTAATAAAAATGAAAAAAAAAATTTTTGAACCTTTTCTTAATTTTTTTGTATTAAATGCTATTTAAAAATGCTAAAAAACTAATTAAAATCAAGAAAAATAGCAAACTGACTTGGAAAAATCTGAAAATTTCAGGAAAACTCTAAAATTATATTAGGAATCTAAGAAAAATGGAAAAACAGGTGCTTGTGTGGAGGAAATTGAAACTGCTAAGCCAAGGGCTTATAAATAAGCACTTGAATAAGCCAAATGAACAAAATAAGCCACCAACTGATAACAAAGGCTATAATATGCTAAAAGAACCAAAATGAAACAAGTTTAAACAAGCCTAGACCTCTGATTTGCAAGTTGCAATGATTTGGCTTGTTTGAGCCTTTGCTAAAAACAGATTAAGGGGGTCTACTTGCAGCCTACTAATAAGCTACTAGATAAGCTGGAAACTACAAACCAATTGTGGGAACTTAAATAAGACCTGACCAAGAGCTAAATAACCAAAGATGGGACCTGGACAAGCTCAACTGAGCTTGTGGCAAGGGCTGCAAGATCTGCAAAACCCCTGTGCAGACTCAGTTAACACTGAGTCAGTTGCACAGGGGAAATGAGCCCCAATTGATAAGCCCATATGAAGCTTATAGAAAATTTGTAAAAATCTATAAAAATGGTGATAAGGAATTAGACCAAGTGAAGATTTTAAAGCCACAATTTTCACTGAAATTGACTTAGAAATGAGCCCAATAAAAATCACCCTAGTTGGGCTCAAAACTGATTTTGCAATTTTGACTTTTTTTAGCAGTTGAGAAAAGTTGACCAAAATGAAATTTGAAGCTAATCCTAGGACTGAATATGATGTTAATTGGTGAAATAGACCTAATGCAATCTAACCCTATGAATTACAAACCTAAAACAAGCTTTTGATTTTGATAAAACTCAACAGATAAGCTGCTAAGACAGTTTATTGTAATGTTTGACTTTTGTGGCTAGCAGTTGTAAGATTATGACTGATATGAGTATGATAGAACTGGACAAGCATAAACCAACAGGATTCCACTCTAAAACAAACCTCAAACACAGATCAAACAACAAATCCAAACACCCTTATACTAACTGATATGAACTAACAACTGGACAAACTGCTGAACAAACATGATTTCTTGATCACACTAAGTCTAAATACCTTAATTAACACTAAATAAACAAGTATGAACTAAAATTAAACACAGATACAGATACAGGCTCACTATGCAAATTAGAACTAAAAATGAGAATGATACAAACAATACTCACAAAAGATCCAGCTTGCTTGCAGGCCAAATCCAAACCCAATCCTACACTAAATGAGACTATTCCAACCCAATTCAAAGATCTGCAACCTCCTAAACCATGCTCAAATCCAAATGAGCTTAAACAGTTGACTTTTGTTGACCAATTCACAATTTTGTTTGAAAATGATTTTTAAGCTTACACAAAGGTTTAAATAGCTTAAATAAGCTAGGTTGAGTTTAAAAATAAGCTTCTAAGAGCTTATGAATAAAAGTTTGAAACTGAGATTAACAACAGTAAGCTGGAAACTTGAAGCTTAGATAAGAACTTGTAATTACTAGTTAAAACACATTACACTGATAAAGTTACTTGAATTTAGTACAATAAAGTAAAAGATTACATTCTAGAGTTGAATTAAAACATAAAACTAAAAAAACGACATACTTAAAAGCTTAAAAACTAACTACCTTCTTTACTCCTCTTCTCTTGCCTCTTTTTATATTCCAAACTTCTTCCCACTTGTTTCTGATTTGATCCCACCATCTTTCTAAGCCATTGGATGCTTTGAGTTCATCTTGGCCGTTAAATCAGTTTTTGGCGCCAAAAAAGGTTTTTAACAGGTGGAAGGATTGAGTGTTAAGGGGGAGAGATCATTTAATGATTCTTGTTTTGTGGTGGAGGTGGAGGGGACAAGGGGAGTAATATGTTGAGCTGGGGGGATGGTTGTGTTGAGATATAGCAGGGTAGCAGGTGAAGGGGAAGGACTTTGGCGCCAAGGGTGTCTGTTTGACTATTTGGGTTGACCGGGGTATTAATAATAGGGGGTCCAAAATGGTTAGTGACAGGGGGTCACTTGGGTGGCAGGGTCCAAATGGCTAGTGACAAGGTCAAAAGGTTTAATAATTATAGGGACCTATGTTGTAAATTCTGAAAAGTGAGGGACCTAAGCTGCCAATTCATCAAAGATGTTCCAAGGACTAAAAGTGACAAGTTTTAATAATACAAGGACCAAACTTGACGTTTTCCAATTTCCAAGGACCATTTATGACATTTTTCAAACTTGAGGGACCAAAGTTGTAGTTTTGCAAATTTTAAACTTTGAAGGGTTTGTTTTAACAACTTTTGAATCCCATGGACCTTAAATGACATTTTTCTTTATTTTGATTTACCAGGGACTGTTTTTGACAACTTGTGAAACTTGAGGGACTAAAACTGCCATTTTTGCAAACTTGATATGTTTTTCATCTGATTTTAAACATTTTTGCATTTGAAACACATAAAACACTAATTTGTGATATTTTCATCATTTTGATGCATTTTTGAGTGTTTTCAGATGATTTTGCAGTTTAGATTGTACAAAAATGATGAGTATTTAGACACTCATCACAGTGCTAGGTTATTGGAGTAGGTCTGGAAATGGGTAAAGGGAACCTGTGATCTTGTTTAAGCCAATTCCAAAGTGTGGTTAAGGTTCTTAGCTTGATTCTCTCATTTTCAGTTTTTAGAATAAAAATAGTTTAATTGGATCCTGTTGAGATATTGTTGTTAGAATTACTTGTTTAGGATGTATTTAGCTTAAAGTTAGTAGAATTAATCAGTTTTATTGATTCCATGGCTTGATACTGAGTTGTGCTGCATAAAATCTCAAATAGACCTACAATAAGGGGTGTTTGGATCAGCACCATTTCTGGGTCAAACTCACTTTTGACCCATGTTGGGTCTCAAAAACCAGTTTTAGTTAGACGTGGTTCAGTTTAGTTTTGCATTCTCACCAGCTTTTAGTTGTAAAATCAGTTTTAGATTAGTTTTTGCAAAATCATTTTCTGTGTTCCGTCCCTTAAATGCCCCAACAAGCAGTTTTGCACTGTCCTCTCAAGCTTGTAAAAGCTCCTCATAAGCTAGATATAGGGGCAAAAGTGTGGCAGCTAGGTGAACTTCAAGAATCCATAAGCTCAAAAGTTTATTCCCACTGTAGCTTATTTAGAATTTGCCTCGAAAAGCACCCCTGTGCCTGTTTTAGCCCACTATGCAGCAGCAGACCCACCATCTTAATAGTGCTTATTAGGTATTTATTTCAGCTTATTAGCTTCCATTTAGTTGATTTAGATTAGATTAGTTTACATGTTAGCTCATTAGTGCTTATTTGTAGTTTTATTAGTTTATTAGTCTTTTAGATTGCTTTTTTTTATGCTTTTAGTTTTAAGAATTCCCCTAGCATAGTTCATTTTCCCTACTGTTTTTCCCCATCTTTGTTCTTGCTTATTAATTATTAGTAGCTTATTTCAGTTTAGCAATTCTTGTGTGGCTTATTTGTGCATTAAGTTAGCTTATTCATTTCAATTTTTGCTTAAAAAACTAGTAAAAGGGTGTTTGGCTTAATCTGTGTGAAGCTACTGCTGTTATATAAGCTCTCCTTTTAGCTTTTCCAAAGTTTTAATTTTGTTAAAAGTTCTTACTTAGATCTAAAGTTTAAGTTACCAAAATGAAAAAGAGAAAAATAATAAGTGAAAAATGGAGGATGTGGGAATTGAACCCACGACCTGCTGCACTCTTGCAGAACGCCACACACCCAACAAGCTCACCATCTGCTCTAGTGAACTGTTTGGTTACTAGCATTCGTAATTGTTTACTTAAAGAAATTGAAATTTTAAGTTAAAAACCAAAAATAACAAAAAGGTGGAGAGGCAGGCTCGAACCTGAGACCTCCCACCTTTGAGAGTGATAGTGTGTACCTGGATGACCAATTGCCCTTGGGTCTTTCTTGTGTTTTAACTTGCAACATTTATTACTTAACTAAGTTTGCAGTTTTAAGCTAAAGCTTTTTTCTAGCTTATTTCGTGGCTTATTTCCAAAACAAGCACATGTTTTCTTATTTTTCTTAGGCTTAGTATACAACACAGTAGTTTTTGTGAAATTTTCAGATTTTTCCAAAATCATTTAGTATTTTTAATTAATTAATTAGTTAAATCTAGTTTTTAATTCGTAGAAAATAAAATAAAAGTAGAAAAAACACCCGGCTTTTTCCTAAAATTATTTTTAGTCATTTAGAATGTAGGAAAATTAGTTTTGCACTCACAGGACTTAAATTTCATCTTTTTCACTTTCGGGGCTCGGTGAGTTCCCGGTTTTTCGCGTTTTTGCATTTTAACACCCTAGGATGTAATTTAGCATCGTTTAATTGTTTCTTAGGATTGTATTTTCCATATCCGTAGGTATTTTACTTCTTTATTTTCACGTTTTATTTCGTACGCTCACGTAATTTTATTTAAACGTACGTTTTAGGTTTTAAAACGTTAATCGATTTTAAATATAGAATTAAAATGACTTCAAAGTCTTTATTAGATTTAATTTCCTTAGTGTAATCAATCATAACCCCTTTCCTGTTCAATATCACCCGATCACAGATTCGTTGTTAGAGCTGGCATAACAGGTCACACGAACCTGTTAAGACACGAACCTGTTAAGGTCAAACACGAACACGACCTGTTAGCTTATCGTGTCAATTTTCTCAAACACGAACACGACACGAACTTTAACAGGTTAACCTGTTAAAGATCTGTTAAGAACCTGTTAACACTTTACATGCATAAAAAGAACTATATAGTCCCACAGAAACATACATACAGAACATTATCACATATAGTCCCACAGAAACATACATACAGAACATTATTACATAATGATAATAAACTTAACATTACAAAAGTTCACAAATCTTTAAGTGTGCCGGGAATCGGGATTGTTGACTGAGTTTGAAGCACCTGATTCAGGACCACCATCAAGCGACATCGACATTATATCTTCAGTGAGCTCTTCAAGAGGGACTTCATTTGAACCTGCAAACAACCAATCTTTTGTGCAAATAAGGGCCTCAAGAGTTTCTTTACTAAGTGAACTTCGATGTTGATCTAATACTCTTCCGCTAGCACTAAATGTAGACTCCGATGCAACAGTAGATATTGGAATTGTCAAAAAGTCTCGAGCCATCCTAGCAAGTACGGGATATCTAAACTCATTGGATTTCCAGAAAGCCAACACATCTAGTTCCAATGTCCTTTCCATTCTTGGCTCATCCAAATACAATTGCAATTCTGACTTTTTGTTGGTTGTAGATTCATTGCTTTGAAACTCATCAAAATCCTATAAAGTAATAATACAACATTAGTAATAATACAACATATGTAACAGCCTTGTGAAAAACCAGTTGCATAGCAATTACATTTTGCATAGCAATTACATTTTGCAGCTAACATTTACATTTTGCACCAGTTTGATATGTAACAGCAATTACCAGTTGCATAGCAATTACATTTTGCAGCTAACATTTACATTTTGCACCTACAAAACCTTACATTAAATATTTGTCGCTAAATAGGACAAGTGCTCACTCACTGCTGCAGAAAAAAGCTTTTACCAGTTGCATATCAATTTTTTTTCCTTATGTATTTATTTTTTAGGCAAAGGCAAACTACTAAACTCAGACTATACAAACTACAGATACGCCATATGGATACCGCTAGGCTACAAGCCCTTTGGTTGATTCTTTAAACTAGCACTGATGAACTAAAGAGCTTTCAATTGACACAAGAATTTTTCAACTGTACAAGGTCAAATCAGAACATTATTCAGCATGGAAACAAGGCAATAACCAGAACATTATTCAACTGTACAAGGTCAACCTTCATTTCCTAAGTTCCTCCACACTTTTACAGACTCCTTTAGCACCAACATCATTACCAATTTACCATAGGCTCCTCTGCAGCCTGTTTCATCTTCTTAAGCCCTCTCCTCAACTCACTCCCTAATACTAATTCACTTTTATTATTCTTATAATCCATCTTAACAACAGCTAAATCAAATATTCTTGTTCCTTCAAACAAATCAATATGTTTCAACGTCTGGATCATATATTGGTCCTCCTAGAACTAACTTTATAAAGTTAATAAGGATTTCCTAAGGAGCATATGCACTAGAATATAAGTAGTCACCGTTTGCCAACCACTACTTTGGTAGCATTCATTAATTTTTCAATCTCAAATGCATCATTCTTAGCACTATTTTCTATATACTTCGACATGTATTATATGAATTAAAAAAAAATTACCAGAAGTTTTGCTCTAACTCCAAAGAGACGTCTTGTATCATCACTTGTTTCTTCACCAACTTTACGAACACTTGAAGTAGTTGCCTGATTTGAAGTTGTAAAGGAAACATCACAAGCATATTCATTAAAAGTGGTCTTCAATAACCCATCAACATCAGCATATTGAGGGTTGCCGTCTCCATAAATCTTTTTGTAACTCCATTCAATAAAGTGCAACTTGTATCTTGGATCAAACACCACGGCTATGGCTAAAGTGAGATTAAAATCAGACCAATACTTCTGAAATTTTTCCATCATAGACTTCCCCATATCTTTCATATACTTGTCACTTGAACTCATACTCTCATGCAAAGTAAGATAAGCCATAAAAACGTGAGGATAGTACAAGTTTGCAGTAGGATATTTGGAGCCCGAGAAAACATTAGTCACATCATAAAACACTCCAAGGAAAACACAAATCTTTTCAATGATATCCCACTCAGAAGCACTTGGACAACTTTTATAATTAGAATCACTTATTTTTAAATGGGCAAATGCCTTTCGGTAATAAATGGCACTATCAAGCATTAGGAAAGTAGAATTCCACCTAGTAGGACAATCTTGCCTTAATCCCTAATACCCTTATAATCAACAAATGACAAAGGCAATTCATGCCTAATAGTGGCAGCTACAAGCAAATCGCGAAAGATATTTTGATCAAATCTAGATGACCGTAATGCCATGTCACTATTAAATAGCATTTGACCAACATCATGATAATTTTTACCAAAACATTTCTCCATGTGTCGCTTAAGATTACCCGTTCCTTGAATACTATCATACAAGAAAATATTACCACACTTTTTGCACTTACATGGCACTTTTTTGCTGCCTTTTGCTGCGCCTTTCTCATCTTTGTCAAAGAAATTCCAACAAATAGATCGATCCTTACGTTTTCTCTTGGCTCCTACATCCTTTTCCACGGACTCGACCTCATCAGGTTGTGTAAACTCATTATTTTGTGGGTCAATTTCGAGACATTCAGAATCCATCTACAAAATAGAGACATTGAGTCATTACAAGAAATAACCAACAACAATATCAGGTCATAGGGTAATACATTTATCTCAAGCAGACTGTAAAACCTCAAGCAGACTGTAAAACCTCAAGCAGACTGTTAAGTTTAAGCATTTATCTGTCAAGGATCAGGTATATGACCACTTAAATATGCAAACCTCAAGCAGACTGGAAAACAGAAACACCCATGTTCGTATAAACAAATCACAAATTCGTATATGACCACTAGTATATGAAACTAGTTTTTCACTAGTCCTATTTCGTATATGAAACTAGTTTTTCACTAGTCTTATTTCGTATATGAAACTAGGTATATGACCACTTTATCCAATGTTCGTATATGAAACTAGTCCTATTTACTAAATCACATATAAACAAATCACAAATTTAACAAGATCAGGTTAGTTATTTACCTCGTCCGTATCGATTTTCAAAGCCTAATAGTGGCGCGTGATGTATGGGATCGGAAAGAGGAGAAGGAGAGGGTTGTTTTGGTGAGGGCGGTGAGGTGAGGTGACCGACGGTGGAGTGGTGGTGTGTGGTTAGAAGCCGGCGGAGGGTATGGAGTAAGAGGGAAGAGAGATAAATCTTATTTCTATGAGTTAACTGTGGGAGGCGGATAAATGAGTAGTAGGGTATAAGGTATTCCGTATTTTTATTTAACAGGTACTAACAGGTCTGACCTGTTAAGACCTGTTAACATAACAGGTCTTAACAGGTCAGACCTGTTAAGACACGAAACCTGTTAAAGGTCAAACACGAACCTGTTAAGACCAGGTCGTGTCGTGTCGTGTTAACAGGTTTCGTGTCAAAATTGCCGGCCCTATTCGTTGTATTACAGTTTACACACCTCGTTGGGACTTAACGACCCGGGGAAACACTAAACTCTCCTGGATAATTGCATTGCGTTCTCAAGTGATTAATTCTTGCTGACCATTCACCTGGTTAATTTGGGTTGACCGTTATCAAATTTTGGCGCCGCTGCCGGGGAGGTGTGCTGCGTACTACGAATTTGAAGCATCAGTGTTGTTGAATATACACCCATTGTATATTTACCATCCTTGTTCATATTTTCTTATTATTATTATATAAAAACAAAATGGATCCCGAAAACATTTTAAAATCAGTTTTCAACAAACACAAAAACCCAAAAAGATTTTCTTTCTTATTTTTACAAAATGTTTATCCAAAAATCCAAAAATATCCATCTTTACCCTCTCACATCTTTGATTCTTCATCCCAACCCCTCTGTAAACCTTTGATTCTTTCCTATGTCGTATCCACACCATTTTGGTTGCCAATGGTGTGGTGGTCCTCATAATGGTGGGAATTGTCCCGGCTGTAGCATGGTAGGATCAGGAGATGGGTCTGTCTATAACCAAGCTCCCTATCCTTACCATGACACATCTGATTCATTCTACCAGCCACCACATCATGAGATATTGACATATCTGTGTGAGTTTTGTGGAGGTCCTCACCAAGGATTTGAGTGTCAATCCGGAAACGCGTTTGTCTATGAACAGTTTTCTGGTAACACTCAGGACTTTGGAAATTACCAAATTCCATATTATTCACATGTCCAGCCACAACAATCATTTTGTTGTGAGAACTGTGGAGGTCCCCATTTCAGCTCTGATTGTCAAACAGGAAATCCATTTCCTTGTAACAATTACGACTATCCATATCACGACCAACCTCCACAGTGCCAAATGACTCAAACTCCTCAGCAAACCCAACAAGACACTTATCTAGAGCTTCTGGAGTTAGTGAAAAGAACTGAGGAGTTGAGTAAAACAGCATTTCGAAATGCTCCCAGTTTTTCTTGTGTATATTGTGGGGGTCCTCATGATGATTATCAATGTCAACCTTCCGGTTTTAACAAATCTCCACTCCCACAATGTCCCGTCATTCAAAATTCACATGAAAAATCCATGGAAGAATTGCTAGCTGAAGAGCAGGCTGCTAAAATAAATTCCCAAATTGCGTTTGAAAAATCTATTAGGAAATCAATTGCAAAAGAAAAAGCAGCCAGATCTAGCTCTCAATTTCGTTTTATTCCTGATGACAGTGATGATGAGGATACACTTGATATCCTTCAATTCTATAAAGATTCATCAAGTTCATCAGTTGATATCCCAGTAGTTGAGATTCATTCTCAAACAACTGCTATCACACCCGAAGCTCCCACTCACTCTCTAAACATGGGGGACGAGCATCTTGACACTGTTCCTGAAAAGGAATCGGACGAATTCATAAAGTCTAATGTTGAGAACCTTGTCCCAATCCCGAGAGAGTCACAGGGAACTTTTGACCATATGTGTGATATCCCTTCCCCTCTTGAGTATTCTCTAGATCATTTTGAGACTTTCTCCGATTTTAGCGACGATTGTGCTTCCTATGGAAACATCGAGTATGTTGAGGCATCACTCCCACAGTCTGATCCTCTTCTTGAGGAGTTCA